>OW388296.1:7340520-8540520 GCA_936450465.1 Gibbula magus | reverse complement strand
ACACTGATAAACTTCTCTGTTAATACTTACAGTTAGTCAACCAGTATTCAGCATGAATATAGACACTGATAAACTTCTCTGTTCATACTTACAGTTAGCCAACCAATATTCAACATGAATATAGACACTGATAAACTTCTCTGTTAATACTTACAGTTAGCCAACCAATATTCAACATGAATATAGACACTGATAAACTTCTCTGTTAATACTTACAGTTAACCAACCATTATTCAGCATGAATATAGACACTGATAAACTCCTCTGTTAATACTTACAGTTAGCCAACCAATATTCAACATGAATACAGACACTGATAAACTCCTCTGTTAATACTTACAGTTAGCCAACCAATATTCAACATGAATATAGACACTGATAAACTTCTCTGTTAATACTTACAGTTAACCAACCAATATTCAACATGAATATAGACACTGATAAACTTCTCTGTTAATACTTACAGTTAGCCAACCAATATTCAGCATGAATATAGACACTGATAAACTTCTCTGTTAATACTTACAGTTAGCCAACCAATATTCAACATGAATATAGACACTGATAAACTTCTCTGTTCATACTTACAGTTAGTCAACCAATATTCAACATGAATATAGACACTGATAAACTTCTCTGTTCATACTTACAGTTAACCAACCAATATTCAACATGAATATAGACACTGATAAACTTCTCTGTTCATACTTACAGTTAACCAACCAATATTCAGCATGAATATAGACACTGATTATAACTTCTCTGTTCATACTTACAGTTAGCCAACCAATATTCAACATGAATATAGACACTGATAAACTTCTCTGTTCATACTTACAGTTAGCCAACCAATATTCAACATGAATATAGACACTGATAAACTTCTCTGTTAATACTTACAGTTAGTCAACCAATATTCAACATGAATATAGACACTGATAAACTTCTCTGTTCATACTTACAGTTAACCAACCAATATTCAGCATGAATATAGACACTGATTATAACTTCTCTGTTCATACTTACAGTTAGCCAACCAATATTCAACATGAATAAAGACACTGATAAACTTCTCTGTTAATACTTACAGTTAGCCAACCAATATTCAACATGAATATAGACACTGATAAACTTCTCTGTTCATACTTACAGTTAGCCAACCAATATTCAACATGAATATAGACACTGATAAACTTCTCTGTTCATACTTACAGTTAGTCAACCAATATTCAACATGAATATAGACACTGATAAACTTCTCTGTTCATACTTACAGTTAACCAACCAATATTCAACATGAATATAGACACTGATAAACTTCTCTGTTCATACTTACAGTTAACCAACCAATATTCAGCATGAATATAGACACTGATTATAACTTCTCTGTTCATACTTACAGTTAGCCAACCAATATTCAACATGAATATAGACACTGATAAACTTCTCTGTTCATACTTACAGTTAGCCAACCAATATTCAACATGAATATAGACACTGATAAACTTCTCTGTTCATACTTACAGTTAGCCAACCAATATTCAACATGAATATAGACACTGATAAACTTCTCTGTTAATACTTACAGTTAGACAACCAATATTCAACATGAATATAGACACTGATAAACTTCTCTGTTCATACTTACAGTTAACCAACCAATATTCAACATGAATATAGACACTGATAAACTTCTCTGTTCATACTTACAGTTAACCAACCAATATTCAGCATGAATATAGACACTGATTATAACTTCTCTGTTAATACTTACAGTTAGCCAACCAATATTCAGCATGAATATAGACACTGATAAACTTCTCTGTTAATACTTACAGTTAGCCAACCAATATTCAACATGAATATAGACACTGATAAACTTCTCTGTTAATACTTACAGTTAACCAACCAATATTCAGCATGAATATAGACACTGATAAACTTCTCTGTTAATACTTACAGTTAACCAACCAGTATTCAGCATGAATATAGCCACTGATAAACTTCTCTGTTAATACTTACAGTTAGCCAACCAGTATTCAGCATGAATATAGACACTGATAAACTTCTCTGTTAATACTTACAGTTAACCAACCAATATTCAACATGAATATAGACACTGATAAACTTCTCTGTTAATACTTACAGTTAACCAACCAATATTCAACATGAATATAGACACTGATAAACTTCTCTGTTAATACTTACAGTTAACCAACCAGTATTCAGCATGAATATAGACACTGATAAACTTCTCTGTTAATACTTACAGTTAACCAACCAATATTCAACATGAATATAGACACTGCATGATTGTAACTTCTCTGTTAATACTTACAGTTAACCAACCAGTATTCAGCATGAATACAGACACTGATAAACTTCTATGTTCATACTTACAGTTAACCAACCAATATTCAGCATGAATACAGACACTGATAAACTTCTCTGTTAATACTTACAGTTAGCCAACCAATATTCAGCATGAATATAGCCACTGATAAACTTCTCTGTTCATACTTACAGTTAGCCAACCAATATTCAACATGAATATAGACACTGTAAACTTCTCTGTTCATACTTATAGTTAGCCAACCAATATTCAACATGAATATAGACACTGTAAACTTCTCTGTTCATACTTATAGTTAGCCAACCAATATTCAACATGAATATAGACACTGATAAACTTCTCTGTTCATACTTACAGTTAGTCAACCAATATTCAACATGAATATAGCCACTGATAAACTTCTCTGTTAATACTTACAGTTAACCAACCAGTATTCAGCATGAATATAGACACTGATAAACTTCTCTGTTCATACTTACAGTTAGCCAACCAATATTCAACATGAATATAGACACTGTAAACTTCTCTGTTCATACTTATAGTTAGCCAACCAATATTCAACATGAATATAGACACTGTAAACTTCTCTGTTCATACTTATAGTTAGCCAACCAATATTCAACATGAATATAGACACTGATAAACTTCTCTGTTAATACTTACGGTTAGCCAACCAATATTCAACATGAATATAGCCACTGATAAACTTCTCTGTTAATACTTACAGTTAGCCAACCAGTATTCAGCATGAATATAGACACTGATAAACTTCTCTGTTCATACTTACAGTTAGCCAACCAATATTCAACATGAATATAGACACTGATAAACTTCTCTGTTCATACTTACGGTTAGCCAACCAATATTCAACATGAATATAGCCACTGATAAACCTCTCTGTTAATACTTACAGTTAGCCAACCAATATTCAACATGAATATAGACACTGATTATAACTTCTCTGTTAAAACTTACAGTTAGCCAACCAATATTCAACATGAATATAGCCACTGATAAACTTCTCTGTTCATACTTACAGTTAGCCAACCAGTATTCAGCATGAATATAGACACTGATAAACTTCTCTGTTCATACTTACAGTTAGCCAACCAATATTCAACATGAATATAGCCACTGATAAACTTCTCTGTTCATACTTACAGTTAGCCAACCAGTATTCAACATGAATATAGAGACTGCATGATTGTAACTTCTCTGTTAATACTTACAGTTAGCCAACCAGTATTCAACATTAATATAGACACTGATAAACCTCTCTGTTAATACTTACAGTTAGCCAACCAATATTCAACATGAATATAGACACTGATAAACTTCTCTGTTAATACTTACAGTTAACCAACCAGTATTCAACATGAATATAGACACTGATAAACTTCTCTGTTAATACTTACAGTTAGCCAACCAGTATTCAACATGAATATAGACACTGATAAACTTCTCTGTTCATACTTACAGTTAGCCAACCAATATTCAACATGAATATAGAGACTGCATGATTGTAACTTCTCTGTTAATACTTACAGTTAGCCAACCAGTATTCAACATTAATATAGACACTGATAAACCTCTCTGTTAATACTTACAGTTAGCCAACCAATATTCAACATGAATATAGACACTGATAAACTTCTCTGTTAATACTTACAGTTAACCAACCAGTATTCAACATGAATATAGACACTGATAAACTTCTCTGTTAATACTTACAGTTAGCCAACCAGTATTCAGCATGAATATAGACACTGCATGATTGTAACTTCTCTGTTAATACTTACAGTTAACCAACCAGTATTCAACATGAATATAGACACTGATAAACTTCTCTGTTAATACTTACAGTTAGCCAACCAGTATTCAGCATGAATATAGACACTGCATGATTGTAACTTCTCTGTTAATACTTACAGTTAACCAACCAATATTCAACATGAATATAGACACTGATAAACTTCTCTGTTAATACTTACAGTTAACCAACCAGTATTCAGCATGAATATAGCCACTGATAAACTTCTCTGTTAATACTTACAGTTAGCCAACCAGTATTCAACATGAATATAGACACTGATAAACTTCTCTGTTAATACTTACAGTTAGCCAACCAGTATTCAGCATGAATATAGACACTGCATGATTGTAACTTCTCTGTTAATACTTACAGTTAGCCAACCAGTATTCAACATGAATATAGACACTGATAAACCTCTCTGTTAATACTTACAGTTAGCCAACCAATATTCAACATGAATATAGACACTGATAAACTTCTCTGTTAATACTTACAGTTAACCAACCAGTATTCAACATGAATATAGACACTGATAAACTTCTCTGTTAATACTTACAGTTAGCCAACCAATATTCAACATGAATATAGACACTGATAAACTTCTCTGTTAATACTTACAGTTAGCCAACCAATATTCAACATGAATATAGACACTGATAAACTTCTCTGTTCATACTTATAGTTAACCAACCAATATTCAACATGAATATAGACACTGATAAACTTCTCTGTTAATACTTACAGTTAGCCAACCAGTATTCAGCATGAATATAGACACTGATTATAACTTCTCTGTTAATACTTACAGTTAGCCAACCAATATTCAACATGAATATAGACACTGATAAACTTCTCTGTTAATACTTACAGTTAGCCAACCAATATTCAACATGAATATAGACACTGATAAACTTCTCTGTTAATACTTACAGTTAACCAACCAGTATTCAGCATGAATATAGACACTGATAAACTTCTCTGTTAATACTTACAGTTAGCCAACCAATATTCAACATGAATATAGACACTGATAAACTTCTCTGTTAATACTTACAGTTAACCAACCAATATTCAACATGAATATAGACACTGATAAACTTCTCTGTTAATACTTACAGTTAGCCAACCAATATTCAACATGAATATAGCCACCAATAAGAACTTACATGGAAAACCAATTAAAAGTGTTTAGATAACTTGAATACACAACATGTTACTTGCCAGCCTTAAATTGTAACCAGTTACAATTGTGAGGATAATTTTCAAAACGAATATTCAATATTCTGATCCTGCCAGGGGCATGGCAGCTTTGTCTGCAGTAGAGAACTGTTCTACATGAGGTCAGGTTTGGGTTCAATGCAGTCCAGTATTGTTCCTAGGGGATCTCCTGAGGGGGTCATTTTGGCCATTTCTGAACAAGTGCGACCCTTTGCAATGGTAAAAGTATCCTACTTCTCCAAATTTTAAGGGACACCTAGCCAAAAAGGTGGGCAAATTAGGACCCCCTCTAGGAACAACACTGATAATTCTGAATTTCAGCGTTGTACCACCCATGGTTCGCTAGTTCCTGCAATGCTAGCAGGTTTCAGCGCAATGCATAGCCACATGGCTTTGCGGGCTTTCTCTCTACCGTAATATTAGCAGCCGCGATGTAAGTGAAATACTCTCGAAAGCGGCGTTAAACCACAACTCACCTCACCTCAATATTATGATAATTCAAAAACCACATGACCAACTGACAAGTAATGAGACAAACAGTGCACAACACCAATCCAAATCATTTAACTGAATTAAAAAACATTTTAATACAAGGAAAGAGATGTGCAATATTTTTTGTCAACAATAAAAATCAAATTTCAAGTATTTGTTAAAACAAAACAATGAAATAACATACATTTAAGCAGGTTGGTATTTCAATCTTTATAAGTAAATTACAATTGTTCAGCTAAACTCATACATATTCTTATATGTGATAACACTTATTTATAAACTGGCTATACATTCCTAAGATATTTTTTTCCCTGATGTATCAACACATTATTTGTTCAAATTTCAAGTGACATTAAACAAAATTGCTGATAAAGACTGAAATATGTTTGCATAACATTATAATACAATGAGCAAAAGCCTGATATGTTAACTTGGCAGCAGATAATGTCCAGGGTTATTTGGAGCAGACACTTATCATAAGTATTTATCGGGCAATTGTGTCAGAATTATCAACAATGGGGCCAATGAAGAACAAAATTTGTAAAAAAAAAAAAAAAAAAGCTTTTTAAGAATCTTGGTATTCTATCAAGTTAAAAAATCCCATTTAATTTTGAATTAGGAAATCCCTCACATAAGTCACATCTAGAATTGAGAAAACATTAAATCTGAGTGAACTTAAAGAATAAACAAAGAGTCAGCTTGGAGGACAAACAGCTCAGAGGACCAATACAGAGAAAGCTCAGAGGACCAATACAGAGAAAGCTCAGAGGACCAATACAGAGAAAGCTCAGAGGACCAATACAGAGAAAGCTCAGAGGACCAATACAGAGAAATCTCAGAGGACCAATACAGAGAAATCTCAGAGGACCAATACAGAGAAAGCTCAGAGGACCAATACAGAGACAGTTCAGAGGACCAATACAGAGACAGTTCAGAGGACCAATACAGAGACAGCTCAGAGGACCAATACAGAGAAAGCTCAGAGAGCCAATACAGAGACAGTTCAGAGGACCAATACAGAGACAGTTCAGAGGACCAATACAGAGACAGTTCAGAGGACCAATACAGAGACAGTTCAGAGGACCAATACACAGACAGCTCAGAGGACCAATATAGAGAAAGCTCAGAGGACCGATACAGAGAAAGCTCAAAGGACCATCATATTTCAGTCACCTCAACAAAAACAGTCACCTCTGAGAACAAAAAGCTCTGAGAACCAACACAGTCAGTTCACAAAAACATCAGTCAGTTAGAGGACCAACAGTTCAGAGGACCAACACAGTTCACAGAATCATCAGTCAGTTAGAGGACCAACAGTTAGATGACCAACAGTTAGAGGACAAACAGTTCAGAGGACAAACAGTTCAGAGGACCAACACAGTTCACAGAATCATCAGTCAGTTAGAGGACCAACAGTTAGAGGACCAACAGTTCAGAGGACAAACAGTTCAGAGAAGTATCAGTCAGCTTAGTGTAGCCAACTGAAGGAGAAGTGCACAGGCTGTTAACTAGTGAGAGTCTCTATTCTATTATTATCAGTGCAGCCCAGTGAATCCCGGCTGCTGCTATTGCCTGACTACCGGTGCCGGCACTGAAGCACACATACATACACACACATACGCACACCTAGACTTTTTGCTGCTTGCTAGTTGGATAGAGCAGTCTACTGCTGGCTCCATGTACTGTAAGGTAGCGCGAGAGAGCGAACGAGCGAGTGAGCAGGAGCGTGCGTGCATGCGTATGTGTGAGTGCTCTAGCATAGCTCGATGGAAAAGTCAGTATCTGTGATCAGTTCCAGGACCAAGCCAGTGATTATTGATTGACTCTCTCAGTCAATTCACCTGTGCACTTAGAAAGTTTTCAAAGTGTGGAGTCCTACGACAGATTGAATGTTTGGAAATTAGATCTGGGATCAGAGTGTGGCACTGCTCTGGGAGTCAGTGTGTTTCTTCCCTCACTTCCCTCAAGGATTACACATACAAAGTGTAGCTTCTATCACTGGAGTTTTACTGGTATGGGAGGATACCCCGACACTTCTATTGAGTAGGTAAGTAGGGACCCGCAAAGTCCCCTCCCTGCATCAATATCTACCTTCACTCATTCATACCATCCAATCCATCATGCCAATCTTTCCATTTCAGCTTTACAACCATTTTTCAAAATAATTATCAAATCTTGTAATAATTAAATTACGCTTATAATTCTTAGTTAATTAGTAAGCAGTAAGAGTTGTCTCCCCTGCGAGACTTGGTGACTTTCCAGTAAGGTGTGCCAAGGTCCCATGGTGTGATCGTTGTTGGGTGGTAGGCAAAGTGGTCAATACCAACAAACATCGTCACAGCTGGGGATTGATCTACAGCTCTCACGTGTGACACACATTCAACATTCACTGACATTATTCAGGGCATATTTGTAATATTTCATTGACGGGAAAAGCTTTCATCAAAGCCAATGAAGCCTCAGAAAATTGATACTTGCATACCAGAGAGTGTTCATTCCATCATTAGGGATTTCAAAATAACAGTAAACTTTCACAATTATATTACTGAACATCTAATATCCTTTGTCAATATCATTAATTTTGTTAAATGTGTGATCCACAAACGTATGGGTATAATTGGATATTAGATTATTATTTTTAATATGACAAACAAAAATTCTCTCACTTTCTGCTCAAATATTGATTTTCTATACATTTCACATATCAGAGCTTTGATGAATAATAATTGAAAAATTCAATACAAATTCATAAATTTATGATAATTAGGGAAACAGCCATGGTTAAATGAAGCACTGACAATGAGACAGGAAACAGACATAAACAGCCTCATGTTCCAGTAAACAAGCTTATGAAACTGCTATCAATTTTTGTGGTCTAAAGAAGCCATTACACGACCTGCAGATTAGGAGTGAAGTTAATTTGGTGAGGATTAGACAAGATAAATTAATAATGATTCTGATTACACACACAGTAGGGTGAATACAGAGTCAGGGTGGTTTGGAAGCTGAGGCCTTAGTGGGGTCAGGATGGTAAGCTTAGGGTCAGGGTGGTAAGCTGTTGGTTACAGGGGTATGTGGAGGGTCAGGGTGGTAAGCTGTTGGTTACAGGGGTATGTGGAGGGTCAGGGTGGTAAGCTGTTGGTTACAGGGGTATGTGGATGGTCAGGGTGGTAAGCTGTTGGTTACAGGGGTATGTGGAGGGTCAGGGTGGTAAGCTGTTGGTTACAGGGGTATGTGGAGGGTCAGGGTGGTAAGCTGTTGGTTACAGGGGTATGTGGAGGGTCAGGGTGGTAAGCTGTTGGTTACAGGGGTATGTGGATGGTCAGGGTGGTAAGCTGTTGGTTACAGGGGTATGTGGATGGTCAGGGTGGTAAGCTGTTGGTTACAGGGGTATGTGGAGGGTCAGGGTGGTAAGCTGTTTGTTACAGGGGTATGTGGATGGTCAGGGTGGTAAGCTGTTGGTTACAGGGGTATGTGGATGGTCAGGGTGGTAAGCTTAGGGTCAGGGTTGTAAGCTTGGGGTCAGGGTGGTAAGCTGTTGGTTACAGGGGTATGTGGAGGGTCAGGGTGGTATGCTTAGGGTCAGGGTTGTAAGCTTGGGGTCAGGGTGGTAAGCTGTTGGTTACAGGGGTATGTGGAGGGTCAGGGTGGTAAGCTTAGGGTCAGGGTTGTAAGCTTGGGGTCAGGGTGGTAAGCTAAGGGGCAGGGTGGTAAGCTAGGGTCAGGTTGGTAAGTTTAGGGAGCAAGATGGTAAGCTTGGGGTCAGAGTATGTGGTAAGCTGTTGCTTACAGGGGTATGTGGAGGGTCAGGGTGGTAAGCTAGAGTGGTAAGCTTGGGGTCAAAGTGGTAAGCTTAGGGTCAGGGTGGTAAGCTAGAGTGGTAAGCTAGGGGTTAGCAGGGTACACTGCAGATCAAGATGGTAAGCTTTGGGAGTCAGGGTGGTACACTTGCGGATCAGGATTAAAAGTTTGGATCACAGAAGATGATCTGTAAAGTTGGGGTGCACTATAATGTTTTCTTGTAGATCAGTATGGAATTGCATGCTAATTAAACAAACAATTGGAGGATTGTCATGCCCAGGTCTTCATACTCATATTGACCTAAAAGTTATGTAAGATAGAGAATACTCCTAGCTTGAAAGAGTTCCCTAACCTGTTCATGGGTTGAGATTTGTAACCTTAACACAATAACTAATATATCTATTCCTAACAAAGTTCATCCTTCACAAAAGGTATTGTAATAATCTAATGCTAAAACACATACATACAACTTTACATACACTTCATGGTATAGATACAAGTGATTACATGATCTTCATTCTTACCAATGCACAATTAAACCTCTTATCATAATGTGCTTAGAAACAATAAAAGCAAGGATAGTCATGGCAGAAGTCAAAATTCACCTTTTCAAAGTGCAAGCCATTCAGACTACTTAATTTCCTGAAATACAAGCTCAATGTCATTTGAACCAGCTAATATATCCTCAGGATCATGTCATCTTTAAATCCAAACTATTTGCACTACCAGTCAAACCATTCTACTAGCCCAGGAAATTTCCCACTAGCCATGGGCTACCAGATGAGTGCTAATTACGAATCTGTATGGTATATATCTATGAACAAACTATTCTTCAGTTACTTATGACTATAAACACTTCTGATAAATACTACTGACAGTTACCATTGACAAAACAATAGTCAAGTCAAAGAAGTTAATATCCCAGGTATGTTACTTGACATAAACAGCTATAAATTCAGAAATGGATTGTATCCAAAGTAACTAAATATCAGTAATGACAACTCATCCTGTAAACTCTGTCAGTGTAACTGCTGGGACTAATAACATTGAAGTGAATGATGGACAACTCATCCTGTAAACTCTGTCAGTGTAACTGCTGGGACTGACTACATTGAAGTGAATGATGGCCGACATTATTCATTAGAGGAAATGTCCGAAACTGCTGATTACTCACACTCAAACCTTCCACAGCTAGAATCAGGAGGTAGAGATCCTGTTTTATTACTCAACCGTGGTGAGATCACTCATTAGATAACAATGAGTTGGTTCCACACATGTGTGATACCACCGCGTGCTGTTGTAACGTCATAATCGCCGCGTGACGTCATAGTAATTTTTTGTTCACGTCACAATGTTAGCCGCGGGACTGGAATAGCGGGTGGCCTATTTGCATGTAAGCGTCACTAAAAACGATTTTCTTGCAATTCAGCGCTATTTACATCATTGAGTAATAAATAAAATACTAAACTTGGTCCCGTTTGATAACATGTTTATGAAACTCGTGAATGGCATCGGTATTTAACTCGCTTTCGCTCGTTAAAATACCAACCCATCCACTCGTTTCATAAACATGTTATCAAACGGGACAACGTTTAGTATTCTATATATATCTTAGAAAATATAAACTGTTAACACTTAAGCTGTGTAATCTATTAGTGCCAAACCTTTCTGTATGGTCAAATGACACAAATCATAAACACATCCTTGATTATTCCAGAGTCTGGAGATACAGTGTTAAACTAGAACATCAAGTCAGTGAGAGATCAATCTACCAATAACTTGTCCCAACTCACACAGACTGTCAACATTTACAGATATAGGATCTGGAGATAAATGGTTATAATTCAACAGTGTTAACCTCCATGAGAGTTCAATCAACCAATCACTCGTCCACACAGCACAGGCTGTTAGCAGTTCCATGTTACAAGATCTGGAGATCTGTTCATGAGTGTAGCATGTTCAAGGTCATTCTGGGAATAGAGCCCCAATATAACACTAGGTACAACTTTAGGTGCAGCTTTAGTTCTGAGTCTCGTTTGTTATATGCTCATCTTGATGAAAACTCCTAGACTCGTAGAATGCTTGGTTGTGTGTCAATTTAACTTCATCTGAAATGCTGCTATTGTTTAAGGGATTATTTGTTCACTTTCATTTTTTTACTTTTGTTTAAGGAAGTGCAAAACATAGACATAAAATACAATTTAAGTATACATGTATAGTTAAAAATTCAATTTATATTTGTGTGTATTGTTAAACAAGTGCTATAGGTATCAATGATTGACATTGATTAAGATATAGGCCCAGTTTCCATTTTACCTGTATCAGTTTTGGTTTTCATTTTTATAACAGCAAAGCTAAAACTATGTATCACTAAAATCAAACATTTTCGACGTGACCACTTCTTATTACAGTACACAAGGGTTAATACTGACAACAGCATGCAAATTGTTCAAGGTTGTCCAGGAACTATAATATCTCCAGAGTTTACAGAGACAAGTAGGGTGATCAAAGTGTTGACTGAGACCGGACAGTAAGAGCTGCACCTCCCCTGGGTATTGGTGGAATAACCTTCATGTCTGTACAGGATCATCTTACATCATCTGTCCATGTAGAGATGGCCATAACAAGTTTACTGAGACATGCTCTAACCCTTTATTAACGGGGACATCCCAGTTTATACCTATATTGTATATCTTTTGCTAGTCGGCATTTCAGGATTATTCACTCTCTGAACATGTTGATTCATGAATTAACCACCTCAAAAGTCTGGAACAAATTAATTTTAGTACCATCCAAATGTTTATTGGTATCAGTGTATGAAATAAGGCCTGTATGATAGCCCTAGTCTGTTTATTTTCAGACCAAGCTGGTTACTTTTGGACACTTTTCTTCAATTTGCAAAAGAAAATGACAATATCATATTTTCTGGCTTGTAAATATTCAGGCTTTTTCAAACACTGCTGGTATCTTGCAGTCAGACCTGGATGTCCCTTGAGAATCATTGGAACATGCTGGTAGTCTCTGCAGGATCACATTACATGATCCATGTGTATACAGATCTTATACTGAGTCCTGCAGCAATACCCTGTACTCCAGAGGATTGTGTACTGTGCTTAGTTTGAGACAGATCTCATAATTCAAGGATGCATCCATACCCATGGGTTGCCTTGACAGAAGTTTTGTCTGTGCAGCATAATAAGGAGAGGTCATGTAAATATGCTTATTACATATTACATATTACAATTTCAGAAAAATAAAATTGTACTTCAGTAGAGCTCAGATTAAAGTAAGGACTCAGAATTCAGTACTCCTGAAAACCTGTCTACTGAAAACCCTACTCAACACTGCAGCATAATGTAAACATTTCGGCCAAACATTCACAAAGATAGTATCTTAGGAGATAGCGAAAACAAAATGGTTTAAATGAGGTCTCAGGCTGAATCACATAACATGGTTGGAGTATGTAAACATCTTGGACAGATATTCAGAAATACCTCTTGCCCAGAGTGTTATCTGAACCATGTGGAAGCCAACAGCACAGAACCCGTGTAAAGAGGATTCTTCACAAATGCCCGCTTTCCATGAGAATACTTGGTACTTCGTTGAACCATGTAACGGTCTAGAGTAGTAAGGACAATGAGGAAGCAAATCCAGGTAAATACCTTAAGCTGAATGCTTCAGAAATTCTTCACAAATGTTCAATGCCCAAAAAAATTTAACCTAAGAAAAACTCTTAGAGAAAAGTTTGATTAAATCCATGAGTGTTAATAGTATTATGGTGTGCAATGGATATGATCTGTCCTGCACAGATCTGGAGGATATTTCTTTATCTGCCAATTGCCCCAGATAATGAGGACAATGAAGAGCTGGACCCATGTTAATATCATTAGAGAGACATTCCTAGGCAATGCCCACTGTAGATGGCAATCACTGGTGGAACATGAACCAGAACCTGTAAGAACCCCAACAAAACAGAATCCCTGTGAAAACCAACAGAAAAACTCTTCTCTTAACCACAAAAAAATTGTTCAAACCAAATGGAATGAACAGTGAGCATGTTCTGACTCCAGTAAATATCTTGGGAGGAATTCTCCACAAGCGCTCACTGCCCAGGAGTAATGCTGGTGCCAAGGTCCGAGCCCTGTTTGGGCAAGAATGTGACCTTTGTCATAAGGAAGCACATGTAACAGGTCGCTGTTTATAGCCTATCCAAACAAGAGGAACCCGTCCAGGGAACCCATCCAGCGGGCTAATGGCTGCATTGTCAGCTTACTCATCTCTCTCACACTCTCAGTCCTATAGTTTTAGTTAGTGGATAGAACAGATGGAGTTATAAGCTGCAACATGTCACTAGCACCAAGAAATAAGATAGGGGTGCTGATAGTGGACACAAGAGATACATAACGCACTGTCAGCGTATTTATTGCGCACACATTCTCAGTCCGTATACAGTTAATTAATACAGTACACAGTTAGCGGGTACACAGATGGTACGATGCCAATAATTCTTCCTTAGGTTAGTTTATATAGTGTTGTTTCTGAGTGCTGCAACATGGTACAATATAGTACTCCACAGTGCAAACAAAAGTGTTTGCAGATATATACGGATATACATACAAAATGTACACTTCTAAGGGCCGGTCCATATCACATGATCAGATTTTCCAGGCAAGTTTCTCTTGAGTATGTTATAATTTATAAACATCGTCTCTAAATTAAACTGTATCATATCCTGACATGTCACTAGAAGCACAGTGGACAGATTCATAAGATTGTAATCGTATCCTGACTTTCTGCTCACAATTCAGTCAGTAAATTATCTGTTGACTTATTGTTAAGAACTCCTTTCGTACATGATATCAATGGGGTACTTCATCTTAACATGCCACTAGAAAAATATTATACACAAAGTTGTCAATATTTTCTGAGCTCTGAAGTGGGTTAATTCTTGACAGTGGTACAGATATCAATATTGTTCAAGTGGCTGCACCATGCCTCTGTGACAGGTCATATATATACGATCAATCCAACACCAATAGTTTACTGCAGCAGTGTATCAGTGGGCCTGAGGTGCAAAATTTCAGCATTTTGTATGACAAAGTAACAACCTTAAAACTTTACGTGTTTTCTATTCAAGAACATCTTGACAATTTGTTTGATTGTACATGTTAGTTAAAATCAAAAGCATTAAACAAGAATCTCATAGCAATATCTTCATCATCACAATTTAATGTGTGCCTCATATTCTTGGGGAAAAAACTGGAAAACTTTAACAAAATGACCAATTTGGACTAACTACTAATGATAAGGGAATAAGCAAAATGTTAAATTTAAAGTAACAACTTTTGATAGCATGAGGAGAAAGAGTCAAGCCAAAAGGTAACTTTCATTTTTTATTGTGTATTAAGACTAAAAGTAAGTAATTTGAAGCAGGATACACAGGGTCAGCACCAGTCCACCGCAGCATTCCTCACTTCAAACAGTAAAGAAGATTTTCTCTGACAGCCATTAAGTCAATTCCCATTAATTGCGACTGCTGACCCAAATATCTTGTGTGTACTTGAATTAATTATTCATCGTTACGTCTAATCACTCGTTATCAAACAAGGCAACATCAATTATCTATAGATAAATATTCAGGACCGGAATCTTTAAATAAACCTGAAAAAGCAAGTACAACTGCTAGAAATCAGAAAAGAACAACAAAATCAGTTTGAATTGCATGAAAATCTCAAGCAAGTTTTATAATCAGATAAATGGAAGATGCTTCATTGCAACTACAGACTTTGTATAAACCTGACAGTCTGCACTGCTAAGAATAAAAAGTGTTAAATATGTAAAAGAAGGTTTGAACTGCCAGCTTTATTTTAGGAAAGATACACGTGAAGATACATGACGTTTTGGAGTATCTACACACTCTTTCATCAGGTTTGTTTTCTCATGTATTTCGTGCACCTCAAAGAGTTGAGCTTCATTCTAATTACAAATTCAGATTGTGGCATGTCAGGCATATATTTCAAGAGCCTGTCTCTAAATAGATCTGTGAAGAAGAGGGTTCAACTGAGTGAATAGCATGTTACTATCTTAACCCTCAACTGGTGAAAGAATGACTTGCTGCCAGACCATTATTGTGGCCAAGAAAATATTTTTGGATGTGCCACTGGTTATGATGAGGCTAAGTTTGGAGATTCTGGGACCCACAGTCAAAGCGTTATTTGTTACTTCAAAAACTCATATGTGAGGCGCGTATTTTAAGAACTTATTTTTAAAAGATCTGAGAATGGAAGGTTGCAACTGGTTGAAAAGCATGTTACAGCTTTTAATTACAATATCAGATATTGGTATGCAAGGCAGTTATTTCAAGAAAGTGTCTTTGAATAATACCCAAGAAGTTACAAAGTTTTAATTACAATATCAGATATTGGTACACAAGGCAGTTATTTCAAGAAACCGTCTGAATGTTAACGTAGAAGCAACAAAGGTTTCTATACATATCAGACATGCAAGATATCTGAATCAATCTGAGAGTCAAGGATGAGAGTAATTATGACTAATTATCATAACACACTAATTGAGTGCTTCACCGCCATGGACACTGAATCAATAGCTTATCGAGTGAGTTGACTCTAGCGCACAATATCTCCATCAAACACTCAATGTAAATCTATCAGGCTATTTTGGGAAATTTTATCATGTCCAGTAACTGTTTCAGAAATCCATGTTGTGTCTAGTGGAAACTTTTGGTTCATCAAATAAATACTCTTTTTCTTCCTCTAATTACCAGCAACTTTTGTTACAAGAAGTATGTCACTAAATTATTAAATGAATATAAATAAATCAATCAGCTATTTTATCATTTCCAATTAATCTTTAAGAATTCTATATTCTTTTGAGTGATGAATTTTGGTTTATCAATTGAACATCGTTTGTCCAAAACCCTACTCTGGCTATCAATAATTTCAGTTACAAGAAGTATGTCACTAAAGTATTAAAACTGAATGTAAATCAAAGAGTGTATTTTATCCAATTAATGTTTAAGAATTTATGTGTGTTGAATGTTAAATTTTTATTCATCAAGAAAACAACCATTTTCCTGGTCTCTCTGCATCAATATTGCATACTTCACACAACCATCTGGACCAGAGTTACTGGGTACATACATTACATCATGCTAGAAATACAACAACGTTGTCAAATGTTGAACACTGAGTCCATATGCAATCCTCTTCAGTGATACCCAGTTACTAAATGTGTAACACCACTGGTACAAACTACAACATATTTAGTACACTCCTGGTGTCACACAGTACAAATATGTCACACAATGTTGAACTTAAACACTATATAATTGTACAATGTACATCAATGTTCAACATTAAACATTGAGTGTTGCTCCTTATTCATCAATTCTGAATTCACTTGAATGTGAAATCGATTGATTACTTTTATCCATTACCATTAAGTTTAAACTGATTGAAAAATGTAAAAGTGTGTCTTTGAAACTGCATCACAATGATCACAATGATCACAATGATCAGAACACGTTTATCATTTGATGAACACCTGGTGTTAATAACATAAAAATATTACCAAACTATCAACTCATTTCAAATATGCATAGAAATTAAAAGGACCCTGAAAAATAATTAAGAACAAACAACAAAAAACAATGAAAATAATTATTTAAAAAATTTCAAAGTAGGGTGTAACAAACAGCTGCATAAACCATTTGTGATAAAACCTGAACAATGACAACATGAGTTGGTTAACAATAGAGAACTGAATCAATACTATACTATTGTCAACCACAACAACACAGCTCTGAGCGTAGTATTATATAGCAGCTAGCTCGTATTCTATTGAAGTGAAATGTCTTTTTTTAATAGTACAAATACATATTCTCAATTTAGCAGTATTATTTTCATTGGTACAACTATAATATTTGCATAATTTACAACTGGTACCAATGCATGATTGTATCACAATATCATACGTTTAAATCACTGTGTAAAATAGAGAGATACAAAGAACATTGTCATCATCATATCCTGAAGATTAACAGGGAGACCACACCTATTGGTTCCTACATACATACATTTCAAATATTTAAAAGATAAAACCAGAAAACTAAATGTTTGTGAAACTTAATCAACTCACACCAGGTGAGCCACTACTGTACATAAAATGGTTTTGAAATCTGATGACTTTGAGAGAAAACAGTTACAAAACCTTGTTTAAACACCTCTCAAACCTCCATACAGAGTTTGTTTGAAAAGTGTGATCCTGTTATGAGAAAGTGATATCAAAGTACTGTGCTAAATGTTACGCATGTTGAGAACTGAGGTCGAGCACTTGGCAACTGGTGGATTAAAACATTGAGGAGTTCCTGAAACTATGCAACAACTAGGCTACAACATTGAGGTGATCACTGACACTAGTTTAAACATTGGGTGTCTGGTTTCTCCTCAACCAACAGGTGGGTTGGAACCAAGACTGGGAACAAACCTATGCCCACTAGACTAAAGTGAGATAAGCTGGCCCTGGTGATAAGTCTTAGAGTTTCTAAGTTTCTACAAGTTTAAATCTTGAGGTGCTTACCAAACAAGAAGGTTAGAACCTGGAAGGAGACCAACAATGACCAGATAACCTGTGTCTGTCTCAAGTGCAAGCAGTTTCTTTTTTTCAGAAAGGTTTTTCCTTGGTGTTTGACTCAGCAGACTGATAATCAAACAATTACTATTTAACTAAAAGTTACATTAACTTAGTGTACCTTAAGATTTTATTTTTTTATTTTGATTTTATTTTTCCCACTTAAAATATTGTTTGCCATATAAGTTCATTGTACAGTATCTGAGAATCAAAATAAATGATGTTGTTAAATACAACAAATGTATGTATGACATGGGTTGAAATTTTACTTTTCAGAAAGCACAAGTAAGTGTATAATTCTTTGAAAGTCTGGGATTAATTAGATTTTTCCTAAAATAGATTCAGGATATAAGACAGGTCAAGAAAACAATTCTAGACTTTGCAGCACTTTTTAAACTCCTAAAGCAGCACCATAGCGCCCCCAGGCTGATCATTGAGTAGCTCAGTGGATTCTGGTCCTGAGTGTAAGGGTCAGGAGAGGTGTGTCATTAGGTCAAGGTATTGTAGGTCATCTGTATCAGATTGTACTGCAAGTACTATGATCTAAATATTTACATGGCAAGGTTCGGTCAAGAGACACTGTGAAGTCAAGGCCTTGTTTATATGCTGTGGAGGTGGTTCTGATGTAGTAAATAAGATTGGTGTGGTGCTCTTACTGGATGGGCAAGTGGGCTTTGAAGAATGAAGTTGCAGTGATTATGTGTCAACCATATCAGATGGTGTTTGGAAAAATGATTGCCCAGTCTTATGTATAGCTAGGAACAGAAGAAGAGTGGCTACCATATGTCTAAATCTAGGGAACTATGAGATCAGGTTTGTTGCCTGTATCATACTCTACCAGAGAAGGTCATGTAGTGCACACTAAATGTTACCCCTGCAGGAGACTGACCCCAAACAACCAGGAAAGATATCAGGAGGTGGCTGGTCCCTAAATAATCTTCAGACTGACCCCAAACAACAAGGAAAGATATCAGGGGGTGGCTGGTCCCTAAATAATCTTCAGACTGACCCCAAACAACAAGGAAAGATATCAGGAGGTGGCTGGTCCCTAAATAATCTTCATACTGACCCCAAACAACCAGGAAAGATATCAGGAGGTGGCTGGTCCCTAAATAATCTTCAGACTGACCCCAAACAACCAGGAAAGATATCAGGAGGTGGCTGGTCCCTAAATAATCTTCATACTGACCCCAAACAACCAGGAAAGATATCAGGAGGTGGCTGGTCCCTAAATAATCTTCATACTGACCCCAAACAACCAGGAAAGATATCAGGAGGTGGCTGGTCCCTAAATAATCTTCAGACTGACCCCAAACAACCAGGAAAGATATCAGGAGGTGGCTGGTCCCTAAATAATCTTCAGACTGACCCCAAACAACAAGGAAAGATATCAGGAGGTGGCTGGTCCCTAAATAATCTTCAGACTGACCCCAAACAACCAGGAAAGATATCAGGGGGTGGCTGGTCCCTAAATAATCTTCAGACTGACCCCAAACAACCAGGAAAGATATCAGGAGGTGGCTGGTCCCTAAATAATCTTCAGACTGACCCCAAACAACCAGGAAAGATATCAGGAGGTGACTGGTCTCTAAATAATATATACATATAATAATAAGTACATTGTACTGTGTTTGTGCCTCTTTGTTATGCCATTCTTTATGTATGAGAATAAGGGTCATAACACAGTGACTCTCACATAACAGTATAAGGATTGTGTAGCTGGAGTTTCTCTAAGTAATCCGCTCAACCACTGTATATGCCATTCTTAAAGGATAGATGAAATGACATATGGTCCAAATCGGATTCATTAAAATGGGATGTCAATTTGACAATTGCTCGATTTTAAATTTCTGAAATCGGTCCATAAATTACTTATATACAGCTTTTTAAAAAACCGCCTGATTAAGCCCTGGTGACCAGAATGAAAGTCTGCGGGGGGGGGGGGTGACCCGTGAAGGGATGACTTCTGTGACGTATGTGGAGGAATTTGATTTTCGGCGATAGTCACAATTCAACGTAATTTTGCAACATTTTGATTGTTAATTTCACAAAGAAACCTTCAATAAACCAACTTAAATTTCCCATATATCGAATGTTTAGATATCCAACTAGGTAATTCCTCAGATGACAATTATACAATTATTACATAAACATGTCTTTTTGGCGATGTAATACACCTCATAAATTCATTTAGCGGCAGTGATAATCATTATTAATTAATTAACAAGACACTGGCGGAGTAGCTATCTAGCCGCCCCGCCTGTCGCTTATCACAGTCAAGCCTCAGTGAGCATTTTCAAAAGGATTCGCCGAACAAATTGCGGTAGTGTTAAAATGGGTGAATTAAAATCGTCTTAATTATCAATTGCAAGTGTATATTGTCTCGATTTTATGCTCAATTGATTCTGATATACAATATACGTAGAGGTAATCATCTGTCATTCTTGAGAAAAATGCATTTCATCTATCCTTTAACATATGAGAATGAGATCCTGACAATAGACCCTCTCTGGATCCGGGTAAAGTGTGTATGGTTAGCTTTAGTTTGAGATTGTTTCACAGCACTATGTATTTGTTACACTATTTCTGACATGATAACTGGTTGATGTTGATATGTCATAGATAATGACAATTTGAGGAAAACAGTCTGACTGGATTGTTCCAAGATCAGGAACCACTGATTTTGTGTTTCATTATTCTCAGGCTTTCAGAATAAGTATTTAGTTAACTTCAATGCCAGGAACAATTACTACATCAATCATGGTATTATCACTGAAACTGCTTTCAGTGATACGGTTTGTGTTGATTATGTACATTGAGTCATACCTAACATTGGTCATAAGAAAATCACTCTTGTACAATTTGGTGAAAATAGTTTCCCAAGATGAAAGATCCACCAACCACTGGTGTTTGTGTTTTGCCATTCTCAGGGTATCAGAGTAAGGTACTCAACTAACCTTGGTGTCCACAGCACTTCAAACATTGATTAACTGTTGACTGTAGACTAACATTTAGTCTCAGAAATATTTTGTTCTTACCAGCAACATTTTACAAACAATTCAAATAGTTTCACCAAATGGAGCCCTAAAGATGCCTGAATTTCAGTTCCTAGAGCTGAGTAATCTAGACTTGCTACAATTTTCAATTTTCAATTTGTCAATTGAATATTTTGCTCTAGGGTCTGGATGACAGGCATGTTGACTGTAACTGCTGTACTTAGTGTTATATCATTAAGTGCACATTGCATAATACTTGTAACAGCTGGGACACAACGTAGACGAGTATCAACTCTAACACATATATTTACACACACGATTCATCAGATTTGAGTATTTTTGAAAATTGCCATCAGTACATCAGGAATGTTTTTACATTCTGTTCTGTAACCAAGAGACGAAAAATTTAATCCAGATGGATCATTTTATGACTTAACTCTACCAAATATATGTTACAAAATAATTGGGTTGCCTTATTCATCTAGTTAGCTGATACTCTTTCAGAACACTGTTGTGAACCCAAACAAAGCAACTGTATTTGAACAACAAGTAGTGAACAGGAATACCTCCATAACGCTTGTGCACCATCTCCACAGGGAGCAATACACGTGTAACAACAATACAGATGTTTACATCTTACTCCAGGAGTGAACGGGAGGGAGGGGGAGAGAGAGGGAGGGAGGAGAGAGAGAGGGGGAGAGAGAGTTGGAGTTGGGGTGGAGAGATGTAATGGCAGTTTAATTTTTAGGCATTAATATTATTGGACAGTAAATGTATCTCAAACATTGTTGAGGACAGTACTTTGACCTCGTTCGGTCTCAATGATCTCCAACAGAAGCAATGGCATCACCTACAAGAGATCCAAAACAGAAGCAGCTCCCCAGAGGTACAAGGTACACGTGTAACAACAGGGAACTGTCAATACTAGCTCCTGCAGGTGAGGAGAGGTGGTGTCGAGGGTGTGACAGTCAGTCTTAAACCATGCAAAGGTCAATGAAGCAGATCTCTGTACAGCAACAGGTTTCAAGGGTGAATCTCCATCAATAGACTAACCCTTGGTCTCTGAGAAACACTTTCAAGTATCGATTCTTAAACATGACCATTTTATTCAATGTTGCAAAGGTGTTTCTCAGAAATTGGAATTTCAGAAGAGACCCATAACTTGACATGCTTTCAAGTGGGGATTATGTTTGGAGTTTGGTGAAGTTACGTTTAAGTATTATGAACTACTGACTTTGAACAAGAGGAAGAGTAACTCCATCAAGTATTTATGCTCATTGTCTTAGTTTGACATACAGAATCTTGTATATATGAGATTAAATTAGGAAGATGGTGTAAGAACCTTTTCAGTCAGTGTTGGGGAACCTTAGTTTTGTACTCTGCATAAATGAGTTGTTTACGCAATAAATAACTTTGAATGTTGTGACTGATGGGTGTAACCTTGTTTTAGAATCCAAGTGTTTCTTTCTCCTGTGTCATAGGTTAGCAGAAATGTCTGTTTGAATGTAAGCAGACCACTACTGGCTGAAAAGTATTGTGTTCTTGTCTTAATGAGCAAGTGAGGTGATCTACTTTTCCAAGTTAGATGTGTGAGTTAAGATGATGTAAACGTTTACTAAGCAATGGTAAAGATGAAAGAAGTCTCTCTGCGGCTGTCTCGTTGTGTTAAACTATGGCCTCATCAGCAGTTGTTGTCTAGAAGCACCCCTGGTTAACTGTTCGCGCAACTGTTTCTAGGAGAGGTGTCGACAAGGTATTGCAGGTCACTGCCCTCAAGTATATGTAAATGCAGAAAGACTTAATGCCTGACATTGTTACAAAACTAATGTACCTGTGATGATGATATATAGAAAGTGACACAATAAGCCTTTCGTCGCCAACTGTGAAGTATCATCCTTCACAAATTCAAGCATGTAGATTATCAATCCTACCCTCCCTCAAACTCTCCAAGAACAGTAAATAATAAGCAACTTGCACTTCCCGATCCTGTGCACATCCTTGACCCCAAAGTCAGTCTATGACAAGGTCCCTTAGTGTCTCCTTCAAATGGGTACCCGAAAATGTCTTCCCTTTCAATGATGTAAGCTTTACATCTGTGGTGTTATTGCAAAGATTACAGTTTATGTAAACCTTTCATACAGACATCATGTTGTATTTACCATGAACCTTCTGACACCATGAGGTGAAGAAACAGATCTGCTCGGCAGTGAGTGTCTAGTTGCTTCACCCCAGATGAGGCTGTATTTACTCTGTGCCGGTGCAACTGTGTCTACAGCAACCTCAGACTGTGAGGGTCAGTTCCAGGACATGGTGATGGTGTTCTGTGAACCATGCATAGAGAATCTATGTTTCATTTACCTTGAACTTTCTGGAAGATGTAGACTCGAGATAGGTCACCCACCAGTGCTTAGGTCTCCCACTAGGTGAGGTATTTGTTGACACAATTATTGCAAGAAAAGGTACATGGATGGATATAGGAATGAATTCAACATAAGTGATATCAACGCCAAACTTCCCCAAGACTTTTTCTTCATTTTCCTTGATCTTTATAACACTTTGAACATGTAGACAAAGAGTAACATTCGGTGTCTATATGTCTGGATTCCAACTGGGATGTAGTGTTAGTTGAAGCTAGTAGAGGTCTACAGACAGTCAGTGGCCTGTGTTCTGACAGCAGAGTCCTATTGATGACTGACGTATCGGATGAAGTGTTAGAAGTAAGGTGTACCGACAGCTCCACAAGTCAGTGCCCTCTGTTCTGGCAGTGTGAGTGCTATCGATGACTGTGACATATTTGGAGCACCTGCCGCCTGCCGATCTGTTGTATTTACTTAGTCTAGTGATCCACTTTACCCTTCAAACCGCCAGGTCAAAAAGGTATGCTTATAGTGGTTGTCTGGGTTTAGGTAGGGTGAAGAAGATGCCAAACAAAAGAGTTCTAATTATTGCCAAAATGTTAAGGCTGTCTTAAACAACTTCAAGAACTCTCTTATTTTACTTTAACGATTAACTGAACCATTTTTTCTCAGTATCAATCAAATGACCCAAGCAGTAGTATAACATGCTATCACACAGTATAACACATGACCATCAGTTCCTGTAGATAACCACACAATCTTCTGCTATCTCTCCCTACAAGCATACCATCTCCTAGTGTCAAGTACAAGATAACAGAACAACTCTTTGACCAGCTGTTCTACCTGCTCTGCCCGCTTCCTGTTCCCCTCCTCTCCTCCTCTCTCTCCAACGATCTGTTCTACCTGCTCTACGATGCTGCTCCCCTCCCCTCCCTCATTCTCTCCCTCTATCTTCTACAATTGTCTGTAACTGCCCTGCCCGCTTCCTGTTCCCCTCCTCTCTCTCTCTCCAACGTTCAGTTCTACCTGCCCTTGCTACTCCCCTCCCCTCCCTCATTCTCTCCCTCTCTCTCCTACGATAGAGTGTACCTGCTCTGCCCGCTTCCTGTTCCCCTCCTCTCTCTACTACAGTCTATTCCATCTGGCCTTCCTCTTCCCACTAATGTAAGCTCCTTTAACCAGTGACAAGTCTCTCAAAAACCTTTCAGTTTCATAAAGAATACAAACCATAGGACATGTGAATATGATCTTTAGAGAAACAGATATTGACTAAATCAGCTCGATGAAGATGTCTATCATCGCTCTTCATCTTTCAATACTTTCTCTTCCAAAAGCTGTTACACCTGAATTTGTTTCACTTCCCCTTGGTCGACCTCACACAGGTAATTGGCTGCTACCTAAAGTCGAGTCAGCACACCTGGCTCATCAGGGACAGAGGTAACCAGGTAATTACCTAGTCGTTAAATCTAATGAAGAGAGTATTAACTGCTGGTCAAGAAGTCAACACTGATAACTAGTGGGGGGATGAAGGGTGTTTAGAAGGGGATACACGAGAAAGGTAGAAGATGGTTATAGCTGCTTCAGTGGGGTCCGTTTCTTCCCCAGACTTATCACTGTAGCTAATGAATGAGTACCAAACCATTCTCAGTGATCAGTTAATCACATCTCTGTTACAATAGGAGTAATCTGGAATTTGTCCCTGGTTAACGATAGGAATATAAATGTATTTACAGTAAAAGTAGATAAAGGTGGTAGATCAGTTTACAACTTGATGCTGAAGGGTCTGTCCTTGAAAATGTACATCAAACTTGTTTTCACTTCAAAAGTTCTTCAACAGATCTATCTCTAGTCCAACTCTCATATCTGAAGTGGCTTGAATTCAATGGAGAAGTCTACAACAAGGAATAATTTTCTTCCTTTAATCTTGAAAATAAGAATATTGGTTTGATTGCAAAAGACAAAAAGAGAGGGATAGAAATTTAGATGTGAAGTAATATTGTTCTTGTTCATCAGAGTCGAGATAATCAAAAAGATTGTTCCAATGTTTAAAGTTTCTAAACACGAAGACATCACATCCAGATATCAATGTTTGCCAACTGCTTCAAAGCACGGAGTATCTACTTCAAATCACTGTTATGACAGCGAAAGTGAAACCCACTTTCCACAAATCTAGAAAGACTTAAAGTATATCATTTTCCGATAAAATATCAAGTACCTCATATTGTTTATCAAATTGGGGAGATTAGGCTCCCTGTACAGAAGTCTGCATGGAGACATGTTGAGTATTTGTCAGACAGCAACATTATCTCAAACAGCTTACACATAAACATTGACAAGACACAGATGAAAGCCACGATAACAATCTGTTTCTGATAAATGCAAACAGTTGCATGGAAACTTGTTGAGCATTTGTCAGATTAAAATGGTATCTCTAACAGCTTAGACGTAAACATTGGCAAGACACATTTGAAATATAAAGTTGCAATCTTCCCCTGATAAACACCCCTGGTCCAGCTGACAGGAGGTCTGATAGTACACCTGTCTACAGTCCTCATCTCCTGTCTCATTGAGGAGTTTGATGACTAGTCAACATTAAAACAATAACAAGGATATCTATAAAGGACACATCTCCACACTGATGGTCAAGGCGATGTCTATGTTATTATCCTACCATCCAAAGGACTTGAGGTTTGCATGTGTGTATAAATGTACTTTCTCTGAACACACATGCCAACTAGGGCTGCTACGGGTACAAAATAACAAGTCCGGGTAATGTGATGGACAACCAGATGTATGCTCCCAGATAATACCCCCTTCCACCCGGGGTAGATTCTGGGGGTTAGAATCCTGATAGACTAGAATCTACCCGTGTATACTTTGAAGGGGTTATATCTAAAGACTTTACACCAGGAAACTAGGTTACCTGTTCGAGCCCTAAAGTAAAGCAAACTATTGTTTTTCAGTAATCTTAACACCTTGGGAGAACTCAAATATAGTACATATGTTACTTAACTTATCATGAACCACGACTGTACACAAGATATCTGTATGGGACAAATACATTAATTCTCCATTATTTTCCAATTACCAGTATTTAAATAATAATCTCAATACCACATCACTACTTTGTCAGTAAGTGAAAAACTCACGACTGTACAAAAGATGTATTTATACGAGACAAATACATTCTCCATTATTATTTTAACTACGGTATTTGAATCATAACCACAGCAACACATCACTACTTTGTAAATGCATGACATTCTCTTGAAAAGTTTGATTTTAAATCATGTTTATTCAGTTTCTCGCTTACAACTTAAATTTGCTTTTCCCATTACTTTGTAATCTGCTCATTTGTTGTCAGAGGTATAAAGTAAACGCTTGAGCTTGTATCAATTTACCTGATAGAAATGACTTGAACATACACAATGCCATTACTATATAATTAGTATCAGATATCTTCGTAACATTATTATATTATTATCAGAAATTCCTTGAAATTTGAAGTGACTTTTGAAGAGCTTTACACCATTATTTCTGGATAAAGGTGAAATTTGATACAGAATATAGCTTTGGACTGGCACAACCTCAGCGTTCTCATTATCAATCAGCGTTCATACATTGCACACCTGGCAAATAGCCTAGTGTAACTCACAAACAGTGGTGCTTATCAACTGTATCCCCCTTGCAATGGCTCAACAGTTTCAATTACTCATTAATTGAAAAAAGTATGAACAGATAAAATGAATTACTTGCTTTAAGTTTTTAAGTTTTCAAATTTAGAACATCTTGATGATTTTACTACCTACTTCAGAAATGGTTGTCAACATAGGGTTGCCGCTTATCAACGCCTTAATTACTTAAGATTTAATTACTGATAGCGTTGAATTTTCATTAAAACCTACATGTACTTCTTGTACATCTTTAGTTTCAATTCATTTAAACGTATCTAAATGACTTTTCAGCAAACTTGATTTTCTAATTTTAACTTTTTAATTCATAACTTTCCTGACGTTTAAGCATACAAAAAGCAGTGGAATTTGTATTTGGTTTGAGTCGATTGGTTTTGATACCTGAAAAGTTGAACTATGACAAGAAGCGTATGCTCTATCAACCGTGATACGTGGATGGATGGATGGATGGATGGATCATTGTGTTGTTGGTGGTGGTGGTGGTGGTGGTGGTGGTGGTGATGATGATGATGAAAGTGATGATGATCATACTGATTAAAGCAATGATGAGAATAACTGGATGAATAGTTATGTGTAATTACTTGAGATCCAAACCTCTAACCACTCAACTCAAAGAAGGATTAATCAGACCTGACTTGCTTTTTTATCAAAAGTCTTGTCTCCTGTCTTTTTCAAATATTACTTCATCAGTGGTTTCCTAAGACAAAAATCTCTAATCACAGGATAAAAGTCAATCCAGTAAGAAGCAATCAAATAATGTATCACTTCCACTAAACAAATTTAATTAGAACCTACTTATGTAATTCACTTCGTACTTCAGTTTATTCTCTGAAAGTACAGCTTTGTCGGAAATCAAAGAATAAAAGTCAATTTATTATAGAGCGTCACTGGCCCTATGCCTCATATTGACATTTCAGAAAAAAATAATTCTACATAGATTAAAAAATGGTTACATAGTTCAAATTCCCTATTTCTATCCTCTGTCTCATCCTTCAAAAGAAGAA
Source organism: Gibbula magus (assembly GCA_936450465.1). Classification (NCBI taxonomy): domain Eukaryota; kingdom Metazoa; phylum Mollusca; class Gastropoda; order Trochida; family Trochidae; genus Gibbula; species Gibbula magus. Next base: position 8,512,145 of record OW388296.1, on the reverse strand, counting down.
AAAGATTTTTAATCAAGATGGGTTCCAACAACAAAGTATTGCTTACAAAAGACACAAAATCCATAAAATCAAAGCAGTGTCCATTAACTCATATCCAAAGAGAATATGGGTCAAAGTAGAGGATTCCATTTGAGATCCATTTGCAGAGATTTGTCAACATGGGCACTCCGAGGGTTAACATACATGTACAGCTTTCTACTTCTTTACCTTGCTCCTCATCATTGGGCGGTCAATAGCTCTTTACTGGTGGTCACCAAAGTATCAAATATCAAACAAAATGAGCACTTAACTCGAAAGATACACACCGAAATGACAGGGAGCCCTAGGCTGCTCCTAGGAGGGTTTGATCTGAGTAAAATCCTCATCGAGATCAGGAACAGGGACAGGCTGAGGAGGCTCCCTTAGAGTTTATAATGGTTTCCTTCTTCAGATGAGCTTATGGGCTCAAGTTTACTTGCTGAATGGTGGTTGTGGTGATAGTCGATGGTGGGCAGTGAGTGTAAAATAATTGTTTGAACTTACCTAGTTAATTCAGTTGACATGAGGTGAGTTGGTTTTAAACGCCGCTTTAAAATGTATTTCACTTATGTCACGGAAGCTAGTATTATTGCAGGGAGAAAGCCTGCAACGCCACAGTGGCTATGCACTGCGGTGAAACCTGTGAGGATTGGTTTGGACTACGAACCATGGGTGGTATTGAAATGAAACTCAGTGAAGCATTGCACCCAAACCTTACTGCATAAAGAACCGTTTTCTACCGCAGAGAAAGTTGCCGAGCCCCTGGCGGGAATCTAACCCAGGACATCTTGATCTGAAGCCGAACACGCTAACCACTGCGCTATCCCGCCCCTGTAGTTAGGGACATCCTAGGGGTGTGAAAGTCACACTCACACTCTCAAATACTTACCAATGGCAAATGTTAACTGACATCTAACCACAGATACTGACAATTCAAGCACGTTTGCTCATCTGTCAAAGTGTAAGTGACAATTTGATCAGGGTTTAGACAAGTAATTAGTGTTTAGTGAGGGAATGGGTGTATCTCCATGAGATGAAGCTTGACTAATGACATTTTAAGATTTCTGTAAATAAAGCCTTTAAGATTTTATTTGCACCATTGAAAAGAGTTTTTTTAATTGGAATCTTAGTTTAGAAGGACATTTGACAATCGATGAAAAGTGTGGATGCAAGAGCATGTTTTTAAACAATTGACTGAGGCTGAGTGATTAAGATAATCTGAGGTTTAAAGACGGTTTTGAAGACATAAGCAATAAGTTCAGAGCAGGGGGAAGGGGAGGGAAGATTGAAGAAGAAAGGAGAAAGGGAAAATGGGGGGAGGGAGAGATGATGGAGGAAATATTGACATATTCAGACTTCATGTTTAATTACATGTTTGTAGCATCAGTCTTGGTTGATGGTTAGCTCTACAATTCATGTTGGAGGAAACAGCTAATTAGCGTTGCATACAGGGGGGGGACGAGGTCTGTGTAGGGAGAAGTGGGACTGGCATAAAGATAATCTGAGCATCAGTCATTAGAATAAAGCGCCACATTAATGTCACACTAACAAGCGGTGCAACATAAACATAATCACAGACCCGACTGTTAAAAGCATGCAGAGGCATGTGATTACCTGGGTGATTTAGAGCTGTTCCCACTTAACGAGGTCTGTCTTAATGAGCTAATTCATTCTAATTTTGGAAAAGTGAAAAATGAAAGGTTTCACATATTACTCGAACTACTGAAAAACATGTGTATTTTTCAAAGTCAATTGTAGGATAAATACAGCATCGCCTAAAAGCATACCAAACAATTTTTAAATTTTTACCCAGCTTACCCAAAGACCAATGAAACTCTAATCTTCAGAAAGCCAATACAAATCTTGGATAACTCTATCCAAGATATTTGGTAACTTTTTGGATCTAGCCCTAATAAGGACGACAAATTCAGTGGAGAATTAACCCTTAACATACAGGTGTATGCCAGGATAGCCAACCTCGAACCAATCGGCAATTCTTGAGATTAGGTGAGGTAATTTGGGGTTTAAAGCCTCTTTAAAGAGTATTTCACTTCTATCACAACAGCAAGTATTATTGCAGGGAGAAAGCCTGCAACACTACTTTGAACGGTGAAACCTGCAAGCATTGGCTGGAACTAAGGAACCATGGGTGGTACTGCACTGAAATTTAGTGTAGCATTGCACCCAAACCTTACTGCGTGTAGAACAGTTCTCTACTGAAAAATTGCCGAGCCCCTATCAGGATTGAACCCTGAACCCCTTGAGTCGAAGTCAAACACTCTAAGCACTGTGTTATCCTGCCCGTAGCCTATCTTGAACAAATTGCCAATTTTGGATGATTCCTGCATTCACTAATTGTAACAACTATACATTGGTCACTCAGAATGATCTGGCATTAATTATTCAAGAGTTAAAGTGATAAGATTAAAACAAGGCTCTTACTGAAAATATCACTATAACTCCAGTATCCATAGATGTATCAGTATGGTCAGAACTTTGGTAGAAATAAATTCTATCCCGTAAATATTACGTGGTTACTACAAAGTTTGGATAACTACCGGTATGTGTTGGATAACTTTACATTGGCCATTCAGAAATATCTGGCAGTAATTTTTCAAGAGCTTAAGTGATAAGGGTAAAACAAAGTCCAATCTGTCAACCTTTACAACACTATAACTACACCATGTCAGGTTGCCTTCAGTTTCAATTTTCAGACAATGCTCTGCAAGACATACTGAAACAATGCCCTATGTTAACCCCTCTAACCCTGTCTTTAAGTCCCAGATTATAAAGTGAAGCAATGCCCTATTTCGGACAACCTCTATCAATGTTACTTCAATCTCCAGAACATCAGGACTCATCAGACACTATCTCAGCAGAAACTTCCTTCCATTGATTTCAATTAAAACTTAAACAGAGGGAACAATTACTGAACGTTGGCAATTACACAATGGATCAAATTTCTTCCTTTCATAGCAAATCAAGTTTGAACTTCACAGAAGATGAAAGCAACAAAGTAAGTTGTTTTTTTAGAGAACTTTCTTGACATGCTTGGAACTCGGAACATCATGATATCTTCAAATTAAATTAAAATTTCATCTAAAATGTTTTCATAATCATTCTGCTTTTGAATCCTTAATAATTGTTTGATTGAATTACAAAAATAATTTCAATGAAATTAATAAATTGGACTAGAACAACAGCATTTTTTTCCTCTCATCAATCAGCTTTTAGACACAAACAAGAAATAATTATGATTTTAACAGGTAGCAATTTTAGCACTAAGTTCAATCACTCATTTTGCTGCAGTTGAATGTTTAAGTATTTGAATGTAACTGCAATTACATCTTACATTTTGTGAATGAAGAAAAGTGTGAATATCTAAACCTGCAGGAACTATATTATTACAACTGCAGTTGTTCATATAGCATAGAAATCTCTTGACTTATTCTTCCTAATGGTGAACTGGCACAATTCAGATATCAAGGCACTCTTGACTTGTCATTAACCTGTTCACAGATGGTAACATATCTATTGCTAAAACTGTTCAGTTGTAATTAATTTTCTATATAACCAATTGGTTGGATCCTTGGTATTTTGATAAACGTTTGCATCCTCCGAGACCTAATCATTCAATAATAATAATACTGAATTATTACACAAGTTTTTGAGGTGCATTAAGAAGTCGAATACTTAAGAAAAACATCATATTCTCTAAATAATAATTTCTTTAATGTCAACATTTTACTTACTCCTGTATCTACATTAGTGTTAAGGTTAGGGTTAGGGTTTCGGTTAGGCATAGAGTTAGGGTTTCGGTTAGGCATAGTTAGGGTTAGAGTTAGGGTTAGGCATAGAGTTAGGGTAAGGGTTTCGGTTAGGCATAGAGTTTGGGTTAGGGTAAGAGTTAGGGTTTCGGTTAGACATAGGGTTAGGGTTAGGGTTAGGGTTAGGTTAAGTGTATAACCTGAAACGTTGTCAATTTTCACAATGAGGAAGTTGTTATTCTGAAAATTAAGCTTTTTTAATTATACAATTATAAAGTAAAATTTTGCATAAGGTAGCTTCCTCCACGTCCCACTAACAGGTGCTTGTACAAGGTGCCCTGTATCAAGGTGTGTTATCAGCATATGCATGTACTCTCTCTCGTGATACGGACTGGCACGGCTTCACAACATCACAGCTGCAATGTGTGAATGAGATTTTATCAACCATTAAATGATTTTAGATAATGGTGGGAAAAAACTTTGTAAACAATAAATTCCTGAAAAGTTATCCAATTTAGGAACTCTTTTGCAATGGCTTAACATTATCACATTGAATACATAGTTGCTATAAAATCAGCTGATAAACAATCAGACAAATCAGGTTTAATTTAATGTTCTCAATTTACAATAGTTACAAAGACCACTTTCTTCACGCTTGCCATCTAAAATGAGAAAAGCATGAGTAAACAAGCAGAGAACATGTGTAGAAACACATGTAGAAACACATGTAGAAACAATGTTTTTTGTAGTTGTCATGGTTATCTCAAGTGTGAGATAAAGCCTCACCAATCTGGGCTTTTAGATTGCTAATTAGAAACACTTCTACAAGAAGTAACAGCATGTCAGAATGTCTACTGTGCTTGATCTAGGGAAAGGAAAGATTTAGTATATTTGAGTATGAACTTAAACATATCTTGGCAGATTAACAGAATACAGCCCTGTATATAAAAGTAAATGTGCATCAATAAATATATGTATCCTGTAATTTGTGTATTCATATTTCAATGATAATCTGGTTATAAGAAGACATGCAGTGTGATATTTGTCGTATTCCCCACGGACCATTAAGTCTGTTATCTCTCAGCTGTGAGTGTATCGCCCAGTGAGGTGCTATAATACACAGGTACAGTACACTACTTCCTCTTGCTATGGAGCATGTCAGTGCATGCTTGGCATGGAATTTGTCCAAAACATCAAACTGGTGTTAATCCTTTCTACACTTGATCAAACTGATTCTATCACTTCAAAACATGATATGTTGATAGTTCATTTTCAATACGAATGTTTTCGTTTATTAGAAAAACTGTCTATTCATATTGGATTACATATGTAATGTTGGGCCTGTGATGTAATAACACATGTATGAGGCTGATAATCATCATATGGCAGGCTATGGAAGCAATTACAAATGTTGAGGATACTAGATGATAGTAAATATAACTTCATATCTAGGAACTAGACTCTTCTAAATGTACAAGATAAAATAAATCCAACAAACAATTTGTTAATTATCTTTTCGATATTCACGACACATGAAGCCTTATGTTCTTTAGAAATAATATCAAAGTTAGAAGATATGTTTTATTTATCTTGCATATTGTGTCAGTATATGTGTATGTGTGTGTGAGGTATGACTGAGGTATGAATGGTTTTATTTGCCTCTGCAATTTTCTCTGTGTCTAAAACGCCACATGTAGATAGTTATGCTATATTTTGTTAATAAATATATATACCCTGGTAGTTACTCCCACTGCAGGCAACAAAAGTTGTCTACTAAGCACTTTCTAAATATCACTTACACCTATTCATTTAACCCCATTGATTCGTATAACATGAACTATTTGATAAGATTTGAAACTATTCCTTTGTTTTCATTCCCTGAAAGCTCTATGCAGAAAGAGTAATAATTTTAGTATGTTTTTCCAAATATTATGTTGTTGCTTGATATAAACGAGTTTCCATGCACAGTAAACATTACTGCAGTTTGATAAACGCCTGTTTATTCTGCATGCATGTACAACTTACAATGACGTTGATTTTATCAAGTGCTATTTCCATCTCCAAACACTGCTTGCGGTTTCTGCAGAGTCTGTAAATATTACTTTAACATGATGTTGCCAGGGAACAATTTAGTTTACATGGATACACAAGAAATCTTATTTGTTTTCCAAAACAACTCTCAACAAAAAGATAGTGTACCAGTTTTTAAACACTGTTGCCTTCAGTGTTCTGTCAAGCTCAAGTTCAAAGTTTTACACCTGCAATAACGTTCACCAACTTGATTGGCTAATTAGTGAAAATCTCCATTTCCGACATCCTTTTAACAGAGGGAATTACATTAGCTTCATAAACATTTTAAGACACAAAAATGTCCAAAGTATATATTCTAAATGAAAACCATAATGTATAAATTGTTGCTTTTCTGTAAAAAGAGAATTACGTATATTGTTCTCTATTTTCACAATATCAACTGTAAACAAACACTCAAAAGGTGAAAGAGAAAACATATATCTTAGCCAAAACCAAAAAAAGAAATTGCAAAGCGTTTCTTATGCACTAAACAATACTATATATTGACACGAAAAAACATTGTGACAAAAGACAAAACTGTACCAAAGTAAAGTGTCTAAAACCAAATCCAAAGCCAAAAACTCCTGTTAAGAGGCATTCTTAGTGAAACAGAAGGAAGGTGCACCACGTACGAAAGCATAGTGTTGAAAAGTATTCTCAGTAAAAGGGTAAAGTGACAAGCTTGGGCTGATCTCCCAAGAAACAATTATGACACTAAACACAGAGTTGAAACTGTTTGCTTTTGTTGAAGCATTTTATAGGACTTTTATGCCAAACTGCATCACAAACCATAAAGGTTTTACAACCGCCAGGTTAGCCATCTTGATAGACAGTACATGAAAATAAACTCCCTCTCGTTCTGGAGATTGGCTCCGTCGACAAGAGTCTATGAAAACACGGTTTAAATACGGGAGGTTGGGTGAAGGGGTACAGGCTCTATGAAATGCAAGCCAAAATATACACACATCTCATCATATATCTGTACATATACTCGTGGCTGGTTTTGGAGGCAATTAACGAGTGATGAGTTGAAATTTGTGAAAACACATGGTAATAAATATTGAATGAAAAGTGTTTGTTGTTTTGGAGACTTATATACGCTTCATGTGAGATGTGTTATCAAATCCAATTCAAATTCATATATTCATAACTATTCATGAGAGTATGATATTTTGAAATATGTTGCCAAGCAACATAATAAAAAGATCAGATATTAGCAAAACAAAAGCTAATTCACTAAGGAATTATATCCAGAAATATTAACATTTGGCTTTTAATCATAACATGATTAATTTACAAACTCAACATAACTCAGCGTGCAGTCCATATCACAAATGTTCAGAGATATATTCATATATACCTAAATGACAATGGGAAGGTATATGTTCATATACATTTATGTTCAGATATATATATTGTACATAAATGATAATGGGAAGGTGTATATTCATATACATAAATGTTGAGATATATATACTTATATACATAAATGACAATGGGAAGGTATATATTCATATACATAAATGTTGAGATATATATACTTATATACATAAATGACAATAGGGAAAACTCTGAGCTGAGATTGACGACAGGAAGATCAGCTAAGATTGGCTCTGGAAAACATTCTTGTATTCTTTAATTAACACTTCATTTTTATTAACAACTAAATATCGTCACTCAAGAGCTACCGCTATCGTGTCTCATAGGCCACATGGCTGGATACTGCGTTAATCAATGTGATTTTATACAACTTTTACTGTACATTGCAGCATGTGGCACTTTCATAAAATATATTTCTTCTTCTTCTTACCTACAAAAGAAAGTCACATAACCATGTGTCTACCAAAATTGTTCTTTCCAATCTGAATTAGATGAACACCTGACTCTGGGGTAAAGGGAAGGAGGTCAGATGTGAAGGGCAAATTGTCTTTCTACAACAGTGGTTCAACATATAGTTTTATTAATTCCAATGAGGGCAAATGTGTTGTATATTCAACTTTTTCGGGTATATTGGTATGTGGACTAAAGCTACAAGAAATACACAGATGGTATAATTGGACTGGTACAATACACAACAGAATGAAACAGTGAGAATATGGGGATGGGGAGGGTGGGGGTGGGTGGGGGTGGGATGGGTAGAGGGTGGGGGGAGTGTGGAGCGATTGTGATGTGTTTTGAGAAATCTATAAAGTACTTTTCCACTGTGGTGTGTAGAGAAATTTATAAAGTACTTTTCCACTGTGGTGTGTATAGAAATCTATAAAGTAGTTTTCAATTGGAGATTGAATTGCAAAGGTACCTTACGGAAGATATTACGAAAAATAATTATAAAGCACTTTTCCACTGTGGTGTGTAGATAAATCTATAAGTACTTTTCCACTGTGGTGTGTAGAGAAATTTGAACGAACTAAATTTACCACACATACATTCTCTTTCTCTGTCATTTTCTTAAAAAAAATTTTTTTTGGAGAACTCTCTCTTCGAAGGAACGTGTTGCTCGCAACGACGATAGTTTGAAAGTGAAGGGGTTTGGGTAAGCCATCACGAGTCACGTCCCTTCCCTTGCTATTGCATAGGGGGCGCCTGATCGGAATGGTTCGTCGTTACGTAGGTTTTTTATTTTAAATATTTCGTGGAATATTTACAACTATCGTGTTATTTTCAATTGGAGATTGAATTGCAAAGGTACCTTACGGAAGATATTACGAAAAATAATTATAAAGCACTTTTCCACTGTGGTGTGTAGATAAATCTATAAGTACTTTTCCATTATGGTGTGTAGAGAAATTTATAAAGTTCTTTTCCACTGTGGTGTGTAGAGAAATTTATAAAGTACTTATCCACTGTGGTGTGTAGAGAAATTTATAAAGTACTTTTCCACTGCCTGTGTTTATTTAGGGTATTGCTGTGTAGTCATCAGGGGGGTGTTACATCTAAACAACAATGAGATAGAGAAAACCACAAACATTCAGGATCAAAGTAAAGAATAAGTTAAAGGACCCTACTAAGGATATTCAACTTAAGTGCAGTAGTAACTTGAAGTTCTTTGTTACTATCTATGTTGCGCTATACTTGATTATAACCATACAATCATCATTTAGGATGTGACAAAGCAACTATAATATGATCATTAACAGCCAGAAGAAGAAGGTTGTACTATACATGACATATAACTGTATGTCGTTACAGATCACTTGAAAAGGATATCGAGAATTGGAACTGTTCTTCAAGTTGCTGTATTTAGCATCTGTTCATCTACCTGTCCTGTACAACAGACACGTAACTGTTGGATGTTATAGATCACTGCAAAATGATTGAGAATTGGAACTGTTCTTCAAGTTGCTGTATTTAGCATCTGTTCATCTACCTGTCCTGTACAACGGACACGTAACTGTTGGATGTTATAGATCACTGCAAAATGATTGAGAATTGGAACTGTTCTTCAAGTTGCTGTATTTATCATCTGTTCATCTACTTGTCCTGTACAACAGACACGTAACTGTTGGATGTTATAGATCACTGCAAGAGGATATCCCAAAATTGAAAATGATGTTTTTCTTCCACTAGCATGTGCTCATCTATCTATACTACATAACATAGACACATAACTGTAGGATGTTACATAGGAGAACAACTGAAGGAAGCACAAGTATACAGTTAGATAATTAGATTATGTCTCCATCAAAGGCTACCATAAGGTCAGAGACAGACAAATACACAAACTTCTGCCATAGGACTATCGGAACAGGATAGCTTTGATTAAAACAGTCAGAAGTTAACGAGAGACAAGCAGGAAAGAATTAGTCTATCACTTTGGAATATGTTTGTATCAACATAAACATGGAAAACATATGGGCTTGCCTCTTTGTTTATATTGGAAATAAATTTCTTTCACCTTCAGCATCCCATTCCAATGTGATGTCTGGAACGAGTGAAGCTATATCCCTTGTGTCAGACCAGGGATGCTGGGTTAGACCCAGTTCTGAATTGGTGCAAGTAAACTGCATTCTTGGAGACGTTTTACATATGGATGTTTATTTATTGTAATTCTCTTGATATCAGGAATTGGGTAACAGATCATTGACAAGATGCCAGTTATATTTAAATGAGAATACTTATGTTACAATGGTTGCTGGTAGGATATGGGTTGTTCCAACGTCTAATATCACCTGTTAAGGAGATAAATACTAACTATTAAAATATGTTACAATGGTGAATTAACATTGAGAAATATGACCTCTCTCTTCACCAAATGTTGCAGCATTAAAACTTTCAACCATCAATCAATGTGTAAAAAAATATTGATAATGTACACCTGAGATATCAAGTCACCGATTCTTGTAACCATGGTGATAGGTGAAAACCTTCAACTTATCATACTCATTTAATATATAAGTTTATTCATCTTTTTCCAGGCCACAGGCCCAAAATAAATACCATTTCAATAATGAAATTACAAATGAACTGATTAAAACAATTTCATACTATAAAATATATATTTAGACAAGTATATATAAGTATGTTTGTGATCATACTCAATTAAACAGAAAACTATGAGAGACCTCATCACTGCCTAAGAAGTACAAACGTACCAAAAAAAACAAAAGATAAGAAAAATACTAAACTAAGAGATGAATGATTGTTTGCCTCAGAAATCAAGCAACCAATTCTGTTTCCATGACAACTGGCAATAATTATGTTCCTGACACTGAGTACTCCATGGCAAAAAATGTATCACTTCTGGCACCATTCAGTACCTACAGCCTGACAAATATAGCACATACTTACTTACTTACATACTTACATCAGAGCCTACTATCAACATAATCTCCCAATACACAGATACAAGCATCCCTGCGTCACTGGAAACCAACACATTGTATGGTACAAGCTTGGCATTCCATGGCGTAAGTAAGGGACATAATTTTGGGAAATGACTTTCTTCCCTCACCTTGCACATTTTAGCAACTTTGCATTATCTTAAACATATTATTACCGTATAATGATGACTTTTTCATGTCTTTGATTCTCTTTTGAATTGTTTTCTTGGTCATATGGATAAGCTCTTCTCTTTTTGCAAACATATTACGGATTATAAAATCTTTAAAGCATTCAGTCACTTAAAAGTGGTTTGGTGCTACAAGCAGTACTACAGTAGGTAAAGCATTATAGATATTGGTGGTGAACCCTTGGGGTTCCAATCTGTGGGACAATCATCATGTAAACCATAAAAGATATTGGTATCCTGCTACCAAAACCAGGGGTTCCGATTTGTGGAACAACCTTCACGTAGCCATGTTCTTTGTGATGTTCGGATAGTTCTGGTAATCTGTACTTCAAACACAACCCTGTTCAAGCACCTGTCAATGAGCTTCCATCATAAGCGATACAATCTGTTATCATCCAGGTAGGTCAAACTGACATGAAAGTGGTTTAACATTTGTTATTAGTTGATTTTGAAAACATCACTGTTTAAATGTTATCAATGTGATGAAGTTTTGTATTGCCAAAAGATATCTTTTATTTTCATTTTGATAGCCAGTCCATTTATTGAAAATGAGAAGGCATGATCAACTTCTTTCCACAATGGTGATGCTTTGATCCTACAGATACAGTTTTAAAAACCTTTTTTTCTCAATTCAAATCAGATCTGAGAAATCGTATTGTCCTTTTGTTTTAATGCTTTACTTGTTGGACATTTAGCCAAGAATACTAATGGTTAAAGTAGTTTAGAGTTCAATTAATTTATAAATTTATAAGTTTCATCATTATTTCAATGCATGTTTTGAGTGGACAACAATTTATTTAATCAAATTTAAATCTAATATTCATTTATTTTCAATGTATTAAAATATGATACTTTATAATCCAACTGACTTTTTCACTGAATCATATATTATATCATATTCACTTTATCAAATTTAAATGTCATATTCAGTTTTTTTAAATGTAAATGTGACACCTTATAATCCAACTGACTTAACCAATATTTCAGTGAGTCACATAGTACACCATATGCAGTTAATGACAAAAGCTATGAAAAATGACAAAGTGAGGTGAAAAAAGGTTATCAATAGATTACCATATGATTCAACAAATATGCTTATAAATTAGCTCCATGGTAAATTGTAACTATCATACATGCATGCAAGATACCTACATATGATGCAACAGAGTCCATAGCACAGGTCATTCTATTCAACATTAGTCAAGAAGTCAATGACAAGAGTATGAAGAGGGACTGATACGATGAGATATTACGCAAATCGGTCTTTATTACAAGATACGATGATGGATGAAATCACTGCAGATCACACAAAGTCAACGAGACAACAACCTGTGCTGGAATGTCCCCCTAATCAATCCTAACACGAGTAATTGATTCTGTATTCGCAACAACAACACACAAAAAGCATGACGCAAACAGAGAGAGGACTCATTATATATAGAGACGGTGAACAAGTCGATTCCAGGAATCAATGTGTAGCCTGCTGCTTGTGTTTAATGGGTCTACATCATACATGAGTATTTTACGCAAGTCAAATTAATGAGAAAGTCAACATGACAGACACAATATACAAAGTTTTACTACCGCCCTCTGACGCAACAAGAATTAAAAAATGGCAATGTGACGGCTACATTAATAATATCCTTAAAAAAATAAAGTTACAGTGCAAATTGATTTTTGATGAAAGATTCATGATAATCATGCATCTCTAAGAAAAGTGAAGATTCGTTCCAAATTAATTTAGTCAACAAAAGAATTTGGATGAAAATAAAGTTCGTTTATCAAAACAATTTTCTTCTTTCCTCATCCTATCAACGTCTATAATGCAAATGTTTACACAGTCAATTTACCACAGAGTTGTAAGATAACAGAATCTGTGCCAAAATGTTGTCTTAACAGAATAGAGGAGTTACATATTCATGAAAATTCTTCATAACCAGATGTAATCAAAGTCTATCATTTACCAAGAAGTCTGGTTACGAACAAAGGTTCATCAAAGCAATTTGTAAGCAGGTTTAATACGGAACAATAATGGAACAATGCACTGGTTGATTGCTCATTAGATGTCGATTGGCAAATAGTGACATGATATTTGTCATTAGGCCAAAACAAATTATCTAGTTGGTTTACGGATTCTCCTACCATGATCTTGACAAATAAAACAAAAAGCTACTCAGAAACCCTCCCAAACAAAAATATTGCCAAATGTTCTCTCTCATATGAAAATTTAGATTTTTATTTATTCAATTCTGTGTCTGTTTTGCTAACTTGAACACTCCACTAGAGCAAAGATGCTATTTTGAGGCCTGTTTTGCCTTCTGTCCCTGGACATTTCTCGCCCAAAAAGATCTGTAAACAAAGTAATTTATTTTGCCTGGCCTTATGTTTCATTTCTGTATGCATACAGAGGATTGATGCACTAATCTACAATACTATTATCAGTGCTAAATATCACAATTGACATTCATTTATCATTAGCTTAGTAATTGAATCAAATTTCCTATCTTGTCTTTGAATGTTTTTCTTATCAATTTCATCAGGAAAAAAAAGATTTTTTTAAATATTTTTGTCAGGTAATGAACAAAATTCTACAATGACTTCCATTTAATAATGTTTTATAACTCATGAATTGAGATACGAAAGCATTATCTTGTTCAATAAATCGGTATTACACCCAAGTGCATTTAGTAACCTATTTGCATATCATGAAATATCCTCATATTTTAATGTCTACTTCTTTAAGAGACATTAAGAAGTAGGTAATATGAAGAAATAACAAATTTATGCATTATAAATTTATTTCTTCTTATTTTTATCTCTAGACTGACAAATTTATTAAATGATGTTGAATTAATTAATAGTGTTTTTATTTAATTTTGACAACTAGATCAGCACTCTCAACCTAGTTACATTTCAAGGTTATTACCGACTCTGATATATATATTATATATATATATGTATGATCTATATAGCCACCAGTCAGTGAGAATGGCTTCCTTCCAGACCCCGCTGTGTTCTCAAATACAGACCCTTGTGCTTATGTAATACCCCAGCTCCATATGTGTTGAACACTCAACCCCCGCCAACATGTGGCCATCAGATTCATACTTACATCGTGCTTCATACGGATAACAATTTCACATAAGCAACAAAATGTGCTTGAATTATGAATGAAGTTAATATCTTCAGACTTGCTAAATTACGTAATAATAGAATTAATGTATGTTCTGTACCAAAATGAATCCAACATGTGCAAATAAATCATACCAACAAGCAAATGTTATGAATAACTAGCTAAAAATTCCTCTAAATTCTGTGGAACTTATGAATCATGAATCAAATATAATCAATCATTCAGCCTTTTTACCTAGGGTTATTCAGCAGGTCCATATGTTCTGAATACTAAACACTTAAGTCATAATGTAAAAGTCATAAATATGGCTTTTCTGAAACAAATTTGAATCTGTTCATTACTGAGTAAGGGGTAATAAACAAATATGAATCTGTTCATTACTGAGTAAGGGGGTAATATACAAATATGAATCTGTTCATTACTGAGTAAGGGGGTAATAAACAAATATGAATCTGTTCATTACTAAGTAAGGGGGTAATAAACAAATATGAATCTGTTCATTACTGAGTAAGGGGGTAGTAAACAAAAACGAATCTGTTCATTACTAAGTAAGGGGGTAATAAACAAATATGAATCTGTTCATTACTGAGTAAGGGGGTAATAAACAAATATGAATCTGTTCATTACTGAGTAAAGGGGTAATAAACAAATATGAATCTGTTCATTACTGAGTAAGGGGGTAGTAAACAAATACGAATCTGTTCATTACTGAGTAAGGGGGTAGTAAACAAATACGAATCTGTTCATTACTGAGTAAGGGGGTAGTAAACAAATATGAATCTATTCATTACTGAGTAAGGGGGTAGTAAACAAATACGAATCTGTTCATTACTGAGTAAGGGGGTAGTAAACAAATACGAATCTGTTCATTACTGAGTAAGGGGGTAATAAACAAATACGAATCTGTTCATTACTGAGTAAGGGAGTAATAAACAAATACGAATCTGTTCATTACTGAGTAAGGGGGTAATAAACAAATACGAATCTGTTCATTATTGAGTAAGGGAGTAATAAACAAATATGCACAAGTTTTGCAGGGTAGTATGGCACTCTTTCCATAGTAAAGACACTGTCAGAGTTTATAATTCTGTTCGATTACATTATATTGATTTATTTATGATGTCACTGATGATAAAATATGGGAATGAAACAATGGTTGCTAGGCAAAGGTTTGTATGTATGTTTTTACACATATATCAATGTAACAGCAAATATTTCTGAGATTAAATGTTAGTCTATGTTGATCACACTGTCCAGGTAACTAGGAAAGGGTGTGTATATGTGCACATGTGATTTATATGACACAGGTCATGCTTAGCCATGTTGTAAGTGCTGTATCATTACATATGTAACACTATCCTAGTACTCAGCAACCTCTAACATGTGGTAGTTACATACATATTTACAAGAAAACATGTAGAGACTACTACATACGTACTACACAATATGTTTGAATTTAATAAATCGTTTTTTTAGATGTTTTATTGACTTGCACTTGTGTCATTTTTGCTTTTGTTAGAAATCATTACAAAATTTTTGCTTAAAACCATTATTTTCAAACAGTGTTCCAAATAAAACATGTCAGGGCCTCATTCACAATACACTAAGGGGACCATAAGCCACTTAACAGGATTTGGGAAAGGTCGTGAGGGGCATGAGCCATTTTCCACATTGAATGAAAAAATGGCCCATTAAAATTTAAAATTTTACTATTGCTAGAAAGGGGAATGGCCCATTTAAAAGACTTTCCCAATCCTGAGTTAATGGTGGTGTAATGTTAAAGAAAAGGAGTTGAAGGTAATCCTAGTAAAGAAATAAGAAAGAATGTTGAAAGATTGTATTGAATTAACAGCATTAAACAATCTATTAGATGTTTCACAAGTTACCGTCCACTTAAGATAACGAGAGTTTGATACGCAGTAAGTGTCTGCACAGAGAGACTGCCCTGTTAAACCAAGTCTGACTCGAGGCGCATCACGAACCTCGTATCAGAAACGAGTTAGAGACGAATGCCAGGGGACACTCTTAATCTGGCAACAAATTTTCAATTTATCAAAGCCAATCATTTCTATGCGAGGCAGAGAGTCAATGCAGTCCTCCATTCTTCCCTCGTCAGCCAACTGACGTTACAAGATTGTGGTGAACAACTCGAAATTATGATAGGCTGTTCAACTAATGACATGGTGGAATCCCCCGTGATGTAACTCACGCGATCCAGTCTCACGAGTTGCTCCTTCATTAGCAACAAATCATCAGATTTAGTCATCCCTTGAAGGAATGCAAATGATCAGATTCAAGTTCTCCTCAGACAGAGAACAGAAATTATTAGATTATTAGATTAAAATATTTTGTACTTGTAATTTATGAACACAACAGATTAAGTGATCCCTTGAGTTAGAAGGCACAGAAAGCATATGATCATATTAAATGTCTGAGGGCAGTGTTTGCTCCTGAACAAACTCATTAGCAGATTAACAGTGTTACGTGTCCAGCTTGGGACGTAGAAGGAACACACTCGGTCAACACAGACCAGAACTATTGACATGCATAGAGAGGGACAGCATGTCGTCCCTGATTAAATAGGGGTCTCAGACAGCTGGTCATATCATTCTTTGTGTGAGTCATTGAGTGACTGAATGTCATCAAATATTTGTGATTTACTTCTGTATCAAAGTGCAGGAATTCTGGTCCAAGTTAGAGAAAAGCAATCCGTGAAAGAAACAAACAGCACTTAGACAAGTGACCAATAGCTTGTACTTTTTTTCTTTGGACCACTGATTTCTTTTTGAAAAAGCAGCTTGCACAGTAAGATTTTAGAGATGAAAATGTATTGGTCATTAAGAATTTCTAATCAAAGCAATACCTCTTATATCTCCATGCCCTAGATCAGTAAATCTGTATATGAGCACAATGAAATACAATATGTACTGTGGAGACACCGTGGAGCAAGTAGTCCCACATTGTGTTGGCACTAATTAAGCAACAAGTCAGATGACGGAGAGTTGCAGTTCCACTCTCTGTAAGACCAGATTCTTCCCTCCTTCTACTCCACATCAGAAACAGATGGCAAAGTTCTATACCTCTCTCCACTTTCACTAATCCTGCTCAACCCCCTCGGTGCCACAATGCCATATATGGATCATGTCTGATGTAACAGTTCATCTGATTCAGCCTGCAAAATGACCTTGCACTTCAAAAAGTGTCCCTGTTGAACACAATGTTACAAATGGTAAAAGCACAAGGTCAAACACCATCCATATAATGGTATTACACTAAATATTGCACTGCAGTAATTCCAATGGGTGAGTAATAAAGTGCTGATATTAAACATGGTAATATAACAGTTAGCTGCACCCTTGCATTTCACAGACCATTCATAATTTCAATAGATATCTATACTGCAGCTTGTTGTTACAAACTTGTCAAAGTGACTCTGCACTGGAGTCTTGCAGAATCAGGCAGCACACTTGCTTCCAGCGGAGTGCCATCTGCTGATAACAACACTTAATGTTAATTGGGTTCACAATGAATGAGCAATTACTCTCCTAAAGGCAGGGATCATCAGCAATAAACAGACAATAACATGCAGAGTTTTCTGCTGTATAAAATGTATTGCATTGGAAAAGTTTCTGTTCTACGAATCCTTGTTTTATATCTCATATTGGCAGAGAACGTTAGCAAATCTATTAATTTGAAAATCTATGCAGTGATCACTTTGGACACAAATCTTTTATTTTTTATTTGTATCCCATAAGAGAGGTCATAAGGAAAAAAATATGGAGGTACAGAATTTTTTTTATAACTTTTTATTATTTTAAAAATATTGAATTACCCTTTCAGAAAATCTCATTGATAACTCAAAGAGCTGTCTTCCCATAGACAGCCACCTCCAGGGTGATGATCCCTGTCAGTGCTTTCATTTTGGAAATATAAGACACTCATCCAGTTTACCTGTTTATTAAAACATTGTCAAAAATATCTCTATTTTTCTAAAAACATGACTTGGTATCAGAAAACTGAAATTACCACCAAAACCACTAAAACTCACCAAGTGAACACCTCGAGACAGAAAACAGTAAAATGAAACTATGCAAATACTGAATGTATAAAAACACTGTGGCACAAAACCTATGTATATATACACAGTTCACACTCGCAACTGTTCCTCTAGTTCTTGGGTTTCTAGTCGACCAATGACAGCACCTACGGAGAATAGAGCTTATTTTGGAGCTGGCAAGTGTAAACAAATACAGGTGCTTGTTTTCACATTGAGACAGGTATGCATTACCTGGGGACCTACAGACAAGCACCTGTTAGGTAAGGGGAGACAACTCCTCGTTAGTGCTTGGGGTGCAGGTACCACGGAAATGAGGGAGGGGCCTTACAAATAATATACTTCGGAAAGTTTGGTCTGAGAGTTGTCCTAGAGATGATCAGAAGGAATATACACAGCAAAATACAGCAATGAAAAGCATTAATGAAAGTAGGGAGGGGAATAGGCGAAGGAGAAGATCTTAGATGATGTCGATGTAATCAGCGTTCTGTAGTTCAGCAGGGCAGATCCAGAGCCCCCCTCCCCCTTGAAAATTCTTGAATCCACTAGGGTTTATAACAACCTTTAATTCGTATTCAGTAGCATTTAAGACATAACAGAAGAATCATCATCACTCTTCTAATTACACCATGTAGCTTGGATGCTGTTTTGGAAGGAGGAACATAGATAGGATTTATCATCTTCTAAACATTTAAAAAAAACATTGAGCAGGTATCAATGACAGACCTTGCTGAAAGGTTTTGAGCGAGGTGTGTTTAGATAATCATTGGAAACAAAATATCCCTTTGAAGTTTACACCCTTGAAGAGATATTTATGAGAGCCAGGGAGTTTGGGGAGGAGCATGGTTGAAATACAGCTATAAAGATTAGAGAATACTTTGATGAATAAGGTGAGGGGGACATTTTAATTTTTTATTTTGGAGATCAGGTAAATCAGGGATGACAGGTAAATCAGGGATGACAGGTAAATCAGGAATGACAGGTAAATCAGGAATGACAGGTAAATCAGTAAGGACAGGTTAATCAGGGATGACAGGTAAATCAGGGATGACAGGTAAATCAGGAATGACAGGTAAATCAGTAAGGACAGGTAAATCAGGAATGACAGGTAAATCAGGGATGACAGGTAAATCAGGAATGACAGGTAATCAGGAATGACGGGTAAATCAGTGATGACAGGTAAATCAGTGATGACAGGTAATTGGGAATGACAGGTAAATCAGGGATGACAGGTAAATCAGGGATGACAGGTAAATCAGGGATGACAGGTAAATAAGGAATGACAGGTAAATCAAGAAGGACAGGTAAATCAAGAAGGACAGGTAAATCAAGAAGGACTTTATCACCCGACTTGTATTGTTGCGTTTGGTAATATCATGTAAGTTTCTGTAAACTACAATGGTAAAGACAACTATTTGCAACCAAGTATGCATCAATGAGATTGGACCGACAAGTACTGATATCAACAGATGCTGGGATATGGGACAGCATCTGACAGGGTCACTTCACATGGTAATGAATAGGTGGAGGATTTGCTAGATCTCTGTACTTGAAAGGTGGAGTGTAGTTGACTTCATACACTTCACCTACACCAGCATTCAGACATATAGACAAGTTTTATGCAATATTTGAGGCCCAGTGGCTGAAAGTACAATTGCGGTTTCATCATGACAGCTTGATATCATTTGACATTTACTCAAGTATTCACCTACATTATGAGTCAACTCTACCTGTATCATATCCTACGGTGGGAAGGGGAACACAGAGCGACCATCTCACTTCTAATATTGTGCTTTTCCAGCACCATACAGTTGTGTATGATAAGTATTCAGCTACATTGTGAGTCAACTCTACTGGTACCATCCTACATAGGAAGATGAACATAGATAGTGACCATCTCACTTGTAATATTGTGTTCTTCTACTTCACACAGCTGTGTAACACTAGCACAGATCTACCCCACATACAACCAAGTGACTCTCCCTTTAACACTGGGTATTTATAAATAGACCTTACTTGGTAGTAAACAGAGCTGTAGCATGTAGCTTGTGGAGTGCCAGCTTTACATAGATAGATGCTGGTGTGGAGAACTCATGGGTGAATCAAATGACATGCAGCTTAATCAAGTAGTAAATGTTATACTTTTAATGAAAATACATCTGCCCATCATTAGAAATTTAGAAGTTCCATTTATCTATTTCAAGATGTTCACTCCACGGTAATTAATAGAAACTTAACGAACTACTTCACCCAATTTTTACGACAACAAAGTTGACTAACTGCTATCTGTGTGATATAGATATTTATAGATCCTATTTGGTGGAGCTGCAGTACGTACTTTGTGAGTGTGCCAAACTTTACTTGTGAGGAGAGTTAGTCAAAGGGTGATATTATGTGCTTCCAGTAAAGAATGATTCTTACGTTAGTTTAGTTTGCATAACTGAGGTACACACATGTCTTGTCAGTACTGTATACGGTAGTTGCCTTGGAGTCTTCACTCTACAGGTTTCAACAGCAGGTATAAAATGTCTTCAAACTAGTCTCCTGAAACTAGTTTCCTGACAGGAGCAGGACACCCGGACAAATGCCTTCCAGACAAAACCCACCAAGGACAAATGCCACCTAGGACTTAAGCCACCAATATTTCATAATAAAGTGATACTTAAGAATGACTTTTGAAACCCGCTTCGCTAGATATTTGAACATTAACAATCATGTACTATACTACTTGTCAGTGGCTCTTCCGGAATGTTATCAATACACAATTGCAACTGCAAACTTTGTGAATTGTACACTTGTTTAGTGATGTCACAGTAATTGATTGCAATGTTGCAACCACGATTTTCAGATAAAGGCAAGTTTTCAGCTGAAACCAGTGGTAAAAGAAATGGAACGAAAACCATCAAGCAAAGTACCGTAGTGCAACACTGAAAAACAAATGTTATTTCTATCATTATAAGCAATGATATGAAGAGGGGAGAGAGGGCGGCAATGGGACTTGATACTTAGCAATGATATGAAGAGGGGAGAGAGGGCGGCAATGGGGACTTGATACTTGGCAGACAGATCGTATATATTTACTAGGTATTAAGTACAATGTTGATGTATAATGCAGGGATCACTTTAGGCAGGGATTTGGGGATATTTACCCATTAATGTACCAAGACATCCCATAATGAATAGTGACAAAGGGAGAAAATCCCATTGCAAAAATATTAAATTCTTGAAATCAGAAATCATTATAATTATTTAGAAATATCCCATTACTTTATCTGAAAATCCGATTGTACGGCAAAGGGGAGATAATTTTCCCTTTGACACTCTGCTCCAGTGTGATCCTTGAATAATGTATATAATGTTGATACATAAACAGGAGACAAATCACACGATTGCTCAACCATGGTGAAATCCTGTAATGTCATGTATAAAACATACATGAACTGACAGTGGCTTCATTTAAATTCAGGTCCTATTAACTTAACATGAATTACAAAATATCCATTGACCTTCTCCGGTCTTCCATTGAGTATGTAAGAATGTTAATTGTTGTGAAGTGGTTCACATGAAATGACATGCATCTTTGTGACACAAATGTATGACATGATGTGTATATTACAATAAAATGTGTATCTCTCCATATCTTTAGTAGAAGTGTACAATCTAGAATCAAAATTCGAGGGGGATCTATCCACCTCCATGCAGAAAAGAGGGGGGATTTTGTAAAAATAGGAGAGGAATAGTATTGTTTGCAACGGTATGAATAAAATAACATTGTGTGACAGTTGCATTAGATTTTTTATAAAGGGTTATTTGACAGTTTTCGGGGTGAATTGCATTATCATACCTCCTAGTTTGGACACTGCAGAACAGAGGGGGGAATTTAGATGAATTAGATTTTTTTATATCACACCTCGTATATTGGACACTATGGTAGTGGTACAACTCCATCATTAAAGGGAAAATCAAGAGAAGGATCCTCTGAAAATCAAGTCTTCAGCCAAACTGAAGACTAAAGAAAGTAAAGGATGAAAGTTTGATCTGAAACATCAATTCCCAATGTGCATGAGGATCGACTGCTAGTGTTAGAGAAATGAAATGTCAGCATGCAAAAAATACTGTAAAGCAACTCTGAAAGATAAAAGTTATTTCTATCATTTTTTAATCCTTCTTGATGAATATTGAGCCATACTTCAGCCTTCTCTCCTTTGCTGACATCATATTGTCTTCCATGCTCATGAAACAAATGACATATCGTCTGACCTACCTTAATAGGATGAGATGAGTCCAACATCAATATACATTGCCATGACATAAAAGCAGATTTACCCAATCAGATTACAATGGTGCAGGTAACTTAAAGGCGCTGTAGCACGCGGTTCTTACTGAAATAAAGTCACTGAGTGCTCTCACAAAATGGTTAATAAATGTTACCAATAGCTAAATAATTCTTTTGAATCAATAAAAAGAGTTCACATTAAAATGGCCGCTTGAAGATAATAGTTCAAATGATCTGACTGATGTAGTGACACCTCAATGCTCAAGAGTACAGTTTTAAGTATGATACAATGGTGGAATGGTCGACCTTCTTGCTGTCTGAACTTTCAAAATTCCATGAGACCAACAAATCTACCTGTCACATTGAAGAGTTTATATATTTCAGTGATCGCACCCTTTTCTTCCAATACAGATAACCGTTTTCTATTGATACGGCTTATCCTGGTTTATAATGAAATGTTTTATCCTCTTACGTAACAATATATTGTATAAACTTTAATAATAAATGGCAAATTTGAGAAAACAAAATATGCCCAAAAAATGTATTACAGCGCCTTTAACAAATAAAAGAAGAAAACCTACCTTTTGTAGACAAACAGCGAACCCTCGATGGAGGTCTTCTCCTGAAAATATACATAAAAGATAAAAAAAAATCCAATCATGATAATAATTATTTTCAGTGATAATTATTTTAGCTAATATCATTCGGTGAAATACAAAGATCAGTTTGATTGCCTTGTTCTACATACAATAACCACCAAACAGGCAATTTAATTTTATAAGTGTCAACTCTTATGTTTGCACTGTCAAATTAATTAAATAAAATTCTTCCAAATAACTTTGTCATACAATACTAATCACTTGATACAAAAGATTATATTACAATAAAAGAAACATCTCTTGACAAAGAATTGATGTTTTTAATTATCTTTACACTCAAGCCAACTCAGAGAAACAGCCATGTTTTATCTTCTTTCCACTGACTATACGTTTCTGTTGTTAACAGTTAGTATTGATTATGATTGAGTGGATTTTTAATGAATGATTATTGCAACATTAATGTATTTGGAGATCAACTTCTTTTACATGAAAGACTAAAATATTTCTACTATGTCACAAGAAAATCATATCCTTTTCTCAAGCGATTGTAAATATATTATACACTTTGGCATTCAATTTACCAAAAGATTAATTTCAGAAATGTACTTGATATATTATAACAACAATATGTAATATGCACAAAGAAATTCACTACATTCCTGCTAATCTATTTCAATGAGGAGAATCCATCTCTTCAATCAAGTAAAGATTGCCATACCAACAACATAACATGTCTGGTACCTGGATTCAGCAAGATCTCTGACGTCTACACCCACCGCAGGGTCATGCAAGAACGTGTGTACTTGAGTTTTAAATAAGCTTTATCTTTCACCTGCAGTTCACAGAATACTTTATTTATGAAGAAGTTGTCTTCTGTAAGTTGGCAATTCAGAATGGTTTGGCAATAACTAACTCAGCAGTTTAAGTACTTCTGAAGTTGTGAAATTCCTTTTCTCATGAACAAATTAAAATTACTGTGGTCAGCCTGAATGAAGTTGAATTAAGTTTGTTTATTTCAAGTTCTGATGTCATAACATAGACTAAAATTTAGTCTATGGAATTTTTATAGCTACTGTGACTTCATACTTATATATTATATATTTTTAATACTTTCAGTTCCATATGTGTATTCAGGTTATCTAGACTTGCTGAATAAAAATCTAGACTGTATTAAAGGCTCTAAATCTTAAACAGTCATGGAGCAGGACTAGTCTTAACACTACTGGTGTTAATACACGTCAGACTGGAACTCAAAATGGCTAAGCATACTTGAAAGTCATCAGAAGTTACATTGTCTATAAGAATGACAAAATTAAGAATTGCCATTACATTTTTAAGCCTTGATTAAAAGTTACAAGTTAACGATGCTTTGGTTATTAGACTGGTCTTCATCTGTACTGCACACAGATAGGATTCTTAGCAGGCAGCCAGGTCAGTAGTCAAGGCAGAGTTCCCTCCCTTTGTTTACAGTGCATCATGAAAATCCATAAAATCATTTGTGCTGTGCCTCCTATAAAATTGAACTTCAGGCACTTTCATAGAAAATCAATTCAGAGTCTTGAATAGAAAGTGTTTTTACCCATAATAACAGATGTGTTCACCTTCCTTCAATTCACATTAGAAAATGATTATTACAATTTCAAAATTTCAAATATGAAAAAAAAAAATCATTAATAATTCAAAATAAATACATTTCAGTCTCCACTGGCAATTAAGGCTTGTGGTTTGAAAAATCAACCAGTACTTCTGAAATATTTCTGAAGAGGCACTGCAGTCTATTGATACTTCGTTTATTGAAAATCACGTTAGCCAGACAGGCTTGCTTGCCACTTTTGCCACTGGTCTGACAATAACCAGCAATATTGGATGACTAGCAGGCAGCTATTCGAACACTGCAGCACATTATTACGTTTTTCAAGTTTTCCTTAACCCTATTTTTCTGGTCCCGTAATATTTCCAGATAGTCAGTCTATAGCTAGAAGCCAAATGTGGGGTGTTTTCTCAGTGACAGGTTGTGATTCCTAGCAATCACCTGTTGATTTAGTAAATAGCAGTATATTGTTGCTGATGCCTGATTAAGTATTCAAAATTTGGTGAACATTGATGAAGTAGATGAACTGTGCTCGGGAAATAAGAATGCCAATGCCAAATGAATCTCAACTGAATAAGAGAAGTCTCCTGTTCATATGTATTCACTTATTTCCTTTCATTTTAAAGCATATGCTTTTTAACAATATCACTTTTTATAGATATTTCAATAACCATTAAGTTATTTGATATAGTAGGGGACAAGCCTGCCGACAAAAACACTTGAGGGACTTAGGTATAAATATGGTGCTACCCTTCCCTGGGTTCACATGGCTTTCATTCATCATAATTCATGTATCATAAGCATGTAACTAAAAAAAATGTTCAGTTCACATATGACATAATCATTATGTATAATAGGATTGGTGCACTGAAAGAAGGCAACACAAATGTCAAACGTTGACAAAGCAATCAAAACATGTGTTTACTCTGAGAGCCAATTAGCATATCTAATCGCTTACAATTACACTAGGATTAGTTTCTGTGAAAAGATCATGTAAATGTGAAGAAGCATAAATGCTGACTTTGCATAAACTTGCAAGAGAGGCATTGCATGGATGAAAACTTTAACTGGTTACATACAGGCCACAGACTGATTCCAGAGGGACATAGAGATGATAGTAGTGTATCATGCCAGTCTCCATCACTGGCTAATTTAAGCAAATCATGCCGGTCTCCATCACTGGCTAATTTAAGCAAATCATGCCGGTCTCCATCACTGGCTAATTTAAGCAAATCATGCCAGTCTCCATCACTGGCTAATTAAAGTAAAAAAAGCTGGTCTCCATCACTGGCTAATTTAAGCAAATCATGCCGCTCTCCATCACTGGCTAATTTAAGCCTTGCTGTGTTTCCTTTCTTTTCTGTTCTAGCGTAGTGGCACACTGCACCTAAACTTCACTTTACAACTGCTACGCTTGCACAGAAAAGTAAAGTAAATGCAGCAAGGCTAAAATTAGCCAGTGAAGGAGACAAGCATGATTTATGAATTGCGGGGGAAGCTGGGTGGTCTTCAACATAGATATGAGAACAAGTCTAAATGTAAAATTAAACCCTAAATGTTCCACCTGTCAAAGCAAGCATTACAAGCCTTAAACCTTTATATGCGAGTCTGACAATATCCTATCTTTAACCAGTAGCAAATCTCTGATTAGTCCCTCAGTGTCTAAATTAAGATGTGCGATTATGGGATTCACATTTAAAATTATCAAATAACGGCTAGCCCCTTATAAAACATCATAGTGGGAACTGTGATGCATTGTAGTTTTATCCCTAACTTTGAAAGTAATATTATTCCTCCCCTATCAAAATCCCCTCCTCTTTCTGCATGAATTTGTGATTAATACCCCCTCAAATATTGAAAGTAGATTGAACACTGTTCCCTTGTTGTTAATCCTGTAAACTTGCCACTCGAATGGTTGGCCTAATCTGCCACATTATGATATTCAGCAGTTGATGACAATGGGTAATGTTAGGCTTAAAAAAAATTTAAAATGTTTCTGGTCTTTACAGGCTGACAAAAATGTTGCGATGCGTGATTGTTTTTTTATTTACATTTTTTTTTTTGAATGAAGAGTTAAACAAACAAAATGTTTACAATTATTTATATATATAAACTCATAAAGCACAAACCCTCTTAAATATGTGTTACTATTCCTCCACACTCCATCTCAACAGAAACGAGTGACATGTCAAATTTTACTGAGGCTAAAAATTATAGTTATCTGCCCCTTACTTTTGTTAAACCTAAAAAAAAAAAGACCTGGGGCGTCGGTTTGAAACTGATGCGGGCGGAACCCAGAAAAAAATTCTTTTTTTTGGGGCCTTACTTCTTGTTGAAAGATCTGAAGAAACTCTTTGCCATAAGACAAATTGTACATTCAATTCAGATACTACAGAACATGGCTATTGTTGAAAGAATAACTTTAACATCAATAATAAATTATTTGCTACAACAATTAGTATGTGATTATGATGTGCAGCATATTTCTGCAGCAAAGCAATCATATTAACTTTTTAAAGATCTGTATGATGTGACATCAAATGAGTAACCAAAGAAGAACATGCCAAAGAAAACATGTCAACATATTCAAATAAAGGGATATTCAGTGTTTTATTTGGTTTTGATACATGCCAATATACAATTTGTGCTGATTTCAGTTAAATTCTTTTTTTTTACGCAATCAGCATATTTGTTCCCAATAATGCAAAATATTTGATAATTACGAGTTTCCAACTAAAATTGATTAACAGCCTTATACACGTGTAGAAACAGAAACTCGCATCCCATTTACATGTACAGTAGTTATGTGACCTATTAAACATAACAAACTCAAATTTGTAGTTGTGACTTTTGTAGATAAGTTTTGAAAATTTTGTTTGATGTATGCCAGCCGCGATGCATTGTTCAGTTTAAAATCAGAAATCCCCACATTTCACCTTTAATAATGTCATTATTCAGAATCAACTAGAATTAATACAGTAATTTTCATCATCGGTCAGTAAGTCTCGATCAATAAACAGCAAACACCATTTGACATATGTGACTCTAAATGCACACTGAGTATCAATGAATACAACACTTCAAACATAAAAAAATATTGTATTATTAGGAAAAACAATATGTAATGTTTTTATTGAAATATCCAACTGATCCATACCAAATTACATGAAACTATTACGTGAAGAAGTTTCTGGCAAAATACATGTAATTTTTACACCAGGCATGAAACTGCACTAAAGCATGATAATACATCACATATGTGGAATACCACAGGTAGCATATAATTTACACAAACCATAATAGTATGTGAAGTTTGCGTTATAAAGTTCTAATTGATCAATAGAGAATTGTGTCAATGATTGGACAAAAACCTGCTTTAAGAAGTGTTACAAAATAGGTGTTACATTTTGTTTAAAGATCCAATCTATTATAAACTATATCACACCAACTGTAGATTGTCTGCCAAAACAAATATACAAGTAAGTAATTCTATCACACAGTGCAATCTAACACTGACTCTTTATAATGTTACTTTTACGGAAATAATCAATTGATCAATACCCAATATCCTAAGACACAACAGAACAAAATAAGCATTAGACATGATACATTGTTACAACTATTGAAAGATGTCATATCAAATTAATATTTGAAGAACCTGTCCAATATGTAAGTAATTATAAGTAATTATGACAGAAGACACAATCCTACACTGAACGATATATGATTACGCATCACATATGTATACCCAGTAGACTCCATAATTCGAAAGTATTTATGGCGTAATTCGACCCCCTGCGCCACCTGTACACAGAGGAGGGGAGTAATTGGCTGGTATTACACACGCTTGCTCCCCATGCAGCCACTGACTAATGACCCCATTCATCATTTCAAGGGAGGTCACTCTCCCTCTCATACCAATCCTGTATGGGTCTATAGGGCAAGGCATGATAGCTTTAATACTTTCAAACTAACTTTACCTCTCATTTGGATTACGATGATGGACAGACAACTTGTCTGATTGTTGGTAGTCCATCGGTTGTTATGATAGTACTGTAATGACCCGAGTTTGAGGATACATTGTCTTTGGAACGAGGAATTACAAACTTTGATACGTCTCACAAGCTTTGAAGCTGAAGCAGCTCAGTTCGGATTACCATGACGGATAAACACCTTGATTGTGAGTAAAAAAATTCTCTAAATACGTACATGTTTCAGTAATTGTTCTGATGCAACTCATTTGTCTGCTTATGTTTTGAATTTTAACAGACTGAAGGTGTTAGTTTTGAGTTGAAGCAAAACATAACTCAGTACTTGTTTGTGACTTGTGGGCAAAACAAATGTACTATCATCATTATTGTTTTCATTTTCGATAATCATCAATGGTATAGATGGTATAAACTATTAGAACCACACATGTGAACCTCATATTTTGATTATTACGAAGGAACGACAACTTGAAAATGTTTCTAAGGTTAATATGGTTATGACCTTTCCCGTAATTACTACATCATGTTACCTTTTATCAGCTAAACAGTCGATACGTTGACATGGGATGATGTCATTATTTAGAATATACAAGATACTTGGACCTCTTTCATCTTATTTGACCATGACATTTAATAATAGCAAACATGTCCCAAAT
Source organism: Gibbula magus (assembly GCA_936450465.1). NCBI lineage: Eukaryota > Metazoa > Mollusca > Gastropoda > Trochida > Trochidae > Gibbula > Gibbula magus. Next base: position 8,482,984 of record OW388296.1, on the reverse strand, counting down.
TATGATGATACAACTTCTATCAGAGTGATAAAGTTCTCAAACGTATTGAACTCAAGATCAAGTATATAACTAATCAATCCTTATTGTCACTTAATATCACCACCTCCCAGTGATTAGAGCAGCAAAGTCATTTAAACTATTGATAAGATGATGAGTATTAATTATGCATCAGTTCTCACATATTCCAGTCATGATGGGCTCTCGGTGGCTATTTATGTAAATACTCACTACTTGTCATTAATTATGCACGTAAACAGCTCATCTATATGTCCAAAACATTCTTTAGACAAAACAACTTCAGAAAAAGCTGTGAGAAATAAATGGTGATGTTAAATTCCTCTCATGCGTGGCAAGGAGACACCGTCCTAATGGTAACATGCTTGATTACTTCCATCCTCCACAAATCCCATTACTAGATTGATTAGAGAATTTAACAACTAAAATAGGACATTTTGAAACATTATTTTAATCCAACTTTACACTTAACATCAATTAGCTAATGTAATGTTTATTTTAAAAACATTAAAGATATTTACAGAACATTATAAATTTTTGTGATACAATTAAAATGAAATATTGAGAATAATCCATTTCAACTAATCTCCTAATTTGTTTAATTGACTCTCAAAATAAATCATGATGCATAACAACTAGTATTTACTAAAAGTCCTAGAAAGTAAGTAAATAGTATTATTTATAATCATTATAATATATAGTATGCCATCCCTCTTAAGACTGAAGTAGTTTTAATAGTTATGGCACAACACTATAAGATCACAGTTCAAAATTATTTCCATCTGGTGATGAAGATGTATTGTGAAACACCTCTATTGTGAATGGAGAGGCCATGGTATTGTGTGGAGTTATCCCCCTTTAACTAAAACTTGTGTTTTCAAAATAACATTTATGTTCATAATTCACACTATCACTTTTTTAATTAAGTTTTTAGGTTTTATGATGATCGACAAATAAATGTGCTCATTAAAAATGTAAATGACTTATTGTCAGAGAAAATAACAAATATAGATCAATATATATATATATATATCATCATGTGAAGTGAAATACAATGATAATCATTTTCACAGTGGTAGACACTCGTCAGTTTTCCTCGGTTGGGCCCCAATGATGATATTTTATCTAAAAAATAGTTTGTCTGGTAACTAACACAACTGATATAATTACATAGACACTGGTGTCCAAAACCAATAAAGGTGGCAGTTAGTTTCTAACGCTTAAAGAGCGACTGCCAAGCATAGGGCAATGTTCAAAATGTTGAGCTCTAAGTGGCTAAATGGCTGATTATGGGTAAGCTGAGACAGTCAGTGATGGCGATTGGTGTCTGTTACTGAGATAGTGTGTTCAAATCCTGCAAAGAAGTGGACCAGAAAAAACACAAGAATTCCTACTAATGCAGATAATGTTATCTCACATATAACAATGTCACATAAGTTCAAAATGGTTTTGACTTCAAGAATAAAAGACAAGATTATTGTATATGATATAATATCCTATAAATGAGAAATGAAGATGAACCATCTCAGTACCACAACTCCCCGAGCCATGGAGAAGATGACATCTACTGACAGTGACAACGAGCCAATGTTGCTATGACGCCGCGGTATGTTCTTTATGATGAGGGACACATGGGGGGATTCAGTCTTATCTCTCGGTCTTATCTCTCCATTTTATCTCTCCATCTCTGGAAATATCACTCTCTGTGTTGAGGACCAGGCTGAACATACTTATGTTCTGAAACGTATATCCTAATTCTAAGATGTAACCCACGCATTACATTACTCATCTGTTAGGTATTTAATGTATTTCATACTTACATGGTGAATAAATTTCAACAGTGTCTAGCCAGAATGAAATGATACAAAAGTTTAACCAGTTTGTAGGTATGTTTTTATTTCAAATTTAGATCAAAATAGTTTTCATTGTTTTGTAGATATGCACAAGTATACTTGCAACTTTCACCATTTTCCTATTGGGTAACAGCCTTGTGCTTTTTGTTCACTCACCCATATAAAATAGTGTCTACATAGGGGTGTCTGGTTTTGGGGTTCCACCATTTGAAATAGAGTTTCACTTAAACCAAACTTGCAATTACATCCTAGTTATATGTGACAGAGCAATATTTTGGTTTTTGTTAATTTATTTCAGAATTTGATCAAAGATTTTGATAAACACACACTGACTAACAGGCAAACCATGTGAAGTATTTCCCCCATAATAACATACCATAAAATTATGAAGGATACAAATATTCATTATTTTGTAATAAGAGGTATCATGTGTCTTTTTATGTTCCACATACAGGAAGTAACGTGGTTTGCTTGGTGCAAGCAGCTTCCGTTAATTAAAGATCAGGTACAGGTGACATACCTGCACTTGTACAGCATGTGTCGAGTCATAGGTGCAATTTTTAGTAATTTTGTAAACATTGGGATGACAACATGATAGGTAAGTGACTATGACACAAACTACTGAAGGTGTAACTATAAAAGTATAATAATATCAAGTAGAGTGTGAAACAGACATTTAGCTATAAGATCTACCGTTTATGACGAGCAATGGAATACTGGGATTTATAAGTGAAATAATCTGTTTAACAACTCAAGCTACAGTGAAAATAACTTATATTTTTGCTGTGACCAGTGACTGCTATAATTTGATGTCATAAAACAATGGTCTGAAATAGCAAATTGGCTTATGATGTCACTTGTGGAAATTTAAACTTTCTACCTCACTCAATGAGATAAACAAGGTATAAGTCAAGAAAAGACTTGGGGGATACAACTTGGTTTTAATGTATGATAAAATCTATTTTCAGTAATTTGGAAAATCATCAGATTTTTCAGCTAGTTAGGCTAGTAATTGTAATGATTCTGACATAACCCTCAATTCCCAGTGATAACTAAAAGTTATCTAACAACTTTGAGCACACAACAAAAATAACTACATGTATGATCCCAACTTCCCAATGCAAGGCATAACTCTTGCCAGTCTCCATTTCTGGCTGATTTAGGCCTTGCAGTATTTCCTTAAGAAATCTGTGTTTAGAAATCCAGGCCCGCTATGCATTTCCAGTGCAGCGATTCACTGCCTCGACACAAGAAAGCGAGGGAAATACCGCAAGGGTTAAATCAGCCAGTAATGCAGACTGGCAAGAGTTATGCCTTGCGTTTGGAAGTTGGTATGATCCCAGTACTAATTTGCTTTTGTCATAATCCAAATTTTGGAGGTGGTAGATTACTAAATTAGTGGAAAACAAGAAAGGCAAAAGTAAAGGATTTTTGCATCTATAACTAAGTGTTTCTTAGCCAGTATTAAAAGTAATAAAGCCTTGATAACTAAATACAGATCTCACTTTAGAATTAACCCTATTTTGCTTACTGGTATAATCCTGTGAAAAACTTTAATATAATGAATGAGATTGTCTGGCCTACAACTACCTTATAATGAATAACAATTCAGAGACTGTCATACATGACACATTGACAGCTATAATCAGACTATCACTATTACACAATTCAGTCAGTCTACTGATGTTGTGCAGTGCAACTTAACCAGTAAAGTAGTCAGATTATGACTAAGGGGTTAACTGGACTTTCGAGTGTTCGGCTGACTTGCTGGCAATTCAAATCATGCGAATTAAGTCAATGAAGTATACATGTACAACCTGAAGAAGAAAGCTGCCAAGGGAGGTAATTACTGGTGAAAACAAATTTAACAGACATGATTCTATTGATATTCAAGTAACAACATAGTAAAGGTATACAGTTGATTGTTTTATTATTTAAATAAGGAAAAATTATGCTTTGCAACTTTGCACTGAAATATACTTCTACTGACAACTAGTTCTTACAACAATACATAGCTCCCATGCAGTCTTTTAAATTTGAACACTTTGGTGGCAAACCCTGTCATTGGAAGATACCCTGTAAAATTGACAGAATGTGTCTGTAAAAATGTCAAGGCCGTTTGGGATTGAGTTCAGTCTGACCTCATTCTATGTCTGCGTCTGCAGCGAGTGGGAAACATCGCGGTTGGCACGCCGCTCTTTGCAGACGACGAAAGCAGCTTGGAGTTGTAAACAAAGATTTCATTGACAGCGAGCGCGCTTTGCCGGCAGTTTTTGGGCTTAAATATCTAATAATGTCACTGACATGCATACGTACCCATTCATTACTCTTCGGGCTAAACGAGTAAAGTGCAACTTGGGATGCAGTGTCTGCTATTTCAGTTATATACGGATCTCGCTGCTGTAGAGTAGCCAGATTCATTCGACTTTCCGCCATGTTTTCAGTCTGAGTGCAGGTGCGCGCTAATAACAGTCCCGGGCTGAAGACAAAGCCCGATTTTTCCTTGCCACATAAACATTATAATAAGTGTCATTATAAAATATTTTAATACAGTTTTTCGTTGTTTTAGAATATTTAAGACCATATGAAAATTGATCAGACATCTTAGTTGAGAATTCGATTTTTGTAACGAAATATTTTTCTTGAATATTTTTGCAAGAATTCTTATTTTAAATGTCCAAATACGCATAAATTCTATAATTTAAAACTATTTTCAATATATTCGGAGTGATTTTGAGCCATTTCAAAGAGATATTGAAATGCTAGGTTGAAAAAGTCTGAAAACCAAAGAATGGAACCGATCAGAAAGGCCCGGATGAAATGCGATATTTGTAGGTTTACCAGAAAAATGGACGAAACCAAGGGTTAGGGCCAAATATTTTGTTTGGAACGACTGATTTCCGTGGTTCCTTACAATGGCCTCTGCGGCATCAGGTAAAAGTTTATTTTCTCTTATCATTAGTATTATTTTATCATTTGTTATGCTATCTATTATGAATAAGTAGCGGAAATGTTCATGTTGCTGATGCTGCTACGGGGAAAACATGGCAGCTTAGAATTTTCTCCATTTTCCATAAGAATTCTTGATTGCATTTTATTCATGCATTTACCCTTGGTGATTAGGTGTAGATGGATGGATTTATTTCCATTCGTGCAGCTAGCACAAACAATCTAGGAAGGCATGTGGAGCATTGTTTGGAAGATGACATAGGGCGACAGCAGAGACATATTGTCGTAGGCTATGTTTGTGTGTGCCGACTTGGTCGTCGCTCTCACTTGTGTGTATTAGCGATGTTATCTAACGCGTATTTAACTCTACGTTAACATTTGCGGCATTTCAATTTCATTTTAAATTATTGAAAGTTTGATGAAGATGAATTTTAAAAAATATATTTTTCTGATTGAAATTTAGATTTGTTTTAAAAAGTAAATATATAGTATTTACGCAAGATATATTTTATTTATCCATTCAAATTATTGCAACATCTAGTGCCTTTGCAAAGTTTTAAAATAGCTTACAAGCATTTCTATGACAAAGAATTCATTGTCATTACAAAGGTATTTGCACAAATGCCTGAAATATGCTTATTGATGTTAAGCAAAATTGGACATAAATTCAATAGAATTTCATTAGGAATTTCATATTAAAATAGTTCTTTGTATCTAGGTAATAAAATCATTAATGCCTGGCCTGTTATCACAATATGTATTGATCTGGATAGTTTGTTCAACATTGTAAACATTTGTAGCCAGTTCATGTATAGTTACCAGCAATGATAATAATTCATTGCTAGATATATAAAATAACATCTATAACGGCCATCAGGACCAGAAGACATGGACAATATAAATGTTTGTTTCCCACAAACTTTTATTATGTAAATAAATAAGTTTTTACCCAAAGAAGAATTTACCGTAATTTTTTGTTTATGCTTATAACTTCAGCTAAACAGAGAATACAGTTGTATAAGTATTTAAACAACCTTTTGCGATTAATTTAAATTCAACAATTATTAAAATGAGAGAAAAAAAAATGTTATGAATAATGGACACCAGGTGATAAATATGTTAACTCAATGGCCAGGTGTTTCAATATGTATAAAGCAGTAGGTCGATGCTAGCTCATAACACCCAGATGAGGATGGTGATACTGCTATGATGGGTGTTAGGAAACCGTGACTTTTCTGCAGTAAAACAATCTTTGAGAGGTAATTGTATCTGTGTGTTGCACAATGTTATTGAATTGGTTTTCTTATACTCTGAAGGCAATATTTGCCCTTAAATTTCTGTAAGAACAGAGGAAATGTTGCAAATATGACAAAAAACATGAGTTTTGTATATTTTCCTTTATATTAATCTTGGTAAAAATTATACTGTAGATTCTGCAACTTCATAACACTTAAAGACATTACACATCATACATTACAATTGATGGTCATGAAACTAGCATTAATCCAATAATGATTGAAAACCGTCTCTGTTAAGAATTACCATTTTGATTTGAAACCAGGATGTTGAAGATAATCAGTTGTATTGCCTCAGGGACATTTTTTGGTATTTAACATGGGAGTTATGAAGTATCCCACAAGTAACATATTGCAATATTTGGTTTCAATAACATTGTAATGATGACAATTTCAGATTCATGAAGGTTAAAGGCACTGTAGCACACCATTCTTAGTGAAACAAAGAGCTCTCACAAGGAGGAAAATAGAATATGCCAATGGCTGAGTAATACTCCTCTATCACTAAAAAGAGTTCTAAAACGAATGTGCATGGTTCAGTTAAGCATATGAGTATTTTCTGCAAATCTACACTGAAGAGTTACACAAAAAAGTCACTTTATACATTACCAATACGAAAAACGTTTCTATGGATACAGCTTAATGTTTTATCCTCTAACATAACAATATATTGTACAAACTTTAACATATGGAAAATTTAAGAACAAAATAATATGCAAAAAATGTGCTACAGTGCCTTTAAGACGCTGAAATATGAGCACTATGAAATGCTTCCTTGAGAGCAAAGTGACTTTCTAACACTGTCAGCTGTACCACCTTTCATCCTGCCATCTGGTGAGGTTGTAAATAATAGTCCCACTTGAACTGGTTGGAATCTCTGAACACATGTGCAGCTATGAATTATTTTTGCAAAATGAATGGTATTTCAATTATAAATTACAATATCCAACAAATGGCACTATATGCTAATATTGAAGAAAAAAAACCCATTGTGTTGAAGAATCTAGAATATATTATTTTAGAGAATAAATATGAGATGCCATTTCCTGAACAATTTTGAATTAAGTGTGTTAGAAACCTAGGGGACGTCTTAGAAAACGATAAAATTCTCAGAAATGGGGGATAGTGTCTAGCTAAGAATAAAATAACCTTTGCAAAGAGGTACTGATACTTCATGCAGGTCTTATAGACCAGAAAAGTAAATATCTTTAGAATAACAGAGGCCTTTTCCTGGACAGTCTTGAATTTAGCCTATGGGAAAATTTGTTAGAAACATAGGGAAACCTAGTAATGTTCTTGATTTATGCTAATTTGTCATTTAGACCAAGAAAAGTAAAGATCCTTACAATTTTCAAAGGAAAACAGGAAGAAGAAGGTGAAACTAATCTCTAGACAACCAAGGTCAGAAGGAATTGAGCTTTGCAAGCTTTTAAAATGTGCCAATAGATTGGAATCTGAGGATCATTTATTTTTTGCAAACTTGAACGTTGATTCCTATAATAACCTTATCAATGGTAAAAGTATTTTTCTTTTCCAAATGTTATGGATGCCAAACCCAAAGCCTGGAAAATATCCTCATAACCTCCTCTAGGAATGAGACTGATATGAGATAATATTCCAACTTGTGGAAAAGATCATTGTTCAGAGATGGACACCATCCAACTACAGAAGTAAGGATTAGATCTCGAGTGTTTGAATTAGAGAAGTATCATAGCTGAATTCACTTTGGAAATTGAAGTTTAGCATCAAAGGTTTTCAAATCCGAAGATGCAAGAGATTAATTTTCACCTTCAGATGTCTCCGTCAAGATAAGCGTGATTCAGATTTACAGTTAAAGCCAACTGAGAGTTTGGACAATAGAACATGAATTTTTGTTTGGCACCTCTTTGACAAATTAAGGCTTTGAAGTTGAGTAAGGGCCATAAGTACCATATTCCTTAAAACTTATTTCATCGTCTTGTTAATTAAGAAGTGAGTGCCCTTGAACTTGAAACTGAAATCTATTGTTAATATGATCTATTCTGAAGCCTGATGAGCTACAGAGGCATTTTTTGCTGGAAATGTCAACATGTCTTGCTTCTCTTGATTAACGCACACCCTGCCAAGCAAATAGTTCACAAAGTAGTGAAGGGTTGAACTTCAACAAGAGAATACATCTTACCATAACCTAGTGCTAGAATATTGGGCCAGATTCTGAGGATTTGAGTATGAATGCCATTCGAAACTTGTGCCCAAAAAGGTCTGGCATTGGTGTATATATATATATATGCAAATATGGCGGCCAGAGCTTTGAGCATGCGATGTGTTTGGTTATATGTGCTATATAAATGGACTATTAGTACATGGCAAACCTGTGTATAGCAAAGTTACATTTGTTCTGTAGTCGGTTGACATGTATTTCAAATGCTTTACATCATGCTTTACATGCTTTACCTACGATATATACCAAATATTTAGCATATTTCTTTCTTTCAAGGATGGAACAATCATATGACATTTTTCAAGCATTTTGGATCATTTTTTCCTTCTTCCTTTGTTGCAGGGTCAAACAATGAGCGGGGCCCTGATAAAAGCCCAACCCGGTCAGCAAGAGCCACAGAAACCCGCAGTGGGGAGCCCCCAGATCCAGCTTCCTCGCCACCCAAAACCGGCCAAAATTCACCAGCGGAAGCGCCACCGAGTGGCAGTGCGCCCATCGAGGGAGGGGAGGTCCAAGGTGAAGGTGACGGCCAGAGCGAGGCTGAGGGGAAGGTTCTTAGTTCGGGTTGGAACACCGCTTTAGCGGCGGCAGCGGGAGCGGCCACAATGACCCGAAAACGTGCCAATAACAGAAAACAGCAAAACCAAAATGTGCGTCCTCAGCGCGCGTTGTTCTGCCTACGGTTGAACAATCCCATAAGGAAGCTCTGCATCAGAGTGGTCGAATGGAGATATCCTTTTTGATAGCAGTTACCGTTATAATTTGAATCTTGTGTAGTTCACACATTGGTGTCATGATTCACACAAGCTTGATTTTTGCCAAATTTTAGGATTTTCACAGGAGGTCCAGCACAAATTTCACAAAGGCCGCTTAGTGCCAAGTGCACTCTTAACCCTAGACCTTAGCCTGAGGTCAGATAGTTCAAGCAGTGAAATTTCTTTATAATCCAACAGAAAGAAAGTTACAAAATCTAAGTCAATTGCTTTTCTTGCTTGCTTAGAAACTGAAAGCATGATGCCAATAGTGAACTGCTAAGAAGTGTTCGTTCCATTATCTTCGTTGTGAAACTTGTGTTTAGACCTTAAGACAATTGTTATGTTTTAACACCAAGTCTCTTTCAGGGTTCATTTGGATACTAAGGATTTCAAAGTTTGTGCTTTTAAATATTGTGAGAAAAGTACAGATCTCTGGCACCAAGGATATAAGGTACTGTTTCTGTTTTACTTTCTTACATTTCAAACTTTTTGCACCTTTGTTGCGCTATTTTCTTGTTGGTTACAAACTCAGTGTTCATTTTGGAATGTCTCTATTCATCAGTATGACCAGCGTCATTGGATGAAATAAGCACGAAACTAAGTCCAAACTATGATTTCAAAGTAAGAATTCAAAAAGGTACCAACTTGGATCAAAAGTATTCAGGTTATGGGCTGTTGGACATACCACATTTCATACACTACCAAAATCATTTAAAATTTTAGGAAAATGAGAGAATAACCACAAAATTACTTTGATGTATGTCCAAAAATGGCATGTAAAGACCAATTCATTGATACACTAAAATTGTGACATTTTCTGTTCACAAGTTTTGTTTCTGAAATGAACATTGCAACTATGGTTTCATACATGTCATAATTTCAGGGTGGTATTAACAATGCCATGTGATACATCATTCATCCAAATTGAATTATCTGTTTTTCAGTGTTGTTTTATGTTGTCTTGTTTAGTGGTAGAATAGTGACAGTTTCAGACAGTTTCTCCCCAGAAAGGTATTGCCAGAACTCGCACGATCCAATTATTCTGCTGTTGATAGAGAATGCAAAATTGATGACCAGGGCATTTTTGTGATGCAATATTTAACACTTGAACACTTTCATCAGTTAAAGAAAGAAATTCAAAAACATTTCTTCGATCGACATGGTTCCAACAATTTTGTGGTCATTTTAGGTCAGTTTGACAATGCTCAATGTGAAATGGTCGTGTGGTAAGCTGTTGTAACAGTCAATACTGGCGATAGTTGCCTTACTCTGAGGGCGTGGGTTCGAATCCTGCATGGGACTCGGCCAGAAAAAGTACAAGAATTTGTAGTATTGAAGGTAGTGTTATCCCAAATATAGCCATGTTATAATGCTGAAGGAGTAGCTATTTACTTAGTGGAGAGAGGGATTGAATCATTCACAGAGTCACTCCACATCAGAGAATGGACACAAGGATTGATGAACCAAAAGAATTAAGTCAGGAATTAGTATAGAGTTACAGGGTTAGTAATTTTATAAGAATTTATTGAAACATCATTTAGATTTAGTCACACTGGCATTAAATCTATAAGAAATACCCTTCAAGTTAAGTTAATCGTGATTATCATTCAGTTCCCCCCCCAGCCGGTTCCGCTCTTCCCCTGATACCGTCAGTGCTCCCATGCTGAGACGCGAGTGCCGATCCTTGGTATGTGCACTTCCTCCTCGTGATGGTTACCATCACGCTTTCTCCGTATCCATGGCAACACATGTCTTGAGACCACATGCCACACACTCCTGCGACTGTGTTCCTATTTACCCACATCCTCCTCCGAGGGTAGTCGCTTTTCCAGACTGATGTTTCATGATCAGCTTTATTGGAAAATGTATGAACATTGCATTGGGAAATGAGAAAATGGATTAGAAATAAATTAGAAACTGTATTTACAGGCATCATCAGAGTTGATAGAGTCACAAATCCAGATGGCACAGAATGATATTTTATGATTAGTTTAATTGAACATGTGTTTGCAATATATTACGAATTATTGGAAATTGTATACATAAACAGCGTGTTAAAACAGTTAATGCCTGGTAGCAGGATTTCATATATGAGTATTGGAGGCAGAATTCTAATTAATGGAATGGCAATATGAGAGCTAGTTTGTTAAGTGTTTACATTCCCGTGATGTGCAGCAGGTTTTACAGCGGAGACAGATGTTTTTATGTCACAAAGTAGAAAACTGATTTGCACCAATTTTTTACTGAGATTTCAGCTCATTACGGACATTGGTGATTGCAGTGATTAGTGACATAATTATTCTGCATAGGACAAGCAACTTTTTCTGCTATGATAATAGCGGTAATTATGATAATCAAGCGCTATTAATAACCCGTTTTGAGCTTGGAATGATCAAATGGCTGGCATCGCCATGTTACGGAGACTGATGGTTGTGTCTCTGGTAGACCTCAGCTTGTCTGTATTAATGATAGGCCCGAGCTCAGGGGGGAATTGTCTCTGTTCGGTGTACACATGAAGAATTCCTTCTTATGTGTAGACTTACGCTTATGATACTAAATGGTGAAAAATATTAATTTTGATAAATACAAATATATGACCAAACAGAGAGAATTCATTGTAGGACAGAATGTGTAATTGTGAAATATGGAAAATGTTTTTAAAATTAGTTAATTAAAAAATATGTTTATGACTTCTTATAACTACAGGGCATAAAGATATACTTCAAGGAAATGATAATAATCTGTCTAAAATGAGGAAAGAAGAACTTGCATACATTACTGATTAGAATATTTTATTCATGAAAATGCTGGTGTCCCTTGTGATGATTCAGAATATGTTTGTCCAATTATTCATCTCATATTCCTTCACCTCGTAGACCTATAGCTTCTTTTTAGGAGACATTTAGAAGAAATACAAGTTCATAGATTCACAACTTCTTTAATGCAGTGAGATGCAATGTTTCAGTGTGTCAGTAAAACCTAGATTTACATTAAGCTATAATGAACCATTCAGGAAAAAGTGGCATAATTTGGAATATGAAAATGATACAAAAAGGTACTTCTGAAATGTTTAATTTTCAGGTCTACCTTCATGTATTTGAGCTCCTTAATATACTGTTTATTCGATGTTAGGGTCTATGAGGCTACTATAGATCAAGCATCTGTACATATTGATGCAAGAAAATCACTAAACAAACACTTATATCTTAGAGTACCTGTTGGTAATACTTACCTGAGTGGATCATCATATCCCAGGTAAGATAAGTATCAAGGAGCTTACATTGTCATTGTCCTATAACCACCTTCATCCTCGTTAGTGTGTCCAACTAATTGAGCATTAATCAGATGTGATACTTATTGGTTTCTTGCTCTGTGATTTTCTCAACTGATCTAGTGATTACCGGTATAACATATGTCTATTTAATCAGATGGAATGATCGTACTCTTATTATACCTGTACAAAGTGGATTATTTTGTTCTTGCATGCAGTTGTATTTCTTTTGAGAATTAGTTTGTAAAGGAACAAGGTTTAAAGTTGCTGACAAAACTATTGAGGGACATATCTGCTAGTATATTCATCAATAGAGGAGATTATATATGAGTATGTGTGATATACTGTGTTGCTACAGGAGTGGTTGTAGATTACATGTAGTACTTCCTGAGTGAGAGTGAGGGATGTACCAATATTCAGACACGAGTGTTATAAACATAGTATGCCGTGGTTATAATGTTCTATTTATTACCCAAATCATGATATTGAGGAAATGGGCTGAATACATGCTCTTGCCTAATTTAGAACGTAACATCATAGACAAGACATGACTTCATAACGGTGTTGATAACCTCACATTTTACCCAATTCAATCTTCTGAAAAATTTGAACCCCTATGTGATTGTGGCATGTTCTTAAAATTATGAAAGCATGGTAGGGAGTGTTTTTCAAAAGATAGATTGTTTCTAATTTCCATTTAGCTATTGATGTTTATGGGTAATCAAAGACTGTTGAGATATATGGAAGCAGCATGATACTCTTCATTATACAAGCAAGAGCCAGTGGATAATAGCAAGCTTGTACCACATGTGGAATATAACATTATATTACCTACATTATATGCACTTAGCAGGCACACAGCCATATGGCTGAAGACAGTTTCAACTGAGATATTTGGTCTGGTGCATATTGATTCTTGCGTAACGAGTCTTGTATTAATTAGACTAATTAACTGTTAACTGCAGCCTCCTATAAGCGAGTAAGGCAAGTCACAAGCTGCTCTGGGACAGAGGTGAAATGATGTATGACATGTGCTACCTCATCTGTGTACTCCTCATGATGAAGTTGACTGGCTTCTCATGTTGGCTGCACTTTCAGAGATATTGTCTGAGAAATAGGAAATAAATCTACTGTATTGTCTCCTTAATCAGTGCTTGGTTCTGTCAATGAGAAAATGAGTTATCATTTAGCGAAATTGTGACTGATACTGTGGATAAAATGTTGGTGATTAGCTGAATTGCTCTGTTGGTGAGAGATAAAAGATGTTTTATAGAGAAAATATAGCATATCCCCCATTTGTTATACACTCAGCAGTGAAATACATGATTATATAAGGAAAATATAACCTATGTTTGTATACGGTAGAAGGAGTAGAAGGTCATATGTTTACTGGTGAAAATATCACTTTCTCACTCCACTTGATGAGATAGAAATTATATTTGGCAAAAACAATGAAATAGTCTCTATTATATGAATGCTTGCAACATATGAGCTAATCAATGAAAGTAAACTGTTTAATCAATCACTAGTGAAAATGATATTCAAATGTGTGTTGAGTCAGTTGTGACTGATGAGAACAATGCTGTATGTCATTACATAAGATTTTCTTTATGGGATGTAGGTATGACAGGGGGGCCTTTAGGGATGCTTTGGTGTCATGAAACGTCTAATTTACAGTACTGACATGTGCTCTGGCATTGACACAGAGAAAATCAAACTTGAGTGTTACGAAGATATATAAGTAAACGCTTTGTACAATGTCTATATTATTTAACCTCAGTTCACATACTACAGATCATGTTGTATACAGTAAACCCCATGCAATGTCCTGTCATCATCTTGTCATCTGCAGTCAAGTCTGTACACTACACCTCGTACTGAACGAGCCCCATGACAATCTCCTGTACTGTGAAGTACAGTGTGTACTGATGGGTTTGTTTACGAGAGCAGGTGACAGAGGCAGTAGCCCGGTCAAACCGCAACTTCAATCAATACTGCCTCCATGCTCACACACTGCTTCCTCGACCGCATGCACAACAACCCACAATAGACGCTGGCCTACAGAAGGTTAACCATGGAGGAGGATGTGCAGTCATTATCATTGCTAACAAAATATATGTGCTTTTGTTGGATAGAACTTTTCCTCAAATTTGGGATCTTCAGTTGATTTCAAATTAAAAATTTATTTCCAAGTAGTGGATAGAGGTTCCTATAGATTTTTTCATAGGAGCAACATAAAATTTCAAGAACGGTAACGTGTAATGTTAGATTTTAGTAGAAAACAGAATCAAGCAGTGTACCTTGAGTTTAGATCAGGAGCATGATATAGGAAGCAAACTGAGGAAGTAGTGAGAGATATATTGAGACTGCATGGTAATGGTGATCTGTGTGTTGGTATAATAAATGAAGACATAAACAATATGCCTCTGTTGCTGGTACAGGAAGCAGGTGTTGAGACACACCTGTATTTATACCTGTATTTATACCTGTATTTATACCTGTATTTATGTATTTATACCTGCATTTATACCTGCATTTATACCTGTATATATACCTGCATTTATACCTGCATTTATACTTGTATTTATACCTGCATTTATACCTGTATTTATACCTGTATTTATACCTGCATTTATACCTGTATTTATACCTACATTTATACCTGCATTTATACCTGTATTTATACCTGCATTTATACCTGTGTTTATACCTGCATTTATACCTGCGTTTATACCTGCATTTATACCTGCATTTATACCTGCATTTATACCTGTATTTATACCTGTATTTATACCTGTATTTATACCTGTATTTATACCTGCATTTATACCTGCATTTATACCTGTATTTATACCTGCATTTATACCTGCATTTATACCTGCATTTATACCTGTATTTATACCTGCATTTATACCTGCATTTATACCTGTATTTATACCTGTATTTATACCTGTATTTATACCTGTATTTATACCTGCAGCTGTTGAGACTTTCCACTGTTACTTGAATGTACACGCTAATTGTCTCCCATAGAAATAATATGGATATTCATTAAGCCTTGTTTACCTGTGAGGATATTTTGTATGTAAAAGTTTTAATATATAACGGTACAGTGTGTGAAATAAGCTTAAAAATAGTCAATCCAAAGTAAGATTTTATCAATGTTAATCACAAAATTCAGCAAAACCATCAAAGTTTCCAGCTTGGAGCAATAATTAGCAGGTTGTCAGATTGGCCATATTTCACACACTGATGTACGTCGTATAAGAATTTATAGCCAAGGATAAATTTTGTATTGCATTTCTACACTTACGCAGCCATTTGTAGGTAGATACTTGCTTCTGGTACAAGAAACATGAGCATTGATAACTAGCAATACTTCAAGAGAATTCATTTTAGATGCTAGAGCCAAATTTCCAGCCCAACCATAGCATTTACAAGCAAACTACCTCAGAAACGTGTATTACGCCTCTATTGTACTCCCGAGCTCTAGTTTTACTGTTTAGATATTAAGAGAACTCTTTAAAGGATGTTGAATCTGTAATGTGAAGCTTTGCTTTCTAGTCTTACACGTTTATTATTTATCCAAATGTCTTTCAGATCTACGAGCATATAATCAAAACAAAAATGGAAATGTTGCGCTTGACAAGAGACATTTCAACACATTATGGATTTCGCTTCAGTTTTTGTTGCCTTGTTTGCGGTTGAGTAAAGGATATATTATTTAGATAAAATGATTGATTTTCACTTTCTTTGTCCAATGTATTTATTGTATTCCACTTTCTAGATTTGCTAGCGTTTTCTATGAAAATGGATATTGGATTTTAGTGTTTTGATAGAGTTTTGTATGTAATGTATGGCTTGTAATTATTTATGGCTAATTTACCTGTTGATATATGTTCACTTCTAATAAAACTGAAACAGACATGTACAGATCAATTAAATATATCGAACCGTGTCCATAACTGATAGAGTGCTGGATTGTGCAGTGGTTAGCACGTTCAAGAGGTCTATGGTTTGAATCTCGCCAGGGGCACGATAACTTTGCAGTTCTACAGTTCAACAGTTCTACACGCAGTAAGGTTTGGGCGCAATGCTACACTGACTTTCAGCACAGTACCACCCATGGTTCGCTAGTTCCAGCCAGTACTCGCTGGTTTCATCACAATGCATAGGCACCAGGTGCGGATTCGGTGGCGGGGGTTGGGGGTTGGGGGGTGACGAGGGGTTGTCTAGGGGGTACATTTTCAAAAATCTTTGCATGGGGGGGGGGGGGGGGGATGGGGGAAAAAATGTTTGACCCCCCTTTTCCATTGGTGGACCCATTGACTGGGCACCATAGCAGTGCAGTCTTTTTCCTTGCAATAATGCTATCAGTCATGATATAAGTGAGATGCTCCTAAACCCCAACTCACCTCACCTCCATAACTGATAAACCTGATTGTGTTTCCATTATGTCTGTGTACCAGTCATTTGAACATAATACTATTGTCTCTCATCATTAACTGATAAAAACGTCTTTCCAAAATGTTTAGAAGAAGGTACAAAAAAAACAACAAAAAACAAATTGTTTACCAACAAGTTTATGACAATCAAGACAATTTTGATGAAACCTTGACCACTATTGAAATATTTGAATGAAGGTTACACAAACAATTTGCAAGTAGGTTGGTGACAATTAGACAAACAGTTTTAGTTCCTAACCTCCAGACCAAGCAAGATGTCAGTTATTGCTTGAGTTGAATCGTTCTCTCATGAGACAGTGGGAAGACGTGAAGCATACATCATTCAATTCTTTGCGGCCAACTTCTCCAATGCATTTGCTGAATTTTGCAAAACAACAAGAATTTAAAATGTCACGACTTCTTGTGTAGGTCCCGTGGGAGTCGGGGATGGATGGCAAGCTTAGTCTCGTGTCTTCTCCGCTCATCCACGATTGTTGAGAAACACATATGTACATTGTTTCAGGAACCATTGTTCTTCGTTCTTTTGCTGTGGGTGTTTATGTCGTGAAGAAATCATACTGTTGAACCATATATGTAGTGTTTAATGAGTTAATTTGCACATTTGTGTTTCAAAGAACATGACTGAATTTCAAAGTCAACAGCCAATCCAAAGGCTAAAACAAAAAATGTATAGATTTGCAATATTTATGTAGAAAGACTTGGACCATAGAATAGTATTACAAGTTTTTATTCAGACTTTAATTTTGGTTTAAATTAAACAAATTAATTTATCTGGCTATTCTGTGATTTTCTGTTAAAGTGGAATATATATCCAGGTGCAAGGGTTAAATACAATAACAATCTCTTCCATCTGTGTTTGGATTTTACTAACAGTGCCATATGTTGACGATCAGTGCAGAAATCTGTCGTAATGAAGTACACAAAAACTCTTCGTTCATAAACAGGATATGACTTTTTAATAAGTAAATTAACTTATGATCTTTTGATTATGAGTTCATGCTTTGTTGTGTGCCATCGTTGTAAATAAATCAAGCAATGGTTCTCATGTTTTTAAAGAGTAAGAAAGCTAATTAATGGAATGCATTGCTTTCAATTTTAACATACCAAATGCACAATACAAATTGTAATATCTTGGAAATGAAAAAAATAGTTTTAGGTGAAGTGATTCATTCTCAATCTCAGATGTTTTCAAAATAAAGTCATACTTCTGAATTATAAATATTATGTTACAAAATCATTTTTGCTGTAAGTGATCATTAAAGTAAAGAAGTATCAGTAGTTAATGTTGCTTCAAGTCAAGTAAACATTTTAAAACCAGAATCACAACATATTGGAAGAATCACCTTCTAGTGTCTCAGAAATATATGAGTTACTTTCTCATTCTTCTATGATGCCAGCCCCTTCTTTTAACTGAATAATCTAACCAATTGGTCACTGTACACACGCCCGACCTTGACCTTGACGGCACTGACAACACAACGCTGCCAGTCTCAAGTTAACCGAATGGAGAAATCAACCACGTCTTTGCGGTGTTACATTATCTTGAGCAGTGTCCGAACTCTTGACTAACCAAATCTGCAAGAGTGCAGTAGCGGAGCTCATGGGTAATCCGGTTATCTCAGCGAGGGGAGGGATGTCAATTGTCTGCTCGTTTAAATATTGAGCAAGTTGGCCTAGTTTTCTCATTTGAGTGGAAAGTATGAAAACAAGCAGGATGTTGAGAACCTAGATCTGTCGTTGTCTTTACGCTCGCTCGTATTGATTATGTCAGGCCTCTGTGCTTTAGGTCTTGACTCCAGACTCATGTGTGATCTCTAGGCGCTCTCGTCTTCATGGCTCTCGTCCACTTGTGTTGCTGGTCTTGTGGTACTGTATCCTCTGGTCCACAGGAGCGTGTCGCTGGTCTTGTGGTACTGTCTCCTCTGGTCCACAGGAGCGTGTCCACGTCTTGTGGTACTTTATCATCTGGTCCACAGGAGCGTGTCCAGGTCTTGTACTGTATCCTCTGGTCCACAGGAGCGTGTCCAGGTCTTGTGGTACTGTATCCTCTGGTCCACAGGAGCGTGTCCAGGACTTGTGGTACTGTATCCTCTGGTCCACAGGAGCGTGTCGCTGGTCTTGTGATACTGTATCCTCTGGTCCACAGGAGCGTGTCCACGTCTTGTGGTACTTTATCATCTGGTCCACAGGAGCGTGTCCAGGTCTTGTACTGTATCCTCTGGTCCACAGGAGCGTGTCCACATCTTGTGGTACTGTATCCTCTGGTCCACAGGAGCGTGTCCAGGTCTTGTGGTACTGTATCCTCTGGTCCACAGGAGCGTGTCCAGGACTTGTGGTACTGTATCCTCTGGTCCACAGGAGCGTGTCGCTGGTCTTGTGATACTGTATCCTCTGGTCCACAGGAGCGTGTCCACGTCTTGTGGTACTTTATCATCTGGTCCACAGGAGCGTGTCCAGGTCTTGTACTGTATCCTCTGGTCCACAGGAGCGTGTCCACGTCTTGTGGTACTGTATCCTCTGGTCCACAGGAGCGTGTCCAGGTCTTGTGGTACTGTATCCTCTGGTCCACAGGAGCGTGTCCAGGTCTTGTGGTACTGTATCCTCTGGTCCACAGGAGCGTGTCCAGGTCTTGTGGTACTGTATCCTCTGGTCCACAGGAGCGTGTCCAGGTCTTGTACTGATTCCTCTGGTCCACAGGACTTTCGTCTCTTGTTCTTGAAGAAATATTTGACAATCTATGTGACTTTCATCTCTTGTTCTTGTAGAACATTTTGATAATCTAGGTGACTTTTGTCTTAAGTTCTTGAAGAATGTTTTGATAATCTGTTACTTTTGCCTTAAGAACTTATAACAAGCCATGCAGCCATACATTTGGAAATCTCTGAAATACATTGTTTTTTTATGGCAAGATTCAAACTCAGTACTTTCATAATATTCAGAAGATATTCTTCCAACTGAGCTATGTCCCAGGTAGTACTGTATGATGTCCAGTAACACTCTGGTACAAGTCCATCCCTCTATAAGCCAACCGTGCTGCTGCAATCTGATTCTGCTGTTAGAAGGGGGTACTCCTCTGGGATTGTACTTTGTTAATCTAGATAACTCGCATCACTCTTCACTTGATTAAAAGCTTAACGGCAGAAAAACCTGTTTGATTTTGACTGCAGGCTTTTCTCTCGGGTCTTTAATAATGTGATAGAGTCTGATCGCTAGAATTAATTATTAATCTGGTGGCGGCTGGCATAATAGGATGGGAATACCCTGATCATGGCCGTGGTTGTAGGCAAAGGTTTGGTGTGGTTGTAATCCTATCCTATACTATTCCTTCTTGGTTAGAGGTTGTGATTCCCATAAACTGGTCACTCAGAATGGTTGGGGTTTAATTCAGAGTTATAGATAGGGATGTTCTTGTATGCCAACATAGCAAGCATGTGTGTGAGCTGTTATTATTGAAGCAAGTGAGACTGAATCTACATCAGCTATCAGGCCTAGTTGCAGTCAACCCTACCCAAGGCATAACTCTTGTCAGTTTCCATCATTGGCTAATTTAAGACTTGCAGCATTTCCATCAATTTTCAGACATATTGGAGCTTTGCCTGAAATGTATAGTGGGCTCTGATTCTCTGGCAATGAAAAGTGAAAGAAATGCTGCAAGGCTAATTATCCAGTGATGAAAATAAGCTCCCTGAGTTATGCCCTGCGTAGGGAAGTTGAGTTGCAATGGACAATAGCCAATATGAAACAGACTTCTATGAGATTGTAAATAACACAAAATAAGTAAATATTTTAAATTAGTATTCCTGTAGTCCCATCAGATAATGTAGTTTTTCTATTGAAATGCTCAGATGTTCAATAGCTGTAGTACAATGGAAGTGAGGCAGAATTGTCACTATCCTACAATTGACTGTCAATGACTATAACAGCTCGCATGGCTTGTGGCAGTTGATATGAATTATCAAGCATTATGTATATGATACTCTGTATAGTCTAATAGCAGTACTTCCAGTGGAACACTCAAAATTCTCTCTGAAAGAGTGACTGGATTGTCACTGGCAGGCAAGTGGCTGGGTCTAATGGAATAACGGCTCACTGTGCTCGCGGCAGTGGTTCGGTCGCTTGGCCGTCAATATCGCCAGTGAGAGGGGAGCCAATAATAAGATTTGGGTTGAGAACATATTGGACATATCAGACAGAGGCTTCACAAGGAAAAGATTAATTATATCTCCACTCTCCCTTTCATTTCCCCTTTATATGCGTTCATCGTGAATCACGGAAGTTTACTCCAGTCGTTTTCTGTCTTATATGCACTGAAGTATGAGTTGACTTTCCTTCACAATGAGAAAATAATGATCATCGCCATATTAAGATAAAATATATTTTAGTTATTTTATTTAATTAATATTGAATCAGAAACATTCCATCCAAAGTGATAAG
The DNA here is from genome assembly GCA_936450465.1 of Gibbula magus. Lineage (NCBI taxonomy): Eukaryota > Metazoa > Mollusca > Gastropoda > Trochida > Trochidae > Gibbula > Gibbula magus. The sequence goes on along the minus strand of OW388296.1, from coordinate 8,461,746 downwards.
AATTTCGTCCTGCAGAATGAGGAGTATTCTATTGATAACAACTTTATTCTATGTAGGCGATGTTTCAACGTAGATTCAAATGTCATCTGTCAAGTTATTACGGATTCACAATATCCAATCACTGTTAGGAAAGATGAGACAAAATGTTCAATATTTTTTTCAAAAACAAATGAGAAACCTTTGACGTTAAATATGGCATTATGTTGTTCCCACACACAGCTGTGTTTGGTTGATGCTTGTCCTCGTTCACTGTGATCTTCACCGTCCTGATAGCCAGGTTGTAGAGAACTCGGTTGTACATCCCTTCAGGCTTGTACCTCCAATTCCAGAATGACTCTCAAACAAATGTCAATGATGTACAATTATCTGTGTCCATTGATTAAAGGACAATCACTACGAAGATTTTTTTTCTGTTTTCTTGTATAAGGCTTTTTATTGTCACTTTAAAAAATAAATAAAGAATTTGCCGCATCATTTCTGCTAAATCCTCAAATCCATTTGTCCACCAAATATATAGGTCTGCAAAACAGATGTGCTACCACTACAAAGTTTTATTTTGATGTGAACAAATTAAATACACCCCTCCCACATCATTATTTCTTCCAACAAAAAATAAAAAGAAAGTCCTACCGCCCACATCACATTTTGACAAAAATGTGCCCGGAAAACATGAACTATGTTATGCAGCCTAATATAAATCATGTATCTCTTGATCTCTTGAAACAAATGGTTTTCATAATTTTATTGCCCCCCTCTTTCTGTGTCAGTTCTGTGAGTCAAAGAACTGACTAGATTAAATGGTAAATATTTTACAGTCTGAAAGTTTATTGTATAACCTTGACCAAGATTTGCCAAGCTTTGATCTCTGCTTTTAAGAAAATCTCATTTACAGATTATTATATCATTTTTATGGGGATGAAACGAATAAAATTTCTGGTTTGAAAGATTCATTAGTTTTCTCTCATCTTCAACAAAAACGTAATCGAAAACTTAAGTTTGTAATTTCAGAAGTCAGTTTGTGTGTTGTGATGTGTTGAAGCTGTGATGTGATATGTTCGGTAGTGCTGTTCATAAACATGTTACCGGTAATTCATTATTTTCATGGTTCATTGATTAGAAAGAAGAAAATAATATAAATGTTGGGCACCATATATTGGTAGATTCCTCCAGGAAATTTCAATTAGTATCCACTGTAGAGAAGAAGTAGTATTTTGACACTCCTGCTTCTCCCATGTCATTTGACTGTTTCTGTACTTAAAACATATGTGATAGGAACATTTAATGAGTTTGAACATTCTCCACCTCTAGCATTTCATTATAGAAATCAAGTCAAGACACAGCGTGTTCTTTATAATATTGGCATCTTTACTTCACCCTAGGCCGACATGATATTTCACTGACAAGCAAGTCTAGATATCCCCCTGAAAAGCATGTCACTTCCCCTGATGAAGAGATAAGCATATACTTCGAACCATCAGGTTGTTCACATTTAGGAAGTTGTTATCTAGAAAATCTTCCTGTTCTCAAGTCTAGATGATTATCATTTCTTGGAGGCTCCTTCCCTATATTGAATACAATATTTCATATCAATAAATATAAATCTGTTTTTGGAGAGACTAGGAGTCAGCCTAGATATAAATCTTTTAATTTGGCTGTTCTTCTGTTCTTCTGTTCTACTGTTCCACTGTTCTACTGTTCTACTGTTCTACTGTTCTACTGTTCCACGTCTTTGTTCTGAAGGAAATGCTGTTTGCAAAACTGTCTACTCCAGCTGGTGTTGGCTGGTCCACAGGGCCAAGAGCTTTGTCAGTGTGTTTCTATTGATGTAAAGAGTTAGGCACCGGGTCCGTCACCTTGTATTTCTTTACAAAGACCACTGCTTCTATTATTTAAGTAGTTGATACACTTAGGTGTTGCTTGAATCATTTGAACCAGTAACACATAAACCGAGTTTCTTCAACTTCCTTCATGAGATATAACCAGTCTCCATCTGGATTTCTTAACACAGATTTCTTAAGGAAATACTGCAAGGCCTAAATCAGCCAGTAATGGAGACTGGCAAGAGTTATGCCTTGCATTGGGAAGTTGCCATCTGTGGTCTAAGTTAAGCCTTGCCACATTTTCTTAACTTTTCTGTGCCAGTGTAGGAACATGCTTCCCCCGAACTTCATAATGTGCTCTGCTATGGTAGCACAGGAAAGTAAAGGAAATGTGTCAAGGTTTGAATTAGCCAGTGATGGAAACTGGTACAAGCTTGTCTTGCAGGGGGGAAGTTGCTGTTTTCTATATACTTTACCCAGGTTTCAGATTATGATGTTAAAATTTGTCAGTACATTCAGGTATGTTGACAACTTATTGTAATTGTGACATTATTTAATCCTTGTTTTAGACTTTTTTATGCCAATTATCAATAAAATAGGAAACGGTAGTAGTTTTGTTAAATGAGATGTAGAGAATACAAAGAGTAATGTCCCCTCTTTTTGTCATATTTGATATAGTTTGATTTGAAACAAATTAATGGTTGACCATTGATGACACTGCAAACATAACATTCAGTTTGTTCATGGGAGCATCATGTTATCTCTTGTCTCACTTTCTGGTGAATTGTTTCATAAATTGCCGACAAAACTGATATCCTAGCTAAATGCTGTTTACACAAGTAGAAATGGCCATGAAAGCTATGCAAATAATAAAAGCACAATACACACATTAATCCAACTTTTAGGCAAACGGTTTCATAAAACTGATATCATAAAAATGCTCTTTGTATAAAAATGGATGTGAAAGGTGAACAAATAGCGTAAGCACAATACACACAGCTAGTGCAGGAATGGATTGCGCTCTAAAGGTCACAAGCCTCCATCAGAGAGTAGCGCTACGGCAATTATACGTTTCTTGTAAATGCCAGATAGACCGCTTTTCACTGTGTGTAAAATTTCATTTACATGCTAGAGCAGGCTCATTGTTTATTGATGAAGCCGGAGTGGGTCAATGATGGCACTTTGGCAGTGAAACGGTTAATGTTGGCCAAAGAAAATGTCAAAAAATTTGTTTACTCAAATATGCTGTTTGATATTCATGCTTTTACTGTTTCATCGTTCAGAGTTCTGATGTTTGTTTAGTTTGGATGTTGAAAATAAGGTATTTTCAAAATTTTGGTTTGGTTTCTTTCACATTTTGTGGTGCGAATTTTGTTCTTATTGGTTTTATGTAAAGGATATAAGGACCTTTATCGAGTTGACTATCCGTTAAAACTTTTCATCCCACCGACTTCGAGAATGCCTCTCATACAGTCGATGTTATGTTCTTCGTAACAGCCTCGATGTTGAGGCATTTTTATTTTATCTCCATGATTTTTTTTGAAAATGTGTTTGAAACTGATTTGAAAAGGCAAGTAGTTGAAGAGGCCGATGTTACGAGGGGTTGTCTGGTACGTAGCTATCAGTGGGGATGTTTCCCTGCTTCCATACCTCACATTACAGTCTCCCTGTACATGACTCACTCACTCCAGCAGAGAATATTACATGCTGTTTGCAGACCCTGGCATTATTGGAGAAAATCACAGAGATTAAGTACTTATAAATCTACAGCAGCATGCCCTGTGTGTATGAGTGAATACAGCTATTTAGCTATTTACATACTTGCTGTAGGTCACTGGCCCTTTGTTCTGTAGTAGTACCAGGACACTTCCTTCTATATTGGCAATACAACACAACATGTATTAGTTGAGTTCTCTACCCAATGGTTCCATATAACACCTACCAGTACTGATATTATTATGTTTGTATCCAATAAGTTTGTGTGACAGTATAAACATATCATCAGTACTTCTCATCAGCAGTTTCCCTTTATAGGTGTACACATTATACAACAATGTTGCACAATGTGGACACTTCACTGTTGCAGGAGGTCTCTGTCTCACTGTTCTATAACAGATGATGGTACCAATATCAGGATGTTTCCTCCAACAGTATTTATGTATACATAATAATAACTCTTTTTGTGGCAGTCTCATTATATGGTAAATAAAGTAATGCTGGTATCTCTCTGTTCAATCACAATACACAGCCACAATACCACACTTCCATACTGTCCCACGTTGTACAACAATGTAGTATTCTATAACGGTGTAAGACTGTGGTTAGCATCATTTATTCACCACTCGTGTGAGACAGACAGTGAAGGCAGATTGATGTCACATAGGTGAATAACAGGGGATGCATTGTATGATAATGAATAGCCATTGATTGCGGCACCGCTGGTATGCAAGCTATATGTCATCTGCAGGTAATAGCCCTTTTGTTAGATTGTTGACATTTTCATTTAACAAGGCAACTGAAGAGATAAATTGTTTTGTTCTAAAATGCTTCAGCCTTCCTTTCAACTTACAATCTCCTCCGTTGTCATGACAACACTTCCCCAGGGAATTTGCAAAATATAATTTTAACAGAATTCATGCTGATATATCAAAGAAAATGCTGTAATTTACTAGTTTAGATTTAGGTAGACAAAGCAGGCAGGATGTTCACAGCTTGTTGTCAGTTAAATTATTAATCTGTAGTCTGATATATTCCATTGTTCATCTTTGCGATGATCTTGTTGATAGTTTCATCATATAAACATTTATTTTCTCTGATAAAGATTTCTTTCTGAGAAAGTGTGTTAACGTATCCAAGGTCTAAACAATTTGTCATACTAAGATACTAAGATAAGATTGTTTTTCAGCATGCAAACAAAGTTTATTTTCTCATAAATAGAGATATGCAAAACCAAGTACAATTCTTTGATAGGCATTTTTTACAGTTCCATATTGCTGGTTGTCATAATTTGATTTTTACAACGATTTTAGTTTTATAGAAAATACTAAACAAAGTTCTTTTTAATACCATATTTATGGCTTGGTATTTAAGTACCGAGTTGAGTATTTTATTCATTGCTTGCTGATTTAAATCTAGCTAAATTGCAGTATAATCACTAATCTGACACTCACCGGTGAGAAGGTCACAGACCATTTCAGCCCAGCGCTAATGTTTTGAACTCATATTTTAACCATTATGACACCCTACAATGTGTAATAACATTGTAGATTTATCAACAATATCTACAATGGGTGGGTAGTAAGACATTGTAACAACCAAGATGTCATACATCATTATTGGCCGAGAGCTCTGTACGTTTATAAAGAGAAGAGTCTCTGTAAACAGCTTCTAAATACCAGCTTGACTGAGAGGAGTTTCCATTATGTAAATCAATGGCTGGAGTTAACACACAGACAGGACACCTCGGTGTACGAGGAGGGCATGTGTGTTGGGAGTCTCTGTGGTGGAAACAGATTCTGCCTGGTAGCTGACCAGCTGTGTAGGGTTTATCCAACTGGAAGCTGACCAGCTGTGTAGGGTTTATCCAACTGGTAGTTGACCAGCTGTGTAGGGTTTATCCAACTGGTAGCTGACCAGCTGTGTAGGGTTTATCCAACTGGTAGCTGACCAGCTGTGTAGGGTTTATCCAACTGGTAGCTGACCAGCTGTGTAGGGTTTATCCAACTGGTAGCTGACCAGCTGTGTAGGGTTTATCCAACTGGTAGCTGACCAGCTGTGTAGGGTTTATCCAACTGGTAGCTGACCAGCTGTGTAGGGTTTATCCAACTGGTAGCTGACCAGCTGTGTAGGGTTTATCCAACTGGTAGCTGACCAGCTGTGTAGGGTTTATCCAACTGGTAGCTGACCAGCTGTGTAGGGTTTATCCAACTGGTAGCTGACCAGCTGTGTAGGGTTTATCCAACTGGTAGCTGACCAGCTGTGTAGGGTTTATCCAACTTGATAATCCATCGGGGGATCAAGAGGGAAGGGAGTTTCAAGGGGTTCGAATCCCTCTTTTGAGAAACCCTGAGGACCAATTTAAGTCAATGTTTTAATTTATGCTTTTTGTATTACCCGAGTAGTGATGTGACAACCCCCAACACACACACGTTGTTGAAGGTACCATGATGGCCTTTGACTTCTATAAACTAGATGGGTGTATCACCAAATAGGTGGGCACTCTGATGATATGGTTACATAAAGATATACATTCCAAATGGATAACGTTATTAGCAATGGTTACAATTGAGCTGTCAACTTCATAAGGACTAGATGAATTAATTCAGTCACCAAATATATATGAGCTTGTATAATACATCGGTTACATATACATGTAAATTCAAAATGAATATCATTATTAGCAATGGTTACAATTATCCATCAATGAATTAGTTGAATTAGGAAGTGCTGTACCATTCTGAGTAGCGAATGTACAGGAAACATGACACAAAAGAAGTAATCCTGGATTGGCCAATGGTTAAAGGTAGACAATCCTGAAATAGTCCAGAGCTCGTGGATAAAGGACTAAATTATTCATTGTTTAACTTTCAAAATGACCCACAAAGATTCTACCATGCCTGCAGCCTGTTAGGTTATTTCAAGAGTATTGAACTAATTATTTATTTGGTTTACCAGAAGGAAAATGTTCTGATTTTAAGTCACACTTGTAAATGCTTCACCTGAAAAGTACAAAGATACATTGAGCAATCTGTATAATCACTTTAAAGGGAAAGTTCTATCACCGATGTATCGGCAGCATTCGCCATCATGGATTCTTGACATTTTTGTGAAATGAAACACGCTTTATTTAACCCAATTTAATTTTTTTGTAATAATAAAACATATACACTGATCGATATAGTAACACATAACATATCATAAAACTAATAAACAATATGCTGTTAGGTTGTAGCGAAGTTTTCCCAACTTGCAGCACCGATGAATGGCTTCAATTATCATTCTTTACATTTTTCAACAAATGTACGCTTGTCTTTATCAAGTTGTGAAATGTAAAGTCATCAAAGTCTTAACTTCATTAATATATTTTCAGTTTGACTGTGTTTTAGCATATGTTAATGGCATATATGTGTAAACGGGAATATCCTCTCAAATTTCGTTTCCACAAAAAATACCCCGATAGAACCCTCCTTTTAACATTATCTCTCAATATATCTATAATATAATCTTGATTTACAAAATTTAGAATTTTTTTACAATTGATACGACACAAGACCGCTCACAATCTTGCATGGTAATCTCTGGTTTGACTTGGAGTCTTCTTTATATCACTGGCGTCCATGATGGAGAGATATATAGCATTTACAAATGCTGGCAGTAATATTGCGTGGGAGGTTACTGCTTCGTCTTGCTCATGTTTCCTGTTGCATATCAGATGAATTCTGAAATTCGCAAAACCTCGTCATTTAAAAATTCAAGCACTTAAGCTATTAATGAGAAACATGGTTTAAAATCTTCTTGCCTCTAGAATTAATCCGAAACATGTTTAAATATCATCTTGCCTCTAGAATCAATGCAAAACATGTTTTAATGTCTTCTGAAAATTGCTTATAAGCTCATCATTGATGAAAGGCCAGATGGACTTATGGCATGGGCCGTCATCAACATCCGTCATGCACCTTGGGAATCAAAGTTTGTTCATTTGGGCCTCATCCTACCTGCTGCCCCCTCAAATACCAGCGTGACAGTAATTTTTCCTAATACCTTTAAACGACTTCTTTTCCAAATGTGACATAGCTAAAATTTTCAGAATAACATCTTTATCACATGGCGATTAAAGTTTGTTTATTTGGTCTTGATCCCCTCAAATATGGGTGTGGAAGGTGTCCACCCTCAACTTTCTTACAACTTCTCTTCAGAAACTAGTACTGATAGGAAGCTCAAATATCATGATCCAAAGTTCATGTCTCTAGTGCTAATAGTAACATAGCTGCAGACATCCTACTCCATATGAGCACAACAGTGGACTCTGGCATGTATGCTCACTGTCTAATTAGTCCAGTCCAGTCTAACCAGCAGAGGTCAGCCATTGTAGTGACTGGAGAGTGTTGTCAGAAATTGGTATGACATACGTTTCACAATAAAACTGGAATGGAGCATATTTGCTGTTATGATGTGTGTATTATATATATATAGATAGAGTGAGTTACAGATGACTAGTTGTCAGTCTGTTTGTATCTGTCTCCTCCAATCAGAAAGTGTTCCTGTATCCACAGCACACAGATGGGTTGTATTAACCTGTATCAACTACCTTATAGTTCACAACTATGTCATACGGGTCTGCTCCTGGGGAATATTGTATTTTCGTTTCTGCAACATTTCTCACTCCACAACCTGAATAATTCAACCTCATTTTCTGGTAAGCAAAAAAACCCAGAAACTGACAATTAACTGAAAATAGCAGTTGTAATTAACTTGACAGGGAAGGAAATCAATGACTCATAGGAAACTATTTTATGGTTGTGCCAAAATGTACATGGTGTCAATTTATTTTTCTCTGGAACTCCAGACTTTCTGTTGCCTTTCAATAAAGTTGAAATACAACATTATTTGTTGATAATATTATTCTGACTATTTTTTAAGATGTGTACATTCAATAATGTTAAAGAAAACAAATTTCACTGAAGAACAGGCGTGCAAATTCATTTTGATAAAACAGTCGAGCAGATAATGAAGTCACATACGTCTATGGAGTGCACTTCTCTAACCTACATCCCTCAGAGGGCACCTGCTGAAGTTAGTCGTCTGATTGGTCAAGATGGCTATCAGCATGGAATGTGATTGGTGGATCCCTGAACTCTCTGGAGAGATGGTATCTCTCTGTGAATCTCCTATCTGTGAGTCTCTGAGGCAGTAAAGTAGGCAAGTGTCCTATACAGTTGGGTTCATGCTTTCATTTACTTGTCTTATCTACTGTTGGATAGTCAGTGGGTTAGGTATTGAGATAGTCAGTGAGATAGTTAGCGCTGAAAGATACATACCTCCATCTGGAGACTGTGGTTGTTAATTCAATTTTCAGAATCTTGTAGATAAGATGATTTAAATTTAAGTGTAAATTGTGTTGTTTTATTTTTTTGACATTGGGTTGTGTTATATTTCAAAAAGTAATTTCTGTGAATGGATCAGTATCTAGATGCTTCCTAAGGGATCATGGTCACGTTCAGAAAGGTTAAGTATCAGGATAGTGCATGGCTTATTGACTCTGAAAACATTTTGTTGGATTGACGTGTGATAAGTAAAGGAGCCAGATAGTAAGTCTACATGTCAGAGATGGATTCAATGAGATACAGGAAGAAACCTACAAATTCCGACTCGAGAAGAATGGATAAAATTTCAAAGTCTGTAAGATCTTCACTCTGGTAATCAGCTACATGCCTCCAATGTTTTTTTTCATTAATTCATAAAAGCAGATTCAGCTACTTGGCTACACCCTTGAAGTTTTTAATGGGTCTAATTGCCATTGTAATTCAGTGGGCATAATGAAACAATTTAGTTCAGTAAAAGTTTTTAATATATGAATTGATGTATTACATGTATAATGGTATAAAACCACTGTGAATTTGAGGCATGTAGTCTGTGAGCTACCTGGCAAATCTCCCAGACAGTTTGATGAAGATTGGCGTTGAGTGCAGGTGTTCAATTACTGTGACAGGTAGAGCCGAGAATGCTGAATACAGGTGTGAGCTGATTGTATGTGTAGGGTGATAATCAGAGGAGACTGAACAAAGTTACATTGAAGTGTTTGAGGCAATAAGTTTCATAGTATTCTTAATTCAGTAATCGAAACAGCTTTCATGCCAACAGTGAGTTTTGGGGTTAGATTTTGATGAAGATTGGCAGGTATCGAGTGCAGATGTTTAATAAGAGTAGGTGTAGCTGTAGGTAGTAGACTGCAGGGAGGGTTTGATTGTATGTAGGTGTGGGTGTAGGTGTGGGTGTGGGTGTTCAGGTATCTGCTAGTAAACTGATACACTTCTCACACAGGTGTGTACTATCTCAAGATGGGGGAATTTGGGGGAAGAAGGGAGGGGAGAAGGGGGAATTTGGGGGAAGGAGGGAGGGACTAGGGAAGCAGGAGTTGGGAATGAGCATAGTTGTGAGTGGAGGTATAGGTCAAGTCATTGAATTTTTAGCTGTGGCATGGGGCGAATTTGGGATTTTCGTCGGGGATGGAGGGTAGATTCAAGGTGATAGAAGTACACTGAAAGCGATAACCTGTTTTACAATGAGAGGTTCTCAACTTATCTGCTTAATCATCAAATGACACAGAGGCCTTTACTTTTGTGAAATTATAGGTATTCATCAGACCCTCATATACTTATGTATGCCATTCAGTACCATCATTTCCCAAGGAATACAGCATATTTCAGTGAATTAATATTTGAACACAATGACTATCCAGGTTATTCAGTTCCCTTGTTCAAGCACCTTGATGATAGTGCCTTGTCCTGTCCAGGTAGTTATGTAGTGCTGTTCCCTTGTTCAAGCACCTTGATGAGAGTTCCCTGCCCTGAACTAAACCCAGAGTAGTGTGGTATTCTCCTCCACACAGCACCATAAACCAAGCTGCTGAATGAAGACCCATTCACTTCTCCTGAACATCACTGCCTCACTAGTGTTGGCATTCTTGCACTCGTGTTTTAAGACCATTCAGATCGTTAACCCAGATGTGGAGGTTTTACTCTACTTTCACTATTTTGAATAGAACTGTATTTTCAAACTACAGAGCTGGGAGTCGTTCAAAAAGCAGCTTTATCTTAGGTTACACTTATCTCCCTTTCTTTAACTAAGTTACCTTAGGGACTGACTATCACCTTTCTTCTTTGTGAGAGGAGGCACTGCAGCAAGTAAATAATAAAGTCCTCGTTAACATATATGTATATAATCTTTTATCTTTACCGGTATTATATGTTAGCTGTTAGTACCAGCATCGTTGTACTTGCGTTTTACTGTTATTGAGATCAGTGGTCCAAATGTATAAAGATTATGGTTTCTGTTTCATTGTATTTTGGTTTATTATAACTATCGTGCTGATATCTCATGATAACACAAGCGACATCTACTATGGGAGCCAGTTTTGGATGAACAAAATTCATCTTAGACAGGATTTCATTTACGTGTTATGAAAGAATTGTGTGGTTTGGTCAAATTTTGTAGCCTCCTTCACATCTTACAAGCGTGTCCCTTGATATCACTGTCAATATGGATATCAAACTTCTAAAATACTCTATACAGTAGAACACCGATATAACGAACACGGATATAACGAACAAACGGATATGGTGAACAAATTTATAAATCCTGTCAAAAGCCTTATATAATAAGCCAAACGTGAATAGCGAACAGCGGATATACTGAATTCTTGGGTCCCTTGGAGTTCGTAATACCCTTGTTCTACCGAGTTCTAAAATAAAAAAACCCATACAGTGCCTCTTAATAGCGCCCCAAATCCTCCCCTCCCCATTGAGGTTTTGTCATCAAGAGGGTAGAAGCGTTTAATTTGTCCATTACAGCATGTATTAAAGGTACATGTATCTTCAGTAGCCCAGGTAAAGCTTTTACTCCACAAGAGTGACTGTCAGTGCACCTGCTACACGGCTGAAGTTACCTCACCGACTGAGTCGAGTTGATCCATTACCATGGTAATGGGAGCTGACATTATCCGCCCATCGAGAAGTCGGATGTCTCCGTCAGTGTTCTGTTCTGGCTTATCTACCTGCTGCAATAGTATAGATAGGTACCTTCCTGTCAAAGTCACAACCTGGAAAGTGGGATCTTTTAAAAGTATAACAATTTAATTATTTTGTGGTAATGAATCGAAGTGCTTGTTTGTCATTCTGTATGAAGATATACAGCTTTATATCAATATCCACCACTTCTAAATAAGGTTTTATCTATCTAAATGTTTGCAGTTTCTTAATCACGAGCATGTAGCTTATTCATTTAGCTTGATGTGTCACGTTAGAACTGAATAGAAAATATCAATAATTACACTAGCAAATGTGTAATACACTATGTATGAAACAAGTGTAAAACGTACACAGGAAACATGTTTGACTTAATGAATGACGACAGGGGAGGATACAGAGGGGGGTGTGCACCTTTTCATGTGAAATATTTCAGCGGTACATCAATCTGATGGTGCACTTGTACTTGTACTTGTACTTACCTTTTCAGTTCCTGAGCCTAAGAAATGTTTTCAGGTCACGTAGCTTTCTTCCTTTATTTGCAATAACATGCAGGTTAAAGACCTTGAATCTTAGCAATCTGAGCAAACGGTATCAATTCTTAGTTAGCTCACTGTAAACATGTAGTTGTTAGTAATCACTGTTCCGGCCTTCCATGAAGTGCGGGATTATCAGACATGTCTTACATTTCCTTGCACGTGCCGCAACGTTAATTGGACGTAAACTAAGATATGTTGAAAGCGAAAATGGTAATAAAACAAACTTTTATGATGCTCTTCAAATGTTCAAATCTTGTTAGTTTATGTGATGATGGGAAACACAGGTGTAAGGCATCATAGCTCCATGTAATGAAACCTGGATTCTTTCAGAAATGAAACGAATTATTTGGCATTATATTAATGAGCACTAGTATTAATTAGGAATGTTGATAGCCATGGTAGTTTCCCATAAGGAACTAAGAGAATTCTGTAGATTGGCGATGATCATCAATTAAGCGACTATGAAACAATACAATTATTTTTTATTTAGTACCCTCCCTCTTGTTTTTATTGCAAATCCTCATTGTATATCCATTCATGCTTTCTTTTTAATCTCCTTGACTCATAGATGTCAACATTATGTATAAATGTATCTACATATTTCACCTGATGTAGGATTGAGCATATACTCCGAAAATTGTAGCTAAGCATTGCAGTGAAACCTGTGAGCATTGGCTGGAACTTGCAAACCATGTATGGCACTGTGCTGTTGTTCAATGTAGCATTGCACCCAAACCTTACTGCATAGAACAGTTGTCAAAGTTGTTTAGCCCCCATGTCTGGATGCGAACTCTCGATCTCTTGATCAAAAGCTGAACATGCCAACCACTGCACTATCCTGCCCCCATTTTGTGTAGGAGGAAGAAAACATTCAAATTCAAACCGATGAGGCATCCAGTTTATTCAACCTTACCAGTTTTTACTTAAAATATTGAAAACGCCGAGTCGGCTATTTTCTGTTTTGATAAGGGAGAGCCAGAGATGGGAAGACAGAAAGGTGCATTTAACAGCAGATTGATGAAGATATGCCACGGAAACACATGCTAGATGCATCAAACCTCTATATTACCGGCCCGAGACATAATATCTTGTTTTTCGAGAAGTGATACTGATACCGGCTCCATTACATAACCATGATATATGGGTTCTCATCAGCGGGTTATACGGCTTTCTGTTTAGCTGCCTGTCCCTCTGGATAAAAGTCTGTTTTATACCTCGGCTGATTTACCAGCCCACAGCACAGGCATGGTTAAACACATATTGGGCTGATGGTCTGTGTATACAGTTGTTGTGTAACTCCGCACGTGCCTCACTCAAGGAGGCTTTCATAGGTCTGGAGTCAAACTGGGGAGGGAGGTGGGGGAGTTAATAGAACAATCAGGTACGCTACATATATAGCAGGGGTGGGTGAAGTGTAGATTAAAATGTATTTTGTTATATATCGCTGTTGTACAGCTTGTCTTCTATTATAATTATAGTATATTAATATTGCGCACATATCCATGCATAATGCATGCTCAAAGTTCTACACAATTATTACCCTGAAGGAATCAAACTTTCGGTGTCGCCTATGAAGTGCTCCGCGCAACCATATGAGTCCATACATTCCCATGTTCAGGTACCCATTTGTACAGCTTCGTGAACTGAGTGCAATGGGGACGAAGTGCCTTGCCCAAGGACACAACACAGTATAAAACCCAGGTCACAAATGTTTGGTGTCTCGACCGGGATTCAAACCCGGGCCTTTAGCGTGAGAGGCACTCATGCTAACCACTACACCACTGTGCTCCTATGTAAAGTTAGGGTTTTAGGACTGGTCTATGATCAAAAGGATGGAGAGGAAGTAAAAAAAATAAATGTTTCTTATCTCAAGTTGTTTTAATCTGTTTAAGCATTTTCAACAATGTATGCAATTTGACCACAAAGTGTATGAGTGAGAATGTGTGGCATTAGGTCACAAAGCAATATTCATCCCTTCATGTTTAACATCTCTGATGGAACACAAAAGCCTAAATCTTGTGAAGACTAAACATGACCAGAGGATAATGAATGTGTGTTATATGACGATAATTCACTGCATCCCAAAACATTATTTGATGAATTAGAAATAAAAACTATCCCGATCAGATGATAAATCATTCAAAGGCTATGATCTACAGAGCCAATGGCGCTATCATTTCATCTATTGCTGAATATTGTTATTTCATGGGTTGAAGTTATTGAAGTTAGTATTGACATGTCTGTATTGAAGGGAAGGATAGGTCATAATTTACCTTTGTGAAGGCGGAGAAGTATTTTTAAAAGACGTGTTGCTTGAGTATTGAGTCATACATTTTTTACATCCTCGTCTCCGTGATCACCTCTACTCGTCCTGCCAATAGGACCAGCATGCTTTGCCATTTCACAGCTATAGTTCCCCTGCTTTGGTCTCCCCGGAATGCATTCAAAGAAATTCTTCAACTCATTTGTGGATGACAACCTGTGTCTAGAAGAAGATTAATGGTTTATTTTCTCTATTCTGATTGTTCTGATGGTTTCTGGTATATAATTGGAGCTTGAGCATTTGATTTATTTCATCTTAAATTGGGAATTAAATTCCACCTTTCTAGAGTACCATTCCAACCATCCTGGATTTACGATCCAGACTACGGGAACAATTCACAGAGGTCAAGCATTCTGGTAGTTCTAGCTGCCAAGAATTCCTGCAGTACTATTCCAATGGTCCAGGTGTAATGTTACACAGGTATCCCCTGACATTTCACTGTGCTTTGTACTGCTGTAGCATACCTCAGTAGCGTTCAACTGCATCTCAGTTTATACATAGGGAGAATTCCTCTCTCATCCATCCGGATGTTCGAGGTATTCTTGACTTCATTCCAGTCTGTAGACTAGAGTTTCTCATTGATATTAAAGTTTCAAAACACAATTTAAAATTTGATATTGACATAAGCGAAAATAGATTTCTATTCTGAATGTAGAATGCCTTTGGGTTTTATTCTATATGAGGATCTTGACCACTATCTAGTTTTGGGATTGGTTTTAATCCTGCCGTGGGCAAAATCTCGAGTTGGTAAAAAACCCACAGTTTGGATGCAATTTCAGTGCAGTGCCATCTATTGTTGGATAGATCCAGAATCTCTACTGTCCATTGCCATAATAAATTTGAAGGCCATTTTCAGAAAATAGTACACAAGTTTTGAGGAGTAAGCATTCAGTCAAATCAAATATCATCATGTCGTTAAAGGAAACAAGATGTTCCTATCTCTTGTAAAGCTAAAATTCTCAACTTCTGATGGTATTAATGGGCAGAATTTATATTCTTTATTTTCTTTCCTGTCTGGGATTTCTTTGTTTGGCAATAATTGTCTCCACAAATGTCAGACCGTCGTTGACTACTGGTAACGTTGTAGAATCTGGTGTTCTTCATATTCCCAATGACTGGAGCAGTTTATAAGGTCACTCCCAAATCAAGTAATATATTTATTTGTTATAGGTAAACACTGGTATAGAATATCCTGCAAAACCCAAAATACCGTCTGTCCATGTGCAGCTATGTATGGAATGTATGTATTACAGAGAATTCTCACAGGGGAGGTAGAGTATTGAGGATGTTGAAAGTGTTAGTGAATCAATGACATTTGTGGTTGTACGTGGTACTTTGCACAGCTCAGTTGATCTTGATTAACCCTCTACCTGCCAGAGTATTCTCGGATAGCCAATCATTAGCCAGTGACCAATTCCAGATTAAAGCTTTTCTTAACAAGTTTTAATTGTTGGAAATCGAAGGTTCACGGGGGTTTGGCACTAATTGATCCATCTGCTAAAGTGTAAATCAAGATTATGCATCAAATTTACTAATGAAAGTGGTTTGATTTTTTTTTTTTAAAAACCAACTTAATTAGATTAAGTTTTTCACAGAATTTGACTGGCGTTAACGTCTTTCATAGAGAAACAAATTTATCCTTGACTGACAGCCTATATATACCAATTTTTTTTTGCAGTTTTATGTCATCATTTCCAATCTCTTGTGACGGAGTTGCATTTTATGTAATTATTTGATCCACAGTCTGAGAATACTCTGGGTGTCATCATCTGATCCTGCGAGAAATGCTTTGGTCTGATTGAAGGTTAATTGTCTGGCACTAACCAGTGGAACAAGATCGAAATTTATTGCACTATGAGTTGACCAAAAGTATCATGGGATTCGTTGATTCTGAGGTCCCCCATACAACAAGCTTTTGCTTCTAACATCTATTCCTTAATTACAACTTCCAAACGCAAGGCATAACTCTTGCCAGTCTCCATTACTGGCTGGGTTAAGCATTGCAGTATTTCCCTCACTTTGTTGTGACAAGATAGTGGATCGCTGCACCAGAAATGCATAGCGGGCCTGGATTGCCAAGCACAGAGATCTTAAAGAAATACTGCAAGGCCTAAATCAGCCAGTAATGGAGACCGGCAAGAGTTATGCCTTGCATTGGGAAGTTGCTTTATTACTGCAAATGATTGGAATCAAAGCAAGGACCTTGAATCAAGCTGATCAAAGCTGTTTACCTTTCATGCTGCCAAGACAGATTCAAATGTCACAAATGTTACAGCCATTGTCAAAAATTCTACAAGCATCTATAGATGAAAGTAAGGCAAAATATGGTAAGGGCCATTGTCTGGCAGATTAGCAAGGGCAGGATGCCAAGGGAAACTGCAGTATTAACAGGATCTGTAGCTAATACAATGAGTACGCCATGACAAGCCATAGGGAGACAGGTTTGAGCAGAGCTATTTGTATAAGCCACTTTGGGTTACTGGCTGAGGGACCCAGTGAGGTGTGTGAGTGAGCGAGACAGGACGCCAAGGGTCTGAAGTTAATACAATGACCATGCCAGATCAAGCTAGGGGAGGAAAGCTGTGAGGATACCCTACTTCTTACTGACTGAATGACTGACTGAGACTTAGTAACAATAGGTTGGTGTGGTTAAGAATCTGAGAATTTATATGAGAGTAAAAGAAGAGAGCTGGAGAGAGGGAGGGAAAGAGAGGGAGGGGAGAAGTGAAATCTCCACAATCTATGGAAGAGACAGAGGGAGTCAGACTAAGACAGAGGGAGTCAGACTAAGACAGACCAAAGATCACTTGAGACGTATCAGGTGACCTCTCTTCTGAGTATTAGTGCTAATAGTCTTTCTCTTATGTCACATCATGGAGTCAGCTTTATACAAATGTGGTCCAGACTTAGAAAGACTTGAGATACAATGGGCGACTAATCAGTTCAAACCTCTTACGTGAATAAATCTGTCTGCTCCCAGCTCACACACATCATAGTTTCAATAAAGATAAGGATATCTCTATTGAAGACATCCACATCAAGTGCATGCCGATTGTGCTTTACCCATGTCTAACCCATGCTGCCAAAATCTTCCTGTTCTTATGTATGCCACTTCTTAATGCCCTCAAAAGTTCAGCACTTTAAGTTTACCACGAGCACAATGTCAACCGAATACACACTGGTACTACTGATCCAGTGAACAGAGATACATTCTGCATAGCCATTTGCAAGGTGACACCAAAAGTCTCTCAACTCAACTTTCAGTGTGGAGCAGGGCGAAAACCCTTCAAACCCTCAGATTATCCAGCCTTGAAGTTACCATTCCAGCAACAAACCGTGTCCATTGTTGCTGAACTTCAGTGATGGCTGTCAATGAATATGTGAGAACATTAGAGAGACTGAGATTACTGCAGATTAACTTGGTCAAGCCTTTTGTACAGAGAATTAGTAACTTTCTGAGAGTGGTAAGTACCGAGAGACAAAATATTCAAAGACCACATGAGATTAATCGGGTCAAGCTGTTGCTGATTGGTTTGTCTGTCTGCCAGACAGCTCATACTCCACATCATCTCATACCTCCATCGGCTTTGTGTATACCGTCAAGGTAGAAGTTGGTGCAGACTTTATACTCAGCAAGGTGGGACTTGTGTGACAATGATGATCTGGAATGGGTAGGACTCAGAAAACAATGGCCTGGAATAAGTTCACATAAGAAGGAAGGTGTAGATGACCCAGTCGTGTTGACCGTATTTGAAGACAATGTCAAATGAGAGACCATCCACAAACACATCTAAGAGATTACTTGAGAGAGAATTGGTCCTTATATACATGGAAGTCGTGGACGACCCAGTAGTGTTGACCGTGTTTGAAGACAATGTCAAATGAGAGACCATCCACAAACACATCCAAGAGATTACTTGAGAGAGAATTGCTCCAGCTTGTTCTGAGAATTTTTCCTCAGGCAAGATCTGGCCTACTTTACAACGTGTCATCAGCTTTATACAAGGCAGTCCGTGAATGATGCTTGACCTTGGTCTGAGGACTATGTTAAACCTGATGATAAGATACTTTTTATCTGAACATGTGAACAATTAAAACAATTACGAAAATAATCCACAAGCAAAGATTTGAAGAAATTGTATGAATGGCTATTCTAGAGACTAAGAGAATTTCAGACACTTAGCCTTTCTGAGAATAAAGCTTATGGTATCTGCTCTGTGTGAGGATGTGTGGACACGGCTATTGGACAAGATTAGGGATATATCTAGGAAAGTTTAGAAAATATGTTTTGAATTCCAAACAGACTATAGTTCTTCACTTTTAACACATTGAATGGCATAGACCCAATTTCAAAGCTAAAATCTAAGTACAACCAAATAAGTCAATCACCAATTTGGTGAATAATATTAAATAGGAATGGATGTTGTTTCATCAAGTGACTATAATCATATATGATTCTTACAATGACGATTATAAGAATATCAATACTGTGAGACATGCTTAGCTTGTAATATTATGAATCATTTTCAGTATTTAAAGTCCATATATCCAGAATACAATTATATGAATAATTTCCAAATACTTGCATAAAGACCATCATAGATTGTAAATACCTATTTCAGGCACCTTCACCTACCTGTCTGTAACAATACACGCCCAATAGGAAGTTAATGGCATCGGTAGCTGGGTCTGAAAGTGATTATAAGCAGGTGAAAGGTCCAGTCTGAAGGGAATTACACATATTTGATTATGCTGACTCGTCTAATTAGTGAGGATAACTTTGTGATATTGAACAAACAAACACACTGTGTGGATGCAGCGTATCGTCCAATAATCGTTGGAATGTTTTGTTTGAAGAGAGAGAGCTTGTCAGTCGTTGCCATTCTCTCTTTAAATAGAATACTTTATTATACAATGTCGGCTTTACAAGATTGCTTTATCATATGGTGTTGCGATGCAGTGCTCGGACAACCAAGGGCTTTGCAGTTGATGTTATAATAAATGATATTTTGTTGGAAGAGAAAATGCTGCTGAGATACTTTCACTAAATAAAATGCAGTGGTTGACTTGAATGCTTTATAATACAGTATCGTGGTTGACTGAAATGCTTTATCATACAATAATGTGGTGTAATGCAAAGCTTTATCATACAGAGGTGTACTATTACTACTACTATAAAGCTTTATCACACAATATTGTGGTTTACAAGAATTAATGCTTCATCCATAGTGTCAGTGACTAAAGCAGGAAAGAGGGTTTTTGATTGAGGAATTTATGTTATGAATGTTATGAGAACGTCACAATGTTTGAAATAATGAGAAAGAGGTCTTGAATAGTGCTCATAACATTTAGCTGCGTTTGAATGATATCACAGCCACCATGTCAACAACACAAATTTTTTGGATGAAAATATTTAAACGCTCACTGCTAGTAACCAAGGGAAGAATTCTAGATTCAGAAAAAGTATTGATAAATGGTGCTTTCCATACAACTAATTGTTGTAAAACATGTAAACAATCAGAGACATTAAGAAGGTGCAGTAGATGGATGGAAGTGTTGAATAAATGATACTATCTGCCTGTGATTAATGGAGTATGACTTTACGAATCTGATACCTGGACGACCATTAGTAGCGCTGGACATCTCTCTGTATAATTAGTGTCATAAAGTGTGCCAATCTCACTTATATTGAATGAAGGTATTTAATGCACAGATACACTTCATATGATTCTGAGTTAGGTGTTGTGCTTTCACTGTTGTGTGGGATCATTTGTTGTAAAGGACATCACTGTACATGTTCTTGGTTTGATCATTTCAAGCAGCCCTCACCTTTTGAGTGAAATATTTATTTCAAGAACACCACTTATGATGTTTCTGAGGTCCATGTTGTGTTCTTCCAATGCGAGGGAAATATTCGCTTCAATGATTTAACGTAATTACTAGCGTCAGTGTTCACTCTGGAATGTGGTGCTTATTTCCTTGACTACAGAGAGATGTACATGGTTAAAATAAATAAGAAAAAAAGATGATATACGAGTAAGTTACAATGATTTAACGTGTTTATGACTTGGATCTCGCGTGTCGTTACTCCGTCCAATATGGGCGACAGTTATGATGCAATAAGAGTTGTCCAATTGCGATGCTCCTCATAAAATGGAGTTTCTCTGTTGCTTGATTAAAACGTTTTGTTACATCGAAACATGAATTGACCAATTTTCTTGTAACATTTGCCACAATAACAGATTGTCATTATGAATACAAGATTTATAACTACCTTTATCATAAAAGACACATTGTCACTACTTCAATAGAAATATTTGCTCTTGAACATCCAGATACCAATCCTATAGCACCGTTATTGCAGTAATATTATTGAAAACATTTGGTACTACTTTTTGTACCAGTTTTTGCCTTAGCATTTCTATCAAATGGTCTTTTTGTCTGTCATCGACCAAGTGTTTGTGGTTACTCTTATTGTAGTATCAGTTCCATTGTTATGAAGATAAAACTCTCATATCCCACTTGTACATGTAATCAATGACATGATTTCAATATAAGACTGTAGAGCAGGAATGGTTCACCAATGATCTACCTGTACTGCAGCACAGTTCACTCATGGTTAGGGTTAATGATTTATTAAACAAGGCCTGTTGAACAGCCTGTAACCTGCTTCTTCTTCAGACTGGATTTTCTTCCACATACCATTTTAATTGACATTATTCAGTGTATGAAATCAGGCTAGTCATGCAGGCCAGAACTTGAAAGCTTTTGGTAAATTTTTCTTTTTTAAATTATGCTGTATAGTACCATTTAAATTGACAAAATGACAAAAAGACATCTTCGCCTAAGGACGCCCTTGACCCATATTTATGGAAAGGGTCCTGAAATGTTATCAATACCAGAATGTATTGTTGCAGAATTCTGTAGAAACCATAGATTTTGTTTGCTCTCATTTTGTAGAACAGTTTGTGTTCACCTTGTATGCCTTTATCTGTTGTAATGATAGCTCACAGCACAGTCGAACCACTCCCATTTCCTGTTCCCTGGTAAATGTTCCCTGGGTAACTGTTCCCTGGGTAACTGTTCTATCAGAAGAGATAGGGAGTGTCCAATCTATCAGTATTGTATATTGATGGTCAAATTACCAACTTTTGTTCTTCAACATTCCTTTTGAATTTTGAATTTCTCTGCATTGTTTTATAGCCTAATGTGTGGAGATATTACTATTGCAAACTATACATCACCAACAGAGTGACCCCAAAACTATTTACTTTCTCTCACAGTTTGACTGTTCGTTGTTCATTTTGGCTTGTTAACGTATTATCTCATTCAACATTCGCCAAATGTCTTCAAATATTGTGACAGTCTGTATCGAAGGTTTCCCCATACATCAGTCGATTTCAGTTTATGATTTCATGGTCACTACAACTTATCAGTATAACAAGGAACCAGCTTCAGACTAAATGGTACAAACTGGTAGCTATTGGTTGTTTTACTGGATTCTAATTTGGCAGTGGGGGATATTGCCATGTTAGTCGCAAACACTTGATTCAACTTTGGCAGCCGGGGTCAATGTCATGTTAGTGGCAGACATATGTTAATCCTTATGGGGAACTTCATAAATAGAGCAACTACCATGTTAGTTAATAGTTCTCTCGTTGTCGTATACCTTGTTTGATGGTTTTCTCCTGCCTTGTAGTCTGTCTCTGTATGACTGATGGAGGTTCCTTGCAAATAGAGCAACTCCAAACATATCTATTTTCTCTCTGGATTGTAACTTCTATGGTTTATAGCTGAACTCTAGCCTGTTATTCATGGCTATTAAGACATCCAAACTCCAGGACATACTGGCAGTGTTACTTTGCATCTCAGCCAAGCAAGATAGAAATGTCGAAGGAATTCACCGCAAATGTTAAAGCTCTTAGGTAGGACTCTCTTTGCCCCGCAAAGTTTACAAGGAACAAGAATGTGGAATAACACTTAAATCGTTAACAGAAATGTGGAATAGTGCTTTGTTCTTGAACACAAATTTGGAATAGGTCTTTGTTGTAAGAAGAGAAAAAAAAGGAGCTCCTTTTTCAAGAACAGAAAATTAGAAATAAAAATATTAATTATCACTTTGTTCTTGAATAGAAAAAAGTAAAAGTGTTTTGTTTTATAACAGAAATATGGAATAGTGATGTTTCCTTAAACAGAAAAATGCAATTATGGTTTGTTCAAAAACAGAAGTTTTCAATAAAGTTTCGTATAATGAAGACAAGGAATAATTTTTTCTTGAACTGACATATGAAATAGAGCTCTATCTCGATAGACAAGTAGTCTAACATTGCGGGCAAGTCGTATTGGAAATGAGTGGAGATATGGCGTCGGATCTAAACCTGGAGTGAGTGCGGGGGAGGCAGGAGACAATGAAATGAGGATTTGAGAAGAGACAGCAATAAGCAGGATTTATATTGAGCAGTTGATGGCCGGTGCTCCCAGCTACATGGGCTCCGTGTCGGAGTCAGGGTGCCCATGGAATAAGGCATTCAGCTTTAGATGCTTTATATACACGATCAGTATTGAAATATGCAAAGGTTTCCTTTGAATTTTATGCTTATCAGGTGTCCGATTAGAAAGAAAGAGATGCAAGGTTATGTAATGAAACAGAATGATGTTCTCGATGTGCTCATTGTTAACCTTGGAGAACGATTTGATGAAAACATTTTCTTTGATTTAGGCATGAGTAATGTGGGTAGGAAGCTCATTGCTTGTGATCCATGATCTAAAAGAAAGTACAGACTTTGAGTATTAGTATATGTATAAGTATTTGGATATTTAACTGAAATGTTTCTTGAAAATGTAATTGAATGACTAATAAATTGGTATGTATACGGGTAAAGAAGCCTGATTCCTGGATAACAGAGACGAGGGATTGCTATTGTCAACATGCAGTTCCGATCCCTCCCCACTCCATTCTGTCTCCTATTGCCCTTCCTTTCTACCCCCCTCTCCCCCTCCCATCTCTCCCTCTCCCCCTCCCATCTCTCCCTCTCACTCTCCCATCTCTCCCTCTCCACCTCCCATCTCTCCCTCTCCCCCTCCCATCTCTCCCTCTCCCCCTCCCATCTCTCCCTCTCACTCTCCCATCTCTCCCTCTCCCCCTCCTATCTCTCCCTCTCACTCTCCCATCTCTCCCTCCCCCCCTCCCATCTCTCCCTCTCACTCTCCCATCTCTCCCTCTCCCCCTCCCATCTCTCCCGGTGACCCTCCCCCTCGCCCCTACCCCCTTCTGTATTGGGCTAGCTTACCTTTCAGGTGAAATACCTGACATTCCATCTTCCCTACCTGGACTCATACAGCATCCATCATGCTGGTCTGGGGTGGAGGCTTGGGCTTTACCTTTAACTATTACTGAGAACATTTAATTGTAGCTTTACTCGTGTCACCTTAAACTCACAAAAGGTTACTCACCTCACCTTATACATGGAAAAATGAAAAGTGATGTTTTTGCTTTTAATCTCATCCAGTTTTATAATTACAATAATTTCCTCCAGAAGTATATGCTCAATCATGTATCAATAATACATTAATCAGTACAATACTCCAAGGGATACTTTTTGGCTGTTATGTCTTTACTTTGTATCACTCTGATTGTAATAACATGTTTTAAGTCTCAGACTTTACTATTGGCTGCCGGACCATAAGAAGAAGATATAGATACCTTAAATCAGTGGGGGAGGTATTTTGGAACATTGTTTTACTTTTAGAAAACAAGGGAAGAAAATGGGATTGGAAAAAGGAGGTTAATTTTAAGATGTTTCAGAGCCTATCTCAGTATTGCGTTCACCTACATATCCTGTTGCAAGCACCTGCCAGTTCGTCTGCTTGGGAATGAGGGATCGGTCAGAGTAGACACAAAAATATACTTTCTAAATATTCTGAAAATATAAGTATTGATAGTCAGAATATAGCATGCATATTCTGTGTCTTTTCTTCACTTTCGGGGAGTGGTGTTTTTAGACTTTGCTATTTGTAGAGCACAGCTTACCATGGTGGTCTATATTTATGTTAAATTGAATTTATTCCAATTAAAATAAAGATGAAAACAGGGCTAGTTCACAGTATGATGTACATTTCCTGTAGAGGTGTATACTGAAATATGGCTTTGTGATGGTTATGTCATTTAAAAACATTATTAACACATATGTACATTTTTTTCATTGAATGTCTTGTTTTAATGTAAAATTTAGAAATAGATTTGGAAATTCAAGTTGTAGCCTGATAACAGAGGACATTTTAAATCAAATTCTTGTGGATTTAATTTGTTATTTTTTTCTTTTCAGGAATTGGATACCTCTACCAGCGATGTTGATTGATCTAAAATATCAATTATTTGGTTATTTATTATTTGTGAATGTGCTATGACTTTCTTTATTATTCAAATGTAGCATTATCGTGAAATACCTTGTTTGTGTTCAGTATTCCGTATACATGCCTATGTACTATTTGGTCATACTGTCATATTGGATATACAAGGCAAAATTTTTAATTGAATCTCAAACAGTTGTATAACTGGGTACCCAGTAGTATGTGAATCCTTTGTTAACATTGTATCACATAGTCTCACGTTGTCCAGTTTTCCTTAACGATCTCACAGCATTCGAGTTCCTGATCCTGATCACCATCTTCGCCAACTGTATAGCCCTGGCGGTCTACACGCCCTTCCCCAAATCAGACTCAAACACAGTCAATGCAGCATTGGTATGTATCACCCAATAATATTTACAGTTCATGAAATATGCCTGAAGCATAACCAGCCAGAAACAAAAGTTTGTCCATTAATATGGTGAAATATGGCACAAATATGGCAAAACCTCAAAAAGTTGCCAGTTTGGTCTTACAGTAACCAGTGTATGAACAAAGCATGAAACACTGATTTGATAATTCGAAACACTCATTGACTTCCAAATTCTAAATCCAAGTCAAGTGGAGTTGTACATTAGTCTTTGAATTTAAATTTTTTTTAAATAATGGAAAACATAAATAATATAATAATTTACCTACTTTTTTGTCCAATCGAACTCATTTAAAATCACATAAGAATTAATTAATATATAATATATAATGTAATATTTCAGTTTTAGATTCTCTAGAATAATCTTTAAAAAAACCTATTGCATTACTAAAAACAAATTATTGAAGAATCTTTCCAAACACCACATTGATATGATCAATTTCTGTCCTTTGATTCGTTCAAGAATGTTACCAAATCCTAAAAAAATGTCATAAATGTACCAACAAAGTAATTCATTTGTTATCATTTAAAATCGCTAAATTCATATTAATATTGTTTTCTTTCTGCTTTCAGGAAAAGATAGAATATGTGTTCATTGTGATATTTACACTGGAAGCTGTCCTCAAGATAATAGCATATGGCTTTGTCCTTCATGCTGGTGCTTATCTACGAAATGGGTGGAATATCTTAGATTTTGTTATAGTTGTTATAGGGTGAGTATCCATCTATCCTTCTTGGTGTATATCGCTCAATATCACATACCTGTATTTCTAAATATCACATACCTATGGACAGATTTGCATTTTATTTCCACATATAAACTATTTGTGTGAACAAATGAGATTGAAACTTGATGTTCTCAAAACTTAGAACTCCTCTTTTATTACTTATGTATAACTGCAGAATGATTTTTAGCGTAAGACATAAACCAAATGAAAGATTAATATGTCAAAATGAGTGTTATGAATGTACCATTGGCGCCACATTTGGTAAAGCAGAGAGTACGTCAGGAGTAACAAATTGCAAGCTTCAATCTAGATATGGTAACTGTATACCAAACTGTTCAATTTTACAGTTACCTAAAGCAGTATACAAGTATCCAAGTTTGCACCTTGTGTAATGAATGTACCATCGCCGCCACTATGTCAGGAGTAACAATTTAATATTTGATGCAATTTATAATATTTAAGACGGCTTTAAGGACTGTACAGCTTAAAATTAGATATGGCAACTTTATGAACACATAGTATGCCGTAATGAATGTACTGTCGCTGCCACTATGTCAGGAGTAACATCATGTTAACTTCATCTAGCCATGCTGTAACTCTGTTGCACAAGTCTTTAAGTCTGC
Organism: Gibbula magus; assembly: GCA_936450465.1. Classification (NCBI taxonomy): domain Eukaryota; kingdom Metazoa; phylum Mollusca; class Gastropoda; order Trochida; family Trochidae; genus Gibbula; species Gibbula magus. Next base: position 8,435,193 of record OW388296.1, on the reverse strand, counting down.
TTTAAGGACCCAGTCTCCAGCAAATTGCATGCTTCAACCTAGATATGGTAATTAAGCCAGTCTTGTCTGAATGGTCCGCTCAATACATGACAACAAGTCTTACATGGAGGCAGAGACAGCCCATTGAGAGTCGGCATAAAACTGACATCAGAGCAAGAATGGGACCTGTCAACTTGTAATTAAATGGGCGCGTTGTGTGGCCATCTCTTGCATAATTACACGCAGGACCGAGTTGTGGTGGTCTTACACAAGACCAGGGTCCCGGGCACTCACAATGAGGATGTCTATGGTTAAGTGGACTCTGTACGTGGCTGCTCGATGCATAACTACATGTTACGTGGGAAAGTTCTTACTTCAAGACTCAGTACTGGTGTTCCTGTATGTCTGCGTAATTTGTTAACTTTCTTCTGTTGATGGTCTTGTTAGACACTTGTCCATTGTTTAAAGGTTAGATGAAATGACATATGGTCACTTTCGGATTCGTTGAAAAGGGGTTTCAATTTGACAATTGCTAGATTTTAAATTTTTGAAATCGACCCATAAATAACTTATATACGGCTTTTTTTTTAAAGTGCCAAATTAAGCCCCGGCGACCAGAATGAAAATGGGCGGGGGTGGTCACTGAAGCGTATCGGGCTGTGACGTACGTGAAGGAGCCTCTACATGGCCGCTAATCATAATTTAACGCGTTTTCCCCACTTTTAAACTGCTCATATAAGACAGAAAACTTCATCAAAACAACCCAAATTTTCGATAAACGGATTACTAAACTATTCAACTAGCGATTTTATATGGTTACAACAACCGGGGCGTGCTTTATTAGAGTGCATTCTGCGCTTTTGTATAGTATGTTTGTACCAATTAATCGCGGAACTAGAAGGGAAGGTATGACAGTTCAAGTGACACTGAAACAAGGGAAGAAGATTATCGCGGGAATCGGGTGAACAGAGATTAAGTAGCATCAATTGATCAAAGTATGTTGAATAATCGGCATGTTAATTTTGTTTTGTATGTATTAATAAATAAATATATATGGTAGGTATAACTTCATATACACTGAACGATTGACTGTTCAAACAAGCGAGACAACGTTGCAGATTTATAAATAACATTTTGTATTTAATATAAAAAGATTACTGTATTTTAAGTTTGTCAATTAAAATATTCTATATATGATGTAACGGAATGCAAACCATTTTCACTTCACTTTCATGAATAAATAAATGAACTGTTTTGGTCAACAAGCTCAATGAAATTTACATGAAGATTGCTCTATTGTGCACGCTAAACATATACACAGATTGATATAGACAACGAACATTATCGAATAAAAGAATTATGTTACCAGAAGCATTTTAATGAACATATCGTTAATGAAAACGAAATGGTTTAATTAATAGTCTGATAGCTTTTATGTGTCACTTCTGCACATCAACACACAATTCTCAGTTTAGCGGACCATATAGATGTTTCTTCCAGATCAAAGGGGAGAAGTGTTGTTACAGCACATTAGTTTACGCAATTAAGAAGCTGAGTATGTGAGAAGGAAGGAGTGTAATTATGTTTGTACAGATAACAAGTTTACTGGACCGACTTAATTATATAACACAAGTCGGTGACCAGCATGTCATGTTTATTGCCAACGTCCTGTCTTGGTGACACACAATACACTTAACGCGACATTCAGTCTAGAAATTTCAGCCAATGAACATATCTCTATCAAGTTATCCAATAAAAACTCTTGTTTAAATCTAACGTACCAATGAAATTATTTTTAGTGTAAAATCATCATAACTATTTGGTTTTCTATCTTGCCATTTGCGAAAAGACTTTTGCTGAAAGAGGGTTATTATTTGACCATCTTCTGTTTCCAAGTACTGTCATTGATGGAATTATAGGTTAACATTTTGTGTCTAATGTGCATTTGGATATTCATATTGTCCTTTTGGATACGGTTATAAGGTAAGTTTCTTACATGTCATTTTAATACAATGTTTATTTGATTATATTTGATTAACCACACATTTTATTGAAACCATTATCTTATAAACTATGAAATTCTGAATGTTTTAATGTGTAATAAGTGATAACTAAATCGTAAAAGGAAACATTGGGATGCGATGTTTTCGTAGGTGGATTCGTAGACGTATTATTCTTTTGATGTTTTAAAATATGTGGTGAGTTATTTTGATTTTTGTAATGTACAGTTAGTAAATTAGGTTGTCGGTTGATTAACGATGTTTAAAAACAGGATGTTGTGAAGTGCTTTTATTGTCGATGGCTCACAATAGGGTCTACTTCGCCGGCGTGCTTATCTCACGTTTGTTTTTTTATTTTAAACACAAACAATCTCTAACAAAAAATAACAACAACACCGACTATCTGATTTCGTTGTCTAAACTGTACTTCGTTCATATTATCATATCTTGGTTTCATTTTGTCATCTTATATATCATTAGCATTGATTTATCCTATGTCTACGAACGTCTATGAATCCACCGTCTCTCACTAGTTATACCAATTATATTTGATTTGATATATATAACGATATTTTGGTGCATTTGTAAAGTGAAACTTGATAACTAACATTACTCGAACAGATTACACAGCAGAACAGCGATGTGGCATCATTGCAAAGCGTAGATATAACAGATTAACTGACCGATTCCCCAGTGTTTGCCATTGTAAATAGTAAGCGAATGTTTACACCCCGTCCCTTCACGTACGTCACTTCCGGTATCTTCCAACTCTCTAAGCCCCGCCCCATTTTTGGTTTGTTGGTCACGGGTGAAAAGCAGACGATGTTTTTGGGTGTTTTTAAGCCGCTCTAGTTTAATATAGGAACAACATATGGATTTATTTTTGGTTTCTTTTTGCACAAAATAGTCTGATGAACCAATTGCAGTTAAGAATTCAATAGAAAATAATTCATTTCAGCCTTCCTTTAACTTCACAAGACAATTCCTACATGGTATGCTTTACTGGCTTTGGTTGCTTTTGTATCGGAACATTTTCAGTTCTGTACAGAACAAAGAATGCAAGAGTACTGAAAACACAACAAACAACTCTTCTTTTTTTTAATTTTTTATTTGATGAATGAAACTTTTGGAAATATAAGTTCTCAGTTTCCAAAATGTTTTAATTTTTGTAATCAAATAAAAAATCAGAGAAAATTTGAATTTGATGAAAATTGTATTATTATTGTATGTGTCATAATTTCATTTGATCTTATGAAGAAACAAAGTGTACAGACTTTCAAATTCCATGAAACACATTTTGAAATTCTAGATCCAAATCTGAACGGTTGCAGTGTAAAAAGATGAAACTTTGTCCAATATTCGCAACACCCTGTAGAGCCTCAGAATCTCATCGAAGTCCTTTACACGATGAGTGATTAACTCGGGGTCAGGGGTCATCGCGCCAGATTCTGGACTAATTGTCAGCTTTGTGCATTGCGGAATATTAACAAATTCTGGCTGGAAGACTGAGCGAGAGAGCATACTCAAGGGAATGCGCCCAATCAGGGCCAAGCTGATGCTCAGAATGCATCTCGTAAGTTTCTCTCGATTCGGAGGAGTCGTCCAGCATTTTGACCTTTGAACTACAGTTCCACCAATACGCTGTTCATGTTGACTAGCGGTTGGCCTTGTCAAAAATTATGAAAAATGCCCCAAATGGAATGGAATTAAAGCGTTCTTTATGAGAATTAGTGCAATTAAGCATGTTATTCCCCCAAGTAATTGATCACTAAATCTTCCTCCCTCCTCTGGCTGGCCTTGAATAGGACATTCACTGGCTTATCTAGCAGAGGAGGTGTTGAATCTAGACTGTAGACGAAAAACTTTGACATTTGTATTGCTTTGATTAATTGTTTGTTATTAAGTAAGTCAAATAAAATCTCACTTTAGTGCTGAATGCAAGACGGCTGTTATTATAAGGCATCTTTGGAAATATTAATTTATGGTTGAACATATAGGTAATCTTGATCTCTGAAGATTCCAACATTATCAGAACTTGTCTGGTCGAGGTCCTGCCTTGCCTGTCGTTAGTGAGATCTTCTTGTCGTATATAGAGAGAACACACATTTGATGGTTCAAGATAATTCATTTCTAGAATAATTGCCAAAGTTTTCCAGGATTCTTTATTTACCAATTTTAAAACCAGACTTATATTTTAAAGAGGGGAGGGGAGGGGAGTTGGGGTTTAACACTGCTTTCAAGAGTGTTTCACTTACATCACGGTTGCTAGTATTGTTGTTGGGGGAAAGTTCGCAACACCATTGTGGCTATGCATCGTGGTGAAACCTGCAAGCACAGATGTCACTAGCGAACAATGGGTTGAAATCAGTTTAGCATTGCACCCAAACCTTACTGCGTGTAGAACTGTTCTCTACAGCAGACAAAGTTGCTGTGCCCCTGGCGGGATTTGAACCAAGGACCTCTTGTTCTGAAGCCAAACACATTAACCACTGCGCTATTCCATCCCGTACTTTAAAGAAGAATTCTTTATAGTCGTCATTAAGTGGTTAATTGCAAGTTGTTTGTGTAACCTTTCTCCACAGTACAGTTAAAGCATTCTTCTATGCTTTTAATTCTTCGTGCCAGACAAGGAAGCCCCAATTCCCGTCTTTTAACATCTTTTGGTATGATACTATCGGAAATAAAAAAAGCCCAGCCCTACAGACGTAAGTGGACACTCTACCAAATGAGATACATCTCCAGAAGTTGAATTTCACAGTATTTCAACTTCTGTTCAGAATCATCTGACAATAATAGAATCTCTAATAGAAAAAGACCTTCTACAGCCAAAACAACCCATCGGAAATTAACGGGACCAACTCCTGGCGAATGATTGGTCTGTTTGGACTCCAGGGAGCGCTGTTTACCAGCAGTGTGCAGGGTCTGGGAGATGCAGTCTAGAGATAACGCAGTACTGCGCATCTCGGACCTTGTCTTGTCGTCCCGTTTTCACCTTCTTATTGACTCATGGTTGGAGACCTTCTTGTCTACAGGCTGTTTACTGTTTGAACCTTGTACTGGCATCACAGAGATATTGTTTAATTATCTTCTTCGTCGACTCCTAGCGTTGTGTTGTGCGTTTCCATATATTTCAATCGTACATTGACCGATGGTAAATTAAGGACTGATGAACTATTTTTAATAATTCCAAATAATTTATCAGTGTCTCTTTTATCCTGATTGCTATTATTAAATTCAAGACCAAGTAAAAATATTGAAGTAATAACGCATTTCTAATCTTTCAAAATTGTGTTATCATGAGATATATATACATAACAAGTCAATGTCTCTAAAAATCAACAATAATACAGGAATTATGTCATGTTTCAGTTTATTAAAGGGGGGAAAACATTAGATTGAAATGGTCATGTGACAGTTGACATTTCATCAAAACAGTTAGATATATTCAAGAAATAGTTTAATTCATAAAAGACAAGAGAAGAAAACTTAATTTTGATATGTTAGGTAACAACTAACTGTTGACAGCCTTTGTAGATAATAGCTTCCTAAAATGTTTTAAAAATACAGACACTTAATTTTAACGCTCGGCAAAACAAGGACTGTTAGATGTTGCATTCTGTTAATGCTCGTTGAGATAATTGGCATAACAGAGTTACGTAAGTGCATTCTTAACGGCTTCCTCGACTTCTCCTTCACCAAGTACACAGCCATTCACTTCCACATGTATGTCTGCTGGCAAAACTTCTCTAAAATTTCAAAGATTTGAACCGTTTTCAAAGAAAATACAGCTTGTTGTAGCTGGCAAGGAAGCGACTTTCTCAGTTGGACTTGCTAATAGTGTTCCATCCTAAACTTGTTTGTACAATCATCACAGAGTTAACAGCAAAACAACTAAGATGGAAATTGATCTACATGTGCAATTTCGGGCTCAAGAATTTAAAACTTATTTTCCATGACATGAGACTTACTGACTTCTTACAGACCGACAGAAATTTTTTATTTTTTAATTTTATTTTTAAGTACCGTAGTTGGTATATGATTTATGAGTCACAATTGCACTGAAAGATTTTAAAAACATATATAGAAACAAAAATAAGTTACTTGGGTAAGATATTCACATACAAAGGGTATATAAAAGACATGTATAAGATATAGGATTGAACATATCACAGAGTTTTGGTGCTGGATCTGTGGTCCATATAAGGTATAGTTCTGATGTGAATTTAATGAACCGGAGATAGCAGTTAGCTCGTAATGTAATTATTCACACTTGCTGCAGTCTGTCAAGTTATCAATGTACTGGCCTTTTTAAGTGTCTTATTTATTTAAAATGTAATTACCAACCTTTGAACTTTAATGTCTCATATAAGATTTATAAATTTCCAAAAGGTAATTATATATTCAGTAATGACATGAAAAGATTACTCCAAGAAATGATTTCCTGTTTTCAACATTTTAATTCTTTCTGATCTAAAGTTGATGATGTGAGTAAAGACAGTATTTACAGGATGAACACTCTGCACAGGGGATGAAATGTTTGGCAGGACGCCATAGCTTTAAATATTTTTCAAACTCTGAACCATGTGAGGCCCTGTTTGTGATAAGGTGTATCTGTTTGATAAACACATCCTCGTTTATGAGTGAAGCCGGAGTGCTTCTCCTGCAGTTGTTGCTTCACAAACCTGGACGATAAGCACATTCGCAGGTTATAATGGTTCCAGTGACAGACACATGAACACACAATCTCTTTTTAAAAGCTTTCATACACAAATGTTTCAGCAACTGTTTCAATACTAATGTAATTAAGGAAAGCCTGGTGGACTAGTGATAATTGATAAATAATAAATAATGAGTGACTTTGTGAAGCGCTAAAATGCACCGTGCACAAAGTGTCTGCTCCCAGGGCTGTGCATAGCATGCTGTATGTATTTACAACAATTGTTACAATAATTGTTCTTATTCCGAGTGCAAAAGGATTAATACTTTCATCATAAAAATTGGAGTGTGAGATAATTTTCACAATTGATATGTCCTCTGTGACTGTGTTGGCAAAAACAGGATTCAAGAAGTTGCACTGAAATTAGCTGATAATTAAGTGCTTGACTTAGAAAAAAAACCTTCTCAAATATGACGTAGATTGTCTCTGCTTCGAACAAATGTGATTGCATGGCAACAACAGGATTCAAGAAGCTGCACTGAAAATTAATAATACTGATTTGTTCTCTGTAACTGTAGGTTACAGGCTTACAAGCAATGGAAACATTTGTTTGTGGGACAGAGAACTAATTGCACTCGATATTTGTGTAGGTATTATCCATTAAAAAGCACACACGTTTTGGGTTTCAAAGTTTTGTAAAATGGGCTAAAACATCACTTGACTTTAAACAATTCACGTGTACTCTGACAAACTAGACAAGACATAGGTTTGAAAAACTAAATGATCTTTTAATTTGGAGTAGGCGTAAGCTCAGATATTAGTCTACATTTAAATGTCAAGTGTGTCTGTCTGTTTGTTGTGATGCTAAACCTTAGCTTTAAGCAACAATAAATGTTAAAAGTCAAGATTTAAGAAAAGACAAAAATAAAACAAACATTTACAGTACTGATGTTACACGCCAAAACATTCCCTCTGGATTGCGGTGCCTATTTCCTGGAGATGTACAGAGTTATTTAATAAAGATAAAATATTTAAAGGATAGATGAAATGACATATGGTCCAAATCGGATTCATTAAAATGGGATGTCAATTTGACAATTGCTCGTCTTTATATTTCTGAAATCGGTCTATAAATTACTTATATACGGCTTTTTAAAAAAACGCCTGATTTAGCCCCGGCGACCAGAATGAAAATCTGCGGGGTGTGACCCGTGAAGGGATGACTTCCCTGACGTATGTGGAGGAATTTGATTTTCGGCGATAGTCACAATTCAACGTAATTTCGCAACATTTTGATTGTTAATTTCACAAAGAAACCTTCAATAAACGAACTTAAATTTCCCATATATCGAATGTTTAGATATCCAACTAAGTAATTCCGCAGATGACAATTACACAATTATTACATAAACATGTCTTTTTGGCGTTGTAATACACCTCATAAATTCATCTAGCGGCAGTGATAATCATCATTAATTAATTAACGAGACACCGGCGGAGTAGCTATCTACTCCCCCCGCCTGTCGCTTATCACAGTCACGCCTCAGTGAGCATTTTCAAAAGGATTCGCCGAACATATTGCGGTAGTGTTAAAATGGGTGAATTAAAATCGTCTTAATTATCAATTGCAAGTGTATATTGTCTCGATTTTATGCTCAATTGATTCCGATATACAATATACGTAGAGGTAATCATCTGTCATTCTTGAGAAAAATGCATTTCATCTATCCTTTAAATCCTTAAGCGTTCATATAATTTTACCTGAGACGAAGTTTCAATCTCTATTTGATTCATTTTCATTGTGTTATAAATACAATACAAAAAAGGTTTTATCTCGCAGATTGCATATTGAAGTGATTATCCTACTTATAAAAATATCTATGTTTATATAAGAATGCATACAAATATATCTTAATTGTTTCTCATTAAGAAATGTTACTCAACTCATATTAGAAATGAAATATGTAGTTATTTATATTCAGTCTTCAAAAGATTTTAAAAAATTTCAGAATAACAATAAATCTCTTACGTATAAATAATAATTATTAATAATGTATTTATTTATTAAATAATAATTTTAATCATTTTGTTTTCATAACATGGTTATATTTGGGATAACACTACCTTCAATAGTGTTATCCCAAATATAACCATGTTATATTTCTTCACTATCTAAATGTCAAGTATCTCTGATTTTGTTTTCAGTATAATAAGTCAGGTTCTGTCCGAAATCAACAGCAAAGGGTTTGATGTGAAAGCTCTTCGAGCATTCAGGGTTTTGAGGCCTTTACGTCTAGTTTCCAGAGCCCCAAGTAAGTCTAATAAAAGCAATTGATGTTAATATGATATTGTGTTTCTGTGTAGCATCTAACAGTTCTCCCAATATGACAGTAAAACAAGTAAGTTAAGGCAAAAGACGAGGTCTGTCAAACAATCATGAGTATATGATATTACACTGAAATGAACTGAAAATGTTTGATTTTTTTACAAAAAACTTATTTCTTATTCAAAATTTTAGATATATTAAAGATAGGCCTGGAAGAAAACTGTCATCCAATTTTCTTAAATTAGACCCTTCAGTCTTGCCATTTTCTTTCATCGTAATGTCATTTTCGATGAAAAAATGTCAAAGGTTAAATACTTTATTTGTTGTGTTTTTTGTCAAGTAACAAGTCACTACGTATTCCCCCATTTACATAAATTAATATCATTATATAATATCATGTTATAATACATCAATTTGCAAATATTTAATTATTTTATGAACAAAGTTTCATATTCCTTATTTGTTTTTGGGTTTGCATGTCATAATTTTCAAGTTAACATAATTTCAATGTAAAAATGAAATGGAATGAAAGTTTTTCACATGTTATATTGCGTATGTTTCAGGTTTACAAGTGGTGTTGAACTCTATCCTGCGTGCAATGGTGCCTTTGCTTCACATAGGACTGCTAGTTAACTTTGTAATAGTCATATACGCTATCATAGGGCTCGAGCTCTTCTCAGGGAAGCTGCACAAGACGTGCTATTTTAACGAGTCAAAAATATGTGAGTACCCTTCTTCATTTATTTGTAGAGCATTATGAAAGTAATTTATTCTGTGGTCTTCTTCAATATTGGAAACAACATACTGTATTCTCTCAGGTATAAGACCACACTTTTCAGAAGGTTTTCCTGGTTGGGGTTATTCTCAGGTTATAGCCCACCCCCAACTTTGCCAGATGTTCCATGGTCATACATTTTATATCTATAATATTATTGTAATTTAAGTGTCAAAAACATACAAAAAACCTATTCTGACTGTCTGATGGTCTCCGGTATGAATTTTATCTGAGTTGGGGTCTCTCCCATCTAAAAGCCCACCCCCATGTTTTGAAGATGTTGTTTGCCTGGTCTTATACCCGAGAGAATACGGTAGATACATTTGTAACAACTTGATGAAAGCTCTGACCCTTTAGTTTAAGGAGGTTCCTTACCTTTGTTACTACACACCCTCAGTTGTCAGACTCAGCCGTGTATAGTCTTGTAGCTCTCGTGTCCATGTTCAGTAACAGGGTCACACGCACATAAATTCAAATAGCTATACGATTAATGATAATGAAACCCAAAATAGTATTTTTATGGTGTAAGTACCCAATCTTTTATTTCACATGGAAGAGTTTTCATTATAGTACATAAATTAAGGGTACAATCATACATCGATATACATGCCTCGAGGGGGGGGGGGGGGGTTTACATCAATACATGTTCACTACAATGATACAACATGTATTCTATATAATATTGCATAGTAAATGAACATGGCAAGATTTTGTAACAGAGTTTGATTATTACTGCTCAAAGGAGTAGAAAGTTTTAAAATAAATGGATGGACACGGTAGTACCCTCAAGGAGGAACCTTTCTGAAGAAGAATCTTACACTGCTACTGTCTGTTTCAGTAAAAGAAGCGTTGGAGGATTCGCACACGTGTGGAGGAGGGTTCGATTGCCAGGACTACGTGAACGGGTCCTATTGTCTCCCTGGCTGGATCGGACCCAACGATGGAATCACCAACTTTGATAACTTTGGTTTAGCTATGCTTACAGTTTTCCAGTGTATAACCAATGAGGGATGGACAGATGTTTTATATTATGTGAGTGAAGCTGCACGTCTTCTCAGCATTGACATCTTTTATATGCATTCTAGAGGTTTAGATGATGAAGATTGAAGTGCTAATTTATAGATATAAGCTACACAGGATAAAGAAGTTGTATTTCCGTAAAATAGTTCTTAATCGTCAGGGTTCATGTGGGAACATTGCTTTTGCACACATCCATGTAACTTAATCAAACTGTGTGCAAAAGGCATAAGTCCGTTCACGTATTGTGACAAGATAATGAGGGGCATAACCTGAATACTGACCTTAACAGAATTGAAAGTAAATTCATACTTTCAGAAATCAATAATTGAAGAGTGATGTGATAAACAGCTTCAATAAATGGCCATACAAATATATATGTGAACTTAGATATAAGGTTCAAATGAGAAATGATTGGCAAAGTAAAAACAATAATTTACCAAGAATCCTATGTTTAAACTGAAGAATTAACATAAATAGTTTGTATCCTTTAAACAATTGATTTGTCAAAATCCACTGTATGTTGTTGAATATTTGGTTTTCTACTTAAAATTATAAGGGCTATGTCAGTACAACTGCTGATACGAGTACATCACAGTGTGCAAAGTTTCTAAATCTTATACAACTCGCTATGGCAAGAGCTGACAGGAATCTGTTTGGTTGCAGGTAAATGATGCAGTAGGGAGTGAGTGGCCGTGGATTTACTTCATCAGCTTAATCATCATAGGATCCTTTTTTGTACTCAACCTTGTTCTTGGTGTTTTGAGTGGGTGAGTAGATGGCAAACAGTCCTTCTTTCTCCTGTACCCTTCACATAACAGTCCTTCTTTCTCCTGTACTCTTCACATAACACTCCTTCTTTCTCCTGTACCCTTCACATAACAGTCCTCCTTTCTTTAATACTCTTCACGTAACATTCCTTCTTTCTCTTGTACTCTTCACATAACATTCCTTCTTTCTCCTGTACTCTTCACATAACATTCCTTCATCACATAACAGTCCTTCTTCCTCCAATGATCTTCACATAACAGTCCTTCTTTTCTTTTGTAAATCTATCTGTTAAATATTAAATATTAAATACAACATATGTTTAGTAAGATTAAAACAATCTTCAAGGAAGTATTAATTAAAATTTTAGATAATCTTTTAGATTTACATAAATGTAAAAAGATTGAGAAAACTGTTGTTGCTATCATATGTAGTAACAAATTTAATTGAGATTTCGTAGATATAATTGAGGGAACCTCTTCCTTTTGCCCATTTCAGAGAGTTTTCTAAAGAAAGAGAAAAAGCTAAAGCACGAGGTGATTTCCAGAAGTTACGAGAAAAACAGCAGTTAGAGGAGGACCTGAGGGGCTACCTTGACTGGATCACCCAAGCAGGTACTGTACATGGCTTAGTCTGATGAAGGGGTCTAACACTGAAATATGTGACTACAAATTCTGTTCCTTTCCTTACGGATAACTACTTGGGATGACAGATTTATCCTCCCCCATACTTGCTCCCAACCTCTGTTGGGCCTGTCTCTGCATCGTCAAGTGGATCCTCATCCTGCTCTACCTACCATACCTTTAAGACAGGACGTCTTCTTTAACAGAGGTTTTCCTTTCTTGAAATAAGCTTGATGCAACTTTTGTCTACTCACCTACTTCATACTTACCTTACTTACATCTGTTACAGAGGATATAGATCCTGAGAATGAGGAGGAGTGTGAGGACGGAAACACACCTCGACACAGTGAGTATACAGAGGCTAGACACATTGAAAAATGATACTAGACAAAGTCATTGGTTACAATCTAGCTCCTTCTGAAACTTAATCAAAGCATTTGTCCACAATGCAATTTTGAGAATGTTGTATACAGTTCACTATAACATAGGAACAGGATGTCCAATGTTTTTTTTGGAATACAACTGATGTCAGATTGAAGTAGGGAATTTACATAATATCTTATCTGATACCCCATAGCAATAATAATAGCAATATAAATATGTCTAGGCTAGCTACTATAGAGTGTTACTACACAATTATTTAATTATATTTGCATTATGAAATTGTTGTGTCTTGTTTCAGGTAAAGCTATAGCAGAAGCAGACGAAATAGAAAAAACGGAAGAATTGGGGAGCGGGGAAATTCAACATTCATGGTTTCAACAGAAAAAGTGAGAGCATTTGACCTTATCCTCCACTGGGAAGTCAGAGCTATGTCTAGCATCTTATAGCTATTGTTAGCTAAGAGTTTGTTGTAAATGTTTCAAATTTTACTCCAGTTCAATTCACTTCAGAATACTCTCATTCAATGATTTATATCAACCAGCATAATGAGTAAGTCAATGGATGGCTGGTTATATATCGAAGAAGAGATTACATTCTCTAGCTTGACAAGTCTGGATATTCAATGTAGACTTACTAATGAAGTTCAATAGCCTTGAAGCGGCGTATATGAAATAAGACAGGATACTGTTGATTAGTTCTGGTTACTTCTTGAGGGTTTTGCTTTATTTTGTCATGGTTTGGGGAATGATTCAGTCTTATTTCATACACTGCAATAAGACTTTCATATCTGGTTAGTTGACTCATCTGCTTTGTCATGGAAATAACAATCTCATTTGCTTGCAGATTACGTCTTCAGAAATTCAACCGGCGGTGTAGGCGGGGTTCTAGAAGAATAGTGAAGTCTCAAGCATTCTATTGGATAGTTATAGTCTTGGTGTTCCTCAACACTGTGGTGCTTACATCTGAACATTACAAGCAGCCACCATGGTTGGACGATTTTCAAGGTAAGAAGTGACGATCTGATCATAATCCCTGAACATTCTCAATAGAAATGTCTAGATCTTCTGTCTTAGAGGTGTTATCTTCATATAGTAGAATATTCTGTATTATCCCCTTGTCAACAAAATGCAATTCCTGTGAATTCACCAATGAAAATGGTTTGCAATTTCTCATCATTTACTCCTCATTTCAAAACAAAATAAAAGCATGATGTATAGTTCTTACAAGGACAAGGTATTGGTCATACAAGGGATTCACTACATTTAACATAAAATTCTGTACATTTTTTAAGGTTAGGGCATGCAAAATTTTCTCAAACAAGAATAAATATGTATGTTAAAATAAATAATATATTGATAAAAACAAAATAATCCAAAACACTGGTCCTCATATCAACTACCCTCCTAACCAATGCTTCTCTTCTCTCTGTTGCAGCTATTGCCAACATGTTTTTTGTGGTCTTGTTTACCATGGAGATGTTTCTGAAGATGTACAGTCTCGGCTTCCAAGGATACTTTGTGTCGCTGTTTAATCGTTTTGACAGTTTTGTGGTGTTGTGCAGTATCTTGGAGGTGATACTGATCCACACCGGAGTCATGCCGCCCCTCGGTGTCTCCGTGCTCCGGTGCGCCAGGTTACTCCGAGTCTTCAAGGCGACCAGGTACATGCCAGTATTTCTTTCATAGTGGCACATGTGCCAGCCCATTGCTGGTTAGTTTCAGACAGGCTGATTAGATTTTGGTGACCTTGACATTATTCTCAAGGTCACAGTGGAGCTTTGACTTTTCCGACATGTTTGACAGTCGATTTTGCTGATTTTGACATTATTTTTCAATTTTGAAGTATTAATTTGCGGCGGGGAATCATGTCACCTTAGTGACAACCACTTGTTGTAATTTTGATAAATTTATACTGAGTGCCTGTTAAATTTCGAGAATTTAAAAAAAAAAAACCATTGCCAGTGAGAACTAAAAGGTATTTTGAAATCTATGGCCTACATATTTAATGTTTGACCACTAGTACATGTTCACGACAACTATATCAATGACGTGGTATGTTTCAGGTACTGGTCGTCACTGCGGAACCTGGTGGCGTCTCTACTCAACAGTATGCGCTCCATTGCCAGCTTGTTGTTACTCTTGTTCCTCTTCATTGTTATATTTGCCTTACTTGGTATGCAACTGTTTGGTGGCAAGTTCAACTTTGAAGACCAAACTCCACGAAGCAACTTTGACACCTTCTGGCAGTCCTTGCTGTCAGTGTTCCAGGTCAGTAACTTGTGTCATAAATATTGTATTTGCACTAGTGAAAAGACAAGAGAAAATAGAAAAGGCATACATTTCACAGTTTCTTGTATCCATTAAGTTTTTATTTTAAATTATTTGCTCATCTCAACTCTGTTCCGCAGATCCTGACCGGTGAGGACTGGAACATGGTCATGTACGACGGTATCAAGGCGTTCGGAGGGGTCAAGTTTCCAGAGGTCACTGTCTGTTTCTACTTTGTTGTGCTCTTCATCTGTGGTAACTGTATCCTTTGGTGATAATGTGCCGGGAAAGGGAAGACATTTTATGGATTGTCATGTCGACAAACATCTTTGCCCCTATTAGAAAATGTCAATGTATTAGTGTAAGTGTACGTGTATGTGTATGAGTAAAGTCCCTGTAAGTCAGTTGGTAGGTTGACAGATGTACACCTGGAAGTCCTATCTTTGACACCGACCTAGTTTTTCTCTGTAAGAGTTAATTCCTTGTATCATCCTCAGAAACTACTTGATTATGAAACAAAGTTAGAATATTATGTCACCATGGTGAAATCTGCTTGGGGAAAATTTCAAGATGCCGTAGGTTATTGTTTGAATATTAGACTTAGAAAATACAGATATATACTATATGTAACTTCAGATTAATGTGTAGTCAGTGTAGATTTAGAAAAATATGAAATTTCTGATATGTGTATGTGAACAAGATGAGAAGGACATATTCCCACTAGTCGTTAGTTAGATACCTCCTATGCCCTGAAGGTAAACTATTTGACTAACAAACCAAGTTCTCAGGTATGACTTCCTCCATAGAAGATTCCTTGATCATCTGCATTACATGCGGTACTTCAAACAAGTGCAAGATATCCATGAAAGCATAAATATGAAAAGAAATTCATCCAGTATTGTTGTTGGAACCTTGACTATACCAGATATCTTGTTGAATGTTTTCTTGGCTATCGCCGTGGACAACTTGGCTGATGCACAGAGTCTGACAGAGATTGAACAGGAGAAGGAGGAGGAGAAGGAGCGCACTCGCTCCATCAGGAGGAGCAAGAGCAAGACGCCAGAGAAACAGGTGCTTGTTTGCGTATATAGAGGGATTTACATAGGCAGATAGAAACTGGTGCTTGTTTGCGTATATAGAGGGATTTACATAGGCAGATAGAAACAGGCGCTTGTTTGGGTATATAGAGGGATTTACATGGGCAGATAGAAACAGGTGCTTGTTTGGGTATATAGAGGGATTTACATGGGCAGATAGAAACAGGTGCTTGTTTGGGTGTATATAGAGGGATTTACATGGGCAGATAGAAAAAGGTGCTTGTTTGGGTATATAGAGGGATTTACATGGGCAGATAGAAACAGGTGCTTGTTTGGGTATATAGAGGGTATAGAGGGTACAAACAGATCCAGGATTCTCTTTCAGTAATTGATCATGAGAACATGTGAACGCCTTCCTTTAAACCATTACTTGCAATTCCAGGAATATTATAGATTAGCCAATCTTTAGCAACAAGCAGTGTAAGGTGTTTGATGGATATAGACAGATTGAAATAGGCAAATACATCCAGGGTGCCGCGTTACTATACCTGATATCAATTTTAGTCCCACCGTTTAACAAAAGCTAAAATTGATAGTTAGACCAAGACCACTAGAGGTATTTCAGTAGCTTGATATCGGCGAAGATCAGCTAAAATTGGCTCAGTTAGGACATCATGGCTGCACAATCGGAGAGTTTGAAGGTTGATTCCTCACATAGACATCATTTGAAAAGCTTGTGAAGTCTCCTATGGTTTATCATTGTACAGAGATATTGACACGAGCCAGGAGATCAGGGTGGCATTACACCGTGACTGACTTATCTTAGTTTCAGGCTCATCCTGAACATGGCTTATAGGGAAACTAGCCTATCTTATTTTGCCAGCTCTGCGTCTTGGATGCTTGGATTGTCGCTTTCAGATATAACACATAAATGAAGCCATTCAGCTACCTAAGGCAAATACAATCCTAAAAGAGTTGATTTGCTTTGCCCTATTGATAAGCAACAGTAATCCTAGGGATTTGTGAGTTAATATTACCTATTCATTTAGCAGGAGAACGGAGAAGATGACGAGGGGGTTGATGTGAATGGTAACGACAACAACGAAAATGAGGATAAAACATCGGGCAGTCTCAGCAGACAGCCCAGCTCCAGGAGGTAGGCACTCAGCTCTGTGGACAACTAACTTTGGACTTAAGCAGTGCATTTTTACAGTCTGTCAAGCATAGGCTCCAGCAAATAGAGTTTATAATATCAACACACTGATGTTCTTAATGCGGCAAATGTTAATGTGTAAATTATTAACATTCTTTCTCCGGACAAGCTATATCAACATTGAGTTAATTGGTAGAAAGCACACCAATGATGTGGAAGTTATGAAATCAATGTTATACCTTGTTATATTGTGTCCACAGTCGGCGAGACAGCACAGGAGAACACCATGTGAGAATAAATCTAGATGAGACAGGGGAATATCGGAACAGTCATCAGGTCCCAATACAAGGTAAAGCTTTGTTTAACATTGTAATGTTCAAAGAAATTGAGGGTAAGATCTGTTGATGTGGAATTTAGTTACTTGTATTACATTGTTCAATGTTGTTCCACAATACATGACATTTGTATTACAGTGTTGTGAAAACAACTAAAGTGTGTTACAATTATAAAACAAACTAAGCTAATGTGTAATTTGTGTTGTAAAACAATACAGATGCCTCACAGTTCCTACATGATAGATCAAACTGATACTTACGAGGTGTAATTATTGCAGAGGAGGAGCAGGATCAAGACGAGGGCACGGAGGATGAGGACGACGAGGAAGATGAGGAGGACGAGGATGATGAGACGCAGACGGTCTCCACCGCAAGACCAAGACGGATGTCAGAGATCCACATCTCCAGCAAAGTGAAGCCAATCCCTCAAGCCAGCTCCCTCTTCATGTTCTCTCCCACAAACAGGTGACTCATTACATCTTGCTTGCTTGCACACCATCGTTCTATAGAAGGTTTATGTAGCGTTTGTGGTGGAGATACTTGCATGACACTGAGGAAATTTAAGACAATGGACCCATCTCGAAAAGTATGTTCATTGCCAATATAACAGTCATTGCTTTCACATCTTCAATATACAGGATGTTTAATTACTCTTTGTGGTGCAGATGTCTGCATGACACTGAGAGTTTGGGTTCAAAACCCACTTGTCCAGAAAAAGAATTTGTACTATTGCAGACATATCATCCCAAATGTTATATGACCATTTAGATAGTTTAGTCAAGGAAGGGTTGATAGACGTGTGTGATCTGTTCCAGGTTCCGAATGCTGTGTCACCGGATCTGCAACCACTCTTACTTTGGCAACATCGTCCTGGCGTGTATCCTCATCAGTAGCGGTATGTTGGCCGCGGAGGACCCTCTCCGTGCTAAGTCTGCTAGGAACATGGTGAGCAAATACTGATGAATGTTAATAAACATAACTATAATGATAACTTACTATATTAGAAAGTGAAAATTATTTTTTGGCTTTTCCTTTGGAAATTTGAAATTTTGTGCTTGCTGCACTGGGGGCTATTTCAAGTGTTGTTTTATTCTTTTAATACAGGGAAACAGCTTTTAATGTCTTTTTGTGTGATTATTTCTTGTTGCGTTGTGACTATAACTAAGTATATTCTTAACAGACATAAAAGTTTTACCATGTCAAAACATTAAATTACAAATTTTCTTTCTTCAGATTTTGAAATATTTTGACTACTTCTTCACAAGTGTGTTCACAATAGAAATCATTATCAAGGTAAGTACCCATATATTCCAGGATTTGAATAGTTATAATACATAATCAAGTTCTCCAGAAAAATATTGCAATTTTCACATTTTATAGTTTCAGAATTTAAAATGAGGATGAATGTCAACAGCCTACCAATGATCAAGTATTTTGTCAGATAGATATTACATCCTCCTGTTTCTAATTTTGATATGATTTATGAGCAATGTAAGATTATCCATCATTCACAGATCAGATTAATCTGCATGTGGAAAATATCATATTACAACACGATCACAAATTCAATTGTGTCTCCTCATGTTTTAAGATTACCCATTGTATTAAATTGTGTCCTCTCATTGTAGATCATCACGTACGGACTGGTGCTACACAAGGGATCGTTCTGCCGCAGTCTCTTCAACATCCTCGATCTGTTGGTCGTCGCTGTCTCACTTATCTCATTCCCTCTCGAGTACGTATTTCACACACCTATAATTCCTGTATCCAGAATTTATAATGAATACACTATGTCAAGATCAGGTGTTTGAAGGGCATTTAGAAGTGGTATACATGAGAACAGAACGATTTTCTGGATTTTCACATCAAAGAAGTTGTTATCCAGAAAATGTTCCTGTTCGTATCATGTCAAGGCTCTAATATGTCGCTCTTTATAGCTGCTAACTTCCATTAAGCAACTATTCAGAAGTAAGCACATGATCTCTTATAACACTTGGTGTTGTACTTGTTTGAAAATAATTTTTTAAGTGTAGACAAAAGGATAATCAATTAATATTTTAGTTTTAAACACCAGGAGCCTGTTCCACTAACCATTCTTAGCCCTAAGATAATTGTAATCCAATCTTTTAACATAATCCCATCTTCTAACATACGCTAAGATTGATCTTAGGACTAAAATCTGTTTGGTGAACATCACCCTGTTTTCTCACATGCTCTCCAAAAGCTCCTGGTTTCCAATGAGTTGTGTGTCTATAATAATTGTTCATTTACATGGTAGCCTTGTCCCTTGACAATGCAAGAATTTGTACATTATAGACATACAGAGAGTTGTTTCTGATTTGTCTTCAAAGACTAACAACAAGGCTAACTAACAACATGATATTATTTGAAAAGTGCCAACAAAAAACAACATTTATTGCTGTAAACTTAATAGTATGTTCATTTTTCATCAATTAGAATGGAATTTCGTCGTTTGATGAGCGTTTTGTAACATATTTTCCAACTCTCTCGTTCCAAAGAACTATGTTTTGGAGGTAAAGTATTGCCACATGAATGATTTGTTCACACCGAAAAATATATCAAATGTTACACAAAATGTTCATATGATCATATACGTTGTTATAATGTGTTATTTACATGCATATCATGAATAAAAAATATTTTTGGGAGAAGTTAAAATAATATTTCTAACAAGATAAAAAGTCAAACAGGTACCCAATTTAATGTTTTCTGGATATATTAAAAAAGAGAAAATGATATTGATGAACAATTTTTCCTTTTCCAGGACATTACACATGTTTGTGTTTTTATATCATTAACTTTTGTAGTAGGTCTATAGATTCTCTTACTAGCATGCAGGATGAAATATGTATGAAATGACCTACTGATAAGTTAGTATCGTGTACAGCAATATGCTTTAGACAACCTGTAGTATCTTTTCTTTTCAGCCTCTACTCTAATGAATTGTTACACTCTTAAAGGGGTAGTAGCACGTTTTTTTGCAAAATTTATTTTTTCAAATATCCGATTGATAATGACAGTTTATGTCATTTAAATGAACTTTAGGGAGTAAAATATCTTATTGCACAAAAAAATTATTCGTAGTGGTAATAACGATGTTGTGTATAATGCAAAAATTTCATGGCAGCCATTTTATTGTGAACACAATTTATTATTTCGAATTACAAAAACGATTCCCATAGCTTCACCGAATCATGTACACTCGTTTATTAACTTGATTTTCTGAAAAGAGAAGGGTGTTTTACTATTAGTGATATTATTTTTCAAATTCATTTCATCGACTTATTTGAGCAAAAAAATGTGCTACTGCCCCTTTAACATTGATCAGCCAAATGTCTGTCAAGAGTTCAATAGTTGAAATATGCAACATTTTAAGATCTTAACATCTGGTATAGATGTAATTAATTATATACGATATTTATCACAATGGCTTTAAGATGACATCAGAAGTTGTAAAACAAGGATGAATATTAGCCGAAATATTAAAATTTGATCTTAGTTGCAATGGTTTTAGTAAACTTTATCAGTCAATGGTGGATTAACAGTAGTAGTATCCTTTCATTGTAATAACGAATGACAATTCCTGGATCTGGATCTTGCACCCAACTTACACACTTCTCAAAGGAGTGAATGGGGATGCAGTTAGTCAACTAGTTTCTGTTAACTTCCTCTTCTCTCTCAATCTGCTCTTCCCAACAATTTGTTCATACCTTAAAAGATGATTTCATATGTGAGGTATAATATGTACATAATTCATTGTAACCATCGCCTATACAAGCTATACCAATATTTACAATTCACCTGCAAAAATATTATGCTCATATATTTCACATTGATCACCTTGCATGTTTCTGATTTGAAAGAAAAGAAAGAAGGTCAAACTAAATTTGTAAGGACAGTGCACTTTCCTTGATATATATGCATGAAAACAGTATACGTAGATGTAGGCAAGGGCAGCATGTTCAAAAAGCCTGTAACCTACCGCTGCAAAATCAACATTCAGTCAAGTAAAGTTAAGAATTAATCTTATGTTTTCTTGAATTGCATGCTCAAAAGCTCAATGCTTTCATCAATGTTACCTTTACCTTTGTAAAATACGTAAAGCTTGCAGTTACCCAATATTATTTGATCTCACTATTAATAACTTAAATAGAATCCATTTTTGCCTTTAGCTCATTCCCATATTCCCCTCGACGATATTTATTGTGTTATCATTGTTTTACCAAACATATCTCATGTTTGTGAGTGAATATTCTTTGGGAAGAGAATAAGGTTAAATTGGCCATTTAAAGAGCAACATCCGCTCGTTGTCGCGACTCTGGTGCTAACCCATGCCTCCCTCCCCTGTGTTGCAGCAAAGAGGCCATCTCGGTGGTGAAGATTCTCAGGGTACTGAGAGTGTTGAGACCCCTCCGAGCCATCAACAGGGCCAAGGGACTCAAGGTGAGCTAGCTGTGGGAAGTGAAAAACTATACTCCTATGTGTCCTTGGCCTAGATTTTCAACGCTCTCTTAGCGCTAAGATTGTCGTAAGCCAATGTTATTGAATGGTACTTATGACGATCTTAGCACAAAGAGAGCTTCTAAAATCTAGGCTCTGGACTATTACAGGATCATATGTCTGTATCCAGAGCCCAATTCCAAACTTTTCTCTTTGGTGATGAGCTGTGATTCTGGTTGCTCAGAACTGTTTGTCACTTACCAATTCAAAAACAGAATGACAGATCACATGTGTACAAAGTAACATATGTCGGAGCCATCGACAGAGGTATTGGACTGAAGATGAGGGGTCAGGAAGGAATGAAACAGCAGAGTACTTGTACAAAAATGGCACATCTCTTTCTTGTAGAATGTATGTAATTTCAGAAGTATGTGCAACTGAAGTAGTGGTTGTGTTAACTTGTAATGGACTTTACATGATATTTATGGTACGTGACCTCCTTATGTTTGCAGCATGTGGTTCAGTGTGTGATCGTGGCAGTGCGTACCATCTACAACATCATGTTGGTCACATTCCTCCTGCAGTTCATGTTCGCTGTCATCGGGGTGCAGCTCTTCAAGGTGAGACTAGATCACATGCCGTACTTATGTTATCCAGAAAGTATTGTTTTTCTTACGGATAGTGAAATAAAAAATTTTCTTCAGTCAAGTGAAGATAATACTTAACCAAAAGACTTTGAAGATAAATATGTTTCATTGCTATGATGATTATCATGGAATATTTTGTTCTTTTAACAGGGTAAATTCTTCAGCTGTTCGGACACATCCAAACTGACCGAGGCAGAATGCCAGTAAGTTTATAGACATTTTTTGGGCAGATATGAATATGTACAGATTTGGAAAAAGTTTTGATTTTCACAAATAATGAAATTGTTGGGAGTCACTATTGAAACATATTCTATGCTTGTTGTTTACCATGTCATTTTGTTGGAACAAATTTCACCATCAAGTAGGTCAGTTCTGCTTTCCTTCAAGCCCCTCCTTGGCCCAGCTACTGTTTACCTGTATTGCCTTATGACAATTCATTATAGAAGACAATGGTAGAATCAAAATTAACTGTCCTTACAAGTTGTGCATGTATTTCACCAGTAGATGAAAAGGTTTGAAATCAAACCAGTCTGAAAGTGTTACTTTATCAATTTAAATGACAAAATAAACGACAAATGAAAATTCTTAGAAAGTTACCAGCTCGGACATAAAGTAACTAGATTCTGGCCTGTCGTATGGGACTTACTTTATAATTTCACACTTCCTTGTCCACAGGGGTTCGTTCATTGACTTCCCTGACGGAGATTTCCATGCACCGGAGATGAAAGACCGAGAGTGGACCGAGAACCCATTCAACTTTGATGACGTCAGTCAGGCTCTTCTCACGCTCTTCACGGTTTCCACCTTTGAGGGCTGGCCTGAGTGAGTCTTATCATTTATTAGTCACTTATATAACTAATTTTGATTTGTTTAATGAATTAATTTGCTTATTATGAGATGTTAAAAATCATTGTTTCCATCATTGAGTTGAACATTTAGTGAACATAGAGGTAAAACGAAAATCAACCACCACATAACAGTAAATTCTATAAACCTTCTGTTCTGAAATACTGTTCTATTCTGATTACATTTTGCCAAGATGAGGATTATTTTTTAAGCGACTCTGCAATTTGGGATATCTTTTTTAACATAATACTTTATACAATGCAGTTACCTCCCCTGAGTAAATTGTTATATCTCGGTTGTACTCTCTCTTTAAAAAATCATTAGACACCTGGTCATATGGTCATACGTATACAGTAGACCGCTATTAAGACATGCACAAAATTATCATAGTGTGGTGAGAAGTACTTAGTTGTTGATAACCTGTAAGTTGTGACACAATTAACTAAAATTGTACATGCTAAAAATGAAAAATCTTATGTTCCCTTGCCAGTCTGTTGTACAAGTCAATTGATTCCAACGAAGAGTCGCGGGGCCCAATCAACAGCCATCGTCCTGCAGTAGCCATCTTCTACTTCATCTTCATCATCGTCATCGCCTTCTTCATGGTGAACATCTTCGTTGGTTTCGTCATCGTTACCTTCCAGAACGAGGGAGAGCAGGAGTACAAGAACTGCGAGCTCGACAAAAATCAGGTTTCAATTTTAGTTTCGAATACTTATTCAAATCATTTATTTATCAAATTAAATCAAATTAATCAAATTTGTTGATATATGACGTTTATTAGACCGGCTAGGGACCAATCAGATTGCTGAAAATGATGCCCAGTTAATAACATTTTATATTCTGTTTCAGCGTAAATGTATAGAGTTTGCGTTGAAAGCGAAGCCTCAGCGACGGTATATCCCGAAGGCCAGATGGCAGTACAAGATATGGTGGTTTGTGACGTCCAAGGCGTTTGAGTACGGTATCTTTGGGCTCATCTTGATCAATACAATCACACTGGCTATGAAGGTGGGTCCAGTTTTACTGGCTTGATATATTCTTATTAGTTGATTTATGTTCCTTTTTTGCTTTTATCATTTCAAGATTTTATTTTGATGAGTTGAGTTTTTCTTAAATAGAATCTGAGGATAAGCTCCTTTTCTTTGATATGTCTGTCTTTTAAAAAGAAAATGGGATAACAAATATATTTAGTGAAGTTCTATTCCTGGAAAATCTTTGTTAGTTCATCTCAATCCTCAAGATTTGTGAGGTTCAAACTAAGTTAGTGATCGATGAAAGCCTTTTCCACTGCTTTATGTGTAATATTTTGTTAAGACGTTGATAATTCTCCCACAGTACCACAACCAGCCCAAGGAGTTTGAGCGAGCGTTAGATTACCTCAACATGATCTTCACCGGAGTCTTCACCGTCGAGTTTCTCCTCAAGCTAGCAGCCTTCAGGTTTAAGGTTCGTCACTTTGCCTTACATCTTCTTGCTTTCATTGTGACCAGAAAAGATTAATTTTATAAAAATTGTGACTTTCTATGAAAAACAGCCTCATGATACTATCAAGTTAGAATCTATTTTGCTTTAGATGGTGATAGAGCAGATTTATTCGATAACATTGAGATGTTCTATGAAAAAAGCATTGTGAAACTATGAACAGAACCAAGCTTTAGATAGCACTAGAGAAGATTTACTGATCTTGATATGGTGAAAAGCAGCCTTTTGAGACCATACCAGATGGTAAAAATTCTTTTGTCTACAAGTTACACACCCAGTTTGCCATGATGTTATACCAGTAGGTGTTTGACATTATATTGGACATGATAACTCAAGTATCAAGTCAAGTAACATTAAGTACTACTATTATATGAAGACTTACAGTGTGATGTCATGGAGGCCCTTCCACTAACCGTTCTTAGCCCCAAGATCAATCGTAAGCCCATCTTTTAACATTGGTTAAAATTGATCTTAGGGCTAAGATGGGTTTGTGGAACGATACCCTGATTGTTGACAATATACCATTTTCTGGTTACAGAACTACTTTGGGGACGCCTGGAACGTGTTTGACTTCATCATCGTGCTCGGTAGCTTTATAGACATCATATACACGGAAGTGAACGTAAGTATCTGCTGTACTCCAGCATACACGTATTTGACTCTTCTTTTCCACCGACAGATGAACTCCCCGGCAGAAGGACTGAACCAACCTCTCTTGTATGTCAAGACATCAACGCTGACATCGTTGTGTGTGCGTGTGTGCGCAGAATGCATGATTTCTCACACAACAGCTTTTCAGTATTCGTTCCTGACTCTGGAATGACAAAGCATGAAACATGTTGGAATGAATTTGAAGATATTTTTGAAAATTAGTTTTGAAGATGGCTGGGACCACCTTCCCTCTCACCTGGTTCTGGGCTGGGCTGCAGGCTTCGTGTTCAGTTTGAAATGCATAGAGCTAGGTAATACACGTAAATAACACTATGTACAGGAGAATTCATGGCTTCAAAATGCCCGTCCTGAGATTCTTCCTTAACCCCTCTAAAGGCCCAATGTACAATGAAGAGTTGTTAGAACTCATGCTATAAGTTAGTTGACCAATTTGAAGTTGATACTACAAGTCGTACCCTTACTCATCAACTTGACACACCAACATGTCCACTACCCTTCTCTGCTCTTCTGCCACACCATCTTTCCCAGAAAACCGTCCCTCACTGTCTTCTCCCGGGGCCCATCTCACC
Source organism: Gibbula magus (assembly GCA_936450465.1). Taxonomy (NCBI): domain Eukaryota; kingdom Metazoa; phylum Mollusca; class Gastropoda; order Trochida; family Trochidae; genus Gibbula; species Gibbula magus. The sequence continues at coordinate 8,409,192 of OW388296.1, read as the reverse complement.
TGCCACACTCTCTTGGTCCGCCCTTGGAGTGTCACCTTCTTCTGTACCAACAACTTGCTCTGTACACTTGTTTTACACATTTTCCCACGTTAGTATGTTAAACTCAGCCCCTCTACTTGAGATACACTCCTGTCCCATCAACAAATCAAAGTGGCCCCAACCATCAACCACACCCACCAGCCACTCCCTACAACCAATAAACCTGCCACACCAACCTGTCCCGCCCACCTGTCACACCCACCGGCCACATCCCCCTTCCCACACCATCCAGCCACACCAACCATCCACACCCTACAACCACACCCATCCTGCCCACCCGCCCCGCCCACCTGCCAAGCCCATCCCCAAGTGAGAGAGATGGGAACTAAGCCATCACAGAATGTTGGGATGCAGGGAGCACGTTGATTGGTTGACTTGACATGATTTGATTGGTTGCCTGGGCATCCTGCCGTACCACATTCTGGGTCGATGTAGTGCAAGTAGCAAGCCTCTGATGCCTACCGCACTCGATTGTAAACTTTTCTCTTTGGCTCGACCTCGAGTATCCACTCTCAGCATGCCACTTGCATACTAATCTGTAGAGAGACAGCTGACAGCAAACAAACCAAGGACTAAACTTTAACAGATAGCGGAGCTAGGTGATTGTCATTGTTTCACGATAAATAAATCAAGGTCTTCCAAGTTTGACACTTTGATGTTCATCTAAAACAGATGAATTTGAAGAGTTAATTGCAATATTTGAAACAAAGAAAAAAACCGATCAGGAATACATTGTATCAAGTTTATTTGAACTAAACTAAGTATATCATGTTGTTGATGAGGTGAAAGGATGACGCAATAATGCAAAATGTATTGATGTATGTTGGAATTGTTTAGTACAACACTGATGGAGGTGTATACATCTTATAGTTTAATCGTATAACCTGATATTGTCCTTATCACATGATTGTGGCCATATTTGATATATCATGTTTGAATGTTTGCAGATAATTTATTCAAATGCAAGACTAGATAGAGTAACTTTTATTTTTATTTTACCTTTATTTGATCAACTGCAATGGATGCTTGTTTTTTCTCAAAAGATTTTCAGTTTTTCTGATTTTCATACAAAATTTATGTTTGATTCCTTTTAGTTCTCTACTTCAGGATGGCCATTGACAGCCCAAGTTATGATTTCATTTTTCTTGTAACTTGATTGTTTTGTTTTCCTCATCACCTATGAACTTCTTTTCACATTGAATGATTTTAAAATCAAATTCTATTCTTTTGCTGCTCTTGACTATACAACAGAGAGCAGAGGTTTGTTAAGATTTCCTCTTTAAACCAATGTGTTAACTGCATGCAGCCTTAATTAGTTACCCCAGCATGATCCGACCGACGATAAAGCAGGGTCGCTTGCCTCGTTAATCAATATGGCCGTCTCCTCTGTCCACCTTTGTTAAGATAGTGTATCTGTTTCTGTTTCATCGTTATGCTGTCGGGTATTGTCTGTATAGTTAACTAACTGAATTAATTGTTTGAGTAATTTACGTACATGTCCGGGTATATTCAAATGAGTTATATGCATATTAGGTATTGGCCTTATAATGTATTTATTCAGGTTTTGCCTCATGTTTTAACTACTTATCAGGAATTGTCCTAATAGTTTAATTACTTACCAGATAGTGGTAAAAGGGCAATATGCTTGTCAGGCACAATAAGGTCCTTTTAGTTTATAAATTTATGAGGTAGGTGTGTTGTTTTATTAGTTTATAAATATATCCGATATTGACCCAATAGTTTAATAATTTCATAGGGTTTGTTCTGATAGTTAATGTTAGATGCTGTCCTAAATCAAGCCATTTATTAAACCTACGATTTTTTTCTAAAAATATGTAGCTTTCATTTTATTTAAGCTTAAAACTATTTAAACTTTACATCAAATTATTTATTATAAATGTTAGATAGTCCCTTTGTTTATATTAAGCAAAGATAACTTACTAAGTGTTAACCATTTCAGATTGTAATTATTACAGAGGGGCCAAACCTAAATACTCAGTGCATGCGGGCTCTATATATATATATATTATAAATGTAGACATATATAATGTATGTTTGGAACTATGTTACAATGTGTCTGTTTCTATGGATGCTGTAATACTTTAGCTGTGGTATATAGGAATTGTATATATATGTGTATATATATAGGACTGGGTATATATAGGACTAAATGTGGTACATTGTACAACATATGGGAGAAGGCATTATTCATATAACCACCCTTCTGCATATTATCTGTGGGAAACTCTTTCTATAGATTTGTACATGTCATGTATGCTGTTATTAGTTTTAATAATTCTTTTTTTCGTAGTCAATGAAGTTTTGATCTTTCACAAATACTGTCAAAAAAAAGAAATATTCTGATATGTGAATTAGTTTTAAAGCTAATAGTATATGGAAGATAGAATACTACCCATGTAGGGCAGTGTATGGTAAACTGGTTACATATGATGAGTAAAAGCCTCGAATATCTCTCCATTCATCCTCCCATTAGTCCGTCCGTCTGTCCGAATTCCATAGCATGCCAGTCAGTGAACAAGTTGTGTATGTTCTCGTGTGACCAGTGACGTATACTGTATATTCATCCTAAGTGGTAGATAGAAATGTTTTTATCATCCAATCAAAACTTATCATTTCTCTGCCAGACAGAAAATGTGGAAAATAGGGAATAGGGAACGTATGTTCCTCACTTCCATCCAAGTACCCATCAATCCATTCATCCAACCATTGCACAGTTAGAGCATAGTCGGCTCTTAGCTTACGTGCTTATAGAGTTGGATAGGTTTATTTTCAGGTTTCAGTCCAATGTTTAGATGCTATTTCAGCTCAAGCTTGATACGGCAGTACGAGAGAAATCGTTTAGATTGAATTCTAGTTGCGGCTTACTTACCTTGATTTCGATCGTTTAGATTGAATTCTAGTTGCGGCTTACTAACCTTGATTTCGACTTAGCAGCACTACGTACTGATAGTTTCTAGAAGAGACCTTGGCTTTAGATTATGATTAGTTGAAGTTTATTTGATTTGCTAACCATCAAATTAGTTAAGTATTGATTAAGCTTGTAATATTTGTAAGTTTCTTTTACTCTACTTGTTTATGCTTACCTCTCAGAGAGTGTTGTCCACTTTAAGTACTGCCGAGAGTTTTGCTTAAATCATTTGTTTTTCAATTTATATTCCATGTTGTATTTACATGATGTGCGATCCTAAATATACGTAATTTTGTTGTATAAAATGTCTCATATTTGATATGGCACATTTCTGAAAGTGATAACCATAACAAAAAGATTAATTATCAGTAGTAGAAGATCTTTATCATTTATGAAACTGATTTGAAGCTGCAAATAAACGTACTGTTACAGTCAAATTATTGTAACACATATGGCAATAAGTAACAATGATAACATCAAATATAAACAAGTATTGCACTAATGAACAGCAGATTAATAACACTATATATGTCATGTCCTAATGTTGTCATTGTAAACTGTCTCAAACACACAAAACAAACAGGAAAAAACAACATTTAGATATCACCAACACACATGAATCCTATTTCCTTGTGTTATTTATTTAATGATCACAAGTTCAACAAAATATTATTTTCAAGGAATGTTTAGAGATGCGATTAAATTGAAATGAAATGAAAACGCATGCTTTGAGCACTGAATGCAGTACTATTGAAACTGAAAACAAATCACGTCATCTGTGTGATGTCTGTCTTACAACAAAGTTACAAAAACTGACTGAATTAATTGTTTATCAGCCAATCTATGAAATAATCGTCAAGTGATAGAGAACTAGATATGAGCCAATCGGTGAACGTGGCGTCAGCTAATCGATGAAATAAACTTCAAGCTATAGAGAACTGAATTTCAGCCAATCGATGAAATAGACATTAAGAGATAGAAAACTAGATTTCAGCTAAGCGATGAAATAGACATTAGCAAATCGATGAAATTGACATCAAGTGATAGAAACCTAGATTTCAGCCAATCAGTGAACTAGTATACAGGCTGAGAGTTTGGCTTGTATTTGTAATCCTTGGCTTTCCCAACAAACAATATGGAAACCTTTCCCAAATATAGTGACTTGATATTTGAATCCTTAGGAACTAAGAAAGATAAGACTATTCGTCGGATATTATTTTACGCAAATTGTTGTAAGACTGACATCCTGTGTGTGATGTGATACATTTTGACCTGGTTGCACTGAATGTTTTCGCACTTAGCCTAACTAAGCTAGTGGAATGCTGTAATGGAGGATATTTTGTTATTGGCTAGTACGTTGAAGAGCGGGCCTGTAATGTAACAGGCGACATCTGCTGGCATGTGGTGAGTTGCACTCGGCTGCTTATACTGATCCTGGCTCCGTAATTAGCTGATTGATTAAGTGATTAATTAATCTTTATATTTACTTAACCATCAATTTGTTTCCTGTCATTCAATTACTTGCTTTTCCATAAATACGCAAAGATATGAAAGGGAAATTATCACCAATCTAATATTGTTTTTTAAATTAACGACTATTTGTTAATCAACGATATTGAAAGTTGGTTTAGGCTTTCGAAATAACTGGAAGTGACATGTTAGGATCATTTTACTTTAGATAAAATAAACCTTGAATGTGAAAATGGTTAAAAGCGATTATTTTTGGAGAAAGCTAGGCAGTATTTGCAGCTGATTTACGATATTCTCAACTTGACTGAGTTCTTACTCTAGATGTGTCTGTGTGCATGATAATGCATGTGCATGCAATTCACAATGTTCTGGGAATGTTACACCAGGTAAGTGCCTGTCTTACAATACAGGGTCATCTCATCTTCACTCTCGCAGTATCAATGAAGTTTTTTTCTCTCCACGATCATCGTTATTAATTTTGTTAGCATGTTAACACTAAACTTTGACTTTCAAAATTATTTTTGTTGATATTGATATTCCTGAGATTAATTTGGAATGGATTATCATTTTGTTTTGTAAAGAACAAGACATCACTTCACCCTTCTGTTTGCAGAGACATTTGAAATGAACATCACCAAAAGCACTTTTCAAAAAATGCACCTGAAAATTCTGTTCATATTTTGAAAAAATAGCAGCGTTTTAACAGATCATTATGGACACACTTTTCACAATAATTTTGTCACCCACTCACAAGCATACATACAATGATGTTATTATTTTTCACCAGTATTTTAACCTTCATTTAAAATTACATCATTTGAACTTGATCTACAAACATATTTTGACCCTTTGCACACAGAAAAGATCAAATTATTCATCACACAGTTCATGAGTAAAATACATGAATCTTTTGAAAATATATTATTTAATCAACTTTTTTTAACAAAAAGATTACTCAAAGAAGATATTAATCCTTTTCAGCCCGGCAAGACAATCATCAGCATAAACTTTTTCCGTCTGTTCCGCGTGATGAGACTGGTCAAGTTGCTGAGTCGAGGGGAGGGTATACGAACCCTCCTGTGGACTTTCATCAAATCATTCCAGGTAATCTCATAGAAATGAAGTTATAATGGCAAGTATATATGTGAAGAAGTATGGCACATTGTCACTTTACCTGAAATTATTTGAATTTACAAATGCAAAATTTAATGATTGTATTAATTCACGATCAAAAATGATATTTTTAAATGAAGAGAATGAACTCTGTTTAATCATAATATACTTTTATCAGTTTCATCAAAATTTGATGACTTGATGAGAAGTTGAGATTGAGAAACTGATATGACCATTGTATTTACTGACTGTGCTTTACTGTTGCAGGCTCTTCCTTATGTTGCATTGCTCATTGTGATGCTCTTCTTTATCTATGCAGTTATTGGAATGCAGGTGATTATATATACATACATTATTTGCTTGGGTTATACACTTGTTAAGCCTTTGTGTTCCTATGATTACAGCCTTATATTAATGTAAAACAGTGTTGCTATTATTTTTACATTTGTGTTCAAATTGATTTACAAAGTATAACATGTTGAATACAGTAATGCTTAATATTTCATCAATAGTTATAAATTGTGTAACATACTTAAAAATAGTGTTACTATGTTTTTGCATAGTAACACTAAGTTTAAGTGTACTAAGAATGATAACTCTGTTGTTTGACAACCTGTAAAATCCGCTGACTGTTGTATTTCAGGTGTTTGGTAAGATTAAGCTGGATGACAACACAAGCATTCACAGAAACAACAATTTCCAAACTTTCCCCCACGCTGTGCTGGTGCTCTTCAGGTGTGTATCACTCATCAATGATACAAATATTTCAATATTTTACTTTCAAACAACATGCAGAATTAGGGCTATATTTACATTTAAAGAAGTAATGTTCTTAGATACATTGATCAAATCGCCAGTTTTAACTTAAGAAAACACAGTTTGATGTATTTACATGCATCGTCAGTTCACAATATTCAGTGGCATACACAGTGGATAGTTGATAGATACTTAAGAATATATCACAAACAGAAAGTAATTTGCTATAACTTTACAGTGTGTTTTCTAATGATAAGTTGATAGTGAGCGCTGTACATGGCGTGTACTTGTTGTACAGATCTGCGACGGGAGAGGCGTGGCAGAACATCATGTTGGACTGTGTGAACCGGCCGGAGGTGCGGTGTGACCCGTTAGCCGACAAAGACCACAATATCACCAGCGGAGACGAGCCTGGCTGTGGCAACGACTTCGCTTTCATCTACTTCATCTCATTCTACATACTTTGCTCATTTCTAGTAAGTTTTTCGAAAAGTTATTCTGAAAGAATTTTTGAAATGTTTAGGAATATGTCTGATGCATTAAATAGAGAAAAGGTGCTTGAAAGGATTTATCTTTCAAATGCTGCAATGGGTACGTGTTGCTGATGTGGTAACTGAGAGTTTTCATTACATTTCTTTTACATTATGAACTTCACAAATACAAATTTCTTCAAATCAACTTTCGTTATACCAATATCCATGTAAAGTGGCCAAACTAGGGAAAATATCAAAATGACATTGTATTCTGTTTAGATTATCAATTTGTTTGTGGCTGTCATCATGGACAACTTTGACTATCTGACACGTGATTGGTCGATTCTCGGACCCCATCACCTGGACGAGTTTGTCCGATACTGGTCTGAGTATGATCCGGAAGCAAAGTAAGTCACACTCAAACTATTCCTCACCTTAATTGATGTAAAATGTAAATTTGAGTTCCTCCTTTGGTATGTCAAGCTTTCTCTTGTTCCTAGATGATCCTCGGAGAATGATGAAAATGAGACATTAATCATAAAAGCAACAATGTATCTTTAATACAATGTATCTTTAATATATAAAATATAGAGATATGGATTGTGCTCATGGCACCTGTGCCAGTTGAAGCGTCGTTCTGTCCTCATAGTACTGCTTACCTAGCAAGGAGACAACAACTCCAATGTACATTGGTATTACAACCTTGGGAGTCAAATTCTGGTCAATTTAGATGAATTCTTTGTTACATTGTTGTTAATTTTGGTTCAGCTAACTGAATAATTTGTGTCGGTATTCTTTTCTCATACCTTTAGTGAACAATGTTTTTTTTATCACCACAGAGGACGAATCAAGCACTTAGATGTTGTGACTTTATTGAGAAAGATTTCTCCACCGCTCGGCTTCGGCAAACTCTGTCCTCACCGGGTTGCATGCAAGGTATGTAGACACTAGTTTTGTTCCAACATGCATGAAGCTATAGGAACATTCTAAAATAGTTTGACATCGCAGCAACTTGAAAACCCCTTGCACATATCTCAGGGGTGTATATGTAATATCAAAGCTCTTGCCAAACAGAATAGTCTTCATAAGGTACTATTCCAAACCTATTTCTGATATGTATACTGATATACATGTATACATTCTATCTACAATCTCGTCCGTCCTTCCTGTTGTAACAGAGGTTGGTGAGCATGAACATGCCCCTCAACAGCGACGGCACGGTCATGTTCAATGCCACGCTCTTCGCCTTGGTCCGAACATCGCTGAAGATTAAGGTCGAGGGCAACATCGACACAGCCAATGAGGAGCTCCGGGCTGTCATCAAGAAGATCTGGAAGAGGACAAGTCCGAAACTACTTGATCAAGTCGTCCCGCCAGCTGGCAGTAGGTTTATTCTTATTTTATCGACGACAACTTCCCGACCTTTTGCCATCTTGGTGTGGACAAGGGGACATAACTCACAACAAGTTAAATAGAGGCAAAGACATAATAACATACTCATCTTACCAGTGGATAAAGTTTATAAAAGATACATTTGAATTAAAAAGTAGTCAAAGATGTAGCTTAGAAGAGAACAAATTACTTAGATTATAAGTAAAGAATTTTAATTAGAATACTTTTCTTACAAGAATAGATCAATGTTATAAAAATAATCAACCGATTTGAAAGAATATCACTATATGAGTAATGAATATGATATTTCGAGGCACATTTAATAACAATCTTGGCTCGTTAGGTTCAGCTTAGAAATATAGATCACAGCAACTCGTGCAGTGAGTTGAGTTGCCTTCATTCTTCACTGTAAGTGATATTAATGTCAGTTATTGATCACTAGTAATTAATAATCATGATTCAAAACAATGGTATCTGTTTTGTAAAGTTTAAATTTTTTAAAAATTTTAAATATAATTTTTTAGCTCATCAGGCCTGAAAGGCCCGATGGGCTTATGGCATGGCATGGTGTCCGGCGTCCGTCCATCCGTAAACTTTTCGCTTTTTCGACTTCTTCTCCAGAACCAATGACTCCACAGAGCTGAAATTTTATGTGCAGACTCCTTGACCAATGGGGATTCTAAATTGTAAATTTCATGACCCCATGACCCCAAATGGGGTCACAGGGGTCACATCCTTAAAAACCTATTTTCATCTTCTTCTTCAGTTCCAAAAGGTCTAGAGAGCTGAAAAGTTGTGTGCAGATTATGTGATTATGTGACCCCGTGACCCCAAATGGGGTCACCGGGGTCACATCCTTAAAAACTTATTTTCATCTTCTTCTCAAGTTCCAAAAGGTCCAGAGAGCTGAAAAATTGTGTGCAGACTCCTTGGCCATTGGGGATTCTAAATTGTAGATTATGTGACCCCGTGACCCCAAATGGTGTCACAGGGTTCACATCCTTAAAACCTATTTTCATCTTCTTCTCCAGTTCCAAAAGGTCTAGAGAGCTGAAAAGTTGTGTGCAGACTCCTTGGCCAATGGGGATTCTAAATTGTAGATTATGTGACCCCGTGACCCCAAATGGGGTCACAGGGGTCACATCCTTAAAAACCTATTTTCATGTTCTTGGCCAATGGGGATTCTAAATTGTAGATTATGGGGTTCCGTGACCCCAAATGGGGTCACAGTGGTCATGATCTAAGAACCTATCTTTTGCTTGTAAACAATAACTTAAATAACTTAAATATTCAACTTTAGATAGTAAATCAATGAAATCCTGATGAGCTACAGAGCCCATGGCTCTATTTTTATTAAGTTACTTCAAGTTGACAATAATATCTAATGTAAGTTCACTAATGTGCTGTCTTCACTGAAAGTAGTGAAGAAATATGATTTTATGAAATTATAGAAAATTGAAAAGGAAAAAATTAATGCATGAATGAGTTTATAAAAGAATGAGTGAATGAATGAATCAATGAGTTGATAAATAAATAAATAAATAGATAAATGAGTTGATAAAATTTGAAGGAGTTGATATATATAAATGAATGAGTTGTTAAAACAATGAATACATGAATGAATAATTTTTTTGGGGATAAATTAGTTAAAATGCAAAGAATGAATGAGTTAATGAAATAATAAATTAATGAATGAAATTTATAAATAACACAAAGCACAGTAACAAACTGAGGGAAAGACAGATCTGAAAATTTAAGTAAATAAAGACTTTATACTAAAACATGATGTACAATGGATAGATAATTATTTTGAACTAATGTGAGATTGTGATAAAGTAAAACCAGTTAGTAGCCTACAACAGCTAAACTTGATGTCAGGTGTTTGTTCAGGCAAGTATGTGAGTTATCTCCCCCTTGGCCTCTTTGCTGGTCCCGCCAGGAGATGCTTGGTCACTAAGTAACTTTTTGTGCACAGTTCAAACTAATTTTCAAAAATTATCAAAATTATGAAAAATATAATCTTTTTTTAAATGATATTTTAAACTCAGGTTTTTTTAGATTGAAAAAAATTCTATCACTTTAATAGAATATTATTGCATTTGATCAACAAAGAGAATGATTGTGGTGATTATTACCTGTGCACTTAGAGATACCTGTGTGATCAAGAGGCCTTTGACAGTGTAAGCACACTTACTCAGACGACTTGGTCATTGTAACAATTTCAGAAGAAAATTTATGACAAAAACTTTTGCAGAATAATGCAAAAAACCTAATTTTCCATTAGGATGATGAAAAAGAACAATTTGATAAAACAACAAAAATATTTGTTCAAAGCAATGACAAATTTTGTTATTGGAAAAAAACAACATTATAAGCATATTTTATTGAGTAAAGTGCATTACCCTGTGTGAGGCCTGTTTGAGTGCAGTTGCACACCTAGTGGTGTAGACGAGGGCGATCACTGAATGCCCTCCTCCCCTCGGAGTGATGTGGAGTGGAGTGGTCCATACAGATCAGGTGGAACCGTACTAGTCACCGTCTCCAGGGGCAGAGCACGACTTGATGACTTCCTCCTTACTATCGGGATTCTCAGGAGGGATTTGTTACAATGGTGTATAAAATATACCGTATTTCCTCGACTACAACCAGGGTCTCAAATATAACCCAGCCTCGAAAAGGGGTAAGGGGTTGCTGAATGAAATAGAACCCCTGGGTTTGTTTTTGAGGAAATACGGTATGCAGACTGACAAACTGTAACCTGGTCCTGGCTTGCAAATTTGGGAGGATTTCTTCATTATTGCGATATAAATTGACAGCAGGACACTTTCGGGTTGGCTTTTCTCGTCAGGTTTAATTGATACAAGAGATTTTGGTCTACAAGATTTTGTAACAGGGGAGGGGAAGTCTGGTAAATTGTATGTGTAAGGAATCAGATATATAATGCTCTGCCCTTGGAGATTAGCTGGGCTGCCTTGCTAGCTGAATGTATCTCTGTCACCGGAAACAACACTCTGTAGTTGATATATAGAAGCTAATTGTATCATGGAAAATACATGTATAATGAATCAAGGATTTTATGTAAGGAATAAATTCAAGATCTAAATCCATAATCTGGAACTTATAATTGAAGAATCTTAAAATGCCTTATGCAGAGAATCCATAAACTCTACCCGTCTCTGAAGTATTATTGAAGTTTTACCTACAAGTGTTGGTTCCGGTGAGTCACTGCATGAGCTCTGAACACGGTGTTGTAGCTTGATGTAGCGAACCTGCCACTACCCGCTGGCCTATCACAAACAACTACAGATGAGATCCAACATACCCGTAACCATATGAAGCTTTAAACTACTCCTGGGAAATCTCCATGTGATATAGTATCACATTTCTACACTTGTACGACTATTGTATATATAGTCAGTAACCATCTCGGGATGTCATTCAGTAAATCATTTCTCAAATTTTACAATGCCTTTGAGCTCCACCATCTTGAGCAATATATATATATGTATATGAACAATGCACCAATCCGATCTTAAATTGTATTGGCCATCTTAGGTGACGCCATCAAAAAACCTGATTAAAATCACCAAATAATTGCTTAACGTCAGTATACTTGACAGATATATCCCCCTTTTAGTCAATACAATGGATCATTTAACTGTCAGTTTGAGTTTGTGATGGGTATGTGGTGTACATAGTTTATTACTTGTTCTTGATTTATTGTTTGAAATGATAATAATATAACATGTTCTTTCTTTTTTTGGATATGAGAATATATATAGGCAGTTGTAATTTTGCATAAAGATTTGTATGTAATGTAATCGTTTATATCTCAGAGGATGAAACTTGTTGCACAATTGTTACAATTGTTTATACTAAAGAAGAGTACCTTGTTGCAATATAATATTTTTCATGTGGTTTATCATGGGTGATGCAGCATCTAGAATTTGTGTTTAAAGTTATTTGTCTTCAATGAGAATACCGTATTATACTTGAAACGTTTTGGCTTGTTTTGACAGTAACCCGTACATATACATTTCTTTATCAAGTCATCATAACACAATAAGTAAACAATAATAGGAATATATATATAAGTAACAATTTTCTACTAAGAAGGGAATGAAATCATACTAAAGAAATTTCTTTACAAAATTTTGAAACAACTGCAGTAAAATTGCGGACAAGAACAAGATGCTGGATCACCAGAATGAAATGCTGTAATATTGTAATTTATGGAAGCAAGCCAACATTAATCCTTGTGTTAGAATGAGGACCTATGTGCATAAAGTCTGCCTATATTGTGTTACCATCCTCTGTCTACAGCTCATTATATACCTGTATATACATATATATATACCAAGGCATTGTCTGTTATGTCTTCCTAATACATGTACATGTATATGTAGTGTGCTAAATTAAGCTTTTATATTGCCTTTGTCTTCATTACGGTCATGACCAAATGATTCAAATATTCCTGAATGACCCTTTATATTGGCTTTTGGGTCATTTGTAGCCTTATTTAATAAAATGAACCCTTGAATATATTCTGATCGTTCCCTTACATAAATTTAATGGTTTTATATTTTATTTTTAATAATTTGTTTGAAATTTCATAGTTATCTCTAGAGAAAACTTACGGTAGTGAAGATTCTGTGAGGAGGTCTCCTGATCCTGTGGGCACCATACAAGTCCAACACTTTGACTCGGAACAAATTATTTATTCTTAAACTGTGACCGTTTTAATAAATATTGCAAAAGAGCCTCTGAGAAATTGGAATTTCAGACAACCATGGGGACAAATGTTCCTTCTAAAAAATCTTACTTTGGCACACTTGTATGTACGTATACCAAATATATCCATATATGTCTAACCAGGCATCGTTCTGCATTGTCTCTGATCCTCGTTAAGTGCACGACTAATTGTGAAGACTGCATATGTTTACAGGAGATGACGATGTCACCGTTGGAAAATTCTATGCAACCTTTCTCATCCAAGACTATTTCCGGCGCTTTAAGAAACGCAAAGAACAGATGGTTAAGATCCAGAAGGGACAAGAACACACCCACGCGTTGCATGTGAGTACAGTGGTCGCGTGTCTGTACATGTCTCTATGTGTAACCTAAGGTTACTTCATTGGATGTATAGTATGGTAGTATTGTTAACTGATTTCTGAATTACCATGGAGGACATTTTGGTCAAAATACTTTGTGAAAATTACTATTGAGTTTGATGAATTTTGTTCAAAGGTAACAGTACTTTATGGAAATTATTTAATAGTATGTTCAAAATATGTGATTGGTAAATCAATAATATTGGAGTAATATTATGGCCTAAGTTGATTTTGGTTTGCTAAGAAAATTTTCACAACAAGAATTCACAGATTTGTTTGATCAAGAAGGAATTTCTTTTTGAACATTGGTTCATAAAACAAATCGGTTTGAATTGTATACAGTGGTAAAATATCAAATAAGAATGACAATAACAAAGAATGAATATTTATAAAGTTGAAATAATATCTTGTGTACCTTGACTTTTGATTCTTTATGTGTGTGTCATAACATATTTCAATTAATATCAATATATCATCAATTATTCAGTATTTTATTACTTTCAAAGACTTGTTAATTAGTTAATTAAACTTTATGATGAATTAAATTGTTTGAAAAAGTTTGAAAGTTAATAATTTATGGTTAGAAATTTAAATGTTTATATGAGATCTATTCAATGCATGTGAGAGCATTTGAGCACTATATGTAGGGTTAGTGGATTAGGCTTTTGAATATAATTAATATAATTAACTCCAGGTTTATCAGACCCTCATCACTCATATTAATCACACTAATTAGCTTTCATCTTCACATTCATTAAGATTTTTTACTTTAATTTTCATCCTTGCATTAATTAATTTTCATCTTTACTTTCATTAATTTTCATCTTTACTGTTATAAATATTTACCTTAACATCAATAACCTTTTCTTATCTATCATTAATTTTATTATTCAAACATCAATTATTTTCTCATCTTTTACATTCATCATTTTATCCATTTTACTTTAATCATTTTCTCAATCTTTGGTTTTCATCTTTATATCATACTGTTTATCATTCTTCCAATGATTTATTTTCCATAATTTATTTTGATATTTATTTGCTCATCTACACATCCTTAACTCCCTCATCTCTGTGTCTGTGTGTTGTGTGCAATGAATTTTACTTTACCTAGGCTAGAGAAGATGTACAGTCATTGTCTATACATTGCTATATTTTGCTTTTAAATGTTTGCTGAATTATTAAAGCTTCATATTTGTCCATTTTCCGAACTATATGATCAGAGCGTTTCAAACTTTTCCCAATTTTGAAAGAAAACAAATCTAGAACATTAAAATATTAAGTTCACTTTTCTCTACAATCTAACAATCTTAACACTGTACTTGTGAATCTCTATTATTCCAATATTGGAATATTTCTGTTAGTAATGAGTTGATTTTCATGTAAATTTGGCAATCAGATGGTTTAGCACTAATTGATTCAGCAGCCAGTGTGTTAATGAATCAAATTAGCTTGCTTACAATGACTGTGCATTCCGATATTTGCCATGTGTATTAGATAGTGGATTGTTGCTTGCGGATATGTTTTTCATCCTACTTTTCAGCTGTCTTTGCTTAGCCTTAACCTTTACTCAACTCGATTTTCTCTTTCAACTATAATACAGATGAAGTTAAGACACTTCTGAAATTCTACTAGTTGCCTCTGCTTAAGTATTTAGTTTGTAGTCTTACACAGGATCAACATAGCTGACAAAAAAATATTTTCTTACAATTTTGATTCAATTAATGTTTTCAAAAGACAGTATACTTGGAAAGTCAAATTTCTTTGTCCCTTTTCACTCGCAGATATTTAAAATTTCTTTCCCCCTTTTCAGATAAGACAATTTCTTTTAACGTTTAACTTATTCAAAATCTAAATTTAATATAAACATTAAGAGATTTAATGAAGCATGTCTATATGCTTGCAGTGATAGAGGCCACATTGACACCACTGCATGGAATGTCTTCAACACTGCTTGAGCTTTGCTTAATTACTGCTTATGATTAATAACCAATTAATAACAGAAAGTAGAATAACCGCCTTGACAGTAGAAGCAGTTCAAACAACAGATCAGATTAGTTTTTCATCTTCATGTCGCAGTATGGTTACTTTTAATCGTAAAATGCTATGGATCTAGTGATAATAAACGCCTAAAAGGTTTTGTTGATCATAAATATCAAAGGATTGTTTAATTTCTATCAAGGACGTGTGCTTACAACGATAGGAACACTGGGATTGTGCACTAATTACAGGATTTTTATGGATCAAATGAATACAAATAAATGTAGTTGTTTGTACATTGCAAAATTTTATCCTAGTTCAAAAGCGCTTTATTTGCGGTTCCATGTATATACGGAGATAGCCTACTTTCATAAAGCCTTTATTTACGGGTCCAAGTATATTGGGGGATAGGCTAGTTTCATAAACCCTTTATTTACGGGTCCAATTATATTGGGGGATAGCCTAGTTTCATAAACCCTTTATTTACGGGTCCAATTATATTGGGGGATAGCCTAGTTTCATAAACCTTTATTTACGGGTCTAAGTATATTGGGGGATAGCCTAGTTTCATAAACCCTTTATTTATGGGTCCAAATATATTGGGGGATAGCCTAGTTTCACAAACTCTTTATTTACGGGTCCAAGTATATTGGGGGATAGCCTAGTTTCATAAACCCTTTATTTACGGGTTCAAGTATATTGGGGGATAGCCAAGTTTCATAAACCCTTTATTTACGGGTCCAAGAATAATGGGGATATCCTAGTTTCTGTCAATGATCTATGCGAGTCAAAGTATATTGAGGATAGCCTAGTTTCTGTCAATGATCTATGCAGGTCCAAGTATATTTGGGATAGCCTAGTTTCTGTCAGTTATCTATGCGGGTCCAAGTATATTGGGGATGGCCTAGTTTCTGTCAGTGATCTATGCGGGTCCAAGTATATTGGGGATAGCCTAGTTTCTGTCAGTTATCTATGCGGGTCCAAGTATATTGGGGATGGCCTAGTTTCTGTCAGTGATCTATGCGGGTCCAAGTATATTGGGGATGGCCCAGAATGGTTTGGCAATAATTAATTATGCAGCTGAAGTAAAAAAGCAAGGGTCCAGACAGAGATATATTCTCTGTCAAATCTTATTTTAACAAACTGCTGAGGTAGGCGAATATACAATCATTTTAACAAACTGTTGAGGTAGGCGAATATACAATCATTTTAACAAACTGTTGAGGTAGGCGAATGTACAATCATTTTACCAAACTGCTGAGATAGACGAATGTACAATCATTTTACCAAACTGCTGAGATAGACGAATGTACAATCATGTAGTAGAACTGCATCTGTTAGTTGTGCCCACTATTTAGGTAGAGTTAGAGCACAAACAACATCAGCTAGAAGACTAGAACCCAGGCATTTGGTTTACTAATACGTAGTGATCAAACGCTTGATTATCATCTGAACTATTTGCTTGAATTGTAATCAAATATTTTCCAGCTTTCTGTCCTCCATCTTTTCAAATGCTTTTCTTTCAATTCTTGCTTGCAAATTTCATAGGGGATATTTTAACTTTATAATCCTCTTTTTCTTTAATGGTGATAATGAGGAAAAAAATATTAAAATTTGGAAAAAAAACCTGGCATCATTTGATAACTTGTGTGTAAACTTTGGTGATATATCTACTATTTTCATTTTCATTTCCAAAGCCTTTTTGTAACAACAGGGAGTTTAAAAGCAATGAATAAACTCAAACAGATGGCTAGGCAAGATTTTGAAGGTCCTTGAGCCCTACAGAATCCTAGGGTCAATATTGTGGGCCAAAAAGCCTACATACTAACCACAATAGGTTCGTAACCAATGACCATTTGCAAGCCTGACAGAGAAACCTGATGGTCTTATCTTATAGGCTGGTCTACGAGCTGTGCATGATCTGGGGCCGGAGATACGACGTGCGATATCAGGCAATTTGGATGATGAAGAATTCTTAGATAAAGGCGTTGAAGAACCTATGCATAGGGTTGGTAAAGCTTACGTATTTACCCTCTCCTGTATACAGGTACCAGCTGGATCTACTCAGCTCATTGAAAACCCTTACAAAATTTAGTGTCCTCAAATGTTCAAAGTCTAAGGATTCTTTTAGGTTAGGTAACAAGTTTATCACAAGTTACAAAATAGAAAAGAAACATATGTAGGGCCCTCATTTGCATCACAGGATAGGGACGAGGATAGGAAGGACTATTTTCTGTATGAAAGTGTTTGAACCTCTCTGCACCTCCAAGAATCTGCACAGTGCTACAGTGACCGGATGACACATTCTAACATCTTTTCTTGTTACAATCTCCTCTACCCATCTCAAACAAGTTCTTCCCGAAATTAATATGATTGCTTGATTAATAAGTTAAGCAAAAGTTTTCAAATGCCTGAAATTCAAGGGAGAGGTAGGCTTATCTAGCGAAGGTAGCGCTCGATCATTTGATCTACATATCCGTGAATAAAGACAGTTTTTAGTTTTACTCGTAGACTAGATGTTGTAGTTATAATTTATTCATTATCAGTTATTTTTATATGAATATAAGTTTATGAGTAATATTTACTGTTTTTATAACAATGTTTTATCGTTGAATATTTATATCACAATTCATATAAATATTATGTTGGTATCCCACATATGATTTACATATATGTGTACAAAGTGTAACAATTTAACAAAGTGTAGTCATTTTGAAACAGCTTAACAAAGTGTAACTGTGTTCGATATCTTAATATGTGTTACAAAGTGCAACAATTATGCAATATGTATAAAAATGTGTAACGAAGATTCATAAAGTGTAAGAAAGTTGAACAAATTATAACAATGATATAAAGAGAGATTTTACTCTTGGCATGAAGCTCTGCAGTTCTTGTGATTTATTTATTTCTATATTGTGGCCATGCCATCGTATCAATGGTGCCCCTGTCAGCCAGTAGCCGTGTTCCCACTCTCATGCAATGGACGTTCTTCACACTCCATTACCGCAAACTTGTACTTTTAGTTTTTCTTCTATTTAGATAAATATGTTAGCATTTGCAACAATGATAAACAGAATTTTAACTGGAGTCTTATGTGTAGGGAAATGAATAAATGCATTGTCTATGTTAGTTGGCATACCTTTTGAAATACATTATATTTAGTTGAATTACAATTACAATTGTTAAGCTATCAAGAAACACAAGCTCTTCTAAAATTCATATAATGCTCTTCCTTCAAAGTATGTAACTCTTTTCTATTGCTACCTTTTCCTAAAAATCATAATGTATAATGCAAATTACTTATTTAAATTATACAACAAAAGAAATATTTTTGTTTTCAGAGAAATCACGGTCTATTTGGCAGTATGGTTAACGCCATTGCTGGTTACACCAGACCGATACTTCCATTCCTAAACCGCACACAGTCATTAAAGGGCAACAAGCCCAGCAACTTGGAGGATCCGAAAATGTCGTCGGTAAACTCTTGGGCGGCGGCGACGAAGCTGGTGAAGGAGAATGGTAACCTGACGACGGGGTCGTGCAACCACCTCAACCTGGAGACACACTCTCAGATGAACCACACCCCCTCGCCACGCCCCTCCCTCAACATCCCCCCGGAGCCACTCGGGGTGGAGGAGCGCCACGATAGCAGGGAAAGGTGGGCATTCAAGATTCTGGATGTAGTAGAAACGTTAGATATGTTTTAATTGTTTATTTCTGTATATGGACTTTTATATTAATATTAATATATTGATTTCTAAAATAGTGTATTGTATTTCACTGTTTATAAATAGTGCTGTGATTTAATCCAATCTGCTATGTAGTGTAACATTTGTAAATGATTAATATCGTCAATTAGATCTGGTTTGGTGTAACTAAATATTGATAACTTATTGAAGACAATTGTGAAAAAGTATGAATAAAATCAAATCTAAGGGGAAAAATGTAAAATCAATTTTGGCACATAAACAGTGAGCCAGTGGAAGTCAGTGAAGCAAGTGAAGTGACAGAAGCGTCTGAGAAGGAGAGGTGAGCAGGGTTATCTCCCTTGTGTGATGCCGCCAGAAGAACACAGAATCTGAACCTGTATATCTGTTTGCAATTTACCCCAAAACCCTGAACAATTTACATTCTTACTCCATTGACTTGCAACAGGAAGCAGCTGATCATCATTGCCTCTTTTAGCTTTCAACACTTTCTTTATCTCCTTCCTGATCTTTCTTCAAGGAATTTTGATTGTGTCATCTCCTCTGAATTTTACCATTCACTTTTAACATGTTTACCGCTGCCAACTTTTTAAGCCTTTTGAAATTATTTTCAGGTGAATTTGACCCATCTTATCAATTACTTCTTCCAAACTAACCATTTTGCACATATTTCCTTTAGAGCTGGTCACATGTTATCTTGCTGCAAGGCTGAAAACTGGGATACCAATTATATGAAGGAGGAGGTTATTAAGAATGTGATGATAGCCTTTTAGAACATATTGGTTTCTTTTCCATTTAACCTTGCTGTGACGAAGATTTACAAGAGCTGAATAAGGTCATCTAATGATTGTAGATAAGCAAATTAAACCAAACCCAAATAATCCATTTTCAAACCCCATTTGTCATAGTGAGTCTTTGAAAGTCCTCAAACTATCTTCTGATTTTGGACCAAATGTAAACTGGGTCATGTCTTAGAAAGTGGCAGCAATGAGAAACTGAGTTGTCTGATCTTCGGGCCCTTGAACAATGCTCCTGGCACCAGATCTTCCAGATGACACAGGAGCCTGCATATATCCATTAGCTTCTTGCAGCTAATGTCCTCAGATAGTAAGATGGAATATAAAATACCATCCAGGAGAGACATCTTTGAGATAGAGTCTTCAACATTGTGATCTCTAAGGGTCAAATAAAAAGGGTCTGCTTCGGGATCAAGCAAATTTGATTTCCAAGTCAAATGCACTGAACAAGTTGAGTCTCATCTAATGGATCCTCAAAGACATGGACTTGATAAAAAAAAAACTCATTTTGTGTATCTTTTGCAGGATTTAGTCTTGAGGTGGAGAAATTTCAGAATTGTTCAATCTGGGGTTTCTGAAGACTCTGACACAAATAAAACGAAATGTGTGTCTCTTGCAGCATTGTGTCGTCAGAGGGTGAAATAGAGTCTGAGGAAGAGGAGGAGGAGTCTGAGGGGGAGGAGGGGGGAGAGGGGTTGGGTGATGAGGGACAGGGGGGGGACTCTGACCTAGAAACTGTTGTGTCCCAGTCCTCTGCGACCTCCCCTCAGCCACTTGTGCTTGGTGACCATGTGATCCCCAACAACCGCACCCATTCCTCCAGTCCTTCCGAGGTGACCAAGAAACATGGCATTTACATATACCGAGAGTGAGTCCACGCTTCCTCACTAATCTGTCTGGTTCTGAGGCTCGTAGGACCTTCTTGAGTATGGTTTCAATCTGAACTCAACTAATTTGTTGATTGTTGTCACATCATGACAGTGACCATGAGTTGAGGTTGAAACTGTTCTCAGGAACGTTTTATGACCTTGGTGCCTATTCTTATTAACTTTGACTTGTTGTCCCTTTCTTGTTAACACATTTTTCCCTGTAATGTTTTGTGGGATGTGGTAAAACCTTTGGTATCTTTTTTACCATTTGTGAAAAATATTCACGATGTATTTACCTTCAGATGGATTCATGTTGGTCAAAGAATGAAAAGTATATTGAATATGTGTTGATTTGACAAATATGACAATGAAAGGCATTCTTATTGATATAAACTTGAAAAATGAAAGAATTGGGAACCTTGATTCCTAAATAAATAATATAGTCCATTCATTTTAAATATGAAGACATTTACAAAAGATATTCGCTGTCAAGGTAAGTTGAACTCTCCGCAGAACCATTTTAAACAGCCTCCCAAATTACCAACTAACAAACCTCCTGATTTCCCTAAATAACAAGGATCTCAATTTCCCAGTTAATGAAATCTTGATATCCCACAGTCTTCCACAAGAGGACAGTGACTATGAGCGAGAACAGACACCGCCGACACCACCACCGAGGAAACTGAGTCGACGGGGCGCATCTTTCAAACTCGGCTGCATCGGGAAGCAGGACAGCGATGAAAACCCGCTAATGCGAAAAGTTGCAGAACCGCTGCGACTCACGCAGGCGCAGGTAACCCCACAGGTGAAGGCTTTTAATTGGTAGAAGTGAGTGAGTGCAGAGTTATCCGCCCTTGCTGTTGCTGCTGCTGCTACCGCTGCATCCAGAATGTGCTAGCTAGATAGAGGCCTCATCGGGTGACTCACAGAGTGATGTACTGACTCCTAGTGCATGATCTGCTTCTGTTTGTATACTCTAACCTCTTATAATACTCAAACTATGTACAATACTCTCGTGGGTATAAGACCAGGGGGCCCGGCAAACATATATCTTGAAAATATGGGGGTGAGCTATTTACCGGGAGAGACCCCAACTGAGATGAAAATTCGGACCGAATCTATATTCCAGTTATATATGTGGTTCTCAAGCAAAACTATGTATGGTACTCAAACTATGTATGGTACTCAAACTATGTATGGTACTCAAGCTATGAATGGTCCTCCAGTTATACTGCAACTAGATGTATTCTCCAGCTATGTATGATACTCCAGCTACATGGTTCTGCAACTAGATGTATTCTCCAGCTATGTATGATACTCAAACTATGTATGATACTCAAACTATGTATGATACTCAAACTATGTATGGTACTCAAGCTATGAATGGTCCTCCAGTTATACTGCAACTAGATGTATTCTCCAGCTATGTATGATACTCCAGCTACATGGTTCTGCAACTAGATGTATTCTCCAGCTATGTATGATACTCAAACTATGTATGATACTCAAACTATGTATGATACTCAAACTTTGTATGGTACTCAAGCTATGAATGGTCCTCCAGTTATACTGCAACTAGATGTATTCTCCAGCTATGTATGATACTCCAGCTACATGGTTCTGCAACTAGATGTATTCTCCAGCTATGTATGATACTCAAACTATGTATGATACTCAAACTATGTATGATACTCAAACTTTGTATGGTACTCAAGCTATGAATGGTCCTCCAGTTATACTGCAACTAGATGTATTCTCCAGCTATGTATGATACTCCAGCTACATGGTTCTGCAACTAGATGTATTCTCCAGCTATGTATGGTACTCAAACTATGTATGATACTCAAGCTATGAATGGTCCTCCAGTTATACTGCAACTAGATGTATTCTCCAGCTATGTATGGTACTCAAACTATGTATGGTACTCAAACTATGTATGGTACTCAAACTATGTATGATACTCAAACTATGTATGGTACTCAAACTATGTATGATACTCAAACTATGTATGATACTCAAACTATGTATGGTACTCAAACTATGTATGATACTCAAACTATGTATGATACTCAAACTATGTATGATACTCAAACTATGTATGGTACTCAAGCTATGAATGGTCCTCCAGTTATACTGCAACTAGATGTATTCTCCAGCTATGTATGATACTCCAGCTACATGGTTCTGCAACTAGATGTATTCTCCAGCTATGTATGATACTCAAACTATGTATGATACTCAAACTATGTATGATACTCAAACTTTGTATGGTACTCAAGCTATGAATGGTCCTCCAGTTATACTGCAACTAGATGTATTCTCCAGCTATGTATGATACTCCAGCTACATGGTTCTGCAACTAGATGTATTCTCCAGCTATGTATGATACTCAAACTATGTATGATACTCAAACTATGTATGATACTCAAACTATGTATGGTACTCAAACTATGTATGATACTCAAACTATGTATGGTACTCAAGCTATGAATGGTCCTCCAGTTATACTGCAACTAGATGTATTCTCCAGCTATGTATGGTACTCCAGCTACATGGTTCTGCAACTAGATGTATTCTCCAGCTATGTATGGTACTCAAACTATGTATGATACTCAAACTATGTATGGTACTCAAACTATGTATGATACTCAAACTATGTATGATACTCAAACTATGTATGGTACTCAAACTATGTATGATACTCAAACTATGTATGATACTCAAACTATGTATGATACTCAAACTATGTATGGTACTCAAACTATGTATGATACTCAAACTATGTATGATACTCAAACTATGTATGGTACTCAAACTATGTATGATACTCAAACTATGTATGGTACTCAAGCTATGTATGATACTCAAACTATGTATGATACTCAAACTATGTATGATACTCAAACTATGTATGATACTCAAACTATGTATGATACTCAAACTATGTATGATACTCAAACTATGTATGATACTCAAACTATGTATGGTACTCAAGCTATGAATGGTCCTCCAGTTATACTGCAACTAGATGTATTCTCCAGCTATGTATGATACTCCAGCTACATGGTTCTGCAACTAGATGTATTCTCCAGCTATGTATGGTACTCAAACTATGTATGATACTCAAACTATGTATGGTACTCAAACTATGTATGATACTCAAACTATGTATGATACTCAAACTATGTATGGTACTCAAACTATGTATGATACTCAAACTATGTATGGTACTCAAGCTATGTATGATACTCAAACTATGTATGGTACTCAAACTATGTATGATACTCAAACTATGTATGGTACTCAAACTATGTATGATACTCAAACTATGTATGGTACTCAAACTATGTATGATACTCAAACTATGTATGGTACTCAAGCTATGTATGATACTCAAACTATGTATGGTACTCAAACTATGTATGATACTCAAACTATGTATGATACTCAAACTATGTATGGTACTCAAGCTATGTATGATACTCAAACTATGTATGGTACTCAAACTATGTATGGTACTCAAACTATGTATGATACTCAAACTTTGTATGGTACTCAAACTATGTATGATACTCAAACTATGTATGATACTCAAACTATGTATGATACTCAAACTATGTATGATACTCAAACTATGTATGGTACTCAAACTATGTATGATACTCAAGCTATGAATGGTCCTCCAGTTATACTGCAACTAGATGTATTCTCCAGCTATGTATGATACTCCAGCTACATGGTTCTGCAACTAGATGTATTCTCCAGCTATGTATGATACTCAAACTATGTATGATACTCAAACTATGTATGATACTCAAACTATGTATGGTACTCAAGCTATGAATGGTCCTCCAGTTATACTGCAACTAGATGTATTCTCCAGCTATGTATGATACTCCAGCTACATGGTTCTGCAACTAGATGTATTCTCCAGCTATGTATGATACTCAAACTATGTATGATACTCAAACTATGTATGATACTCAAACTTTGTATGGTACTCAAGCTATGAATGGTCCTCCAGTTATACTGCAACTAGATGTATTCTCCAGCTATGTATGATACTCCAGCTACATGGTTCTGCAACTAGATGTATTCTCCAGCTATGTATGATACTCAAACTATGTATGATACTCAAACTATGTATGATACTCAAACTTTGTATGGTACTCAAGCTATGAATGGTCCTCCAGTTATACTGCAACTAGATGTATTCTCCAGCTATGTATGATACTCCAGCTACATGGTTCTGCAACTAGATGTATTCTCCAGCTATGTATGATACTCAAACTATGTATGATACTCAAACTATGTATGATACTCAAACTATGTATGGTACTCAAACTATGTATGATACTCAAACTATGTATGGTACTCAAGCTATGAATGGTCCTCCAGTTATACTGCAACTAGATGTATTCTCCAGCTATGTATGGTACTCCAGCTACATGGTTCTGCAACTAGATGTATTCTCCAGCTATGTATGATACTCAAACTATGTATGATACTCAAACTATGTATGGTACTCAAACTATGTATGATACTCAAACTATGTATGATACTCAAACTATGTATGGTACTCAAACTATGTATGATACTCAAACTATGTATGGTACTCAAGCTATGTATGATACTCAAACTATGTATGGTACTCAAACTATGTATGATACTCAAACTATGTATGATACTCAAACTATGTATGATACTCAAACTATGTATGGTACTCAAACTATGTATGATACTCAAACTATGTATGGTACTCAAGCTATGTATGATACTCAAACTATGTATGGTACTCAAGCTATGTATGATACTCAAACTATGTATGGTACTCAAACTATGTATGATACTCAAACTATGTATGGTACTCAAACTATGTATGATACTCAAACTATGTATGATACTCAAACTATGTATGGTACTCAAACTATGTATGATACTCAAACTATGTATGGTACTCAAACTATGTATGATACTCAAACTATGTATGATACTCAAACTATGTATGATACTCAAACTATGTATGGTACTCAAGCTATGAATGGTCCTCCAGTTATACTGCAACTAGATGTATTCTCCAGCTATGTATGGTACTCCAGCTACATGGTTCTGCAACTAGATGTATTCTCCAGCTATGTATGATACTCAAACTATGTATGGTACTCAAACTATGTATGATACTCAAACTATGTATGATACTCAAACTATGTATGATACTCAAACTATGTATGGTACTCAAACTATGTATGATACTCAAACTATGTATGGTACTCAAGCTATGTATGATACTCAAACTATGTATGGTACTCAAACTATGTATGATACTCAAACTATGTATGGTACTCAAACTATGTATGATACTCAAACTATGTATGATACTCAAACTATGTATGGTACTCAAACTATGTATGATACTCAAACTATGTATGATACTCAAACTATGTATGATACTCAAACTATGTATGGTACTCAAACTATGTATGATACTCAAACTATGTATGATACTCAAACTATGTATGGTACTCAAACTATGTATGATACTCAAACTATGTATGATACTCAAACTATGTATGATACTCAAACTATGTATGGTACTCAAACTATGTATGATACTCAAACTATGTATGGTACTCAAGCTATGTATGATACTCAAACTATGTATGGTACTCAAACTATGTATGATACTCAAACTATGTATGGTACTCAAACTATGTATGATACTCAAACTATGTATGATACTCAAACTATGTATGGTACTCAAACTATGTATGATACTCAAACTATGTATGATACTCAAACTATGTATGATACTCAAACTATGTATGATACTCAAACTATGTATGATACTCAAACTATGTATGATACTCAAACTATGTATGGTACTCAAACTATGTATGATACTCAAACTATGTATGATACTCAAACTATGTATGATACTCAAACTATGTATGGTACTCAAACTATGTATGATACTCAAACTATGTATGATACTCAAACTATGTATGATACTCAAACTATGTATGGTACTCAAACTATGTATGATACTCAAACTATGTATGATACTCAAACTATGTATGGTACTCAAACTATGTATGATACTCAAACTATGTATGATACTCAAACTATGTATGGTACTCAAGCTATGAATGGTCCTCCAGTTATACTGCAACTAGATGTATTCTCCAGCTATGTATGATACTCCAGCTACATGGTTCTGCAACTAGATGTATTCTCCAGCTATGTATGGTACTCAAACTATGTATGATACTCAAACTATGTATGATACTCAAACTATGTATGGTACTCAAACTATGTATGATACTCAAACTATGTATGATACTCAAACTATGTATGATACTCAAACTATGTATGGTACTCAAACTATGTATGATACTCAAACTATGTATGATACTCAAACTATGTATGATACTCAAACTATGTATGATACTCAAACTATGTATGATACTCAAACTATGTATGATACTCAAACTATGTATGGTACTCAAACTATGTATGATACTCAAACTATGTATGGTACTCAAGCTATGAATGGTCCTCCAGTTATACTGCAACTAGATGTATTCTCCAGCTATGTATGTTAGTCTGGACATGCAGTTATGTATCCATATATTGCCTCCAGCCGACTGCTTGACTATAACACTACAATTCCAGACAGGAGTCTCTATATGGAAGGTCTCTATTTGATCTTCAATGATGAGAGCTGTTGAATCTAGGGGTATTGTTTATACACCATCTGATATCTGCATGTTTTGAATTTCCTATAGATACATCTACTCCTTTTGTGCTTGAAGTCAGGGAGGTTCTCAGAGTAGGGCATTGCATGGTGTTTAAGTTTTTACATTTGAAAGTTTCCAGATATTTGTGCATGCTTATTTAACTGACAAGGGAACTTTGACTTTGAAATGACTCAAGAACTTTAATTTGTACAAGGCATAATCAATAACCTCAATGTAAGACCATTTATACAAGCAATCCTCAAGAACATTAATGTCAGACAATTTTGACAAGCACTGCTCAAGAACCTTAATGTCAGACCATTTATACATGACGTCTCAGACATCGGGCTGGTAAGGATGCTCTGGATACATGAACATCAGTCACGGAAAGCCACTACCTTCCAAACAAGGTGCTGTCCTTATCGGTGCACACCTCCCATCCCACACTAGGTTGAGTTCCCAAAGGACTTTATGCTGTTAGATGTTGAATTAATTAAGAATCGAACAAACCTGTATAGGTACCAGATTCTTTGAAGAGGATCCTCCTTGGGGTAGGGCCTCCCTCCTCCCTTTATTCAGTCCGACTCTGATCGGATTGAAAAGTGGTGAAATAAGAGTTACCTGCCCTTCTGAAAAATGACTTTATGTAGCCTGTATGCTGTTAGATGTTGAATTAATTAGTGCTAAACCATTCTGGGTGGTCAGTGTACAGAACATCCAACTTGTCAAGAAAGGGTATGATACAGAAGTAGTTACTGGTTTAGGATTGGTTTTGTGGGTTATACCTTGGCCCCATTCCACAAAGCAATCGTAGAGTTACAATCAATTTTATTCATATAACATTGGTTGCAATTGATTGTAGTTATAAGATTTTAAGTGTTTTGAGGAGCAGCACCCAGGACTGACAGGTAAAGGGGTTTCATAGTTGACAATTTGTATAACATAAGAACAGGAAGATTTTCTGGATAACAACTTCTTTAATGTGAAAATACACGACGTTTCGGGGTATATACTCACTCCTTCATCAGGTGTAAAATCTCTAGTTATCCATGTGACGTAACCCGTAAGAAGAGAATAGTCCGTAAGTTGCTAGAGTTTGTATCTGCAGTGGCCTAGCTGGACCCTTTCTGTCAGACTGTGCAGCATGTGACTGAGATAATCCGCTTCTCATTTCTCTATACTGATTAAGAGTCTTATCACTTCTCACTTGTGCATTGTTCTTTTCTTACTAATATTTTATAATGTATATCCATCCAACAATATATATATATTTATCCATTCACTTCCGTACGACACATATATATCCATTCACTTTCATGCAACACATTTTACCCTTTAATGTATAAATTTTTAGGCATCAATTAACTCTCTTCACTTTAAATTATTTTGTTCGTTAAAAATCTGTTAAATTTTGTAGACAACCATTTGAGAAACATCTTTTTCTTATAGTTGTGAATTGCATGTTTCAAGTTCAGATTCTATTCTTTGAGCTTGTTAACTACAGAACTATTCTAATTTGCATGCTAATAGACTTTCATACATATATATCAGTATACTCATAGATTCACATTTGTATTTGACATTTGATGGTAATTATGATAGTAATTCAATGACTGCTTTTTGTAATATTTATAAACATTATTTAATTGTCTTTGATCTTTGAAGCCCTCAATTTCATGTTGAAGATACAATAAAGTAACAATTATTTAAAAATCTTATAAAAATGTCAAAAGCTAAACAAACAAGTTCATTGAATGTGAGGTACTCATTGAGAGCACTGCTAAATTCCAGGCAATGGCTGTAGCAAGAATGACAGCTGACGGAAACCAGCGACCGACGCAGTACCCAAATGCTGTGAGAACGCCACCCTCATCTCCGAGTCGTTCGCGCAACTATCTAGCGCCAGGTGCGTACATACCTCTCACACCTGTATACTTACATACCTACCTAGTTCAATACCTACCTATATACATACATAAATGTTCATGGGTGTATGCATGCATAAGGGGACATAAATATATGTATATGTCACTTGCAATAAATAGAACTAGGTTTAGATTGTACTTCAAAGCTTAAGTCATTGGCTCAGTGTCAAGACGTTCTGGGTGGCCATTCTACAAGAAAGATGTTAATAAATTGATTGATCTGGGATGTCAGAGGAAAATACCTTTGTTTGTGCGATCATCTCGACATCTGGGGTTGTCATTCATTGAAGTTCATCTCATTTAGATGTTTCATCATTTTAACGTTGATTAAATTTCTTTCGATAATAGCGATGTTAACTTTGGATAGGCACTCAGTTGCAAGGAGGAATTTGAGAATTATAGTTTAGTTTCTTTTGGACTCACGTTTTTTATTGAAATTTACTGACTAAAATGACCATTTTAATGCTTATTGGTTTAGTATAGTACATAAAATTGTAATTTAAAAAAAATAAATTTTTGAACGGACAATGTAGGCCTACAACAGATAATGTAATTTTGGAAGCAATTCTACTCAGTAGACAAAATGACAGATTTGGGTTGGTAATGTTTAAAAGGTCATGAAACTAGTATATGGGATGTGTAATTTAGGCTTCTGCACAAAATCACCATAATACTTGTATGAATGAGCGTGTTCGTTAAATTAGGATCACCCAAGGCTTTTATGAAATGGGTACACATGGCAATGATCTCTATTGGTGTTACATGTTAGATTCTCTCTGTGAAGTGCGCTATGTCATATGCGTTTCATACTTTTGTATTGATATTGTGAATGTATGTAAAGTATGTATTTCATCAAGCACTTTATTAGTATTATGATAATACATAGATAACTTGCAATTTTTTATTCAGAAACAAATTCTTGTTGTTCTGCTATTCTGATATTTGTTAGTAGGCTAATAGCAACATAATTTAAATCAAGTTAACAGACAGAATATCCTTTACCTGTTGTCAAACAGTAGAAGTTATTACTATTTTTGAAAGAGATTGTTAGTCATATGTAACTGAAGTTAATATTTTCTACTTTATGATTTTAACTAAAATAGAAGATTAAAACCATTATTGTT
Organism: Gibbula magus; assembly: GCA_936450465.1. Classification (NCBI taxonomy): domain Eukaryota; kingdom Metazoa; phylum Mollusca; class Gastropoda; order Trochida; family Trochidae; genus Gibbula; species Gibbula magus. The sequence continues at coordinate 8,378,770 of OW388296.1, read as the reverse complement.
GAACTGTTGTAGTTACTGATGATGAGATAAGTAACAAACAAGTTGTTATCTTTGATGAAAAACCAACATACGATTTCCCTATCCAGTTATCTGAAACTCCTAAAAATGGACATAATAACATATAGCTTGTTTTCCATTTCATTCTAAGAAAATTGTTAAATAAATGAAACATTCATGATTACAATGAAATAAATATGAACCATGAAAACATTTAATGAAAAGTTATTTATCACAAAAGAGCATTGTTCTAAATGTATTCACTGTCGTGTATATATCCACTAGTGATCAAAATAAATAAAGCTTATCTCATCATCCTTTCATTTGTGATCCGTGCCACCATACAAGAATCCTTCATCCATTTCTTTGTGTATTTTGCGGGGATAGGTGGTAAATTCTTGAACTTTTTCAAAAACTGGAGAAAGGATCGAGTACGAGGTAGGTTGGTCGCCATGGTAACCCGGGCATGTGTTTGGGCGGAGTAGACCTTCGCTGATCTTGCTTACCGTAGTCTAGAGCTTCTATAGCCAGCTAATATGGACAGAGGGACGGACGGAGGGATTAGTAGAAGGACACAGACGGATGAAGGGATGAACAGAGGGACGGAGGGGCGGAAGGATTAATAGAGGGACAGACTGACAGAGGGATTAATAGAGGGGCAGGCAGACAGAGTGATGAAAAAAGGGACAGGAAGAAGGGGTGAAAAGAGGGACAGAGGGATAAATAGAGGGACAAACTCACGTAGGGATGAAAAAAGTGACAGGAGGAAGGGGTGAAAAGCGGGACAGAGGGACATAGCCGGCTTAACATGGACATGTATTCAAAGGCTGTTACTATTGACAAACAGACAGAGTGAGCTGTTAGAGATGAGCATATATCAAGGCAACCTCTACAGATGGACGGGTGTACAGAAGGACGGGTGTACAGATGGATATAGGCAGCAGATATATGGGGGGGGGGGGGGGGGATATAGATTGGGATCTACAGCTGGACTCACGGACACTCCGACAGACAGACAGCTAATACTGAAAGACTGAAAGGCTGATTGACCGACGAATGGACAGATGATTATACATCTGGACAGATTGTTAGATGGGTGTGCTTTGTTAGTTAAGATGAACAGATGAACAGACAGACAGGAGGATGGACAGACAAAAGATCAATCTTTCAGATAGCTGGACAGACATAATTAGACACAGACAGTCAAACCCTCAGGAAGACATTGCTACCTTTAGTAATTAATACGGACAGAGGGATGCACAGACTAACAGACCAATAGCTTATACAGAAGGACTGACTGACAGACAGACAGATAGGCAGACCCTCAGAATGACAGACTTGCAAAATGTCATCAGTTTGTCTCTGAAATTCCATCACAAGTATTACAATTACTGTTCTCTTCACAATGATTAATTGCTCTCCAGATAAAGAACTAGAGTATTAAACGTTGAATTACCGTTAGTCCGTATAGCATGATCGACACATAGAAGTGTGGCTTTCATTAGTGAATAGAGCATTTCTATCAGTTTTAATAGCTACAACTTACAAATTTGATAAAACTTTTGCACAGCACTTTTGAAATTTATTCTAGATGTTATTTTTTTTTCTTTTTATCATATACTAGCACGAGTGATTTTAGTATAGAAAACATATATGTATATATATATTTGAATAATTTCTATGAATTCAAAACCGTGTTCTTTTTTTTTACCACTTTTACATCTCTTTTATTGTGCATAGATGGCCAAAGCTGTGATATCTGATAGATTACTTATACTATAAGTGGATAAAGAGACATTATCGGCTGCTTAAAGGAGTATTAGCCAAGGGAAATAACTTGCTGCTTAGCAGTGTTGTGTGGGAGAATGGCTGGGAGAGGAGTTTGCATGGGTGGCGCTCATAATATCTGCTACATGTTGTTGTTGTCTAGCGTGTTGAATACAGCACCGACTTGCAATCAATTCCTCGAAAAATATAGCAAAACCTACAATATCTATGCATAGCGCATTGTAAGTAATTTGATTTAGTACATTGAAAAAACATGTATATTTTATTAATTTGATGGAGAAATGCTTACAAATTATTCTTAAAGATTAGGTACCATACCACATAATACAAATTATTATTTAAAGGAAATTGCAGTGTTCGTTATGATTTGAACATATTCAGAAAAAAATGGTTGTTTGCTTGCAAAACTTGATGAGACACATGTTTAAAATAGTTCTTTCGATTAATTTATGGAAAATATTATCTTGTCAAATTAATCATTTGATACAAACCTGACTCAGAAAAGACATCTAAAAGAAGCCTTGTAAAACGAAGTGCATGTTAAACAATTTATGTAATAAGACAATAAACTGCAAATGAAATTGTAAAATACTAAGCCTGTACATATATGAACCCATCTTGTATAAGATTGTAAGTCTGGGTGCTGTATGGGTGTATAAGATTGTAAGTCTGGGTGCTGTATGGGTGTATAAGATTGTAAGTCTGGGTGCTGTATGGGTGGGTGGTTGGTCCAGGGTTGCGGGTGCATGGTTCGATTCAGCGTTCAAACTGGAGTAGTTAACCTGCTTCAAGGTGTTGCCTGCAATATGTCGTCCTGATTCATCAATATATTTATCACCAAGGATCCTCCAATTCCCCTGATCACTTCTAAGCATTTGCTTCGTATTGCTATAAATAACCAGCCAATAAAATATTCGAGCAATATTGGCAGTTGAGAAGACTGATGAGATGATAGATGCTATAAATAACGATGAGTAACCAGCTGGTAGCGTTAAGAGGCAAATGCCAAGAAGACAATCAGGGGATTTGGAGAATTGTTGCGGATAAATATACCCTGATAGAGCAGGATGGCAACGTGTTTGGATGATGTTCAGTCGTTTGATTATATCCGACCAATACATGATGAGATTTGTACCAAGGTTTTTATGCATGAGAAAGTTAAGATGACGATAGATTTGCTGATATATATTGATAACCTGAAATAATGTTAGATTTCTGTACAACAGGAATTTTGTGTGGAGACGAAATTCATGGGATTTTCACATTGCATTCGGCTATTTATACAAGATTCAAATATGGTAGATTTAAATATGATAGCTTAAAATGGTTTTTGGACAAAATATTTAAAAAAAACATAAATAGACATATATCTAACATTTGGGATCACTGTTTCTGCAATAGCACAAATTCTTGTACTTTTTTGGGGATAAGTCCATTTCGGGATTTGAAACCACGCCTTCAGAGTGAGTGCTAGCACTGACTGTACTGATGAATGATATGTAGTTCTACTATACATATATTGAATTTCGTATCCACAACAAATACTCTGGTCATAATGAGCCTATACTCAATGATAATACAGAGTTTGCTGAGACATAGCTTGCCTGGCTGGCTGCAACATGGCATGTCATGGCTGATTGTATGTTGTCAAATCATATATCCATTGTTTCATAATATTATTTGGACAGATTAGCAGCTGAAGAGAAGGGATGTTAAATAAATGTAGATTCATTTGTTTTCAAGCAGCACTGCGCAGTGTTAGCAATTTGTATGAAAACTTAATATATAAATAAAACCTTGTTTAGATGTTCACAGTAATAACCAGATCATTTTGTTGAACATTTCTACTTGCACATCAATAAATATTTATATCTTCACTGTGAAAATCAACTGCATATTTTGTAGATTTGCATTTCAAATAATTTTCTTTCCAAAGAAACTGTTCGACTTAATATCTATATATTGATGTATATGAAGGTGTAATAATTTGTATATATTTTTAGTGAAAATTTCAACATAAGATAACCTACACATTCTGAAACAGAAATGTTGAAGCTCCAAAAAGTTTAAGCTCATGCCTAACACATGGGTTATGATCATAGATAAGAATTCTTCAGGCTACAAATATTCAAAGAGCCAGGAATTTATTGTTCATTAATACGTGGTGAATGAAAATTTTATGTAAAATGTTCTTTTAGTTTGTGATAGACCTCTTTCAGATATAATAAAGAAAATCAGAAATAATTCATTGAATTGTGACATCATTGGTATATTCATTGTATATGTTTTCATGTTTTACCTACAAAGTCTATTTTCAGCATTTTCAAAGTAACACTCATCAAATGGACCAAAAAAAGTTTCCAAAAAATTTTCCTTTCAGATGAATAGAAGAAATAAAACTTAAGTCATTATAAAAATTTAATAAATTCAATCGGAGACCCATTGAAAATTGTGTGAATTTAGTCTTTCTAAATTAAAGTATTTCATAACGATCATAAAAAGAAGAAAAATTCAATATTAACATTGAACATTTTGTTTTATTTCGTCACAGAACAAGAGGAGCCTAGGATGAGACACCGATTGTCGGACTCGGCGGCGATGGGTGACACAGCGGGCCCGATCTACCGCAGTTTAGATCGCGGACCCCTCGTCATTCCACAGCACGTCATGTCTCAGTATAGTCAGGACCCGCATCTGGCTCAGCGGCGGGGCAGTGCGGAGAGGATGGTGGAAAAGGTGCGTCTTGTCAACATAGGTTTACCCAGGAATTGTTTGTGTTGGGTTTGAGGGGTGTTCACACTGTTGGGTTCAACAAAGTTGCATGCAATATTGTTCGAAAGGATTGGTGGGTGGGGTGTTTCGAAACACTCTGAAAATCGCTGAGTCAATGATCTCATACTGTCAACTGTTAAATGTAACTGGGGATCATGGGGGAGGGGGGTGTAGAGGTGTTCAAATGGGGATGCAGGGGGGTTCAAGAGGTCTTAAAGGGACACCGCGTCGAGAATAAAAATCAGATCATGTGTATCTACCTATGCTGATTAACATGTCTGCAAACAAGTCACAAGTCACAGACACCAAATCTCAGACAATTGACATAATTGTTAATAAAAACTACTGCATGTAGACAGTGAAGTGAAGCGTTACTTGTTAGCAGACACTCTAATCAGCTTAGTGAGATAAAGATGGGACTCATTTTTATCCTCGATGCAGTGCCCCTTTAACCCTGACAATTGAATCATGCTGATACTGTTGTCTCTGTCTATCTGCAGGTGCTAAAGGAGGAGGGTCTAGGCAGATACGTGGATGCAAAGTGTCTACAGCGTGAGATTGCCGAGGCAACAGACATGACTCCCGAGGAGATGGACCTCGCAGCGAGAGAACTCATACGCCAAAGGGTCCCGCGGGGCCCATACTACGAACATTTAGGTGGCTTCAGTGCTCAGGAGCTGAAGGATTATAACCAGTATTCGGGCGGTGACGAAGCGCGGCCGCAGACAACACACTACCAGCCAGGGGAGGATGAGGAGTCTATAGACGATAAGCGGGTACATGTCACTGCTTTATAGCCCTTGCCATCCGCCCTTGTGTGTGCCAAACAAGGGGGGTGATGTAGATAGTTAAATCCATACCAGACTAACAAGCTAACAAAGCATCCTGTAGCGTGTTCTCACCGTAGTTGAGGGCTAGTTGTGCTCCCTCGCCCCATTGCTCATGTTTGAAACTAACGCTCGACTTGACCATCTCAGTGTGCCAAATGGACTGCCAGCCCGATTCTCTGAATCAGAGATAGTGACTCATGTCTGGCCTTCCACCGAAGATAGGTCACCCTCCCACCTGCCTGACGACTGTCCTGTCTCATTAGGAGATCTACTAATCACCGTGGCCACCACCTGATATCACTAACTGCCTAATCCACCACTAGGGAACTACTAACCATCCACGGATCAGTCTTTAAATCAGTTGAAACCTAATGGAGAAATTGGAGCTCCACGATTCATCCTTGCGGAAAACTTGAAACTCCACTCATCGAAAAACTGTGTCAGCAGTTTAACCCACCCATCTAGAAAAACTGCAAATATCTATGTGATAACTTCATCGTAGGTCGTGTGAACGAACCGTAGTTGGAAGTTACTCTGTTTGATGGCCCAAGGCAGGAGTGATTTCTGTAGAGAAAATTCTTTCATTCACCTACTTTCTGAACGGATCTTTAACAGACATAGATATATACATACCGGAGAAAGAAATAGGCAAGTTTGGTTGAAAAGACATTATTTTTGGTACACTGTTTCATAAGGGCATATTTTCTTGAGATTTTACTCAAAACTATCTGATTTGAGATAAAAAAAAAAGTGTTTACTTTTCTTTGAAATTAGACTTAAATTTTCTACCCTCAGACAATGTTGTATTAGTTTTCTACCTGTTTCTACTTTTGTATCAAAGAGAATCAATTGTTGCTCTGTCCACGAATGCGTTGAATATCAACGGACCACAAGCACAAGGAAGAGTGACATGACTTACATGGAGCTAGCCTTTCAGATTCAAGTCCAAGCTAACCTCCTTTCTAATTTTAACCCCTGTCAACCCAAAGGTTAGTAGGTTAACTCCCTGACTGCCAAGGGCATGTGAGTGTGCATCTGGCATCTTGGTGGATAACAGCATATAACACTTGTGGAACTGCATGGCGACCTGTATATACATGGTGAAGTGTTCTCACTATACATACATTAACATATAGTAGCATGCTGGTGTGCTACTGACATTCTGTATAACCAGCAGGCTCTGGTTCAAACCGGTATTATCTTGTGCAATCCAGACTTTTCTAAATCTTGGATAGATCCTCCCTCGTGTGTGTGTTGTGTTGTATTCACGTGACCTACATCAAGCGTTGAATCATGTTTAACCTGCGTGGCTGTTTGAACTGCCGTGTGCTGATTGGGAACCTACGTTAACTTCCCGCTGATTTCTTCTCGTGTGTTCTTCTTAACAAAGCTACACTCTCGAGTTTCCCCAGATACATACTTTAGGCTCAAATGATTGATGAATTGAATTCCTTGGGCTGACTCGAGATGATTGGGCTGCATTTTTTCCCATGCCTGTGATAATACTATTTGTGTCATTCATTTCATTCTACACAAAACATTGTTTGCTGTTCAGACCATTATTCTATATATATATATATATATATGAACATATGTAAATATTGACGTGCTGTTTAGCTGGAATGTCCTTTTGGCTCAAGTCTGCAACTAACTGGTTCCTGATTATTTCATCACAGTTGTGTGTGTTGCAAGTCTTGTGATTGTCTACCTATTTGTTTGACAGTGGGAAGTTTGAAGACGCATGGAACAAGGAATCTCCGAGACTTGACAATCCTTGAACTCAGCCATTGGCTGGTTGGGAACCTCTGCATCAAGGGAGATAATCAGTGCTGATTAACCAACCCATTCCACCTCCAGCCTGGCCAACAGGAAACAGCAAAGGAGATGACCATTGACGCAATTGACGTTTTAAAAAATCATCTCCACAGGAATTGTGATTTTGTTTTTCCCCTGATGTGACCATGGTCTTTTACTGCAGCAAATCATGCTTACTGCCTTCAACGAAATCCATCAAAGAGTCGAACCGATCGACAAGTGGACTCCTACAGAGCTGTGTTGTTGAGATGAGCTAACTGTGTGCGGACTGACAGACAGACAAACAGACAGACACCCCTGATCTCACATTGTCTTCCTTGGTTTTGTATTGCTGGGCGAGGATCTCGGACGACCTAGAGGAGAATCTTAGTGGCGGTGGAAACAGGCTCTCGTCTCATTTGTATATTTGCCACGTGGCATTAATTAATATTCTAATTAATTAAACAAAATGGTCAAGCAGCCGTACAAGACTTGAAGATTATTTATTAATCACTCCACTTGTTGATGATGTTGATGTTTTCTTCCTTGAGATTTGTTGTGAATTTGATGATTTACAATGGAGATGAGTTGGTTTCTTCACTTTGACAAGGTGTTGAGCTGACCGTCTGATAATCAGTAAACTTCGTCTTTCACTTCACATCCACACAACGCCATTTTGAATATCACTTTATTTACAAGCATGTTTCAGATTTATGTTGACATTTTGAATATACCTTGGAATATACTGAACAACCTTTATTTATTTGTCCTTACTTGTGTACATTTTGCCATCGTGGACCTATTTTATTTTTTGTGACGCAAGACACGTCTCTGTACTGCTCTTTGTGTTAACGGATGACTGCAATAGGATTAAGGCAATAGTAAGTGAGTTCTTTATTTGTATTTTTTCTTTTGAAAATCTTATGTGATATTTTTTGTCACGCTGTTCCATTAAGGGTTCAGTGACAATGTTTATTTATTTAAAGTTTATCATTTAATTTATTTTATGTTACTTTTCCGTGTGCAATGATGTCCTTACCTCGCCTAATGTTAAACGAGGATTGTATATTTTTCCATATTTTTCTGCTTTGAAAGAAACTGTGTTGTTTCTTGGGTTGGACCCGTGTCTGGTCGAATCTGAGCACCCTCAGAAATGGCAGAACTTTGAAGAATGGTGTGGTATTTTTGCACTAACTTTTATAAACTTGGCATGCCCAAGTAGGGGATTGTAGTCAGAACCTGACTTAATTCCTCCAACAGAAAGGACAGCAGTCAAACCCTGGCCTGTACATATATATACTGTCAAATTTTAATCAAGAACTGTTATTTTTCTTCTTGGATATTGAATATTAATTATTTAATCAATCCAAAGTCAGTCTATATTTCCATGTCATAAACACTTTTATCATTGTTAATGTTAAGTTTGCTTTAATTGTTGAACAGTGTTCTAAAAGAATCAGATTTTATACTGGCGGTCATACAGACTGTGAGCGGACAGTTGTATCTCTCCGTGATCTTATAAAGGCAATGCAACAGTTGCCAGAAAACAAAATTCCCTTGAAGAGTCCCTTTTGTCTGACTGTTTGATGTAAGCCTCATTCAATTTGTCCGAGATTATGACAAAAGTCCTTCAAAGCTTGGTTCTGTCAGCCTTGTATGCGCATTTGTCCCTCAATTCAATGGGAACTTCATGCTTTGATCATTTGCATTTTTTATTTTTAATATTTTGATGCAAGTAAGTTTTGTACAGGGGGCTTGTTTGTTCAGCCCATTGTGTTTGAGTGTAACTCCATATGTTTTATAAAGTCTAAGATCTTACAGCACGTTACTCTCTACCTAGATTGGGGTCGGTTGCCGTCTCGGATCTTCTAGCAGTTTACTTTGTACCCAGATTGGGTCGGTCGACACCTCGGATCACGTATTTCCATTGTTGATTTGTTAAACTATGAACACTTGTGATACTTTCTGATGAACGTAGTAATTTTTTAACATTGATAAATTTAAAAATTATTAACATGATAACATTCTTTAAATTAGTGATTTACTGAAAATGAAACATGGTAAGTTCGTAACAGTATTAACGAATGAATAAACGACTCTAAATTATGAACAGTTTTGCTGATCAGTTATCTCAAAACTAAACAGTAAACTCAATGAATGTATTTATCATTTGCAGTAAGATTCAGAGTAAATATGAAGTTACAAGATTGTTAACCCTGGAGTAGAGGTGGGCTACAGTATTATCTGTGTTTGTAATTTTGTTGCATTTTGATGGTCTCCATTTGGACTGTGATACTAGCTTTCAAGAGACTAATAGTTGATACAAAGTTATGTACATTTCTCAATTACAGCCAAGTCAAACTTTCAACTTTGATCTCTGACCTGATAAAAGAACTCGTTAGTTGAAGGTAGAAAGAGTTAAATACTGTAATTAAAAACTAAAAACTCTCGAACGAGACCATATTTTAATTTTGTATACGAACTGTTCGGCAAGTATTATCAGTAACTTTTTCTCACTTTTCAAATTTTTACACAGATTTCTTTGGAAATGAATTTGTATGTACAAATCAACATTTTTTTTATCAAGTTTTGCTTCCTGGTGGTGATGACATCCTTCATTTATGAAATTGTAGAAAGCAGTCACAGTTGGCCACCCGAAGGTGATGGACATTGGGAATGAATCCAGATTTGTTCGAACGTTTGCGCTCCAGTTGAACCAGTTCCAGCATGCTCCATAGCTACAACCACCCAGAACTAAGGCTATGACACATGCTTTTAACCAAAACCAGTCCACTTTTATAACGTCATTTCTTTAGCCTCTAAGTAACAATGGTAAGACATTTAGTACAGAGACACTTTTTCAATTGAATCTTTTTTAGAACGTACCATCATTCCTTTAGATTTGTTTGTCATCTGATATATTATCATTATTTGGAGATAATTTGACTTCATAAGCATATTTTGTATATATTGAAGTTGCTGTGCATGGATAATTCATTTTTCATTGCTTCGAACTTGTTTTTAATGATTCTTGCTTGGAAGAAATAATTGCAATGTTACTGTTTCACATTCTACCCTGGCTTGTTCCGTCTTTTATTCACAAAATATTCCTGATCAAGTTGACACAGAGTTCTGTTAATTAAAAGCTAAGCTAATTAATTATGAAGGCATGTGTCATAGCGAGTATATTGACCTCTTCTTAATTTGTTACAATCCATTTACATAATTTTGCTTTATATCCAAGGTGTTGTTCTCGGACACAATTATTTTGGAGAAATTTGCAGATATTTTCTAAACAAGAAATGGAAGAAATATTTTTACATTTGATGAATTATCCAAAACTATTTTTCAAGAAAAATATGCTTATAAATTACATAGCTGTTTCTACTTTTCTCATTCAAAAAAGGTAGATCAGTAAATGGGAATTTGGGAAGATTTGATATTTCCACATCACCTTTGATGCTTTCAGTAGAAAAGTTAACATCAGTGTCGGGAGTTTTGTAAACTCCTTTCATGGTTTTTAAAGCAAATTTTCCTATGATAACTGTAGAACAGAGGTGTCCAGAGCTGTGCTCTTGGTGCGTGTGAGACAATGAGTGCCTGAACAATGCTTAAACCTAAACTTTGACTACAGCTCCATTACCTTTGTTGATAGTTAAACATGGTCAGGGCTGGTGAGGTGTATGATAGAGCCCTGGACATGCTTGACTACAGCTCCATTTAGTTTGCTTATAGTCATTCATGGTTGGGGCCGAGAGATGGAAAGGTACAGCCCAGAACATGATTAACTATCACCAAACTCTGATTTTCTCAGCCTGTGGTTTCTAAGTGATATGTTTTTCTGTCCTTTGTACTTAAAGTTCATACCATCAAATCAGGGGTATTATATTTTTGTTACTCACATGATGAATCCTGTGAATATGTAAGCCAAAACCTACTGATGACTTGTCGCGCGGCTCCATCTCTCGGCTGCCGAGTGTAGCCCTCGTGAGGAGGCCGCCGCGGGAAGAAGCAAGATAGCGAGCGAGAGAGAGGGAGAGAGAGAGACTGTGTCTTCGTACCAAGCGTGTGAGATTCCTTCAACTCTGCTCCAGGATTGTTATTGATGTGCAATAAATGTTTTTCATGCTCTCCTTATCTTATTTGTCTTCTATGTTAGAGAAGTCGCTTGACGCCTTGTCTAAAAAGGTGTGGTTGGCACAGCAGCATCAAATCCACTTATCGATGCAGACGGGGACAACAGAACAGACAACAATAAATAAGAAGCTGGCAATAATTAAGAACTAGAAATATGTGCATGTGATGCACTGTGATGTCCCCCGCTCCAACTTTCAATCCAACCTAGTCGTATTACCTTTATTTTTCACTTATGCTAAGCACTAAGTTCAATACTGCATTAATAACGAGAAATAAAAAATTCAGAATAGCGAAAGTAGCAAAAGGCACCACTATCACTAGGTCGAAGCAAATACAAAGTTTGGTGAAAAAATATTGAACGATTTTGGAGATAGAGGCCGGAAAAGGTTCCTACCCCAAATATGCACTAAGTTCAAATTGTTTCCATGGAAACCAGAAAAAATAAAAATTCAGAATAACTAAAATAGCAAAAGGCACCACTCTACCACTAGGTCTAACCACATACCAAGTTTCCTAAAGAAATACTAGATAGATTTTGAAATAGAGGCCGGAAAAGGTCCCTACCCCAAATTTGCACTAAGTTGAAATTGTTACCATGGAAACCAGAAAAAATAAAAAAATTCAGAATAACCAAAAAAGCAAAAGGCACCACTCCACCACTAGTTTTAACCACATACCAAGTTTCGTGAAAAAATATTAAACGGTTTTTGAGATATGGCCCGGAAAAGAAAGCATTTCGGAACAACGGAATGAAGGACGGAGGCAAAAACATTATGTCTCCCGAAAAAAAATTCGGGGGACATAATTATTTCTCTTATCTTGAGGCAGATTGATATTTTGTCCATTTTGATGATAGATAGTAGGTACATGACACCAGAATAATGTTTTTACATCCTCTACATATAGCTCGATCCTTATTCACAAGTACTCTGAAATCAACAACCTGATGACATTACATTGCTTTTTCAACAACATGATGACATCACAATGCTTTTTTACATGACATCACAATGCTAGTTCACCAACCTGATGACATCACAGTGCTTGTTCAACAACCTGATGACATAATGCTAGTTCTTGAACCTGATGACATCACAGTGCTTGTTCAACAACCTGATGACATCACAATGCTAGTTCATGAACCTGATGACATCACAATGCTAGTTAAACATCATCATGACATCACAATTCTAGATTGCTAGAATGTAAGGCTTATTTGCTGTACAGTGTTATTTTATGTACAATTTCGAATGAAAATAATTGCAGTACTTCTAGAGGAGAAGAGACCTCTCCCACTGCAGTCCTATAAATGATTTGTGATTTCTGGTGATAACTGATGTTGTCAATGGATCTTGCATCACAGAGGTGTTGATAAGATAAGGTAGTAGTTCTATTATTAGTTTCTTACTGAAGAAAAGGTGTCTTTGGTTCACAGCTTTTATTACATAAAAAACTGTACAGTATTCAATGAATGAAGAGGCTTTCAGCCTGCCATGATGAGGACATAGAGAGGTGGCCAGGTCCTACCAGTGTTGGAACCTGCACCCAAACATCTAGTTTCATAAAAAATCTTTTGACAAAGTCAAAAAGTGACATTTCCATGGATATACACAATATACCTCAACTTCCCAATGCAAGGCACAATTCTTGCCAGTCTCCATTACTGGCTGATTTAGGACATACAGTATTTCCTTAAGATCCCTGGGCTCACTATGCATTTCAGGTGCAGCGATCAACTTGGCACGGCTAAGCAAGGGAAAAACTGCAAGGCTTAAATCGGCCATAACATCCATCTTTACCAAATTTGAAGTTTCCAATTCAGTTGTATAGTTCTTGTTTTGAGTTATACTCAAGAAACAATACCAAGTCCAAAAACCAGACTTTGGAACCGTGGCGTCGAAACCCCTATAAGGCACAACAGTACAATATAGGTTACTTTCATACTAAAGCTGAAGTTTACAATTCATACAGTTTTTGAGATATGCTCCAGAAATGATGAAAGTCCAAAAATTGGATCGTTTTTGGTTAAAATTTAAAAAGATATCTGAACCTTGGAGTTGAAACCCCTGAAAGACACAACAGCACCATATAGGTTACTTCCACACCAAGTTTGAAGTTTCAAAGTCATATAGAGATATGATCCGAAATGATTTCAGACAGATGACACTGTAGCACTATATGCCCCTAACGACGTTGTAGCATGGTTATGATAATGAAAAGTGTTCAAGCTTAATTAACTAAACATGAGTTTCTCATCAAGAAACCTACTTGAAAACTTCATTTGATATATAATTTATGTTCAAAATTTGATTATAATTGACTGTATTTCAAGGAATTAAAGTCACAAAATAGTGCATCTGTTGGGATATCAACTCATCGCTCCGTAGTTTCCTCTCCACAGGGTCTGATGACTGCCTGTATAGTCACTTGTTCTCACTCAAGTTCATTTAGCCAATCAGAAGTGCAAAAAAAAGATTTTGGTGCGAGAAGTTAGGGGCAAGTAACTCACAGACATCCTTTCATCTGTTGCTATAACATAATGATGTGTTAAAGAATGATTTGGAATGTGTACAAAATGGTGATCATTAGAAACTATGATGTGACTGGCTAGCTAATGACTGCATTTTGTAAACTTGTACAGGACATGCGTTCTCAGACGTTGTGGACAGGAATCTATAGAGTCAGATGATATTCCAGTAGTTGCACTATTCTGCAGATTATATTTTTTGGAACAGGGTTGATTTTAATCAGACTGAAATTGTACCTTTAATCTTTAGGATTTTCAATACTTTGAACATTTTGTCAGATGAACAACAAAGATAGGTACCGGTATAGTGAACAGCTACAGGTAGACAATAAATCACATCTAATATAAATACAAGAGAATTAGTGAGCACAGCTCACTCTTATACCCCCGCTTTTAACATTGGTCAAAGAAAAATGTTTGAAAATAGCAATAGGACATCAATGTTTAAACTTTGTATGAACAGACCATTATATATAAGTATTATTAAAGCAGAGTAAGTATTTCACTTGTAAGCATGTTTTAGAAGTAAAAGTGGAAAATTTGGAAAAATGGCATTAAATATGCAAATGAGGGTATGAAACATACAAATATGCAAATGAGTGTATGCAATATAAAAATGACAGATGTACACATCAGTGGTTTCGTAACATTTGAACAATTAGAGTCTGAGTTATGAGTGGAACAAAAAGTGCGAATGGCGAGATGAAAAACAGAGAAACTTTGCATAAATTATGCAAATGAGGGTATGAAACATATAAAAGGCAGATGTAAACATCATGGTGATTGTACATATCAAGTTTCGTAGCATTTGAAGCACTGGTGTCAGAGTTATGAGTGGAACAAAAAGTGTGAATGGTTATATCGAAAAAGCAGAAAATTTGCATAAATTATGCAAATGAGGGTATGAAACATACAAAAGGCAGATGTAGACATCGTTGGGATTATATGTATCAAGTTACAAGACATTTGAACAATTAGTATTTGAGTTATGAGTGGAACAAAAAATGTGAATGGCAAAGCCGAAAAACAGAGAAAATTTGCATAAATTATGCAAATGAGGGTATGAAACATACAAAAGGCAGATGTACACATCATAGTGATTGTACATATCAAGTTTCGTAAAATTTGAGCAACTGGTTTCAGAATTATGAGCGGAACAAAAAACGGACGGACGCACGGACGGACGTGCTGACCGCTATATACCCCCGACTACTTCGTAGCCGGGGTATAATAAGACTGAGTTTTTCTCAACTGGGAACAATGTTCTCATCATTGCCTTGGCGAAACCTTCCCCGGGGTAAACGTATCTTAGGACAAACCCTCTCAGGTCATTTTCTCCCTGGGAAAATTCAGACCGCGGCCTGCTACACTGGTATACTATCGCAGGCATGCCAGATTGAAGGGCTGCCATTTAGAAAGCTTCCACTGAATATGTACAATCACATTCTTAAAAATTTCATCAATATGTTAAAATATATATAAGTTCTTTAAAACAACAAAATAATTCAAAGAATGAAAACAAATGAGGCTATGATCTAAAATGGTAACATCATAATTGTAAACTCTCATAATTGTATAAAGACGACCCCCCCCCCCCCCCCCCCCCCTCCTTTGTTTGTACTTACAACTGTGTTCTTGTGTCATAAATCCTGAACAATGTAGACAGAACAGGAAGTTTATCCACACTGAGATTATCATCCTGTTATTACTTTACAATCAATTGTACATCACCTATACACTATTTACAGCCAAGGCCATAAGATTTAAGCAGCTGGGCAAACACTGGACAAAATCAGACATTATGAGAGAAACTGGGTCACTCCGACTCATAGCAAGCGCTGAAACACGATGAGTGAAAGACTGAAGATATATTGCTTTAAAACTTTCAATAGTTGTGACAGTTCGCCAATCTCATTTATAATTAGAATTTTGATGAAAATGAGCTTTGGTATGGTTCAAACAACAAATAAACAGGTTATAAATAAAAGTGTCATTAATAAAGTATTTCTGCATGAACTGTAGTTGACATGTAATAGAGAAGCCTCAACCATCTTGGGTTTTGTCTTTAATAACTATATGAGACTAGTTCAGGGTAGCACTGTACTTAATTGCAAAATACATTTTATACATTCAAGAAAAGGACTGAGCACACTTTAACCCAACATAGAAAAGCCCTTGTCAGGTGATGCTCTGGGCTACCCTATTTCTAAAATCAAACCTGAGACAACTCCAGATGAGGGCCAAAGGTTGTAATGCACCATTATGATAACCAGGAAATTCGTTTTTTTTTTAACACGTTTTATCCCAATATCAGTCCAGATCGGAGCCAGTGTTCCCACAATCCACGCAGGTTGCAACTGATTTTCCCATGCTTGATGCAGCCCCGGTCAGCATCTTTCTTCGTCTCGTTTCTCGACAAAACAGCTGACACGAGGAGAAGTTGTCGTCGGAAGTAGATGCAGATGTCCGTGCAGTTCTATCAGCTTCAGGACTTGCTTCAGAGACTCTGGTTGAACCCTGGAGCAACATGAGATTTCTCAGACTAGAAGTGTCAGTGTAGTCAATGCATCAATGGGTATATGATAATATCGTTAAAAACTTTATTTTCTAGTCTACAGTAGTCAAAATATATGAATTTGTAAACCATAGAAAAAAAAAGCTCATCATCATTACACCTTCCATAGTAAGAGATCTACTCACAGAGACCTGGTTGTCACCGCTTGTCATCAGCATCTTCTTCAGGTCATCACCAGATCCCAGGTCAGGCACAGGGAGACTGCAGTCTGTCATAAACAATACATTGTTACATAAACAATACAATGTTACATAAACAATACAATGTTACATAAACAATACATTGTTACATAGACAATACATTGTTATAAACAACACAGTGTTATATAAACATTACATTGTTATATAAAAAGTAGATCGTAACATAAACAATACAATGTTATAAACAACACGATGTTGCATAAACAGTACATAGTTAAAGAACAATTCAATATCACATAAACAACACACTGTTATAGACAACACAATATCACATCTTGTTTTAAACCATTTAGAATTCATAATTATTGAAAAACATATATTACAATGTTGTTTAAGCAGTACTTTGTCAATGTATCTGACACATCATTATGAATTCTAAAATGTCTAGCGGTTAGAAAAATAAAAAAAAAGTACTTTATCAGACAATATAGGTATATTTTTTTTGATGACGTAACAATTGAATGACGTTCCCAAAATTAGCAGTGGGACACTGAACATCAACTTTTATGATAGCTGCAAACAGTTGATTTAGGTAACGCTTAGCCTTGATCAAGCTCTACCCATAATTTTTTTTGGAATGTTACGTGATTCACCATATATGGATAATACGGTAAGTGATAGTACGAGGTGAATGTTTTGAATGTCTAATGTTTTTTAAACCAGTCATGTTTATTTTCTATTTTCTTGTGAAAATAATGAAGCATTTAACAAGAAAAACAATATTTATAATAAATCAATGACCAATTTTAATTTCAATATCAAATCTACGGAATCAAACCAATGAAATGTCGTTTTTATCTTAGTGGGTGAGTTTTATACATGGAATAGCTGTCTGTTCATGGATTATTAATATAAATAATGTAAACAATATTTTTATTTCCAAATATTTGGAAGCAGAATGTACCTGTACCTCATCATTTGGCATCTTAGAAAAGAATAAAGTTTGCTGTATACGTACCCCAATGTGTTTTGTAATAAAGTATAGTTTTGCCCTGATCTATTATTACGTCAAAGCACTCAGAAAACGTCCTCGTGCTTTAACTATAATAGTTCAGGGCAAAACTTTATTTATTAATATTTCTTAAATATCACGAAGTTGATATATGTAAAACATTGCTTGAAAAAACCCTGAACCTGTTTTCTTTTATAATATTGTTGTATAGGATAAGATATAGCTTACCATCATGTTCATGTTCTTGATGATGTCTGACACTTGCACCAGAACGATCAGAGTTGAAATCATCAGAGAGGTCAGGAAGACTCTTCACTGCATCAGTTACAGGAGGAGATGAGAGGTCAGTACAGGATTTCATGTGGGGATAGTCCTCCTCCTCATCCTCCTCCTCCTTCTCCTCCTCCTTGTGGTACTCAACCTCAAGGGTCTGATGGTCGTGTTGCGACTTCATGTACCTGAGTCTCTGGTCATGTTCAATCCTCTCTGCTCTTTCACATCCATCTCTCTTCTCTCCTCCTCCCCCTCCTCCTCCTCCTCCTCCTACTCCTCCTCCTCCCCCTCCTCCTTCTCCTCCTCCTACTACTCCTGTCAAGTCAGCTGCTCCAGGCTCAAATGGTGCCTTCATCAGAGTGAACCTCTGGTCCTGTGTGAACATATCATCATGTCTTCCTCCACCACCATCTCCTCTCTCATCTACACCTCTTCCTTCTATCGATGGGGAGAGATATGTCTGTAAATGTGATGCCGATCTCAGCGGATCTTCCACTGAATAATCTGGTGGTCGATCACTTCCGTTATTCTCTGTCACTGTACCCGTTTCTACATTACCTCCAGTCTTTCTGAAGACAAAATAGAAACAGAATATGACATTGTTAGCTTTATTGGAAAGTAAAAGAATAAAGAACCCCAAATTTAAGTCATTAATATAGTGATAGATTATACATACTCTTAAAACAATAGACCTATAAAAACATTCTGAGCAAATTATGAAAATAATCTCACCCAGTAACCCTCATGGAACTGGTTCCTATCTGCACGTTAGAGCAGTTGACAATGTTGATTGGTCTAGCTGTCGGTGGTGACTGTGGGGGAGGTCCAGGCACATCTGATACTGAGCAATTTGTGATATTTGAGTGAGAACCGTTTTTAGACTTTTTGAGGATTTTTACCAAACTAACATTAAGTGATCCCCATCATATCAGGTAGTATTATTTATTTCATATATATATATATACACTTTTTCATGATATGATCAAATTTTGTCAATAATGTAAATAGATCACTACAGTCAAATCTCATTATTTTGACACCTATCTATACTTCTTCTCATGATGTAATGGTCAGTTTATTTGCAATCTAAACATGTATGACAGAAGAACAAAAATTAGAGCCAAGGGCTCTGTAGCTCATCAGGGTTTATATTGTTTAATGATGAAGAAATGATGAAATAGATTGTTCTCAATATAACGGTAATGCACAATCCCCAGCCTTGAAATTGTCAGTGCATAACAAAAACATGACTTGACACTAAATTTTGATAAGGTTGGTTGTCCAAGTATCACAATTCCTGCAAAGACATTGAAGAAAAGGTGATCCTCCCAATTACAAGAACAGTCTCTTGTACCACTTTTAAGTTACGCCTTGCCACACCCTCTATCACTCTCTCCAACCTATCCTCTCACAACCCCCACCCCATGCCTTCTGACCCTTAAAACACCTGGATTAGAATTAGAATCTCATTAGCTACAGAGTCTGTACACAACATTTTAGCCTTCTTATTCGTTCTGGAGAAGATGAAAATAGGATTTTAAGTCATGAACTATGAGGCCCTTATTTGGGGCCACTGGATCACCAAATCTACAATTTATATCCCCATTGGCCAAGAATTTCAGCTCCCTAGCTAGACCCAGTGGTTCTGGAGAAGACAAAAGAACGACAAATTTCCGGACGGAGGGATGGACGGATGGAGGCTGGACACCATGCCGTGCCATAAGCCCATCGGTTCTTTTAGACCTAATGAGATAAAAAGTGGAAATGATAAAAGATGAAAATAACTGTTTAGGTCCCCTCTATGACCCCTGATACTCATAAATTGGGGCCACAGGGGCACCAAATTTGCAATTTAGAACACCCATTGGCCAAAGAGCTTGTACATAAAATGTCACCTCTCTTGAGTCACTGGTTCTGGAAATGAAGTCAAAAAGTAAAAAGTTAAGGATAGACGGACGGATGGACATAGAGACATTGCAAATCTAGCTACAACTTCATCAGTAAAATATACCTGTGTTAGATGGCAGAAATGAAGGTTGAGGTCGTGGTCTGTGCAGGTAAGATCCATCTATGCCAGGTGCTGCTGTATGAGCTCTCGTGTCCATGGCATCTCCGTGGTAGTGGGTGTGGTAATGTACCACAGCTGGCGCAAAACCTTCTGATAGAAATTTTTCCTTTTAAGATTGTTAACTATTTTTGTATTTTATAAAACAGTTATGTGGAAGCTATCATGTCACTGAAGAGTGTAGTCTAATAGGCATTTAATGACATTAAATGTTACTGAAGATAAACCTGTAAATTGGTAAGCTTCATGGGCTTGTTGTATTTATGTCCTCATACCTGAACAGACTAGCAATACAGAAAATCAAATATGATTAAAAATTGGTTGGTTGGACATACCTTTTTGTCCACTGATTGCACTCTTCTCATTAGGAGCTGCACACCTGGCTGCCATAGAGTAAGCTGGACCAGTGAACGTCAGTACGTGCTTCCCTACATCAGAACTGTCTCCATCTGGTGAGTCTACTGTATCAGCGTTGTTCTTAGCTACCAGTGACAAGTCAGAATCACCCATTGTTGATATGGTATTTTTTACATTTTTTCCACTGGATTCATCGGAAGATCTGCTTTCTGGTTTCCCCTTTGCATGTGACCCATTATCTTCAGTTTTCTCTCCAGAACGTTGGCGTCCCTTTGAATCTGCATCTTCAGCTGTATTTTCAGTGGAAGTACCAACTGAAGCCACTGTTGAGCCACTTGAGTCTCTGGTTTCTCCTGTGTTGACATTCTGGTTAGTTGTACTTCTCTGTAAAGATGAATCAGTTACAATGTCACTTTCATCAATAGTCAGTTGTCCAGGGTTCCCTTCAACTTGGACCATTGAAGTTTGAGTATTTTCTGCATCTGATACTTCACTGCTACGTTTCTCTTCAACACTGAAACCTTCTGAATCATCTCCATGACCCTTTGCAGATGTTGTTGACACACCGTTGGCCTGAGCGTTCCTATTGGAAGAGTTATCAGGGAAACCTTGATGGGCAGCACTTTGTTCGATATTGATGTCATTCCCTGAGCTGTGAGACCCTACCATAGCTGATGACACTTCAGATGGAGAGTTGGACCGGGGACTTAAGCTTTCCCCTTGACCACTGTCCTGTGACCCATTTCGAGATAAGCCATCATTCAATACCTTTAAAGTATTTGCATTGCCCTGTAAAGGCGAAATACCAAGGGCAGATGCAGAATATCCAGGTTTAGATGACTGTATATCTTCACCTGCATCAACTGACTCATTAGAGTTTAGAGAATGGAGATTACATGAGGGCATGCTTTCTGGAGACATTGCCTCTCGCTCCGAGATGTAAATATTCTCACTCTGAAAACTGTTGGGTGTATCTCTGACGGTTAGCTCTGGAACATCTACATTGAAACCTTGACGAGCAGCAGCATGTTCAAGTATTATGACTGGGGGCTGATTTCCTGAGTTTTCCCCTTGATCACGGGGGGCCTGATTTTCAGATATTGTGCTACCATTTGAGATGTTGCGTGTGGCAGATGGCTGCAGATTACCTTCATTGAAGCTACTGTTAGATGCGGACCTGCATTGTCTCCTCTCCCGCTGTTTCCTGTATGTTGTGTGCTGGTTGAACAAAATCTTGATGTTCCGTTGGAAGGAACGTGAGTCCTTATTGTACCAGTTGATTGGGACGATGGCCGAGAGACCAGCCGGAGCTCGGTATGTCCTTTCCTTCTCCACATAGACAGGTCGTACACAATATTTCAGGTCCTTGTGACACTGCTTGGCCAGCCTTGTATTACCGATTGCTTCATCTTTAATCAGCAAAGCCACAGTAGAATTATGCAAATGTTCTGTTGCAAGAACCAACACCAAAGTGCAGACTTGCGTGATCATTCCTCCAGCTTCTGTCTCAGATTCTGTTCCTTTCGGGTCCCCGTACAAGCAAACTTTTGGATTCTCCCTGTCATCCAAAACTAGCTTGTTGAGATGGTCCATGATGTCAATGGCCAGGTCAGCATCTGGTTCAGCATAGACAATGGCTGCATCATAGTGCTCAGTTGGCGTTGTTGGTGAAGGGCAAAATGGACGAGCATCTTCTTCTAGATTTTGTTCCATTTTACCTGCAACCAAAATATTCAAACAAATTTACTCTACCTTTACACTTATTACCATAAACTTTCATTTAAACACTGATATTTTGTGGGCAGGGAATCAAAGTTTGTTCATTTGGTCATCACTCGCTCCACCTGAAAATTATGGGTATGGAAGGCATTTTACCTAAAACCAGTTGACAAAGGAAGCTGAAATATTCAGAATAACATCTTTGTTACATGGCGACTAAACTTCATTTGGTCTTGATCCCCCTCAAATATGGGCGTGGCAGGGTGTTCGCACTGGAACCTTCCCTCCAGAAACAAGTAATCCTAGGAAGCCCAAATTTAGATTTGCCTGTTGGCACCGGCCATTGTACCCTAAGGTTAGTATCAGCCTCCTAGCCACTAATCTTACTCTTGTCCGGGTATTCGTAGTCGTAGCAAGTCGGGGGGGGGGGGGGGGAGTACCTCTTTTACTCTCAGGGTGCCTCGCAGCCCGCCTCCTTCAGTGGCATGCTGGCTACAGTGAGTTATCAACTTCATTAAACGTCATTATTTATTCTCACCGATGATAACCTTCACAACATGATAAAGACAAGCGCCCATTAGTTTGAAATATATAAACAATGAGAACGGAAGCCTATCATCGGCGCTGCGAGTGAGGAAAACTTTGCTATGGATTAAAAGCATATGGTTTATTAGTATTATTATATGTAATGTGTTACTCTTTGAATTTTCTATCATTGTATATGTTTTAAACTGTAAAATTGGGTTGAATATAACATGTTTTCATTTCACATAATAAGAAAAAGTGCGTGTCATGGAGCTTGTTTTTCTGCAAAATGATGTTTTTTGTGGTAATGTCTCAAAAAATGGCAAACTTGTTTTATTTTGTTAAAGTCACTTTTTAAAAAATAATTATAATCATTCAGAGCTATAGTGTTGTTTTCCTTCATAAATGGAATGTGATTAGAATATAAAAGTGATTTCTGCAATTTGTATGTTGCTTTTTTTCATTAACCTTATATGATAAAATATACAATGTCAACAATGGATTCTGCAGAAATAATTAACTTCAAAAGTCCTGTTCAAGAATAAACATAAATAATAAATATTTCAAACATGATAAAACTTGTGGAATACTTACCCCTGAAGAATAATAGAAAATTTTTCCTTATTTTCTGACCACTACCCACTCATTCTCAATGAAAGTGCACAATTAGTAAATAATGACGTCGTCCTTATAAATCGGTTCTTTTATAATGAATGTAACGTTAATATGGTGCAGTGTAAGATCGATACAATAGGAAATTGAATTTGTAGTACGAACCACAGATAAAATGTTACATTTTACTGTTGATATTTTTTAGAGAGGCCTTAGTAATTTTCAAACATGTCAAAATAGCCGCCAACAAGAACTGTCACGTTGAAGTAGGAACTGAGATTCACTCATGAGTCATGGATGCGAAAACACATGTCCAAATATAGAATAACCTTTACTAAGGAATTTTCAACAAGCAGAACTGTTAACACTTTTCTCAAATTTCTTAAAATACCAAATGTTTATTGTCGCTATTGTCATGTATTCTATGTTTTGTATTTTAAATAAACTTGGAAATAAATATCATCTGCAGTGAACCTAAATACATTCAGTTATTCATTTGTGTTGAATATTAAAGAAAAGTAAAATAGAAACAATTGTCATATTAAATGTATTAGTTCTTTCAGAAATTAAAGAACTATCGTTAAGGAAAAAACGTATGGTTAAGCCTGTATTCTACGTTATGTATCTCCTACAAAAATCTAAAATAGAATCTTGCTAAAAATAATAGTTACAGCTCTGTAAAGTTGTAAAGTTTCCTTGTAATCACCAGCAATTGCGCTAACACGTCCAAAAAACTTTCCGTTGCAATAAAACATCCCAATGTATTTTACGTTATGTATTCTACGTTATGGTATCATACGTTATGACTGCCATATAAGGAGTGTAACGTTGTGCAGTGTCATGGGCGACGTCATACAATATTGACCATATTATGTTACAAGGGATGATATGATTTGGAACGATTTTAGCGTGTTTTATTTTTACTCATTTTTTATTTTCAATGCTGATATCTCAACCACTGTAATAGGGCCTAGATATACTGTCAGTCCTTGAATAATCGCTCGGCGATTATTAATTTGACCCAACGATTTGACCCAGATTTGACCCAGCGATCATTCAAGACGATTTGTTTATTTCGAAGCCCTAATATAAAATAAGCCCTAATATATCTGAAAATTTTAAATAATAGCAAAAACCTAATTTCAGTATGTTTTAAATTATTAATATTGTTAACCAAGTGCATGTCATGAGGTTGAACTTTGCATTTATTTTTGAAAAGGAGATAGAAATTACCTGTTTACATTTACTAAACTTAACCCGGCGATTATTCAAGGCAAGCGATTATTTATTTCAAAGAGGGATTAGACCCGGCAATATTCAAGACAGGCGATTGTTCAAGGCAGGCAATTATTCAAGGATTTACGGTATATGCAATTTTAGTAGGCCTTTTTAAAAAATTACGCCGAAATTTCGCCTTCATTCAAATAAAAAAGATTCATACAATACAACATATAGATCTTAGTATAAGTTTTTTTGGTGTTCATAAATAGTTAGTGAAGGCAATTAAGTGTGAATGTTTCCAATTTATTTAAAAGCAGAATAGACTCGTACCACTTAAATTCATACAGTGATGTTATTTCCATTGAGTTTAAATAGTTTCGGATAAATATTGTTCGAAGATACGATTCTTTTTGCCCAATTCTATAAACATTTATCAATTTTGTAAGGAATCATCTTGTCTACAACCTCATGATATATGTATGTTTAATGTTTGTTTAGGAAAGACAGTAAGTTGTCCAACATAATATAGGTCTACATAGTTGTGAAATCATTTAACATGACGATCCATGGGAAACGTTTTTATTCAATGACTTTGTAATTGTAAACATGTAGGTAAATCTAATGACATTAATTAAATTGTCTTCGGAAAAGTTAATTTAAATTATGTACTTTAAGCAGAGATGATTTCCAATCAAGCTGGATAGTTTTACATTGATCCAACCAGAACTCATTTCTTGAAAATTGTTTATCCTGGACATGCAATAACGTCACCGGACAAATAAATTGGCACGGCCCGGGTCTTGTATACATTTTTCAACATAGATATGAAAAGAGCAAAAATTGTTACGCTTTCAGTAGATGAGCCAAATGGTCTAGTGGTTACTGCCAAGGATTTCTATTACGGTAATTTTCGTAGTACAGGTTCGAATCCCGCAGATAATAGTTTTGTTTAAAAATTACACCCGAGGTTTCTTTGATATTTGACGTTAAAAAGTGATACATTGCATAAGATATGCAAACTTAAAATAAGATAGCAAGGAGATAACAAAAACCAAGCAGAGTTTAAGAAATTAAACCATTTCCACCAATTTAAATCAAACTGAAACTTGTGACATGTTTACTGTTAGATAATATATACTTATTGATGTATATGGTTCATTACATGTAACAAATAACGTTATATATTACGTAAAATAGGCCCACTGAGACATATTGACATGTCATGTTTGGACAGCAATTATAGGACATCTGGTAGGAATTATTTGCTCAAACTTCATAATCTTATTTAACGAACAAAGGACTTTGGGGTAACACATATTAACACTTCTAATGCTATGAGTGACCAACTACATTTCTTTATTAGTGTCCAAAGGTAATTTGATTTTTAATGTTTCTCACAACACATTGTTGATGAAAAATGGACAATTTTGAGTGCGAAAATCTGACATTGGCGATGTGCGTGGGCAATTGTTACGATCCTCTTTGTTAAATCTTATAATAGAAATATAGATATGTTTTGGCAAATGGACAACAAGAATGATTTTTGGGTTGGCATCCAACTTAGCTGTGTATATGGGCGTCACAGCAAGTCTATATTTAGATCTATACCATATCATATTCAGAATGTTCAACATAGTTTCAAAGTATTACAATAATATCAATAACAGTTTTTATATCAACCAAACCATCAATGTACCGTTAGGCGTTACTATATTTATTATACAGTTATATGTAGGCCAACTCGGCTACTGAAATACTTGCCATGTTAGAAAGTCTTCCGAGGTTCTTCATCAACAAAACCAGGTCAAACTAACCTCTGGATTCCTAACTATCGTCTGAAATAATTAAAAAATGTATTGATGAAGCTAGTTTTCGAGATATAAGAAACAAAAAGTTGATAATCTTACACTCGTTCCTGAGAACCAGAAACCAACTCAGGGAAATACCAGGTTATTTATAGAACACGCATTCGGAAACGTTCGGTAATTTCCGTTCCGATGAACGTAATGGGGACCTTATATAGAGGGACTAGCAACTAAGAAATTAGCTCGCGGAGCTCACCTCGTCATGGTCCAACGCACATCTTGACTTGGCGCCTGCATTGCGCTAATAACTGGCGTAGCACACTAGTATATCCAGTTAATCACTATATAAACAATAGTGACAGTTGACAGTTCAAGACAAGCGGAATCCAAAACTTGTACTTTTACCTAAGACAATAAATTCTAAAATATTAAGTTAGCGATAGATGAATAGTTTTCGGATGTAACTGCGTCAAGCTAGTATTTTAGGGGAAAGAAGCCAGCATGTAATACGCTCGTACTTTGCAGTTAAAATAGCGAGTCAGTCCGCCATCTTGTCTGCAAGGAGCGTCAATGATATTGGTAATGGTTCAAGGGGAGTCCAAAACTTGTACTTTTACCTAAGACGATAAATTCTGAAATATTAAGTTAGCGAAAGATGAATAGTTTTCGGATGTATCTGCGTCAAGCTGGTATTTTAGGGGAAAGAAGCCAGCATGTAATACGCTCGTACTTTGCAGTTAAAATGGCGAGTCAGCCCGCCATCTTGTCTGAACAGATGAGATATGATATTTAGAATGGTTCGAGGAAAAATGAAAACTTTTACTTTTACCTAAGGGGATAAATTCTAAAATATCAATTTTGCGAAAGATGAATGGGTTTTTTTATGCGTTTGTGTCAAACTGTTATTTTAGGGGAAAGTAGTCAGCATGTAATACGCTCGTACTTTGTAGTTAAAATAGCGAGTCAGTTCGCCATCTTGTCTGCACAGAACATGGAGGATATGTTTCTGTTCCCCTTGTACTGTCTTTCCTACATTCATGTAGAATGTACCGGTTCGAAGGGGAAAATAAATTTGAAACGAACTCCTTGATGAATGGCCTTTCTGTCATGTTGTAGCATCAGCATAAATAATAAATAATTACTTCTTTTTTTTTTTATATAAGTTCATGTTTTATTCATTTTTTTCTTAAGATCAATAAACAGTAATCAACTTCAAAAATAATAGAATAATACATGTGTATAACATCAAGTATTCCAAAGCACTAGGTAACCTAACATTGTATATATATTCTATGTCATATCACATTTACAAAATAAATGTGCATTTTCGTAATTTTGTAACAATCATATATAGCACACCTTTGAGTATAATAATTTCTTTATTACCAATTCTATTTCATTTGATTCACGTAATCATTCATCTGCTTGGAGATAGACACTTCCGATGTTGTTACAGTTTCAAAGGGAGTTACTTTTATGTTTCTTGACTTTACGAAGATTGCCGATTGACGCACGGGCGAGTCGGCAAGACTCGGAAACGCCAACTGGTTACAACAATACAGTGCGATAACAAACAAGCGCTAACGCAAGCAACAAGTCGCTTGTGCGTTGAAGCGCGACGAGGAGAGGTCTAATTGGTTCGCTCAGTAGAAATGATCATGTAACGAGCAGAAGTTGCTAGTCCCTGTATATAATGTCCCTGTTAAAACAGGCCGGCGGTTCAACAAAATGAAGCGCTTCGTAGCGCTCATTCATCGCTCAATGTAGCGCTCAAGTAGCGCTCATTCTCTCTTGAACGACATAGTGCAAATTCCTCGAAGTTTGCTCGCCTTGCTACGTCATCATGCCCATCATACGCGGTCGTGCACCCATAACTTGTTCTAAACAACCAGACTTTGTACGAATTCTCGTATCTTATTTTCTCTGACGTCACAAAACATTTGAACACGAGACTCAAACTTTTTTTATTTTTTTTATTCATGTATAACTTACTTTGTAGGCAACGTTTGTTTATTAAAACATTGCAAATTAACGATCATTACAAATAATTATATGATTATGAAAGCTGTGGAACAAATACAATTATTTCACCAGATAACGGCCTCTAAAGTGATTTTTCATGGCGATATAATTTGTTTAAATGTGCTGCTTTATGTGATAGTTTCATTTCGATTCACATTCATGATCAATAACAATACTTAATTCATATGGGCATTGACGTCCATCGTGCATGTAATTGGAGAATTATCTATTTTTATTCGTGACACTTATCGACTTATCAATAGTTTCATTATGCCAACATTTGGCTTTATAACAAAATTACAAAGGATTGTCGCTACATATGGACAAAACTTCTCATATCCCTAATGAAGGTTACCCTAGCGATTAATACAATACATAAGTGTTGAAAAACATAAATTAGCATGCATAATTGCTCTTTAATAACGGGTATAGTAAAAAATAAATAAAAAAACGCGGAAAGGCACATATCAACATATGATGATTGTGTCACAAATCAAATTTCACTGAGGTAGACAGTATGTTTTTTTTAGTTCTGCTCCGGACACAAAAGTCTAAAGAAGTTGAAACCCCTAAAATTAATCGCGTGATTGTTGTTCCACATACCAAGTTTCTTTGAAATATAGGCCTTAGTTTGGAACCCAGCTCCGGATATTTGAATTTCCACGGAAACGGCAAACAATAATGACCAGAAAAAGAGGCACATTTGGGTTCCATCACAGACTGTCCGCCATCTTGCTTTTTTGCATTTCGTGAAATTGAAAACGCTGTATCTTCAATATTTCTTTTCAAATATTTAAACACATGCATTGATAGAATATTCATATAGTAACGAATAGTCATTAAACAAAACAACACTGTCTTGTGCTGTAGCAAAACATTCCACACTCGCCCTCTCAAATTTCGTTTCCACAAAAAAATACCCCGATAAGACCCTCTCTTTTATACATTGCTTGCTTGGGTGGGGATAATACAGCAAGCTTAATCCACTGTACCATTCTTCTGTCCTAACACAACCAGAACTGCTTTCCATTATGGTAAACATGCTCTGTCCTCAGAGATTCACGTTGTGACGTGAGTCGTGATCATGGTGTGTTTATTATATTGAGGATATATGTGTGTCTGCCATGCTAAGTTTGCGACACGAGTACCTGAATATTAGTATGACCCGAGCGAGAGCGAGAGCGAGAGATATACCGCTATTCAGGCACGTTTACAGCTAGGTGAACTTCACTCCGGTCTTTGAAAACAACAGGTATAGCGTTTTACGTTACAACAGAAAATTACGATGGTCATTTATTTATCTATCTACTTACATAGAACTATCAGTGGATGCCATGTTATTTGGCCAAGCTGTGCATAATTGCGGCATAATTTTGGTGCTTTATCGTAATCTGAATTGGATGACCGTGGTGCAACCTTTGATTGATGTAGTGAATGTAACACCGGCCTGCACCTATACAAGCATTGGTCAGTATACATAAGCGATGATAGGTCAAAACACTTAATTTTCATCTCCAATTTGTCACACTCAAGAATCAACTTTAATATCGCAATGGTATCGAACCAAGCTGTGTCTAATTGTGCCATGATTCGGGTACCTGTCACGATTGTGTTGAGATAACCGTGGATAAAGAGATGAGTCGATTGCACGTGTCCACTGCACGTGTATATAAGACAGAGTCCCAACTCCTAGATCGGGGTTCACGTTCTACTGAAGATTCATCACTCAACATGGTCCGTGTCTGTCTGCTTCTCTGCTGTGTCCTGCTGGTGAGTTGGTTCTATAGTTTCGGGTGAATTTGAAAAAGGCTCCAACAACGTCATTTATTCATGTATTTGATTATGTTAGGTTGGAATTTGCTGTGTTTGGAATTGTAAGCCTAAGAGTGTTGTCTTTTTATTAGGAATCCATAACATGGTGGACTGTTATGGACTGATCCAGCATTCACAATAATATATATTTGAAAGTCCATTTGTTTCAAAATATTGTTTAAATAAGTGTTTCTTTATAAATTTGAGCATGTTTATACAAAGCTAAGTTGGAAATTTTGTTTAACTGTCACGGTAATTTATCTCCCAGAAACGTTTTGTATGAACTGTATTTTAATCATGAACATAGTTTCAGTGGCAATTCCCATGGTATCACATGGCAATACTAATTAATGTAAGCACTGACTAGAAACATACCATGTATACTGGTAAATCAAATGTCAGTTGTATTTTGACTTTCCATCGAATTTGATTTTCCTTTGCCTCTTCGTATTCTATATAAATGCCTCTTACAGAACAGATAACGTCTGGAAATCTTAACATAAGCCTGAAAATAAATCTTTGAGGCTCCTTATCATGTTTTCCATTGCGAAATTTGACATTTTCAATCCATTTCGTTCCAGAGACTCACTTCAGTCTAACACTAACATTATCCTTTTTGCAGACTGTGTCTCTGGTTCAGTCGAGGATTTTGACTGTAAATGGAAAACGTGAGTATTGACCAACCTAGATGGTGTTGAATTATATGGACGCTTCTGTGGGGATGCTTTTATGAAAAAAGATAAGACAAGGGTCCCTAAATTGTATATAACATCTGGTGATTTGTTCATTTGTGTTCATATCAGAGTAAATACCCATAGTAAGGTACACGACTGCCGAGACAAGCCTTTAGGAATTGGTCAGAGCTTTTTCAGAGAATATAAGTATTGAAATCGGGTTGAAGCTCAGTTTGAAGTTTTATGCAAAGTCTTCCTTCAGGATATACAGTATATAAAGATATAAAATATATAAGTATATCAAGATATAAGGATATCAAGTGTCCATCTCTGGTTTGGATTTCTGAACCATTCAATTACATCCTTGGTAATCTTACCTACTTTAAAAGGTCATGACGAAGCTGGTGATTGTTTAACTGTATGAACCTGTGTTCTTCACTAGACGGATAGCTCATGTATCTCACGTGCAGGGCATAGGTGGAGCGGATGGAGCACATAAAGAACGCAGATGTGCTCCCCTCACACAGGAATTACAGCCAGTAAATTCCATTGATTTAATTTGATTCCAATAACTTAAAGTATATTCTCATCGACCAGTTAAAACCTACTTCTTAGTTCTCTTTGGATAGTAAGTCCATGGTATCTCGACTTCTCAACTTTCCCCCCTGTGCGGGATTACTACTCAAACAAAATCTCGGAGTCGGTTTTGATCCTTCATACATGTATGTGGCACAGAAGTTTCTTTTCCGCCTTTCTTTCAATTGCAATATACCTCTCACCTGGCGCCCAGTGTCTTATTTAATGTTTTTCTTTCAACCGAATAATTTTTTATTAAAACAATTATCACGAGGATGAACATTTGAAATTAATTTTCTTCAGTTTCTGAATCTGTATCTCAATATTGAACTTTTCAGGTTGTAAGATCGGTGCATTCATGATGCGCGGTAAGTATGTTTATAACTGTTGAATTTGTTAAAAGAGATAATGAACTGAGTTATTTTTGTGTACACGTATTTACAATTTAAGTTGTGTGTGTAACGAAGGAAAGTTACGGTCAACTAACCCTTAAAGGGACAGTAGCACGTTTTTTTTGCAAAATTTATTTTTTCACATTTCCCATTTATAAGGATTACAAAAACGATTCCCATGGCTTTACCAAACCAGACACACTTATTTTTAGCTTGATTTGCCGAAGAGAGGAGGGTGTTTTACTACTGGTAACATTATTTTTCAAATATATTTCATCGACTTATTCGAGCGAAAAATACTTTACTAACCACGAATAAACTGATTTAGAAATTTGTCATAATCTCTATCACATTTAAAGACATCGACCTCTACTTATATGTTCAATAAAAATACATAAGTCTTTCATGTTAAAGTTTAAGTGATGAAGTGTCATGTCTTCCTTTTCTCCTACCACAGTTCCACCTGGAGAAGAACCGCCTGTCTCCTGCGGGGACTTTGTAGATGAAGATGGCAATTGCGTGTTTGGCGACATGCGACTGCTCAGACAACAGTGTATTGATTTCCTCAAGGGGGGAGAAGCCGATTACAACAGCTTGCCCAGATCTGTCTATATAGAAGAGTAACACGCTGGCTCTGCGCTCTCTATGGCCATTAAAACCCTTATAAAAACAATTCGATAATAAATAATAGATCAATCAATCTGTGTTTTATTGTTTTATGCTCCCCCAGTAACTCTTGATTACGGTTTCTGAGTAATCTCCACATTGGAACGTAAAACGTATACCCGGAGCTGCAACGGATGCTGGAAACCAAACCACCTCGTTTTGATAGATTACAATGTAATTACCCTGGATTCATAACATCGTTTTCTTTTGACATTCCAACAACCATTAGAACAACCAATATCAACATATCTAATTTCTTGCTTAAGGATATACTGTAGACTTGATATAACATAATTACCTTTTTAGGTAATTTAAAGATAATACAGAGTTGTTTATAATGGGTGTACACATATAGAATTGTCTGTTCATGCCAGGGCATTGTACGTGTTCAAGTAAAGGAACAAAGGTTGCGTGATCACCAGGGGCTTTGGAATGAAAATGGCTTCAACCTCAAGTTTCGCCTTGTACTATATCGAACTTGTGGTTGAAAACATGTCCTTAAAAAACTCCAATTGAACATAATGTTAATAATTTTACAAATTTATCTAAAGTTTGACAACCCGATTTCATTTCTCTTTATATAAATGAAATAATAAATTGACATATCAGAAATGGAAGATTGTCTTTATAACAAAACTATGTCAGTCAGATCTAAGCGTCTCAATGTTTTTTAGAGCTTACCATATAAGGCTGTACATGTACAACAGTATCTTGTCCACACCTAGTCCACTCATTAATGTGTGACATGTCCATGAGACCAGCACAGTTGTTTACTAGATGAAGCACGGCAACAGTCTTACAAACCGATCTTGTAAGGACAAGGAAATAATGGTGTTCTTATATCAGAAAGGAGATACAAATCGAGAAAAATGAGAGAACTAAAGGAAAATGAAATTCAGTTCGAATTTTTGCAACTTAATCGAGTCGAAAACAAAATAAATTTTTGTTACCCGACGACCTTCTCGTTAAAGATGTATTTTGCAACTTTTATTACTTATATTATTAAAATTGTTACATCTATTTTAAAACTCTTGGAATCATATATCAGGCAGACAACGACAATTTTAACACCTCTATCATAAAATTGCGAAATGTCACGAACAATTGTAAATTATTGTTTAAAAAAATTTGTATGATAACAAACACATCATTGTAAGAAGAAATATATATTTGAACCCTGTTTTAAATTTCATTTGCATCCAACTTATAATTTTTGAGATATAAGTAATCAAAGACACGTGGTATCAATGTTGTGGTGAACGTATTACACAACGTTGATTTTTTGACTAGTGAACAAATTACACTTTGCAGTAGTGAACGCATTACATCTCAGACTATGAGGTACTTTTGACATGTCTTTCATTTTAACGTTTCAGAACGTTTCCATTGACAAATATTGCCTTCTTGCTATTTATAGATGTTGTTAGTTTCTTCAGCATGTATGATATTCGGTAAATGCGATATAGTGACCATATAAAAATGTTCTGGTTAACAAGATACAACAATTTTTAGCCAAAGACTGACTTGCTTGACACTCAGCATATAAGGACAGAACAACGCATGAACTGGCGCTGCACTGTGGCTGCCGGGTGCTATTTGCACACAAAGAATTTCCTATGTACATTGTATTACGGACAATAAAGAGTTATTATTATTATTATTATTATATCTGAAACACAAAACTGCCAGCAGTGATCTCAGTGAGGTCATAGCATTGTGACGTCATAAGCATTATGGCATCATAGCATTGCCAACAGTGTTCTCAGTGATGCTAAAGCTTTGTGATGTCTTTAACTGATGATGTAATAGGATTATGACGATTTGATTGTAGCGATATCTACAATGTAGATATCGCTTGTAGATATCGATTGATCTCACACAAGCGATATCTACTGTGGGAGCCAGTTTTGGATGATAAAAATGTTCTGGTTAACAAGATACAAATTGTTCCATGAAAAATATATTCGTTTCATGAGAGAGAAAAAAGTCAAGTCCCTGACGGAACAGAATCACATGAAATGTTACTGACACCTGATGATTCTCTCTTGTTATGATCATTCAGGTTCTTTTGACGGCTGAAGACCACAGAGCATATATTTTACACTTGATTTCTTACTCATTGCCGTTCCAAGTCTTAGCACTCGCGTTGGTGTTGTTTTAAACCATTTTAATACGTGAAACGTGACTTGCTTTAGTACACACGAATGGCTGCACCTTTGCATGTTTATTGACGTGCCCAATATAATGATTTCTGTTGACAAATATTTTGTAACAGAGGTCACATCTGTACGCTCCTTCATTATCATGTTTAACGCGGATATGTTGCCGAAGGCTTGACCGGTGTGTGTACATTTGGCTACATGTATTGCAAAGATGCTCTCTTTTCTTTTGTGGCGTTGACGTTAGAATACTCCTATCCGGGGTTAATCCACTAATGTCCTCCATCTGTAATAAGAGTCGTTTAACTGCCATGATATAAAGTTACAAGGTACATGTTTGGAAGTCGTATATGAATTGACTTTTATTTTAAGTTTATTGGAGTGTTATATTTTTTACTAATGACGTTTACTAGAATGGACGTCAATGAGGTACTGGACCCAAATATTCGCTTCAATCAGTTTCATATGATAATTTTAAAGACAAGTTAGGGATGTGAGGAGCATTTTCCAGGGTGTGTAATGCGTTCAGTGCGAGAATTCGTAGATGGATGTAACATGTTCACCACACCAAAATGTAACACGTTCACTGCATTTTTACATGAGGTGTCTGAAAGACTTTATATTTCCCTTATTTCTGAAAATTATGTTTCCAAAGTTGACATGTAGGTTCAGTTTTGAGTTACCTTCAACATTATATACATTTTGGATGGTAATGATTTTCAGTATTTCAAATAATATACAAACAACCCCCGCAATGTAAATTCCGTGTGTGAAAAATGGAGCATATAAATTTAATTGGACATATAACGAGCCCTTTTTTCGGTTATCACTTTCTTTGTGTCTATATTTTAACAGCCTTGGATATTGACACTCAAACGTTTGTAATAAAGTGTTTATGAGACAAAATGTTACGCCGATTGGTCAAAACAAACCCACCTGTATTGTAGTAATTTGTTTTCCGGGTGTGTAACACTCGCCAGGCGTACACGTTCCTACGGTGTGAAAATGTGTGTGCACTTATCGACTTATCAATAGTTTCATTATGCCAACATTTGGCTTTATAACAAAATTACAAAGGATTGTCGCTACATTGACATTACTTCTCATATCCCTCATGATGGTTAGGCCTACTCTAGCAATGTATATCATTTTTAAGTGATGAACAACACTACCATACATAATTGCTATTTAACAGGTATATATATATATATATATATATATATATATATATATATATATATATATATATATATATATATATATATATATATATATATATATATATATATATATATATATATATATATATATATATATATATATATGAAAATACAATTGTCGTTCATAATTGTAACATGATTTCGATGTATCCTTGATTCTGATTGGTTGATTTGCCTATGTTGAATTACAATGAATACCCGCAAATTACTTGGGGCGAATCACCGCGAACATATACATTGTGTTCACAAGATTCGGCCCGACTCAAAAATTATTTTTTCTATTTCTCTTAATATGTGCCCTTACTCAAATTTGACAGGTGGCATTGTCATTTTCTTACTTTCTTACTTGTGTATAGCAGTATAGGTCACAAATAACTCTCAAAATTAATTAGTTTCAAGTAACTAAAATGTTTTTAACAAGTAAGATTTGTCCAAGTATGACGCCATCTTCCATGCGGCTGTGTTTACCGAATGCCGTTGCCATGGCATGACGTCATAGAGATCAACCGTTTTGACGTCACAATGCTAGCGTCATTGTCACAATGGGTTAGGGCAAGTTTAAGATATTTGTTCCTAGGTCTTTTACTGTGTTGATGTCGTAGATAAATGTTTATCATCCAAAACTGTGTTCCACAGGAGATATCGCTTGTGTGAGATCAAGCGATATCTCCTAGGAGATATCTTTTTGGCAGTAGATTTTGCACAATGCCCTGTCGCCGTCAGCTACATGACATCACAATGCTTTTACATCATCGAGTAATGACGTCACAATGTTATGACGTCATAAACACGATGACGTTACAATGCTATGACCTCACTGCACTGGAAGTAAAATGGCAGAGATGTGCTCAGAGATGTACACTATTTTCACTTAAACGTAATAAGAATGATTTTGGATGATAAATAGAATCTCACCCTCGTGTCTTCTGATATCAAATATATCAACACTCGTTGATAAAAGTAAAAATATCCTCGGCAAGCCTCGGATATTTGTAACTTTTATCAACTCGTGTTGATATATTTGATATCAGAAGACACTTGGGTAAGATTCTCTATTTATAGCCATCTAAAAGGATACGGAATATTATGAAGTGAACATAGTTGAGTGACACTGTTTGAGCTTATGTGTAAATTGTTGCTAATGTACATATTACGCCGAGTATTTACATTTGCTTTGACCTGACCACACCTCTAACAAAAATGGAACAGTCGCAAAGTCCTTTCCCCTCAGAGATAGGTACGCAAAAAGAGAGTTCGTTTCAAAACGCCTGATGACTAACGGTCATGTTACAATATCGATAAATAGTCGCGTTTGTAAAATATCCGGGATTCATTGCTATTCAACACCCGCAAATTTCAGCGTTTAAAACCTCCGGCTAACGCCGTCGGTTTTAAACTAAATTTGCGGGTGTTGAATAGCAATGAATCCCGGAAATTTTACAAATGCAACTATTTATCTTATATTGTAACATGATTTCGATGTATCCTTGATTCTGATTGGTTGATTTGCCTATGTTGAATTACAATGAATACCCGCAAATTACTTGGGGCGAATCACCGCGAACATATACATCGTGTTCACAAGATTCGGCCCGACTCAAAACTTAATTTTTCTATTTCTCTTAATATGTGCTCCTAACTCAAATTTGACAGGTGGCATTGTCATTTTCTTACTTGTGTATAGCAGTATAGGTCACAAATAACTCTCAAAATTAATTAGTTTCAAGTAACTAAAATGTTTTTAACAAGTAAGATTTGTCCAAGTTTGACGCCTTCGTCCATGCGGCTGTGTTTACCGAATGCCGTTGCCATGGCATGACGTCATAGTGATCAACCGTTTTGACGTCACAATGCTAGCGTCATTGTCACAATGGGTTAGGGCAAGTTTAAGATTTTTGTTCCTAGGTCTTTTACTATGTTGATGTCGTAGATAAATGTTTATCGCCATCTAAAAGGATACGTGAATATTATGAAGTGAACATAGTTGAGTGACACTGTTTGAGCTTATGTGTAAATTGTTGCTAATGTACATATTACGCCGAGTATTTACATTTGCTTTGACCTGACCACACCTCTAACAAAAATGGAACAGTCGCAAAGTCCTTTCCCCTCAGAGATAGGTACGCAAAAAGAGAGTTCGTTTCAAAACGCCTGATAACTAACGGTCATGTTACAATATCGATAAATAGTCGCGTTTCTAAAATTTCCGGGATTCATTGCTATTCAACACCCGCAAATTTCAGCGTTTAAAACCTCCGGCTAACGCCGTCGGTTTTAAACTAAATTTGCGGGTGTTGAATAGCAATGAATCCCGGAAATTTTACAAATGCAACTATTTATCTTATAAATTCACAAGCATGCTTTCGACCATCATGGGTCTCATCAGGTGAATGACGTTGAGTCGGTTGATGCGTCATAAAGTGTTTTTATGACGTCACAATACATTGCATAGATACATTCATAGATACAATAGAAATAGATGTACATTGAATTGATAATGACATTACATTTTAGAATTGAGTCTTGGCTTATATTTATTAATAAACAATATCACAACATCAAAGAACAGCGTCTTAATGAGTTAAAGGTGTTTTTGACCGATCAAAACTACCCCATTAGCTTAATAGATGACAGTATTTCTTGGGCACTGAGTTTAGACCAAATGAAACTGAGAGAAGCAGCTGATAATAAACGAGATAGTTCTCCTGCTTAGAATAGCGCAAACGCTCCCAACCCAGGAACCAGTCAAACTGAAATTCCAAATTCAGATAAGAGTTGTCTCCCATTGATTACTACGTTTAATCCAAGTCATAAAAATGCGATGAATTTGGTTAATCAACATATGCCTGTTTTATATCAAAGCCAAAAGTTGACACGAATTTTGAATGGGGAATGGGATAATAAAGCAAGCTTAATCCACTGCACTATTCTTCTGTATCCAGCCAGAACTGCCTTCCATTATGGTAAACATGCTCTGCCCTCAGAGATTCACATTGTGACGTGGATCGTGATCATGGTATGTTTATTATATTGAGGATATATGTGTGTCCGCCTGCTAAATTTGCATATTAAATTTGAATATTAGTATGACCCGAGCGAGAGCGAGAGATATAGGCCTACTGCTATTCAGGCACGTTTACAGCTAGGTGAACTTCACTCCAATCCCCTGTCTTTAAAAACAACAGGTGAGTCAAAATCCTAGAGAGTGCAATTTTATGGTCTTAGAAAAACAAAAAACAAAAGTGTATAAAACTCATCATCTTTTACTTATAAGTATTGAAATAACATTGAATAATCTGAACAAGAAATATGCAATCTTAACTGTAACTATTATTTAAGTAATTAGCCATACTTTGATGCAAACAATTAAAAAGGTCAATACTGCTACCAGAAAAAAATGTTTGAAATAGTAAAAATGTACATACACAAAAATAATTTTTGACTATTTGACATGTGTTTATGATGATGTGGTATATGTTTAAAGTCTATAAAGTAACATGTTTTAACAAATAGTTTATTCATGACCCATTTTGATTTGAAAATAATAATTAATTGAATTTTGAAATGAAAACATCTTCATATTTAACTCACCCAAACAAACTGTATACCAGCACTTTGACATATCCCTATTTAGAAACTTACCAAATCATTATCAAAATAATACAATCTTTAAAAAGTTTTATATTTCTTATATTACCATTTTTTAGTAAGTAGCAGTTAGTGACAGTGCTGGTAACAGTATTGACTCAATTTGTGACAGTATTGACATTCAAACACAACTAAATGAGAATCTTGATGAATTATCAAATATTTTACATAAAACAGTTAGAATGATTAAAACTAACATACAACATCCCTGTTTATAATTTTACAACAATATTCTGTTCGTTCCCAGCTGAATACAAAATGAAGTAAACAGTGATGGTAACAGTATTGACATCTGTGATGACAGTATTGACCTGACTGGTGACAGTTTTGACTGCCATGTGTACAAATTCTATTCTAGATAAATATTTTATGATTAATGAACAGTTTTCGTGAAAATATTGTGATATCCAGTGTCTAGAAAGTCAGTTTGATATAGTTTTTATCAGTATTTAATAAATATTTGTATTTTGTGTTTATACTTGCGATGGTAGCAGTTATGGACAAGTATGGAAGCAGTATGGACAAACTGAAAATCATTTCATTAGTATAGAGTATATTTTTTCATTTCTTACATTAAATCTCTGTCAATATAAAAATTTCTGTTACATCAAAAGTCTGTTGATCAGTTAACAGTAAAACAGAAAAACTAACACATGTCAAGGTTTACGAAAATAGTTTTCCATATGTTTGTGTCCACTCCTTGTTGAAAACACATGATGCCTGTTGGTTCAGGAATTTTTGTTTGCGAACACATCAGCATAACTGTACCAACATCGATCTTTCATAGTGTTCATGGAAGCCTTTAGCTTTGGTGACTGATGGTTCATGGACTGTAGTGCTAGCCTTGGTGACTGATGGTTCCTGGACAATATTGGTAACCTTGGTGACTGATGGTTCCTGGACTATATTGGTAGCCTTGGTGACTGATGGTTCCCGAACTACATTGGTAGCCTTGGTGACTGATGGTCTATGGACTATATTGGTAGCCTTGGTGACTTGGCAGTCTTACACATTGAGCCTTGGTGACAAAATGGTCCCAGAAAATGACGGGATTTCTCTGATGCACCAAGTGCCATTTTCAATGATGTTTATCTAAAATAAAAATAAAACAAATGCTTTTACATAGGAAACTATTACATAACGAGGTTTCCCTTAACATTACGACTTCAAATTAAATCAAGACATAAAAAATGAAACTTCTCTAATTGCCCTATGAAATTATATTTCAAGTTACTGAATTATTTTATTCATAATACATTCTTTCACATGTAACATAATTAATTGTATCATTTTGAACAAGTTCTTCAGTGCTGTGACAAAAGCTGTCAAAACTGCTACTGCAATTGTCAAGAGTGTTTTATAAAATTTGAACATGAATGATACTGGAGTCAAGTAGATTAAGGCCAATATTTTCATCCAAATTTACAATTTATGCTTTATTCAAACCATTATCAATCAATAATTTAAAAAATTTGATTGATTTGTCAATACTGCCACTTGCTATGTCAAAACTGTCACTACTTTCAAAAGTATACCAGGGATCTTCTATAACTGAACCTTGAACTTTTAAATCATGTTTATTCTTAAACTTCTTAAATGAAAATTTGTTTCGCCTCAAGAAAACCATAATGAATTGCATGAACATCTTAACATTGCTCCATACTGGAAAATATGTCACTACCGTCACCACATTTGTCCTAACTGCTACCAATATTTGTAAAGAACTTTCTTAAAGATAATCATTTAGACTTTTCGTTTCTAAGACAGTAAGTAATAATTATAATAACAAAAATGACAAAAACATTTACTCAGTGCCTACTTAGGATAAGCACAGATGAATATTTTCACACAAATAGTTATTTTTGTCAATAACCACCACCAGTTTTGTCACTACTGCTACCGGTCAGGATGAATTTCAATATAGTTTGTAAATAAGTGTACACACCCAAAAGCAAACAAGTGTGTTATTATTGTTTTAAATAATGGTACACTTAAACATCACATTAAGATCCAAAAATATCATTGTTGTTTAAACTTACTATCAAAACTAACGAAAACTCAATACCGCCACCCCACGTGTCAAAACTGCCACTTTTGAGATGGTTGCAGTATTGACTGTAGCAGTATTGACGTTCTTAGATGTATATTGAAATTAAATACAATTAATGGTCCCCAAAGACAAAAAGATCATATCATTACAAGTAACTCTAAATGACTCCTTTAACCAGTTAAAGGTGAATGAACATTACTATTCTTTCTCTTGGAAATCTTGGTGACAGTTTTGACACACATAATTCATAGACTCATAACTTCACTTACTTGGAGGTTGATTATGATACACACTGATGAGAGCTGAAATCCATCATGCTTCCATGTTGAAGACAGTAAGTGAAGGGACCAAGGCAGGAACTGATCTTTGTGAATAACTTGAGGAGAGTTTATTTATTTTACCATGTTTGGTCACGGTAGCAGTATTGACATATACTTCTGGGACAGCGTTCTTTATTGCGCAGAAAATTATAAGCAAGGCATATAAAGACATAAAACTGTACAATCTGAGCCTCTGTAGTTCCTGCATCAATGCAACAAATTATAATGTTTGTAATACAAAACCATTTGACAGAAACTAATTTTCAAAGTTGACAATCTTATCTTGGGACAATCAAATTTTGCTATTTTTACTACTAAAAAATTGCTTCAAAGTTAATTTTTTCAGTGAACAAACAAAATTATACATGTGATTTGCTCAGATGTTATTGTTTCACACGCTCAATTGAAAAACAGAAATAAAAACATAGTTTTAATTAAAAATTTATGACCGGACCGAAAAATTGCACTTTCCAGGATTTTGACTCAGGTAGCGTTTTACGTTACAACATAAAATTGAGATGGTAATTTATTTATCTATCCACTTACATAGAACTATCAGTGGATGCCATGTTATTGGGCCAAGCTGTGCATTATTGCGGCATAATTTTGGTGCTTTATCGAAATCTGTGGATGACCGTGGCGCAACCTTTGATTGATGTAGTGAATGTAACACCTGCACCTATACAAGACAGAACGTCAACAAGCATTGGTCAGTAGACATAGCGATGATAGGTCAAAACTCTTCATTTCATCTCCCATTTGTCACACTCAAGAATCAACTTTAATATCGCAATAGTATCGACCCAAGCTGTGTCTAATTGTGCCATGATTCGGGTACCTGTCACGATTATGTTGAGATAACCTTTGATAAAGAGATGTGTCGATTGCACGTGTATATAAGAGTCCCGACTCCTCGATCGGTGTTCACGTGCTACTGAAGATTCATCACTCAACATGGTCCGTATCTGTCTGCTTCTCTGCTGTGTCCTGCTGGTGAGTTGGTTCTGAACTTTTCGGGTGTATTTGAAAAAGGCTCCAACAACGTCATTTATTCATGTATTTGATCATGTTAGGTAGGATTTTGCTGTGTTTTGAATTGTAAGCCTAAGAGTGTTGTCTTTATATTAGGAATCCATAACATGGTGGACTGTTATGGACTGATCCAGCATTCACAATAATATATATTTAAGAGTCCATTTGTTTCAAAATATTGTTTAAATAAGTATTTCTTTATAAATTGGAGCATGTTTATACAAAGCTAAGTTGGAAAATGTTTTAACTGTCACGGTAATCTATCTTCCAGAAACGTTTTGTATGAACTGTATTTTAATCATGAACATAGTTTCAGTGTCAATTCCCTTTATCACATGGCAATACTAATTAATGTAAGCACTGACTAGAAACATACTATGTATACTTGTAATCAAATGTCAGTAGTATTTTGACTTTCCAGCGATGTTGATTTTCCTCATTCTCGATAATCTTCAATCATGTTTATTCAGTAGTGCAGGCCACATCGCCCATGGTACAATTGTATTTGAACAAGAGAAAAGTAGTTGTCACATGACCATAATTATAATGATCTTAAACTGAACATTTTACAAAGGTATATTGAAGTTAATCGAAGTATATTTATATCATGCGTGTTAAATATTAGTTGCAATGTCAATTTGGCATTACAGTAATGTTTGATGGACATGAGGTATTCATTTCGGATATGAGTATATCTATTACATATAAAAAATACATGGTATTCATTTTCAACAACATTATGATTACAATGCAAACAAATTGAATCTGTATCAGAAATATCATTATACTTCTTATTACGCTGATGATTTACTCTAAAGTCATGCAGAGAAATGCGAAATTTACACATGGATCTGACCAATTGACGATTATTAAGCTCATGAATATATTTTTCGCATTGGAAGAAGTCTTTTATATTTGAATAATGTGACAGGTAGGATGATAATTCAATATTTTCTTTCCATGATTGTATATAAATGTCAATCAAACGTCTTTTAAAAGTTGATAAAAATACAGTGGCATCACCAACATCTTGTACAATCCAAACATAACTAAATCCATTAATAAATAACATCTCACGAACATGAGAAACCCAATTAACTTTACCATTTTCATCTTGTATCTTAAGCATCTCATACACATGTATTGGAATACGAGAAACATCCATTCTTAATAACTTAATCCAGTACTTTATAGCTTTAATCTGTGTTTTTATAAACAAACAATATCTTCCAGTTTCCCCAAGAATAGCCTTATTTGCAGCATATTTGCCAACACCAAGGAATCTTTTTAAAAAGCTTGTTTGTACCTTTTCTATTACTTCTTGGTATTTTACACCCCATATTTCCGAACCATATGTTAAAATTGGAGATATTTTTGAATCGAATATCTTACAAGCAGTATTGAAGTTTATATGTTTGTTTTTATTAAATAAAATGATCACTGGTTCCAATGCTTTACGGGCTTGCATAGCTAGAGTTTCACATGCTTTTGTCCAAATTAATCTAGATGAAAATACTATACCAAGATACTTGTAGTAAGTAACAGTTGCAAGTTTTATATTACCATAAGTCCACTTTTCATGCTTGGTTAATATACCTCCATTTCTGAAAACAATAATTTTGGATTTGTCTAAGTTCACAGTTAATCCCCATTTCAAACAATATTCATATAATACATCCAGTTGCCGTTGTAGACCAACAATAGAAAACGAAAATAAAACAACATCATCTGCAAATAATAAAAGCATTATGTCTTCAATACTTTGATTTACAAATATACCATAATTACATACTTTGTACATTTCATGTACAAGTTCATTAATGAAAAATATGAATAATACAGGACTTAAAATACACCCTTGCTTAACTCCTGAAGATGTATTGAAAGAAGATGTGGTATAATTACCAACTTTAACAGTTGCTTTTACAGAAGAGTACATACTTTTTAATACAGTATAAAGTTTACCCTGACGTCCATTTTTAACAAGGAGATATAACAATTTTCTTCTATCAACAAGGTCAAATGCTTTTTTAAAATCAATAAATCCACAGTAAAATCTGCCTTTATGTTTACTGAGATATTTTGT
Source organism: Gibbula magus (assembly GCA_936450465.1). Taxonomy (NCBI): domain Eukaryota; kingdom Metazoa; phylum Mollusca; class Gastropoda; order Trochida; family Trochidae; genus Gibbula; species Gibbula magus. The sequence continues at coordinate 8,333,964 of OW388296.1, read as the reverse complement.
ACATAACCCTTGCAAAGTGAAAATTTGATCTGTCGTGGAGTATTCTGAACGGAACCCAGCTTGTGATTCTGCTATTAATTCATTTATATCAAGCCACATTCTTAATCGCTTTTCAATAATAGTTGTGAATATCTTACCACAGCAGTTTAAAAGAGATATACCCCTGTAATTGTTGGGATTTTTTCTTGATCCTGATTTGAATAATGGAATTATCATACCAATATTCCAACTATCAGGGAACATTCCACTATCCAAGACGTTGTTAAATAACAAGAGTAGATAAGGCATGAAAACTGAATGCGACAGCTTAACAAATTCAGGTGGGATACCGTCTTCGCCGGGAGCTTTACCAGGTTTCAAGTCACTAATACTGTCATATATTTCTTTCTCAGTGATTATGCTGTTAAGCATATCGTAAGTGAAGTCAGCATCAGAGCCCTCACATGATTCACACGTGTGGTTATCTATAAAACTATATACTTCCTCGTCAAAACAGTTTAGTTCAGACTTTTGCGATGGATTGAGAAGATCCGAGAAGTACGAAAACCATACATCTGGTGTGATATTACTCCCCCCTTTATCTGACAACAGCCTAGCTTTCAGAGTTCTCCAAAACCGTTTACAATCGCCTTGTGAGGCGGCGTTTGAAATCTCATCTGCGATTTTTTTATCATTCTGATCTTTTTTCGTTTTACAACAACGTTTAAATTTTGCTTTTGATTGTACATAGTTTGTAACATTATTTTGGCAAGGATATTTCCTCAGCTTATTGAGATACATATATTTCTCTTCTTTAAGAAGTTTGCACTCACTGTCAAACCAGAGGGGTTGCTCGTTATATTCAGCTTTACGGCTGTTAACATTGAAACCTACGTTGGAACAGAAAAACTTGTAAATTTCAGTCAATTTGGAGACAGCAACATTAACATCACTGCGTAGGAGTGATTCAAACTCATCTATACTAAAATCTATAGCACCATCAGAAACCATGGTATCAAAACGTTCACTGCTAGTTTCGTTCATTCTAAACCGAGGAATACTTTGGAGAGGTATATCTGTACTGCCAGTACCACACTGCTGAGTAGGTAGTATTTCAGTAAAGGTACACACAAGGGGCAGGTGATCTGATTCAGTTCTTGTGAGAACTGCCATATCCTCCACAATTGAAAATAGACAGGAGCTAATAACAAAATAATCAACTACACTTGTACCATTGTTAGAGATAAATGTCCAATTAGCGGGAGTGTCACTGGGTGTACGTCCATTCACAATATGCATATTCATAGTTTTACATAATGTAAGCATTTCAAGGCCATGCTTATTCAAAATAGTGTCACAAGAGAATCTTTCTGTTATATGTGGATCTTCAGGATACATTCTCGATAATCCAGCGCTATTGTTCCGATAAATCTACACACAGGCGCGCTTGTGTGTAGATTTATCGGAACACTAGCGCTGGATTATCGAGGATGATTTTCCTTCGCCTCTACGTATTTTATATAAATGCCTCTTACAGAAGAGACAACGTCTGGAAATCTTAAAATAAGCATGAAAATAAATCTTTGGGGCTCCTTTTCGTGTTTTTCATTGCGAAATTTGACATTTTCTATCCATTTCATTTCAGAGACTCACTTCAGTCTAACACTAACATTATCCTTTTTGCAGACTGTGTCTCTGGTTCAGTCGAGGATTTTGACTGTAAACGGAGAACGTGAGTATTGACCAACCTAGATGGTGTTGAATTATAGGGACGCTTCTATGGGGATGCTTTTATGAAAAAAGAACAGACAAGGGTCCCTAAATTGTATATAACCTCTGGTGATTTGTTCATTTGTGTTCATATCCAGAGTAAATACCCATATTAAGGTACACGACTGCCGAGACAAGCCTCTAGGAATTGGTCAGAGCTTTTTCAAAGAATATAAGTATTGAAATCGGATCGAAGCTCAGTTTGAAGTTTTATGCAAAGTCTTCCTTCAGGATATACAGTATATAAAGATATAAAATATATAAGTATATAAAGATATAAGGATATCAAGTGTCCATCTCTGAAACACAACTATGAGGAAGGGGGATTGAGAATGATTGACATAGACATTTTTATTGATGCATTGAAACTTTCAACATTAAGATTTTACTTGACAACTTTGAAAAAAATAATCCATGCAATATACCATTTGAAGATATTTTTAATTTTGGTGCTTATTCTGAAACCCTCTTTAATATTGAAAATCCTTTTTGGCAGGATGTTCTTAAAGCCTGGAAAAGGTTTCACATGAAACATTATGTTGACTCAAACAAGATTAAAGATATTATATCCCAACCACTTTGGTTTAACCACAATTTTAAAAATTCATTTCATTTTATACAGAATTGGGCAGAGAAAGGAATTGTGAATATTAGTGATATATGTGATGAAACTGGTCTTTTATCAATAAAATCTTTAAAAGAGAAATACAGTATTAAAGGTACATTTTTGGATTTTAGTTACTTACTTCATATTATACCTGAATCTTGGAAACATGCTCTAAACCTTTGTTTGTCCATCCCAATCAGATGCATACATGTTTCGGAATGCCAGTTAAATTTAGTAAAAACTTCAAAAGGTTGTAGATTATTTTATGACATACTTAATACCAAAGACAAATACCCTAACAGGTGTAACAAATGGCAACTTTTATTTCCTGAAACAGACTTTGATTGGAAAAACATATTTACAATATACAAAAAAGGATTACAAGATACAAAACTTTTAGATTTTCAATACAGATTCCTCCATGGTATTATTTACACAAAAAGAGAATTACTCAAAATGAAAAAAGTTGATAATAGTATATGTTGTTTCTGTAAAGAAGTAAATGAGAGTGTTTGTCATGTATACTGGGAATGTGAGGAGACTCAGATATTTTGGACAAACTTGCAAAATTGGATTAACAATTTATATCCTAATCCTTTGATGTTTTCAAAAGAGCTGGTTTGGTTTGGTACTCTGCATCAAAACAGATTACTGAATCATATCATCATTGCTGCAAAAAGACATATCTACATTTGCAATATCAATAGTATATCTCCCAATTTTCATTCATATTTAAAAACTCTTAAGCAAATATTCTTTGTGGAAAATCATATTGCAACCAAAAATAATAAAATTGAAGAATTTACTCACAAATGGAGCCTTCTCTTCCCAGTACTTAGATGATTACAAAGTATGTTCATTCATTACCATGTACCTAATTTATGCTGAAAACATGTTTTATGTTTTATATGCCTCATTACCTGATGTATATACATGTAATCTTTGGAACCAATAAAAAAAAAAAAAAAAAAAAAAAAAAAAAAGTGTCCATCTCTGGTTTGGATTTCTGAACCCTTCAATTACAACCTTGGTAATCTTACCTACTTTAAAAGATCATGACGAAGCTGGTGATTGTTTATCTGTATGAACCTGTGTTCTTCACTAGACGGATAGCTCATGTATCTCAAATGCAGGGCATAGGTGGAGCGGATCGAGCACATAAAGAACGCAGGTGTGCTCCCCTCACACAGGAATGGAAGCCAGTAAATCCCATTGATTCAATTAAATACCAATAACTAAAAGTTTATTCTCCTCGACTGGTTAAAACCTACTTCGTAGTTCTTAGTTGGATAGTAAGTCCTTGGTATCTCGACTTCTCAACTTCCCCCCCCGCGCGGGTTTACTACTCAATCAAAATCTTGGAGTCAGTTTTGATCCTTCGTAAGTGGCACAGAAGTTTCTTTTCCGCCTTGCTTTCAAATGCAATATACTTCTCACCTGGCGCCCAGGTTCTTATTTAATTTCTTTCCTTCAACCGAATTAGTTTCTATTATATAATTATCACGAGGATAATCATTTGAAAATAATTACTCTTCAGTTTTTGTTAAGTGTATTTCGATATTTAACTTTTCAGGTTGTATGATCGGTGCATTCATGATGCGCGGTAAGTCTGTTTATAACTGTTGTATTTGTTAAAAGAGATATTGAACTGAGTTATTTTTGTGTACTCGTATTTACAATTTAAGTTGTGTGTGTAACGAAGGAAAGTTACGGTCAACTAACCCTTAAAGAGACAGTAGCACGTTTTTTTTTGCAAAATTTATTTTTTCACATTTCCAATTTATAATGATTACAAAAACGATTTCCATGGCTTTACCGAACCAGACACACTTATTTTTAGCTTTATTTTCCGAAGAGAGGGGTGTGTTTTACTATTGGTAACATTATTTTTCAAATATATTTTGATCGACTTATTTGAGCGAAAAAAAAACGTTCTACTGCCCCTTTAATAACGCGAATAAACTGATTTAGGAATTTGTCATAATCTCTATCACATTTAAAGACTCTACTCTACTTATTTGTTCAATAAAAATACACAAGCCTTTCATGTTTAAGTTTCAAAGTGATGAAGTGTCATGTCTCCCTCTTCTCTTACCGCAGTTCTCCCTGGAGAAGAACCGCCTGTCTCCTGCGGGAGCTTTGTAGATGAAGATGGCAATTGCGTGTTTGGCGACATGCGACTGCTCAGACAGCAGTGTATTGATTTCCTCAAGGGGGGAGAAGCCGAATACAACAACTTACCCAGAGCCGTCTATATAGAAGAGTAACACGCTGGCTCTCGGCTCTCTATGGCCATTAAAACATAGATACCCTTATAAAAACAATTCGATAATAAATAAGAGATCAATCAATTGCTATTGCTCTGTTTTATTGTTTTATTCTCGAGATTACGGTTTCTGAGTAATCTCCACATTGGAACGTATACCCCGGAGCTGCAACGGATGCTGGAAACCAAACCACTTCGTTTTGATAGATTACAATGTAATTACCCTGGATTCATACGATCGTTGTCTTTTGACATTCCAAAATTAGAACAACCAATATAAAAATACCTGATTCTTCGCTGAAAGATATAATGTAGACTTGATAAAACATAAGTTCCTTTTTGGGTAATTTAAAGATAATACAGAGTTATTTATAATGGGTGTTCACATGTAGAATTGTCTATTCATGCCAGGCATCGTACGTGTTCAAGTAAAGGAACAAAGGTTGCGTGATCACCAGGGGCTATGGAATGAAAATGGCTTCAACCTCAAGTTTCGCCTTGTACTATATCGAACTTGTGGTTGAAAACATGTCCTTAAAAAACTCCAATTGAACATAATGTTAATAATTTTAAGAATTCATCTAAAGTTTGATAACCCGATTTAATTTCTCTTTATATAAATGAAATAATAATTTGACATATCAGAAATGGAAGATCGTCTTTATAACAAAACTATGTCAGTAAGATCTAAGCGTCTCAATGTTCTGAGAGCTTACCATATAAGGCTGTACATGTACTAGCATTATCTTGTCCACACCTAGTCCACTCATTAATGCGTGACATGTCCATGAGACCAGCACAGTTGTTTACTAGATGAAGCACGGCAACAGTCTTACAAACCGATCTTGTAAGGACAAGGAAATAATGGTGTTCTTATATCAGAAAGGAGATACAAATCGAGAAAAATGAGAGAACTAAAGGAAAATGAAATTCAGTTCAAATTTTTGCAACTTTAATCGAGTCGAAAACAAAATTATTTTTTTTTACCCGACGACCTTCTGGTTAAAGATGTATTTTGCAACTTTTATTACTTATATTATTAAAATTGTTACATCTATTTTAAAAGTCTTGGAATCATATATCAGGCAGACAACGGCAATTTTAAAACAACACCTCTATCATAAAATTGCGAAATGTCACGAACAATTGTAAATTATTGTTTGAAAAACTTTTTATGATAACAAGCACATCATTGTAAGAATAAATATATATTTGAACTCTGTTTTAAATTTCATTTGAATCCAACTTATATTTTTTGAGATATAAGTAATCAAAGACACGTGGTATCAATGTTGTGGTGAACGTAATACACAATATTGATTTTTTTTTGACTAGTGAACAAATTACACTTTGCAGTAGTGAACGCATAACATATCAGACTATGAGATATTTTTGACATGTCTTTCATCTTAACGTTTCAGAAACCCCCCACAATGTTCCCATATGCTTGTGACTACTGTTGTGATGAGTATCAACGTTGTTTTTTTTAGCATATTGAGCATATGAAAGTAGATTATCCAACAGACAGAATCGTGATTAGGAAATTGAAACTGTGTGAGGTGTCAGGGGCCTTAAAACATGTCAGAAAAGACTATAAATATGTCCCATCAGAACTTTTAATGGATCAGAAGGAAGTCAGTGTGTCTGACACCCCAGAGACACTGACAATAGTCGTTAAACATGACCATGAAAGTCATGAGCCACAAACAAAGAAGGAAAAACTCTGTGAAGACACGAAGATGACATGACTAACGACAATGCCTCTCACATTAGTTCAATGTTACCGAATGTTTTGTCAGAACAAAACAATCGGAACTGTATGTAAAATTCTACGAGCTTGTGGCACTAAAGAGATTTCCATTGACAAATATTGCCTTCTTGCTATTTATAGATGTTGTTAGTTTCTTCAGCATGTATGATATTCGGTCAATGCGATATAGTGACCATATCAAAAATGTTCTGGTTAACAAGATACAACAATTATTAGCCAAAGACTGACATTTGTGATGTCTTTAACTGATGATGTAATAGGATTATGACGATTTGATTGTAGCGATATCTACAATGTAGATATCGCTTGTAGATATCGATTGATCTCACACAAGAGATATATACTGTGGGAGCCAGTTTTGGATGATAAAAATGTTCTGGTTAACAAGATACAAGTTGTTCCATAAAAATTATATTCGTTTCATGGGAGGGGAAAAAAAGTCAAGTCCCTGACGGAACAGAATCACATGAAATGTTACTGACACCTGATGATTCTCTCTTGTTGTGATCATTCAGGTTCTTTTGACGGCTGAAGACAACAGAGCATATATTTTACACTTGATTTCTTACTCATTGCCGTTCGAAGTCTTAGCACTCGCGTTGGTGTTGTTTTAAACCATTTTAATACGTGAAACGTGACTTGCATTTAGTACACACGAATGGCTGTACCTTTGCATGTTTATTGACGTGCCCAATATAATGATTTCTGTTGACAAATATTTGGTAACAGAGGTCACATCTGTACGCTCCTTCATTATCATGTTTAACGCGGATATGTTGCCGAATGCTTGACTGGTGTGTGTACATTTGGCTACATGTATTGCAAAGATGCTCTCTTTTCTTTTGTGGCGTTGACGTTAGAAAGCTCCTATCCAGGGTTAATCCACTTATGTCCTCCATCTGAAATAATAGTCGTTTAACTGCCATGATATTAAGTTACAAGGTTACAAGTCGTATATGAATTGACTTTTTTCTATCAAAGTTTATTGAAATGTTATATTGTTTACTAATGACGTTTACTAGAATGGACGTCAATGAGGTACAGGACCCAAATATTCGCTTCAATCAGTTTCATATGATAAATTTTAACAGTAATTAACGAGGTTAAGACAAGATAGGGATGTGAGGAGCATTTTCCAGGGTGTTTAATGCGTTCAGTGCGAGAATTCGTAGATGGATGTAACATGTTCACCACACCAAAATGTAACACGTTCACTGCATTTTTACATGAGGTGTCTGAAAGACTTTATATTTCCCTTATTTTTGAAAATTATGTTTCCAAATTTGACATGTAGGTTCAGTATTGATTTACCTTCAACATTATGTGTAGGATAAAATACGATACAGAGGTTATGCTTGGGATTGTAAAACCCGAGGTAAGAAAGCTGAGCGGGAAGTAAGACCGAAAGCGAAGCTTGAGGTCTTTCTTCCCCGAAGCTTTCTAAACGAGAGTTTTCCGCAATGTAAATTCCGTGTGTGAAAAATGGAGCATATAAATTTAATTGGACATATAACGAGCCCTTTTTTCGGTTATCACTTTCTTGGTGTCTATATTTTTACAGCCTTGGATATTGACACTCAAAAGTTTGTAATAATGTGTTTATGAGACATAATGTCACGCCGATTGGTCAAAACAAACCCACCTGTATTGTAGTAATTTGTTCTCTTCCGGGTGTGTAACACTCGCCAGGCGTACAAGTTCCTACGGTGTGAAAATGTGTGTGCACTTATCGACTTATCAATAGTTTCATTATGCCATCATTTGGCTTTATAACAAAAATAACAAAATTACAAAGGATTGTCGCTACATGGACATTACTTCTCATATCCCTCATGATGGTTAGGCCTACTCTAGCAATTTATTATATCATTTTTAAGTGATGAACAACACTACCATACATAATTGCTCTTTAACAGGTATATATATATATTATATTACCTTGAAACTTTCCTATATGAGAACGTGGGACAGTCACTCGGGCAGAATATGCAGGAGCATATAGAACTGTATTGGAAGAGGTTTTTAGATGACTGCTTTATGCCATTTACAGGAACAAAAGAGGAACCGTGTAAACTGCATGATATTCTGAACTCCCTAAGTCCATCATTGAAATTCACTATGGAAACCAGTGCCTCTGATTTAAGTTTTCTGGATGTGACGGTAATTGTGAAACAGGACGGCCGTGTAGAGACCGATTTGTATTACAAACCTACAGATACACACCAGTATCTTGATTTTCAATCTTGCCATCCAAGTCATACAAAGCGAAACATCCCATACTGCCTTGCGAGAAGAATATGTGCTATTGTGACAGATGACACTCAAAAGAAGGAACGTTTAAATGAACTCAAAGAGTTTTTATTGATACAAAATTACCCTGAAAATTTAGTTTTAGATGGTGTGACGAAAGCCGCTTCATTTGATCAATGTCGCCTAAGAGATCCTAAACCTACACATGAGAAACATAAGGGATTTCATGAAGTATCCTGACCAGGATACTCCGAATTTCAGGACCAGTATACAATAGGATACTCGGAGTATCCAAAAATATCCTGCTCAGGATACTCCGGGTTTCATGATTCAGGATACTTCAGGATACTTCAGGATACTTCAGGATACTTCAGGATACTTCAGGATACTTCAGGATACTTCAGGATACTTCAGGATACTTCAGGATACTTCAGGATACTTCAGGAAACTATATTAAACTATCGGAAATTGTTAGAAATTTTAAAATATTGCATATAACACTACAAATTATAACACAGACATACGCGGTTAACCCCTGTCATACAGTTTTGGCATTAGTTGTTTCTGTCAGACGACATTAAATTCATGTAGACGCTTTTTTTTGGAGAAAATCGTACAATGCATGTGTAAAATCACGTTTGAAGCTTGGTCATTGTTGCTTCCCTATGATATGTATCAATATCAAATTATTAGTTACCTGCATTAAAGTTCTTTATACAGGTTCTTTTATAATTGTTGTCTAGATCGTGATAGATTTATGAAAAACCTAAAACTCACCTTTTGAAAAAGTGTATCCGAAAGAACAATATGAATATCCATATCAAATGCAGGTATTACACGACACGACATGTGTATCCACCATGGATGCAACTCTTAGGTGTTTACACGTGTAGTAACTCGGGATAAGTGGTAAATATTTTGCCCAATTGATTAGCCCGGATTTCAGCTCAAATCTCATTGGTGTTTCACTTAACTGATCTCATTGGATAACTCAAAACAGTATATCATCCATTAGCTGTGACGTGATTCTATTGACAGGCAATTAGTCAACCGCCCATAAGCCACCCGTATGTGTTTGTACAGGTGACAAGTTCACACCTGCTTAGCTAGTATTGTCTGAGTAGCTTAATTGACACTAACAAAGAAGTCTACAATTCATAGACGGTCTTCACAGGAGATGAACACAATGTTATGTAACAAACAAGATTCACCCAGACGAGGGATTAACGAGGGATTAATTAGTTTGGTCAATATGGGTACCAACTTGAGGCAAAGCCCATGTCTCTTGATAGATGATGAAATAAAATGATTCAAATTTTATATGGTTTATATGGTTATATAACTTATGAACAGCTTGGATTACGGATTATTTATGTATTAATATGATTTGACAAGGTCTTGTTGACAAATAGTTCAGTATTCAGGTCGTAACCATTTACATAAAAGAAGCTTAAATGGCGGATATTTGTATAATTTGGACACATTTATAGATAATGAGGTGCATTAATATCTATACAATGTACCATATCCAGACTATCTGAGCGATCTTGGACAAGAAGGGTATTTGAACAAAGTAATTATAATCTAAGAAACCGTTCTTCCATTTAAGCAATTAACTGTATAACTCAGAGGTATTCTCAGTCTTTCTTGCCAAATACCATTATGCTGTGGAATTCTTTACCAGACGAAGTCATCAACGCTCCCACCCTTTATCAATTCAAAACTGTTAAAAGTTAAACCAAACAGAAACTCAGAATTCTTGTTAATTTAGGGACTAGATTATGTCAAATCATCCATTGTCGCCTTAAGGTCGGTTGTAGTTATTGAAACGCCTACTTTTATAATAGACATATATCGGAAACGTCCAGATGTTCATGTTGTCACAACAACGAAGACTTAGTTCGGCATCTATTTACTTGCTGAAGCTACTACAATTTGAGATCAAATATGTATTTTTACAATCAAGGCTATGACATGTTATAGAAATGTTAATTTTCATTTTTCTTTCTCATTGATCTTGTAACCAGCTTTTTAAAAATACATATATGAGCCGGAGCGGAGCGACTTGTTAGCCAATAGTTTTATCATGTTATGAAATAATATACGTTTAAATATGGTTTAAACATATTTATTTCATTCATGAAATGTATTGGTAAACACGCTTTTAAAGTTTATCTGAGAAAACAGGAAATTATGTGTCATGGTGATTTTACAATATATCATAAATTTACAAAGGTCAACAACAATACTTTTAACACATGTTGTGAGCGACAGCCTTTATATTAACTTGCATTGTTAAGAAACACTCAAACCAGTCTTCGAGGTCAAAGGTTACAAATGTTGTTTGTTGTTATAGTAAATTGGTGTACTCGGTTAAGCTGAAAGTAAAGTTAGCTGATCAGGTGAGGAGCAAGAAGATAATCCTGTTTTAATTATGTTATTACAAATAACGAGTTTACTTTAGTTTTACTTTACTTCATTTATCCTTAAAAGTACTATCAATGTTGTTTCCGTAACTTTTTCAATGACAAGATTTTCAAAATAATTCAAGTCAATACCATATCCTTATTGTTTCTTTATATAAAAACTGTTACTTTTTTCCTGTACTTTATTTTCATACATTCATTGAAATAACCATTTTGACATGTTCGCGGATCCTATTTTCATGTTTATGAAATATGTTTAAACCATAATGATATGCATCTTCATCCGCAGATTTGATATTACTTTTAGCCTTACAGAAAATCAACCAAGAGCAAAGAAATAAATATATGTTTTGTTTAAACATATTTTTATTTCCATGAAATGAAATCTGGATTGGCAAACAAGCAAACACTTATGTGAATACCGCTCCCGTACATAAAAGCAGTTACATATAAAACGTGACGTACTAATGGACACAATACAAAAACACATCAATATATACATTTATTAAAACGTTGAAGGCAAGTAATATTATAAGAAACAAAAACACCAAACAAAACTAGGTGTTATTATGTCAGCAGAATAGATATCAGGATATAGGTAACGCCAGCAAGGCACGGCACAAACACAAAAAAGAGAATCAATACTCATGTAAATCAAACAATCCAAATTAACATGTTCTGATGAGCTAGAATTGCCAAATATAATGGAAGAGAAGTTAACCCTTTGGAAAAGAAATGTGCATTTAACCTTATATCACTGAAGATAGGACAGATAAGGAAAAAGTGAAACACATCTTCGTTGTCATTTCTGCATTACCATTAGATGCAGAGTTATTTGAGTGAGTGAGTTAGGGTTTAACACTGCTTTCAAGAGTATTTCACTTATATCACAGCTGCTAGCACAAAGTTGCCGTGCCCCTGGCGGTATTCGAACCCCGGACCTCTTGATCCGAAGCCGAACGCGCTAACCACTGCGCTATCCCGCCCCCAGAGTTATTTGAAATAAATCTTGTGAATCTATCTCCATTTACTACATTCTCCATTTCACTACACCCAAGCCAAAGACGAGAATGAATTATCTGGCAGAATCTGGATCCATGTGAGATATTGAAGTAGTTTTGTAGCTTTTTGTTTTAGTTTATTGTTAAATTCCGCTAGTCTGCTATATGTTTAAACCAAAGTGATCATAAAACAGATAGGTTGAGGACAATGCAGAGAATATAATTTTATTTCTAACAATTATTTCACTTCTTAAACAACTAATTAACTAATAACTAGGTTGAATATAAGCTTTCCTGAAATCATTATAACAAGGACCTGGTAATATGAAAAGTAATTCAATTACCGGTTTCAACTTTCAATTTCAAAGTTATGTGAGTAGACTCGAAAGTTTGCTAACTACTTTCTGTCTGAATAAGGAACTAATTTACAATTATAATATTGCCGTGTACAGTTGAATGTAGGGACACATGTTACAAGAAAAAAGTCACAAATTATATAATATATTAGTATATATTATGTTGGTGCAGAGTATGATATATTTTAGTTAGTTGTAATGTATTATTAAATATTTGGTTTGTTTTAATCTTTAAACACAAACAGATTAACTTTGATCTTGTGTCATGGTGACACCTCACCCTGTCACACATCTGTATGTTTTAGGGATTAAGAGGGGATTAGATGGTTACTTGACTGTGATTGTGGGGCTGTATCCTGTTTTAATTAGTGCCACTTTTGACCAGCTCTCACTATTAGAAGAACTCGGTTCACTGTCATAATTGATTTCAAAAACAAAACATACTGATATTTAATTAAAGAACTCATAATTTATAAAGACTTTTGTTCATAGTTAAAGTCTTTTTGACAATTTTAATCTCTGTGAAACAAAAATGGTCACTCTACAAAGACGAACAGACAAAATCCCCAAGGACATAATCACCTCAGACAATTGATCACTGGACTAATATTTAATTAATATGCACTTTCCCAGAACAATCACTTTGAAGTGGTATACCTAAATGCTTCTGATTTTAAACTTCTTTGATAATGTCACCATCAAATAATAAGTTCAGTCCTTTGTTAGAAATAAAATGATATTCTCTGCATATCTATTATGATCACTATCACTTTTTGGCTCATGCTGCAATTTTGGCCAGATCGTTATTTATAGTCACAACTGCTGTGAATTGATCATCTATTTATAACATATATGGTTTAAACATATTTATTCAGAAAGACAACTGACAGGATTGGCAAACAAGCAAATCTTTGCTTATGTGAATGCCGCTCCCGACAACATACACACATAAACATTCAATGAAGATGACAATCACAGAACAATGGAAACAGATCTGACATGTATGTACATTTGCAGGCTTACAGACAAAATTAAAATTAAGAGGAAAAGTTACGCAAGGCTTCTGAGGAGGTTGAGATAAATTAGTTAAGAAAAATCAGAAAATCTTTTTGAAGAAACTATGAAATTATGGACGGATTTTAGAAGTTCGTTATTTTCTTGATGAGTCGAGCCAGAATTACCGTAGAGGATAGATGGTAGATTATAACCCTTTTGGAAGAAATACGTGTTAAGTCTTAATTCGTGGTAAGTGGGACAAATAAGGAAGAAATGTAGCGCATCCTCAAAGTGATGTCCACAGTTGCAGGTGGATATATATATATATATCGGGCGAACATATCACCGTGTAAATCACTACAGCCAAGCCTAAGGCGGGAATGGATTATCTGACATAATCTTGACCCATGAAATAAATTGAAATGAATCGGTTTGCTATTGGTTTCCTTAAGATTTCTTTTGAATTCTTCAAGAGAGATAGAATTTACCACATCCAAGGGGAGGGAATTCCAGATATTGATTGTGTCTGGTAGAAACGATTTAGAGTAATTAGCTGTGTTGCATTTTATGGTTTGTAGGTCGGAGTAGTTTCTAAAATTATATCGACTTGCGCGAGAGACTCTGTCGGGTATTAGGTTTGATAAATAATCAGGTACTAGTTTATTTACCATCTTATAAAAGACATACAATTTTTGACGATGTCTGCGATTTTCTAAAGAAGTTATATTAGTTTCTGAATATAGTTTGTCGTGGCTTGTTCCACGAACAGCGCCGCAAATAGTTCTAATTGCGTCCAGGTTAAGTTTTTCTAGAAGAATGGACTGCTCTTTTGTACAATTATCCCAGATGTGACATGAATAATCGAAAACTGGTAAAATAAATGATTTATACATGGTCTGAAGGGTTTTACGTTTAAGGCGATATTTAAAACTTCTAAGGCAATTTATCATTGGACTTACCTTTTTGATAATACTATCAACATGGTTGTGCCACATGCAATCCTGCAATACATATATTGATGTTTCATCAGCAAACTAATATTTCTATTACATGTTACCCATTAAATTTGGCCGCTATATTTGATATCTTCAATGACATTCAGTGCATCTGATGTGATTGATATTTTCTTATTTGAGTATGCCAATATTTCCCCATTACATATATCCTTTCCCTATGTCGAGGTTGTTTTATTGTTTATTTGGATTTAGATTTTTTGATTAATGCCTATGGCAGTTACGTTTTGTTTATTAGCTGCAGCATCCGAGAAGATGATAATGTCGTGTTTATGAGTTATAAGGTATTCATCAATTTCTTCTTTTGAAATTTCAGTAACGTCCTAGTTCATTATTGGTTGGAATGATAATTTTTTAAATATGTTTAAAAGATGAGCTAAATGTTTGAAAAAGTTGTTTTCTATTTGAAAATTCATCAATTCAAAATTATTTTGTCAATCATGCGATATTTGCATGAAGTTCTTTGGGGCATATCTTATATCATATATTACCTTGAAACTTTCCTATATGAGAACGTGGGACAGTCACTCGGGCAGAATATGCAGGAGCATATAGAACTGTATTGGAAGAGGTTTTTAGATGACTGCTTTATGCCATTTACAGGAACAAAAGAGGAACCGTGTAAACTGCATGATATTCTGAACTCCCTAAGTCCATCATTGAAATTCACTATGGAAACCAGTGCCTCTGATTTAAGTTTTCTGGATGTGACGGTAATTGTGAAACAGGACGGCCGTGTAGAGACCGATTTGTATTACAAACCTACAGATACACACCAGTATCTTGATTTTCAATCTTGCCATCCAAGTCATACAAAGCGAAACATCCCATACTGCCTTGCGAGAAGAATATGTGCTATTGTGACAGATGACACTCAAAAGAAGGAACGTTTAAATGAACTCAAAGAGTTTTTATTGATACAAAATTACCCTGAAAATTTAGTTTTAGATGGTGTGACGAAAGCCGCTTCATTTGATCAATGTCGCCTAAGAGATCCTAAACCTACACATGAGAAACATAAGGGATTTCATGAAGTATCCTGACCAGGATACTCCGAATTTCAGGACCAGTATACAATAGGATACTCGGAGTATCCAAAAATATCCTGCTCAGGATACTCCGGGTTTCATGATTCAGGATACTTCAGGATACTTCAGGATACTTCAGGATACTTCAGGATACTTCAGGATACTTCAGGATACTTCAGGATACTTCAGGATACTTCAGGAAACTATATTAAACTATCGGAAATTGTTAGAAATTTTAAAATATTGCATATAACACTACAAATTATAACACAGACATACGCGGTTAACCCCTGTCATACAGTTTTGGCATTAGTTGTTTCTGTCAGACGACATTAAATTCATGTAGACGCTTTTTTTTGGAGAAAATCGTACAATGCATGTGTAAAATCACGTTTGAAGCTTGGTCATTGTTGCTTCCCTATGATATGTATCAATATCAAATTATTAGTTACCTGCATTAAAGTTCTTTATACAGGTTCTTTTATAATTGTTGTCTAGATCGTGATAGATTTATGAAAAACCTAAAACTCACCTTTTGAAAAAGTGTATCCGAAAGAACAATATGAATATCCATATCAAATGCAGGTATTACACGACACGACATGTGTATCCACCATGGATGCAACTCTTAGGTGTTTACACGTGTAGTAACTCGGGATAAGTGGTAAATATTTTGCCCAATTGATTAGCCCGGATTTCAGCTCAAATCTCATTGGTGTTTCACTTAACTGATCTCATTGGATAACTCAAAACAGTATATCATCCATTAGCTGTGACGTGATTCTATTGACAGGCAATTAGTCAACCGCCCATAAGCCACCCGTATGTGTTTGTACAGGTGACAAGTTCACACCTGCTTAGCTAGTATTGTCTGAGTAGCTTAATTGACACTAACAAAGAAGTCTACAATTCATAGACGGTCTTCACAGGAGATGAACACAATGTTATATAACAAACAAGATTCACCCAGACGAGGGATTAACGAGGGATTAATTAGTTTGGTCAATATGGGTACCAACTTGAGGCAAAGCCCATGTCTCTTGATAGATGATGAAATAAAATGATTCAAATTTTATATGGTTTATATGGTTATATAACTTATGAACAGCTTGGATTACGGATTATTTATGTATTAATATGATTTGACAAGGTCTTGTTGACAAATAGTTCAGTATTCAGGTCGTAACCATTTACATAAAAGAAGCTTAAATGGCGGATATTTGTATAATTTGGACACATTTATAGATAATGAGGTGCATTAATATCTATACAATGTACCATATCCAGACTATCTGAGCGATCTTGGACAAGAAGGGTATTTGAACAAAGTAATTATAATCTAAGAAACCGTTCTTCCATTTAAGCAATTAACTGTATAACTCAGAGGTATTCTCAGTCTTTCTTGCCAAATACCATTATGCTGTGGAATTCTTTACCAGACGAAGTCATCAACGCTCCCACCCTTTATCAATTCAAAACTGTTAAAAGTTAAACCAAACAGAAACTCAGAATTCTTGTTAATTTAGGGACTAGATTATGTCAAATCATCCATTGTCGCCTTAAGGTCGGTTGTAGTTATTGAAACGCCTACTTTTATAATAGACATATATCGGAAACGTCCAGATGTTCATGTTGTCACAACAACGAAGACTTAGTTCGGCATCTATTTACTTGCTGAAGCTACTACAATTTGAGATCAAATATGTATTTTTACAATCAAGGCTATGACATGTTATAGAAATGTTAATTTTCATTTTTCTTTCTCATTGATCTTGTAACCAGCTTTTTAAAAATACATATATGAGCCGGAGCGGAGCGACTTGTTAGCCAATAGTTTTATCATGTTATGAAATAATATACGTTTAAATATGGTTTAAACATATTTATTTCATTCATGAAATGTATTGGTAAACACGCTTTTAAAGTTTATCTGAGAAAACAGGAAATTATGTGTCATGGTGATTTTACAATATATCATAAATTTACAAAGGTCAACAACAATACTTTTAACACATGTTGTGAGCGACAGCCTTTATATTAACTTGCATTGTTAAGAAACACTCAAACCAGTCTTCGAGGTCAAAGGTTACAAATGTTGTTTGTTGTTATAGTAAATTGGTGTACTCGGTTAAGCTGAAAGTAAAGTTAGCTGATCAGGTGAGGAGCAAGAAGATAATCCTGTTTTAATTATGTTATTACAAATAACGAGTTTACTTTAGTTTTACTTTACTTCATTTATCCTTAAAAGTACTATCAATGTTGTTTCCGTAACTTTTTCAATGACAAGATTTTCAAAATAATTCAAGTCAATACCATATCCTTATTGTTTCTTTATATAAAAACTGTTACTTTTTTCCTGTACTTTATTTTCATACATTCATTGAAATAACCATTTTGACATGTTCGCGGATCCTATTTTCATGTTTATGAAATATGTTTAAACCATAATGATATGCATCTTCATCCGCAGATTTGATATTACTTTTAGCCTTACAGAAAATCAACCAAGAGCAAAGAAATAAATATATGTTTTGTTTAAACATATTTTTATTTCCATGAAATGAAATCTGGATTGGCAAACAAGCAAACACTTATGTGAATACCGCTCCCGTACATAAAAGCAGTTACATATAAAACGTGACGTACTAATGGACACAATACAAAAACACATCAATATATACATTTATTAAAACGTTGAAGGCAAGTAATATTATAAGAAACAAAAACACCAAACAAAACTAGGTGTTATTATGTCAGCAGAATAGATATCAGGATATAGGTAACGCCAGCAAGGCACGGCACAAACACAAAAAAGAGAATCAATACTCATGTAAATCAAACAATCCAAATTAACATGTTCTGATGAGCTAGAATTGCCAAATATAATGGAAGAGAAGTTAACCCTTTGGAAAAGAAATGTGCATTTAACCTTATATCACTGAAGATAGGACAGATAAGGAAAAAGTGAAACACATCTTCGTTGTCATTTCTGCATTATCATTAGATGCAGAGTTATTTGAGTGAGTGAGTTAGGGTTTAACACTGCTTTCAAGAGTATTTCACTTATATCACAGCTGCTAGCACAAAGTTGCCGTGCCCCTGGCGGTATTCGAACCCCGGACCTCTTGATCCGAAGCCGAACGCGCTAACCACTGCGCTATCCCGCCCCCAGAGTTATTTGAAATAAATCTTGTGAATCTATCTCCATTTACTACATTCTCCATTTCACTACACCCAAGCCAAAGACGAGAATGAATTATCTGGCAGAATCTGGATCCATGTGAGATATTGAAGTAGTTTTGTAGCTTTTTGTTTTAGTTTATTGTTAAATTCTCCTAGTCTGCTATATGTTTAAACCAAAGTGATCATAAAACAGATAGGTTGAGGACAATGCAGAGAATATAATTTTATTTCTAACAATTATTTCACTTCTTAAACAACTAATTAACTAATAACTAGGTTGAATATAAGCTTTCCTGAAATCATTATAACAAGGACCTGGTAATATGAAAAGTAATTCAATTACCGGTTTCAACTTTCAATTTCAAAGTTATGTGAGTAGACTCGAAAGTTTGCTAACTACTTTCTGTCTGAATAAGGAACTAATTTACAATTATAATATTGCCGTGTACAGTTGAATGTAGGGACACATGTTACAAGAAAAAAGTCACAAATTATATAATATATTAGTATATATTATGTTGGTGCAGAGTATGATATATTTTAGTTAGTTGTAATGTATTATTAAATATTTGGTTTGTTTTAATCTTTAAACACAAACAGATTAACTTTGATCTTGTGTCATGGTGACACCTCACCCTGTCACACATCTGTATGTTTTAGGGATTAAGAGGGGATTAGATGGTTACTTGACTGTGATTGTGGGGCTGTATCCTGTTTTAATTAGTGCCACTTTTGACCAGCTCTCACTATTAGAAGAACTCGGTTCACTGTCATAATTGATTTCAAAAACAAAACATACTGATATTTAATTAAAGAACTCATAATTTATAAAGACTTTTGTTCATAGTTAAAGTCTTTTTGACAATTTTAATCTCTGTGAAACAAAAATGGTCACTCTACAAAGACGAACAGACAAAATCCCCAAGGACATAATCACCTCAGACAATTGATCACTGGACTAATATTTAATTAATATGCACTTTCCCAGAACAATCACTTTGAAGTGGTATACCTAAATGCTTCTGATTTTAAACTTCTTTGATAATGTCACCATCAAATAATAAGTTCAGTCCTTTGTTAGAAATAAAATGATATTCTCTGCATATCTATTATGATCACTATCACTTTTTGGCTCATGCTGCAATTTTGGCCAGATCGTTATTTATAGTCACAACTGCTGTGAATTGATCATCTATTTATAACATATATGGTTTAAACATATTTATTCAGAAAGACAACTGACAGGATTGGCAAACAAGCAAATCTTTGCTTATGTGAATGCCGCTCCCGACAACATACACACATAAACATTCAATGAAGATGACAATCACAGAACAATGGAAACAGATCTGACATGTATGTACATTTGCAGGCTTACAGACAAAATTAAAATTAAGAGGAAAAGTTACGCAAGGCTTCTGAGGAGGTTGAGATAAATTAGTTAAGAAAAATCAGAAAATCTTTTTGAAGAAACTATGAAATTATGGACGGATTTTAGAAGTTCGTTATTTTCTTGATGAGTCGAGCCAGAATTACCGTAGAGGATAGATGGTAGATTATAACCCTTTTGGAAGAAATACGTGTTAAGTCTTAATTCGTGGTAAGTGGGACAAATAAGGAAGAAATGTAGCGCATCCTCAAAGTGATGTCCACAGTTGCAGGTGGATATATATATATATATCGGGCGAACATATCACCGTGTAAATCACTACAGCCAAGCCTAAGGCGGGAATGGATTATCTGACATAATCTTGACCCATGAAATAAATTGAAATGAATCGGTTTGCTATTGGTTTCCTTAAGATTTCTTTTGAATTCTTCAAGAGAGATAGAATTTACCACATCCAAGGGGAGGGAATTCCAGATATTGATTGTGTCTGGTAGAAACGATTTAGAGTAATTAGCTGTGTTGCATTTTATGGTTTGTAGGTCGGAGTAGTTTCTAAAATTATATCGACTTGCGCGAGAGACTCTGTCGGGTATTAGGTTTGATAAATAATCAGGTACTAGTTTATTTACCATCTTATAAAAGACATACAATTTTTGACGATGTCTGCGATTTTCTAAAGAAGTTATATTAGTTTCTGAATATAGTTTGTCGTGGCTTGTTCCACGAACAGCGCCGCAAATAGTTCTAATTGCGTCCAGGTTAAGTTTTTCTAGAAGAATGGACTGCTCTTTTGTACAATTATCCCAGATGTGACATGAATAATCGAAAACTGGTAAAATAAATGATTTATACATGGTCTGAAGGGTTTTACGTTTAAGGCGATATTTAAAACTTCTAAGGCAATTTATCATTGGACTTACCTTTTTGATAATACTATCAACATGGTTGTGCCACATGCAATCCTGCAATACATATATTGATGTTTCATCAGCAAACTAATATTTCTATTACATGTTACCCATTAAATTTGGCCGCTATATTTGATATCTTCAATGACATTCAGTGCATCTGATGTGATTGATATTTTCTTATTTGAGTATGCCAATATTTCCCCATTACATATATCCTTTCCCTATGTCGAGGTTGTTTTATTGTTTATTTGGATTTAGATTTTTTGATTAATGCCTATGGCAGTTACGTTTTGTTTATTAGCTGCAGCATCCGAGAAGATGATAATGTCGTGTTTATGAGTTATAAGGTATTCATCAATTTCTTCTTTTGAAATTTCAGTAACGTCCTAGTTCATTATTGGTTGGAATGATAATTTTTTAAATATGTTTAAAAGATGAGCTAAATGTTTGAAAAAGTTGTTTTCTATTTGAAAATTCATCAATTCAAAATTATTTTGTCAATCATGCGATATTTGCATGAAGTTCTTTGGGGCATATCTTGCTTTTTTATGCTAAATTTGTTTTCTGGGTTCTGGCATTTATATAATCCTGTACAATGTTATTTATTTTGTGTTTATTCCAACCAAAAGTTCTCTTTGTCTTATTAAGTGGTTCGAGTGAGAAACAGAATATAGCTAAATCCCCTCCAAACAAAAGATGTAAGACAAGCGAGGTGTAATTTATTACAAAGGTCGATTAGGGCAGGTAAGTGGATAGACAAGTTCACTCATCGCAGTAGATACACACTGACACTAATTAGCCCTCCTGCTGTGGACCCCTTTGATCAAAAGGATCTAAGCCGGGAATGCAAACTGCGAGACCAGTAGCCTCGTTATGGATGAATGAACCCTGAGAGATATAGTGTTTATTAATGTGTCATACATACAGACGGGGAGTAATTTATACATGTTGATACATAAAACGTATGAGCGGGTAGTGATTCGAAGCAGAATGAATGCATACATTACACATGCAGAGAATGTTCATAAACAACAATCATGTCCACAGATTCTTTATTGAATAATATTGCGTTTAACCATATGATTATGCTATAGCTGGTTGTTTTTATGTCCAGTTCTCGTGTGTTTGTTAATGTATGTATGAACTTGTGAGGTATTAATATGAGCAACAGTTTGCTTTTTACTTAAACCACATTCTTCATGAAGAAAAATATGTTTAAACAACATACATTACACCTTTATAAATACCTCTCCAGTATATAAAACATGTAATACAAATTCATTCATCAAAACTGAGTAAATAGTAAATAGTAAATAGTAAATAGTAAATAGTAAATAGTAAATAGTAAATAGTAAATAGTAAATAGTAAATAGTAAATAGTAAATATATATATATATATATATATATATTTATTTATATTTAACTGATCTTATCAAGCCTTAATAAGGGCAAGTAAGGAAGTGAGATGTATGATAACAGCGAAACCATTCAAGCAAGTTAACCCGTATTTCACAGGCATATTATTCCAAACCCCTATGCATACTTTGTACCATTTTGTACGCAAACAAAAAACTTTCGCATAATCAAAATCAACAATTAGTTGATTCAGTTCACAGTTTCATCACCAAAACACAGTGATTTAAATTTCAACATTCACGTGATTGTTTGATTTCTAGTTCTACATATGGGACGTTGGACACACTGAACCGTAGCTATGTATTTCTACTATATAATATCATTAAATCCTTGTATTTCTTCAGATGGGTTGATAAACCATTCCAAACACAATTTTCTATGATTGATTACTAGATAATATTACTGTAAACCTAATTGGAGCATGTATACATTCTGTTATTTATAACAATCGTTATCATTGACGTCACTTTGTATTTCATTCTGTATCATATGTTGTATGGGAGCGGTGTTAATATAAGCTACACAGCTTGTTTACAAATCCCAATTCATTTCATGAATAAAAAATATGTTTAAACCATACCATACTTTGTGAAAGCGTTACTAATGTTACAAAAACGGCTTTTACTTCTTTTCCATTGTCTCAATGAGTTATTGTTTAACGCCACTTAGGCAATATTGCAGCCATTCGATTTAAACATATTTATTCCATAAATGGATCCGGATTGGCAAAGAAGCTGACGCTTATGTCCATGTCGCTCCGGGATACAAAATACATTTTTATATATTTTTCAGATGGTACATGAGAAGGGGGATTGATAAACAGGGTTACCCCTATATAAATATCTCTCCCGTGACATTGACAGGATTTATACATTATAACATGAAACGTACATTGCAACAAGAAATAATTTCATATACCAAAAAATGAATATGTAAATTCAACAATTTCCACAACCTATATACATGGCCATTCAACAATTGAAAATAAGAAATGTATGCTATTGCATGCTAACAAATTTGACATTTGGTTAAACTTCACGTGCTTTCTACATTTGGAAACGTTCACTTAAGTCAATAAATGTGCAAACAGAATCCACACTTTTTAAGTTAGTCTCATCAGATAAGTCATTGTTACCATAAAGAACGGTTTTCAAATTAAATCCATTAACATAATAACTGTCTAAAGCGTTTTGCTATGATGTTATAGAGGTATGTAAGTTGATATGCAGTACTATTACCTGGCATAAACCCTGACATTGTTGTCTCGCAAAAAGTTGAACACTGTTGTACTACAGGTCTATAATTGTGATATTCATTTACATTGCCTTGTGCAAAGGAAATACAGAAACTTCATTCCATATGGAAGGAAATATATACCCACACAATGACTTATGTAAACGTCTATTTAACTTCATTTCGGGTCAAAACAAATTCACTTAATGAATTTGGTTTCTATAATCAACATCTGGTAACGGTTTATCTGGGAAGTCAACTTTAGGTTTGTCATATACATATATGTATATAATGTATTCTATGAAAAGTTAGACGTAGTTACACAAGTGGATATCTGTTATGCTATATAATACCGATCTAATAATTCATTACTGTTCTGACATTGTAATCACTGTATGAAATGTGCGTGTGTGTATTTGATGATGATGCCCTCCGTATTTATATTGTATGTACTTGTATCTTGACGAAGACAGGGATTTCAGATAAGCCTTTGGCTTTATTGCATGTCCTCATTCATGGAGAATTAACATGAATGAATATGTTTAAAACATAATACTGATTCATGGATAATCAAATACATGTCAATGATTATGGGATAGAGTTTAACATATCTTATTCAGTAAACAGAAAAGATTGGCAAACAAGCCCGTTTGACTTATATGTTAATACCGCTATAGTGAGTGAGTGAGTTATTGTTTAACGCCACTTAGGCAATATTGCAGCCATTAGCGGCGAACCGCTATATACAAGCAAATAAATACATTGAACAAGTGATGTAGATATAATACAGTGATATCTTCCTTAATATATTGTACACAAGATA
This sequence comes from Gibbula magus, assembly GCA_936450465.1. Classification (NCBI taxonomy): domain Eukaryota; kingdom Metazoa; phylum Mollusca; class Gastropoda; order Trochida; family Trochidae; genus Gibbula; species Gibbula magus. The sequence continues at coordinate 8,309,545 of OW388296.1, read as the reverse complement.
TTTCACTCATGTCCATCTAATATAAACCTATACCTTATTTTATCAAAAGGGGTTGAGTATGCTTTATTGATTACATCTGAATATGTTGTATTGCTATAAAAATGTATTTTTCTTTCTATGACATGTTTTACTTGTCTGTGTGTTGCTCTGTCTTTAAGACAATGCAATTAAGCAACTGTAGTGACCGGCCGATTTCGTTAAGTAGTTCAGCATTAGTATAACCAAGAAAGTTAATCCGTTATAACAACACAAGCCGTCATCTCTCAAGCATCAAAGGATTTTTACTGTAATACCAAATATCTGCTTCCCGGTAAGACACCTGACCAGATAGTGTCAGTGTCACTTGAATAAACAAGTGCAGGTGGTACTGAGACAATTGTCTGTCTCTCTGTCTCGGTGTCATGAGTTGGTTGTAACAACATGAACACTATTTTTTCTCAATCTAGTTGTCCAATGACAATTAATGGGTAAACCAAGGAACCAATGAAATTATATTAAGTATGAAATCGTCAGAACAATTTGTTTGCAAACTTTGCCAGTTGCGAAAAGACTTTTGTTGAAGTAGGACAAGTTTCGTAATCTTCCGGTTCAAAGTTCTAACATTGATGGATTTATAAATTTACAAGTTGTGTTCTTGTGTATCTGGATATTCATATTGTTGGATTCGGTGATAAGGTAAGTTTCTTTCATTAATTCCTAATAGTTGATACTTGATTTGATTACCAAATATTATTCAATGAAAACATTAATTATCCTGAAAGGACGACAGTTAAACAACAACCAAACTCTAAGGTAACAGCAAACCATATTGAAATCAATGAAATTGCTGACTGTAATTTGAGCGTTTATATTTATTATAAACTTGTTTGTCCATATAGTTTGTTTTCTGAACCGAATATTGTTAAACCTTATAATAAATACTGACAAAGTAAAAAGTGATATGCTTTTGTTTATCGTGATCCCGCTACCCTCTGAAATGTGATTTGATGTTATCGTTGAGAAAATAAATAAACTATTAATTGTAACATTATCGTCCAATATTCATAACGAATAAGTTTATGCAGAAAGAAGGTTAAATCAGTGAAGGTAATCATTATTTGTTAAGTTGCCAAGACATGTGGCAAAATCTTCCTCTTCATTCGTATATCAAATCGTTCAAATCGTTTATATTACCAGTTTTCGACTATGCGTGTCACATCTGGGATAATTGCACAAAAGAGCAGTCTCTACTTCTCGAAAAACTAAATTTGGACGCAATCAGAACTATATGTGGTGCAGTCCGGGGGACAAGTCATGCAAAGCTGTATTCAGAGACAAACATTAGCTCTCTACAAAAAAGGAGACATCGTCAAAAATTGTATGTATTTTACAAGATGGTTAATAAATTAGTACCTGATTATTTATCAAATTTAGTACCTGACAACGTGTCTGACGCTAGTCGTTACAACCTGAGAAACAATTCCGACCTACAAGGCATTAAATGTAACTCAAGTAATTATGCTAAATCTTTTCTACCGGACACTGTTACTATCTGGAATTCCCTCCCTTCTGACATTGTCAATTCGAGCACTTTTGGAGAATTTAAAAGGAAACTGAAGGAAACCAACACAAACCCAATTTATTTTGATTTATATAATGGCTCAAGATTTTGTCAAATAATCCACTCCCGCCTTCGGCTTGGTTGCAGCGATTTAAACGCTGATAAGTACGCGAGACATGTATCCGATATCTCTACTTGTAACTGTGGACATCATTCCGAAGATGCACTCCATTTCTTTCTTGTCTGCCCCATTTACCATGAGTTAAGAATAAACTCCTATTTCTTTACTCAAGGTTACAATCTACCATCAATTCTTTACGGAAATGCTAGCTCGAGTAATAAAGAAAATATTGAACTACTAAAATCTGTCCATTACTTCATAATTTACTCTCGAAGATTCTCTGATTTCTGCTAAATTTCATACAACAAACTTCCCTTGCTAGAATATTGTCGTTTATGTAATTTTAGTTTATATGCTTTCAAATGCTCATGAATATGATTTGTATGTGTCACTAGTAATTATACATTGTAATTGTAATTCTTTTGGAGCGGCCTTTATATAAGCACCTCTGTGCTTGTTGGCCAATCCATTCATGAATTGTATGTCTTTTCATGAATAAATATGTTTAAACCATTCGTATATCAAATCTTTAAAGATGTCTCTTACAAGCATCTTACTTCTGTAACTTCAAACATTTGATGTAATAGAAAAGATACATTTGTATGCTATTAAAAGATTTCTCGGCGTGAAAGTTACTACTTCAAATATAATGGTTTATGGTGAATGTGGCAGATTTCCGTTATACATACAATCAAAAGTAAAAGTAATAAAATATTGGTTGAAAATACTAAATATGCCATCCAATAGATAACCAAAAATGTGTTATAATATGATGATTTTATATGATAAAAATGGAAAATGTAATTGGGTTACAGACGTTAAAAATTTGTTATTTTCAAGTGGTTTCGGTAATATATGGATGGAACAATGTTTAGACTCTCATTCAAAGTTTCTAATATCCTTTAAACAAAGGCTACAAGATATATATTTGCAAGACTGGCTTAACCTCTTATCCGTATCAAATAAATGTTTTTATTACAGAATGTTTAAACAATCTATATATAATGAAAGTTATTTATCCTCGTTAAATGTTCGGAAATATAGACTCTCCCTTACAAAATTCCGTTGCTCATGTCATGATTTACAGATAGAAACAGGAAGATATACTGGATTAAAAAGAGAAGATAGAATTTGTAAAATGTGCAATTTGAATTAAATTGAAGATGAATATCATTTCCAATGTGTATGTCCAGCTTATCAATCTTAAAGAAATAAGTATATTAAGAAATATTACTTTACACATCATTGTATTCATAAATTTGTATCATTATTATCCTGTTCTAGTAAAACTCATTTAGAAAATCTGTCAATATATGTATATCATGCCTTTAAACATAGAAAGAATGTACTCTCAACTACCTAAGATATCGTTTGTATATACATGTATGTACTATAGGCCTGTGGCCTTTTAAGTGCAAATAAAGATTGCTATATTACAAGCATCTTACTTCTGTAAAACAGTTACAAAATAATGTTAAAAACAAAGTTTTCAATTAGTTTCTTAGAAATGCGATTTAAACATTTTGAAAACTGCTTTTTTATGTATAAATAATTCCCTTTTCATTTGAATAATCGTTTAAAACAGCCCCCCTCCCCCGTCAAGCATTTAACTTACAGATCAAAATGCACATTTTTAACACACTATCTTAATTTTTAACAATGAAATGTAACATGACTATGTATATTTGGTGAATAAATACGAAGTCCTCGTTATGTTATAGCGCTGATAATTTCCGTTCGTATACTGGAGTTTCCTTGAGTTTCCTGAAGTATCCTGTGCTCAGGAAATTCCCTGTAAACTGATCATGATACCTCATTAAACCCTTAGGGTATCCTGAGCAGGATACCTCATTAAACCCTTAGGGTTTCGTGAGGTATCCTGAATCAGGATACCCCCAATTTTCTAGCAGTGCTAACAAAGATATTGTCCCGTTGGTCTCTACTTTCAATCCTAACCACCAGAGTGCTGTTTCTATCATTGAGAAAAACTTACCCATTTTACACCAATGTAAAGGTATGGAAAAGGTTTTAAGTAAATCCCGAATTGTAAACAGTCTTAAGCAACCTAAGAATCTCCGCAGGTTTTTAACTTCTTCTAAGTTTGATTCAAGTTGTGTAGAACCAGTTGTATCTAGGTGCGGCGATTCACGCTGTCTTACATGTAAAAATATTCTTGTCGGGTCTACTGTACAGATTACTGAAACTCAAGTGTTTTCTGTTCGTCAAAATCTCAACTGTAACAGCAAGAATGTTGTATATGTCATCATATGTACTGGTTGTAATGAAAAATACATTGGGAAGACAGAACTAAAGTTGAAATTACGAATGAACTTACACAGATCCCACATAAATCAGCCCAAAAACCGTACTATTCCATTAAGTAAACATTTAGCTGAATGTGGAAACGGGCATTTTTCTGTCTTCCCAATGTATAAATTAAATTTTGATAATAACAAGCTTTTAGAAACAAAAGAAAGCAGATTTATCCAAATGTTTTCACCAAAGTTAAACGCTAAAACTTGATGTGTCCATGTCTTTACCTTAGATTGTGACGTAACAATGTAATGACGTCATAATGTACACGACGACGTTGCCTGACAACGTATTATCCGTTATGTATGGCCTGAAGAGGCTGTGTAGCTGAAAGCGCTTGCCATTAAAATGGATGATTTCTACTTCTAAATCCATTATTTTTTCCATATATATATATATATATATATATATATATATAGACAGTATATGTTTTTTAGTTCTGCTCCGGACACAAATGCCTAAAGAAGTTGAAACCCCTAAAATTAATCTCTGCACGTGATTGTTGTTCAACATACCAAGTTTCTTTGAAACATAGGCCTTAGTTGGGAATCCAGCTCCGGATATTTGAATTTCCACGGAAACGGCAAAAAATAATGACCAGAAGAAGAGGCACATTTGGGTTCCATCGCAGACTGTCCGCCATCTTGCTTTTTTGCATTACGTGAATTTGAAAACGCTGTATCTTCACTATTTCTTTTCAAATAATTAAACACATGCATTGATAGAATATTCATATAGTAACGAATAGTCATTAAACAAAACAACAGTGTCTTGTTGTGCCGTAGCAAAACAAAACAAAACAAATTTCGTTTCCACAAAAAGATACCCCGATAAGACCCTCTCTTTAATACATTGCTTTCTGGGGTGGGGATAATACAGCAAGCTAAATCCACTGTACCATTATTCGGTCCTAACACAACCAGAACTGATTTCCATTATGGTAAACATGCTCTGTCCTCAGAGATTCACATTGTGACGTGGTTCGTTGTCATGGTGTGTTTATTATATTGAGGATATATGTGTGTCCGCCATGCTAAGTTTGCGACACGAGTACCTGAATATTAGTATGACAAGAGCGAGAGCGAGAGATATACCGCTATTCTGGCACGTTTACAGCTAGGTGAACTTCACTCCGATCCCGTGTCTTTGAAAACAACAGGTAGCGTTTAACATAACATAAAATTGCGATGGTCATTTATTTATCTACCCACTTACATAGAACTATCAATGGATGCCATGTTATTGGGTCAAGCTGTGCATAATTGCTGCATAATTTTGGTGCTTTATCGTAATCTGTGTTGGCGCAACCTTTGATTGATGTAGTGAATGTAACACCTGCACCTATACAAGACAGAACGTCAACAAGCTTTTCTCAGTATACATATGCGATGATAGGTCAAAACACTTCATTTTCATCTCCCATTTGTCACACTCAAGAATCAACTTTAATATCGCAACTGTATCGACCAAAGCTATGTCTAATTGTGTCATGATTCGGGTACCTGTCATGATTATGTTGAGATAACCTTTGGTAAAGAGATGTGTCGATTGCACGTGTCCACTGCACGTGTATATAAGACAGAGTCCCAACTCGATCCTCGGTATCCACGTTCTACTGAAGATTCAACACTCAACATGGTCCGTGTCTGTCTGCTTCTCTGCTGTGTCCTGCTGGTGAGTGGGTTCTGAAAGTTTCGGTTGTATTTGAAAAAGGCTCCAACATCGTATAAATTTATTCATGTTTTAGATTATGTTAGGTTGGATTTTGCTGTGTTTGGAATTGTATGCCTACGAGTGTTGTCTTTATATTAGGAATCAATAACATGGTGGACATGGTCGATTTGTTTCAAAATATTGTTTAAATAAGTGTTTCTTTATAAATTGGAGCATGTTTATACAAAGCTAAGTTGGAAAATGTTTTAACTGTCACGGTAATCTATCTCCCAGAAACGTTTTGTATCAACTGTATTTTAATCATGAACATAGTTTCAGATTTACTTGTTATTTGATTTTCCTTTGCCTCTTCGTATTCTATATAAATGCCTCTTACAGAACAGATAACGCCTGGAAATCTTAACATAAGCCTGAAAATAAATCTTTGAGGCTCCTTATCATGATTTTCATTGCGAAATTTGACATTTTCAATCCATTTCGTTTCAGAGACTCACTTCAGTCTATCACTAACATTATTCTTTTTGCAGACTGTGTCTCTGGTTCAGCCGAGGATTTTGACTGTAAATGGAAAACGTGAGTATTGACCAACCTAAAATTATAGGGACGCTTCTATGGGGATGCTTTTTTAAAAAAAGATAAGACAAGGGTCCCTAAATTCTATATAACCTCTGGTGATTGGTTCATTTGTGTTCATATCAGAGTAATTACCCATAGTAAGGTACACGACTCCCGAGACAAGCCTTTAGGAATTGGTCAGAGCTTTTTCAAAGGATATAAGTATTGAAATCGGGTCGAAGCTCAGTTTGAAGTTTTATGCAAAGTCTTCCTTCAGGATATACAGTATATAAAGATATAAAATATATAAGTATATAAAGATATAAGGATATCAAGTGTCCATCTCTGGTTTGGATTTCTGAACCATTCAATTACACCCTTGGTAATCTTACCTACTTTAAAAGGTCATGACGAAGCTGGTGATTGTTTAACTGTATGAACCTTTGTTCTTCACTAGACGGATAGCTCATGTATCTCACGTGCAGGACATAGGTGGAGCGGATGGAGCACATAAAGAACGCAGATGTGCTCCCCTCACACAGGAATTAAAGCCAGTAAATTCCATTGATTTAATTTGATACCAATAACTTAAAGTATATTCTCCTCGACCGGTTAAAACCTACTTCTTAGTTCTCTTTGGATAGTAAGTCCATGGTATCTCGATTTCTCAACTTTCCCCCCTGCGCGGGATTACTACTCAAACAAAATCTCGGAGTCGGTTTTGATCCTTCATATGTGGCACAGAAGTTTCTTTTCCGCCTTTCTTTCAATTGCAATATACTTCTCACCTGGCGCCCAGTGTCTTATTTAATTTCTTTCCTTCAACAGAATAATTTTTTATTAAAACAATTATCAAGAGGATGAACATTTGAAATTAATTTTCTTCAGTTTCTGAATCTGTATCTCAATATTGAACGTTTCAGGTTGTAAGATTGGTGCATTCATGATGCGCGGTAAGTATGTTTATAACTGTTGAATTTGTTAAAAGAGATAATGAACTGAGTTATTTTTGTGTACACGTATTTACAATTTAAGTTGTGTGTGTAACGAAGGAAAGTTACGGTCAACTAACCCTTAAAGGGACAGTAGCACGTTATTTTTTCACATTTCCCATTTATAATGATTACGAAAACGATTCCCATGGCTTTACCAAACCAGACACACTTATTTTTAGCCTGATTTGCCGAAGAGAGGAGGGTGTTTTACTATTGGTAACATTATTTTTCAAATATATTTCATTGACTTATTCGAGCGAAAAATACTTTACTAACCACGAATGAACTGATTTAGGAATTTGTCATAATCTCTATCACATTTAAAGACATCGACCTCTACTTATATGTTCAATAAAAATACATAAGTCTTTCATGTTTAAGTTTCATAGTGATGAAGTGTCATGTCTTCCTTTTCTCCTACCACAGTTCCACCTGGAGAAGAACCGCCTGTCTCTTGCGGGGACTTTGTAGATGAAGATGGCAATTGCGTGTTTGGCGACATGCGACTGCTCAGACAGCAGTGTATTGATTTCCTCAAGGGGGGAGAAGCCGATTACAACAGCTTGCCCAGATCTGTCTATATAGAAGAGTAACACGCTGGCTCTGCGCTCTCTATGGCCATTAAAACCCTTATAAAAACAATTCGATAATAAATAATAGATCAATCAATCTGTGTTTTATTGTTTTATGCTCCCCCAGTAACTCTTGATTACCCTTTCTGAGTAATCTCCACATTGGAAGTATACCCGGAGCTGCAACGGATGCTGGAAACCAAACCACCTCGTTTTGATAGATTACAATACCCTGGATTCATAACATCGTTTTCTTTTGACATTCCAACAACTATTAGAACAACCAATATCAACATACCTAATTTCTTGCTTAAAGAAATAATTAGACTTGATATAACATAATTACCTTTTAAGGTAATTTAAAGATAATACAGAGTTATTTATAATGGGTGTTCACATATAGAATTGTCTATTCATGCCAGGGCATTGTACGTGTTCAAGTAAAGGAACAAAGGTTGCGTGATCACCAGGGGCTAATGAATGAACATGGCTTCAACCTCAAGTTTCGCCTTGTACTATATCGAACTTGTGGTTGAAAACATGTCCTTAGAAAACTCCAATTGAACATAATGTTAATAATTTTACAAATTTATCTAAAGTTTGACAACCCGATTTCATTTCTCTTTATATAAATGAAATAATAAATTGACATATCAGAAATGGAAGATCGTCTTTATAACAAAACTATGTCAGTCAGATCTAAGCGTCTCAATGTTCTGAGAGCTTACCATATAAGGCTGTACATGTACAACAGTATCTTGTCTACACCTATTCCACTCATTAATGTGTGACATGTCCATGAGACCAGCACAGTTGTTTACTAGATGAAGCACGGCAACAGTCTTACAAACCGATCTTGTAAGGACAAGGAAATAATGGTGTTCTTATATCAGAAAGGAGATACAAATCGAGAAAAATGAGAGAACTAAAGGAAAATGAAATTCAGTTCGAATTTTTGCAACTTTATTCGAGTCGAAAACAAAATTAATTTTTGTTACCCGACGACCTTCTCGTTAAAGATGTATTTTGCAACTTTTATTACTTATATTATTATACCCCCGCTACGAAGTAGTCGGGGGTATATAGCGGTCAGCACGTCTGTGCGTCCGTCCGTGCGTCTGTCCGTCCGTCCGTCCGGTTTTTGTTCCACTCATAACTCTGAAACCAGTTGTTCAAATGTTACGAAACTTGATATGTACATTCACCATGATGTGTACATCTGCCTTTTGTATGTTTCATACCCTCATTTGCATAATATATGGAAATTTTCTCCGTTTTTCGACTTTGCCATTCACAGTTTTTGTTCCACTCATAACTCAAATACTAATTGTTCAAATTTTACGAAACTTGATATGTACAATCACCATGGTGTGTACATCTTCCTTTTGTATGATTCATACCCTCATTTGCATCATTTATGCAAATTATCTCCGTTTTTCGACTTTGCCATTCACAGTTTTTGTTCCACTCATAACTCAAATACTAACAGTTCAAATGTCTTGTAACTTGATACATATAATCATCACGATGTGTACATCTGCCTTTTGAATGTTTCATACCCTCATTTGCATAATTTATGCAAATTATCTCCATTTTCGACCTAACCATTCACACTTTTTGTTCCACTCATAACTCTGAAACCAGTTGTTCAAATGTTACGAAACTTGATATGTACAATCACCATGATGTGTACATCTGCCTTTTGTATGTTTCATACCCTCATTTGCATGATATATGCAAATTATCTCCGTTTTTCATCTTCGCCATTCACACTTTGTGTTCCACTCATAACTCAGACACTAATTGTTCAAATGTTACGAAACCACTGATGTGTACATCTGTCATTTTTATATTTCATACCCTCATTTGCATATTTGTATGTTTCATACCCTCATTTGCATATTTAATGCCATTTTTCAAATGTTTCAACTTTTACTTCTAAAACATGCTTACAAGTGTAATACTTACTCTGCTATAATAATACTTACATATAATGGTCTGTTCATACAAAAGTTTAAACATTGATGCCCTTTTGCTATTTTTAAACATTTCTCTTTGACCAATGTTAAAAGCGGGGGTATCATGAGTGAGCTGTGATCACTAATTCTCTTGTTAAAATTGTTACATCTATTTTAAAACTCTTGGAATCATATATCAGGCAGACAACGGCAATTTTAAAACAACACCTCTATCATAAAATTGCGAAATGTCACGAACAATTGTAAATTATTGTTTAAAATACTTTTTATGATAACAAGCACATCATTGTAAGAAGAATATATATTTGAACCCTGTTTTAAATTTCACTTGAATCCAACTTATAGTTTTTGAGATATAAGTAATCAAAGACACGTGGTATCAATGTTGTGGTGAACGTATTACACAACATTTACTTTTTTGACTAGTGAACAAATAATACTTTGCAGTAGTGAACGCATTACATATCAGACTATGAGATACTTTTGACATGTCTTTCATCTTAACGTTTCAGAACCCCCCCCCCCCCCCCCCCCCCCCCCCCCCACAATGTTCCCATATGCTTGTGACTACTGTTGTGATGATGAGTATCAACGTCAGAAAAGACTATAAATATGTCCCATCAGAATTTTTAATGGATCAGAAGGAAGTCAGTGTGAAGACATGACATGACTAACGACAATGCCTCTCACATTAGTTCAATGTTACCGAATGTTTTGTCAGAACAAAACAATCGGAGATGTATGTACAATTCTACAAGCTTGTATAATTCAAGCTAAAGAGATTTCCATTGACAAATATTGCCTATTTATAGATGTTGTTAGTTTCTTCAGCATGTATGATATTCGGTAAATGGGATATAGTAATGTTCTGGTTAACAAGATACAACAATTATTAGCCAAAGATTGATATTTAATTGTAGCGATATCTACAATGTAGATATCGCTTGTAGATATCGATTGATCTCACACAAGCGATATCTACCGTGGGAGCCAGTTTTGGATGATAAAAATGTTCTGGTTAACAAGATACAAGTTGTTCCATGAAAAATATATTCGTTCCATGGGAGGGAAAAAAAAGTCAAGTCCCAGACGGAACAGAATCACATGAAATGTTACTGACACCTGATGATTCTCTCTTGTTGTGATCATTCAGGTTCTTTTGACGACTGAAGACCACAGAGCATATATTTTACACTTGATTTCTTACTCATTGCCGTTCCAAGTCTTGGCACTCGCCTTGGTGTTGTTTTAAACCAATACGTGAAACGTGACTTGCATTTAGTACACACGAATGGCTGCACCTTTGCATGTTTATTGACGTGCCCAATATAATGATTTCTGTTGACAAATATTTGGTTACAGAGGTCACATCTGTACGCTCCTTCATTATCATGTTTACCGCGGATATGTTGCCGAAGCCTTGACCGGTGTGTGTACATTTGGCTACATGTATTGCAAAGATGCTCTCTTTTCTTTTGTGGCGTTGACGTTAGAAAACTCCTATCCAGGGTTAATCCACTGATGTCCTCCATCTGAAATAATAGTCGTTTCACTGCCATGATATTAAGTTACAAGGTACATGTTTGGAAGTCGTATATTAATTGACTTTTTTTCTATCAAAGTTTATTGAAATGTTATATTTTTTACTAATGACGTTTACTAGAATGGACGTCAATGAGGTACTGGACCCAAATATTCGCTTCAATCAGTTTCATATGATAGATTTTAACAGTAATTAACGAGGTAAAGACAAGATAGGGATGTGAGGAGCATTTTCCAGGGTGTGTAATGCGTTCAGTGCGAGAACTCGTAGATGGATGTAACATGTTCACCACACCAAAATGTAACACATTCACTGCATTTTTACATGAGGTGTCTGAAAGACTTTATATTTCCCTTATTTCTGAAAAGTATGTTTCCAAATTTGACATGTAGGTTCAGTATTGATTTACCTTCAACATTATGTGTAGGATAAAACACGATACAGAGGTTATGCTTGGGATTGTAAAACCCGAGGTAAGAAAGCTGAGCGGGAAGTAAGACCGAAAGCGAAGCTTGAGGTCTTACTTCCCCGAAGCTTTCTTAACGAGAGTTTTCACTACTTCTTAGTTCTCTTTGGATAGTAAGTCCATGGTATCTCGACTTCTCAACTTTCCCCCCTGTGCGGGATTACTACTCAAACAAAATCTCGGAGTCGGTTTTGATCCTTCATACATGTATGTGGCACAGAAGTTTCTTTTCCGCCTTTCTTTCAATTGCAATATACCTCTCACCTGGCGCCCAGTGTCTTATTTAATGTTTTTCTTTCAACCGAATAATTTTTTATTAAAACAATTATCACGAGGATGAACATTTGAAATTAATTTTCTTCAGTTTCTGAATCTGTATCTCAATATTGAACTTTTCAGGTTGTAAGATCGGTGCATTCATGATGCGCGGTAAGTATGTTTATAACTGTTGAATTTGTTAAAAGAGATAATGAACTGAGTTATTTTTGTGTACACGTATTTACAATTTAAGTTGTGTGTGTAACGAAGGAAAGTTACGGTCAACTAACCCTTAAAGGGACAGTAGCACGTTTTTTTTGCAAAATTTATTTTTTCACATTTCCCATTTATAAGGATTATAAAAACGATTCCCATGGCTTTACCAAACCAGACACACTTATTTTTAGCTTGATTTGCCGAAGAGAGGAGGGTGTTTTACTACTGGTAACATTATTTTTCAAATATATTTCATCGACTTATTCGAGCGAAAAATACTTTACTAACCACGAATAAACTGATTTAGAAATTTGTCATAATCTCTATCACATTTAAAGACATCGACCTCTACTTATATGTTCAATAAAAATACATAAGTCTTTCATGTTAAAGTTTAAGTGATGAAGTGTCATGTCTTCCTTTTCTCCTACCACAGTTCCACCTGGAGAAGAACCGCCTGTCTCCTGCGGGGACTTTGTAGATGAAGATGGCAATTGCGTGTTTGGCGACATGCGACTGCTCAGACAACAGTGTATTGATTTCCTCAAGGGGGGAGAAGCCGATTACAACAGCTTGCCCAGATCTGTCTATATAGAAGAGTAACACGCTGGCTCTGCGCTCTCTATGGCCATTAAAACCCTTATAAAAACAATTCGATAATAAATAATAGATCAATCAATCTGTGTTTTATTGTTTTATGCTCCCCCAGTAACTCTTGATTACGGTTTCTGAGTAATCTCCACATTGGAACGTAAAACGTATACCCGGAGCTGCAACGGATGCTGGAAACCAAACCACCTCGTTTTGATAGATTACAATGTAATTACCCTGGATTCATAACATCGTTTTCTTTTGACATTCCAACAACCATTAGAACAACCAATATCAACATATCTAATTTCTTGCTTAAGGATATACTGTAGACTTGATATAACATAATTACCTTTTTAGGTAATTTAAAGATAATACAGAGTTGTTTATAATGGGTGTACACATATAGAATTGTCTGTTCATGCCAGGGCATTGTACGTGTTCAAGTAAAGGAACAAAGGTTGCGTGATCACCAGGGGCTTTGGAATGAAAATGGCTTCAACCTCAAGTTTCGCCTTGTACTATATCGAACTTGTGGTTGAAAACATGTCCTTAAAAAACTCCAATTGAACATAATGTTAATAATTTTACAAATTTATCTAAAGTTTGACAACCCGATTTCATTTCTCTTTATATAAATGAAATAATAAATTGACATATCAGAAATGGAAGATTGTCTTTATAACAAAACTATGTCAGTCAGATCTAAGCGTCTCAATGTTTTTTAGAGCTTACCATATAAGGCTGTACATGTACAACAGTATCTTGTCCACACCTAGTCCACTCATTAATGTGTGACATGTCCATGAGACCAGCACAGTTGTTTACTAGATGAAGCACGGCAACAGTCTTACAAACCGATCTTGTAAGGACAAGGAAATAATGGTGTTCTTATATCAGAAAGGAGATACAAATCGAGAAAAATGAGAGAACTAAAGGAAAATGAAATTCAGTTCGAATTTTTGCAACTTAATCGAGTCGAAAACAAAATAAATTTTTGTTACCCGACGACCTTCTCGTTAAAGATGTATTTTGCAACTTTTATTACTTATATTATTAAAATTGTTACATCTATTTTAAAACTCTTGGAATCATATATCAGGCAGACAACGACAATTTTAACACCTCTATCATAAAATTGCGAAATGTCACGAACAATTGTAAATTATTGTTTAAAAAAATTTGTATGATAACAAACACATCATTGTAAGAAGAAATATATATTTGAACCCTGTTTTAAATTTCATTTGCATCCAACTTATAATTTTTGAGATATAAGTAATCAAAGACACGTGGTATCAATGTTGTGGTGAACGTATTACACAACGTTGATTTTTTGACTAGTGAACAAATTACACTTTGCAGTAGTGAACGCATTACATCTCAGACTATGAGGTACTTTTGACATGTCTTTCATTTTAACGTTTCAGAACGTTTCCATTGACAAATATTGCCTTCTTGCTATTTATAGATGTTGTTAGTTTCTTCAGCATGTATGATATTCGGTAAATGCGATATAGTGACCATATAAAAATGTTCTGGTTAACAAGATACAACAATTTTTAGCCAAAGACTGACTTGCTTGACACTCAGCATATAAGGACAGAACAACGCATGAACTGGCGCTGCACTGTGGCTGCCGGGTGCTATTTGCACACAAAGAATTTCCTATGTACATTGTATTACGGACAATAAAGAGTTATTATTATTATTATTATTATATCTGAAACACAAAACTGCCAGCAGTGATCTCAGTGAGGTCATAGCATTGTGACGTCATAAGCATTATGGCATCATAGCATTGCCAACAGTGTTCTCAGTGATGCTAAAGCTTTGTGATGTCTTTAACTGATGATGTAATAGGATTATGACGATTTGATTGTAGCGATATCTACAATGTAGATATCGCTTGTAGATATCGATTGATCTCACACAAGCGATATCTACTGTGGGAGCCAGTTTTGGATGATAAAAATGTTCTGGTTAACAAGATACAAATTGTTCCATGAAAAATATATTCGTTTCATGAGAGAGAAAAAAGTCAAGTCCCTGACGGAACAGAATCACATGAAATGTTACTGACACCTGATGATTCTCTCTTGTTGTGATCATTCAGGTTCTTTTGACGGCTGAAGACCACAGAGCATATATTTTACACTTGATTTCTTACTCATTGCCGTTCCAAGTCTTAGCACTCGCGTTGGTGTTGTTTTAAACCATTTTAATACGTGAAACGTGACTTGCTTTAGTACACACGAATGGCTGCACCTTTGCATGTTTATTGACGTGCCCAATATAATGATTTCTGTTGACAAATATTTTGTAACAGAGGTCACATCTGTACGCTCCTTCATTATCATGTTTAACGCGGATATGTTGCCGAAGGCTTGACCGGTGTGTGTACATTTGGCTACATGTATTGCAAAGATGCTCTCTTTTCTTTTGTGGCGTTGACGTTAGAATACTCCTATCCGGGGTTAATCCACTAATGTCCTCCATCTGTAATAAGAGTCGTTTAACTGCCATGATATAAAGTTACAAGGTACATGTTTGGAAGTCGTATATGAATTGACTTTTATTTTAAGTTTATTGGAGTGTTATATTTTTTACTAATGACGTTTACTAGAATGGACGTCAATGAGGTACTGGACCCAAATATTCGCTTCAATCAGTTTCATATGATAATTTTAAAGACAAGTTAGGGATGTGAGGAGCATTTTCCAGGGTGTGTAATGCGTTCAGTGCGAGAATTCGTAGATGGATGTAACATGTTCACCACACCAAAATGTAACACGTTCACTGCATTTTTACATGAGGTGTCTGAAAGACTTTATATTTCCCTTATTTCTGAAAATTATGTTTCCAAAGTTGACATGTAGGTTCAGTTTTGAGTTACCTTCAACATTATATACATTTTGGATGGTAATGATTTTCAGTATTTCAAATAATATACAAACAACCCCCGCAATGTAAATTCCGTGTGTGAAAAATGGAGCATATAAATTTAATTGGACATATAACGAGCCCTTTTTTCGGTTATCACTTTCTTTGTGTCTATATTTTAACAGCCTTGGATATTGACACTCAAACGTTTGTAATAAAGTGTTTATGAGACAAAATGTTACGCCGATTGGTCAAAACAAACCCACCTGTATTGTAGTAATTTGTTTTCCGGGTGTGTAACACTCGCCAGGCGTACACGTTCCTACGGTGTGAAAATGTGTGTGCACTTATCGACTTATCAATAGTTTCATTATGCCAACATTTGGCTTTATAACAAAATTACAAAGGATTGTCGCTACATTGACATTACTTCTCATATCCCTCATGATGGTTAGGCCTACTCTAGCAATGTATATCATTTTTAAGTGATGAACAACACTACCATACATAATTGCTATTTAACAGGTATATATATATATATATATATATATATATATATATATATATATATATATATATATATATATATATATATATATATATATATATATATATATATATGAAAATACAATTGTCGTTCATAATTGTAACATGATTTCGATGTATCCTTGATTCTGATTGGTTGATTTGCCTATGTTGAATTACAATGAATACCCGCAAATTACTTGGGGCGAATCACCGCGAACATATACATTGTGTTCACAAGATTCGGCCCGACTCAAAAATTATTTTTTCTATTTCTCTTAATATGTGCCCTTACTCAAATTTGACAGGTGGCATTGTCATTTTCTTACTTTCTTACTTGTGTATAGCAGTATAGGTCACAAATAACTCTCAAAATTAATTAGTTTCAAGTAACTAAAATGTTTTTAACAAGTAAGATTTGTCCAAGTATGACGCCATCTTCCATGCGGCTGTGTTTACCGAATGCCGTTGCCATGGCATGACGTCATAGAGATCAACCGTTTTGACGTCACAATGCTAGCGTCATTGTCACAATGGGTTAGGGCAAGTTTAAGATATTTGTTCCTAGGTCTTTTACTGTGTTGATGTCGTAGATAAATGTTTATCATCCAAAACTGTGTTCCACAGGAGATATCGCTTGTGTGAGATCAAGCGATATCTCCTAGGAGATATCTTTTTGGCAGTAGATTTTGCACAATGCCCTGTCGCCGTCAGCTACATGACATCACAATGCTTTTACATCATCGAGTAATGACGTCACAATGTTATGACGTCATAAACACGATGACGTCACAATGCTATGACCTCACTGCACTGGAAGTAAAATGGCAGAGATGTGCTCAGAGATGTACACTATTTTCACTTAAACGTAATAAGAATGATTTTGGATGATAAATAGAATCTCACCCTCGTGTCTTCTGATATCAAATATATCAACACTCGTTGATAAAAGTAAAAATATCCTCGGCAAGCCTCGGATATTTGTAACTTTTATCAACTCGTGTTGATATATTTGATATCAGAAGACACTTGGGTAAGATTCTCTATTTATAGCCATCTAAAAGGATACGGAATATTATGAAGTGAACATAGTTGAGTGACACTGTTTGAGCTTATGTGTAAATTGTTGCTAATGTACATATTACGCCGAGTATTTACATTTGCTTTGACCTGACCACACCTCTAACAAAAATGGAACAGTCGCAAAGTCCTTTCCCCTCAGAGATAGGTACGCAAAAAGAGAGTTCGTTTCAAAACGCCTGATGACTAACGGTCATGTTACAATATCGATAAATAGTCGCGTTTGTAAAATATCCGGGATTCATTGCTATTCAACACCCGCAAATTTCAGCGTTTAAAACCTCCGGCTAACGCCGTCGGTTTTAAACTAAATTTGCGGGTGTTGAATAGCAATGAATCCCGGAAATTTTACAAATGCAACTATTTATCTTATATTGTAACATGATTTCGATGTATCCTTGATTCTGATTGGTTGATTTGCCTATGTTGAATTACAATGAATACCCGCAAATTACTTGGGGCGAATCACCGCGAACATATACATCGTGTTCACAAGATTCGGCCCGACTCAAAACTTAATTTTTCTATTTCTCTTAATATGTGCTCCTAACTCAAATTTGACAGGTGGCATTGTCATTTTCTTACTTGTGTATAGCAGTATAGGTCACAAATAACTCTCAAAATTAATTAGTTTCAAGTAACTAAAATGTTTTTAACAAGTAAGATTTGTCCAAGTTTGACGCCTTCGTCCATGCGGCTGTGTTTACCGAATGCCGTTGCCATGGCATGACGTCATAGTGATCAACCGTTTTGACGTCACAATGCTAGCGTCATTGTCACAATGGGTTAGGGCAAGTTTAAGATTTTTGTTCCTAGGTCTTTTACTATGTTGATGTCGTAGATAAATGTTTATCGCCATCTAAAAGGATACGTGAATATTATGAAGTGAACATAGTTGAGTGACACTGTTTGAGCTTATGTGTAAATTGTTGCTAATGTACATATTACGCCGAGTATTTACATTTGCTTTGACCTGACCACACCTCTAACAAAAATGGAACAGTCGCAAAGTCCTTTCCCCTCAGAGATAGGTACGCAAAAAGAGAGTTCGTTTCAAAACGCCTGATAACTAACGGTCATGTTACAATATCGATAAATAGTCGCGTTTCTAAAATTTCCGGGATTCATTGCTATTCAACACCCGCAAATTTCAGCGTTTAAAACCTCCGGCTAACGCCGTCGGTTTTAAACTAAATTTGCGGGTGTTGAATAGCAATGAATCCCGGAAATTTTACAAATGCAACTATTTATCTTATAAATTCACAAGCATGCTTTCGACCATCATGGGTCTCATCAGGTGAATGACGTTGAGTCGGTTGATGCGTCATAAAGTGTTTTTATGACGTCACAATACATTGCATAGATACATTCATAGATACAATAGAAATAGATGTACATTGAATTGATAATGACATTACATTTTAGAATTGAGTCTTGGCTTATATTTATTAATAAACAATATCACAACATCAAAGAACAGCGTCTTAATGAGTTAAAGGTGTTTTTGACCGATCAAAACTACCCCATTAGCTTAATAGATGACAGTATTTCTTGGGCACTGAGTTTAGACCAAATGAAACTGAGAGAAGCAGCTGATAATAAACGAGATAGTTCTCCTGCTTAGAATAGCGCAAACGCTCCCAACCCAGGAACCAGTCAAACTGAAATTCCAAATTCAGATAAGAGTTGTCTCCCATTGATTACTACGTTTAATCCAAGTCATAAAAATGCGATGAATTTGGTTAATCAACATATGCCTGTTTTATATCAAAGCCAAAAGTTGACACGAATTTTGAATGGGGAATGGGATAATAAAGCAAGCTTAATCCACTGCACTATTCTTCTGTATCCAGCCAGAACTGCCTTCCATTATGGTAAACATGCTCTGCCCTCAGAGATTCACATTGTGACGTGGATCGTGATCATGGTATGTTTATTATATTGAGGATATATGTGTGTCCGCCTGCTAAATTTGCATATTAAATTTGAATATTAGTATGACCCGAGCGAGAGCGAGAGATATAGGCCTACTGCTATTCAGGCACGTTTACAGCTAGGTGAACTTCACTCCAATCCCCTGTCTTTAAAAACAACAGGTGAGTCAAAATCCTAGAGAGTGCAATTTTATGGTCTTAGAAAAACAAAAAACAAAAGTGTATAAAACTCATCATCTTTTACTTATAAGTATTGAAATAACATTGAATAATCTGAACAAGAAATATGCAATCTTAACTGTAACTATTATTTAAGTAATTAGCCATACTTTGATGCAAACAATTAAAAAGGTCAATACTGCTACCAGAAAAAAATGTTTGAAATAGTAAAAATGTACATACACAAAAATAATTTTTGACTATTTGACATGTGTTTATGATGATGTGGTATATGTTTAAAGTCTATAAAGTAACATGTTTTAACAAATAGTTTATTCATGACCCATTTTGATTTGAAAATAATAATTAATTGAATTTTGAAATGAAAACATCTTCATATTTAACTCACCCAAACAAACTGTATACCAGCACTTTGACATATCCCTATTTAGAAACTTACCAAATCATTATCAAAATAATACAATCTTTAAAAAGTTTTATATTTCTTATATTACCATTTTTTAGTAAGTAGCAGTTAGTGACAGTGCTGGTAACAGTATTGACTCAATTTGTGACAGTATTGACATTCAAACACAACTAAATGAGAATCTTGATGAATTATCAAATATTTTACATAAAACAGTTAGAATGATTAAAACTAACATACAACATCCCTGTTTATAATTTTACAACAATATTCTGTTCGTTCCCAGCTGAATACAAAATGAAGTAAACAGT
Organism: Gibbula magus; assembly: GCA_936450465.1. Taxonomy (NCBI): domain Eukaryota; kingdom Metazoa; phylum Mollusca; class Gastropoda; order Trochida; family Trochidae; genus Gibbula; species Gibbula magus. The sequence continues at coordinate 8,289,403 of OW388296.1, read as the reverse complement.
GATGGTAACAGTATTGACATCTGTGATGACAGTATTGACCTGACTGGTGACAGTTTTGACTGCCATGTGTACAAATTCTATTCTAGATAAATATTTTATGATTAATGAACAGTTTTCGTGAAAATATTGTGATATCCAGTGTCTAGAAAGTCAGTTTGATATAGTTTTTATCAGTATTTAATAAATATTTGTATTTTGTGTTTATACTTGCGATGGTAGCAGTTATGGACAAGTATGGAAGCAGTATGGACAAACTGAAAATCATTTCATTAGTATAGAGTATATTTTTTCATTTCTTACATTAAATCTCTGTCAATATAAAAATTTCTGTTACATCAAAAGTCTGTTGATCAGTTAACAGTAAAACAGAAAAACTAACACATGTCAAGGTTTACGAAAATAGTTTTCCATATGTTTGTGTCCACTCCTTGTTGAAAACACATGATGCCTGTTGGTTCAGGAATTTTTGTTTGCGAACACATCAGCATAACTGTACCAACATCGATCTTTCATAGTGTTCATGGAAGCCTTTAGCTTTGGTGACTGATGGTTCATGGACTGTAGTGCTAGCCTTGGTGACTGATGGTTCCTGGACAATATTGGTAACCTTGGTGACTGATGGTTCCTGGACTATATTGGTAGCCTTGGTGACTGATGGTTCCCGAACTACATTGGTAGCCTTGGTGACTGATGGTCTATGGACTATATTGGTAGCCTTGGTGACTTGGCAGTCTTACACATTGAGCCTTGGTGACAAAATGGTCCCAGAAAATGACGGGATTTCTCTGATGCACCAAGTGCCATTTTCAATGATGTTTATCTAAAATAAAAATAAAACAAATGCTTTTACATAGGAAACTATTACATAACGAGGTTTCCCTTAACATTACGACTTCAAATTAAATCAAGACATAAAAAATGAAACTTCTCTAATTGCCCTATGAAATTATATTTCAAGTTACTGAATTATTTTATTCATAATACATTCTTTCACATGTAACATAATTAATTGTATCATTTTGAACAAGTTCTTCAGTGCTGTGACAAAAGCTGTCAAAACTGCTACTGCAATTGTCAAGAGTGTTTTATAAAATTTGAACATGAATGATACTGGAGTCAAGTAGATTAAGGCCAATATTTTCATCCAAATTTACAATTTATGCTTTATTCAAACCATTATCAATCAATAATTTAAAAAATTTGATTGATTTGTCAATACTGCCACTTGCTATGTCAAAACTGTCACTACTTTCAAAAGTATACCAGGGATCTTCTATAACTGAACCTTGAACTTTTAAATCATGTTTATTCTTAAACTTCTTAAATGAAAATTTGTTTCGCCTCAAGAAAACCATAATGAATTGCATGAACATCTTAACATTGCTCCATACTGGAAAATATGTCACTACCGTCACCACATTTGTCCTAACTGCTACCAATATTTGTAAAGAACTTTCTTAAAGATAATCATTTAGACTTTTCGTTTCTAAGACAGTAAGTAATAATTATAATAACAAAAATGACAAAAACATTTACTCAGTGCCTACTTAGGATAAGCACAGATGAATATTTTCACACAAATAGTTATTTTTGTCAATAACCACCACCAGTTTTGTCACTACTGCTACCGGTCAGGATGAATTTCAATATAGTTTGTAAATAAGTGTACACACCCAAAAGCAAACAAGTGTGTTATTATTGTTTTAAATAATGGTACACTTAAACATCACATTAAGATCCAAAAATATCATTGTTGTTTAAACTTACTATCAAAACTAACGAAAACTCAATACCGCCACCCCACGTGTCAAAACTGCCACTTTTGAGATGGTTGCAGTATTGACTGTAGCAGTATTGACGTTCTTAGATGTATATTGAAATTAAATACAATTAATGGTCCCCAAAGACAAAAAGATCATATCATTACAAGTAACTCTAAATGACTCCTTTAACCAGTTAAAGGTGAATGAACATTACTATTCTTTCTCTTGGAAATCTTGGTGACAGTTTTGACACACATAATTCATAGACTCATAACTTCACTTACTTGGAGGTTGATTATGATACACACTGATGAGAGCTGAAATCCATCATGCTTCCATGTTGAAGACAGTAAGTGAAGGGACCAAGGCAGGAACTGATCTTTGTGAATAACTTGAGGAGAGTTTATTTATTTTACCATGTTTGGTCACGGTAGCAGTATTGACATATACTTCTGGGACAGCGTTCTTTATTGCGCAGAAAATTATAAGCAAGGCATATAAAGACATAAAACTGTACAATCTGAGCCTCTGTAGTTCCTGCATCAATGCAACAAATTATAATGTGTGTAATACAAAACCATTTGACAGAAACTAATTTTCAAAGTTGACAATCTTATCTTGGGACAATCAAATTTTGCTATTTTTACTACTAAAAAATTGCTTCAAAGTTAATTTTTTCAGTGAACAAACAAAATTATACATGTGATTTGCTCAGATGTTATTGTTTCACACGCTCAATTGAAAAACAGAAATAAAAACATAGTTTTAATTAAAAATTTATGACCGGACCGAAAAATTGCACTTTCCAGGATTTTGACTCAGGGAGCGTTTTACGTTACAACATAAAATTGAGATGGTAATTTATTTATCTATCCACTTACATAGAACTATCAGTGGATGCCATGTTATTGGGCCAAGCTGTGCATTATTGCGGCATAATTTTGGTGCTTTATCGAAATCTGTGGATGACCGTGGCGCAACCTTTGATTGATGTAGTGAATGTAACACCTGCACCTATACAAGACAGAACGTCAACAAGCATTGGTCAGTAGACATAGCGATGATAGGTCAAAACTCTTCATTTCATCTCCCATTTGTCACACTCAAGAATCAACTTTAATATCGCAATAGTATCGACCCAAGCTGTGTCTAATTGTGCCATGATTCGGGTACCTGTCACGATTATGTTGAGATAACCTTTGATAAAGAGATGTGTCGATTGCACGTGTATATAAGAGTCCCGACTCCTCGATCGGTGTTCACGTGCTACTGAAGATTCATCACTCAACATGGTCCGTATCTGTCTGCTTCTCTGCTGTGTCCTGCTGGTGAGTTGGTTCTGAACTTTTCGGGTGTATTTGAAAAAGGCCCCAACAACGTCATTTATTCATGTATTTGATCATGTTAGGTAGGATTTTTCTGTGTTTTGAATTGTAAGCCTAAGAGTGTTGTCTTTATATTAGGAATCCATAACATGGTGGACTGTTATGGACTGATCCAGCATTCACAATAATATATATTTAAGAGTCCATTTGTTTCAAAATATTGTTTAAATAAGTATTTCTTTATAAATTGGAGCATGTTTATACAAAGCTAAGTTGGAAAATGTTTTAACTGTCACGGTAATCTATCTTCCAGAAACGTTTTGTATGAACTGTATTTTAATCATGAACATAGTTTCAGTGTCAATTCCCTTTATCACATGGCAATACTAATTAATGTAAGCACTGACTAGAAACATACTATGTATACTTGTAATCAAATGTCAGTAGTATTTTGACTTTCCAGCGATGTTGATTTTCCTCATTCTCGATAATCTTCAATCATGTTTATTCAGTAGTGCAGGCCACATCGCCCATGGTACAATTGTATTTGAACAAGAGAAAAGTAGTTGTCACATGACCATAATTATAATGATCTTAAACTGAACATTTTACAAAGGTATATTGAAGTTAATCGAAGTATATTTATATCATGCGTGTTAAATATTAGTTGCAATGTCAATTTGGCATTACAGTAATGTTTGATGGACATGAGGTATTCATTTCGGATATGAGTATATCTATTACATATAAAAAATACATGGTATTCATTTTCAACAACATTATGATTACAATGCAAACAAATTGAATCTGTATCAGAAATATCATTATACTTCTTATTACGCTGATGATTTACTCTAAAGTCATGCAGAGAAATGCGAAATTTACACATGGATCTGACCAATTGACGATTATTAAGCTCATGAATATATTTTTCGCATTGGAAGAAGTCTTTTATATTTGAATAATGTGACAGGTAGGATGATAATTCAATATTTTCTTTCCATGATTGTATATAAATGTCAATCAAACGTCTTTTAAAAGTTGATAAAAATACAGTGGCATCACCAACATCTTGTACAATCCAAACATAACTAAATCCATTAATAAATAACATCTCACGAACATGAGAAACCCAATTAACTTTACCATTTTCATCTTGTATCTTAAGCATCTCATACACATGTATTGGAATACGAGAAACATCCATTCTTAATAACTTAATCCAGTACTTTATAGCTTTAATCTGTGTTTTTATAAACAAACAATATCTTCCAGTTTCCCCAAGAATAGCCTTATTTGCAGCATATTTGCCAACACCAAGGAATCTTTTTAAAAAGCTTGTTTGTACCTTTTCTATTACTTCTTGGTATTTTACACCCCATATTTCCGAACCATATGTTAAAATTGGAGATATTTTTGAATCGAATATCTTACAAGCAGTATTGAAGTTTATATGTTTGTTTTTATTAAATAAAATGATCACTGGTTCCAATGCTTTACGGGCTTGCATAGCTAGAGTTTCACATGCTTTTGTCCAAATTAATCTAGATAAAAATACTATAACAAGATACTTGTAGTAAGTAACAGTTGCAAGTTTTATATTACCATAAGTCCACTTTTCATGCTTGGTTAATATACCTCCATTTCTGAAAACAATAATTTTGGATTTGTCTAAGTTCACAGTTAATCCCCATTTCAAACAATATTCATATAATACATCCAGTTGCCGTTGTAGACCAACAATAGAAAACGAAAATAAAACAACATCATCTGCAAATAATAAAAGCATTATGTCTTCAATACTTTGATTTACAAATATACCATAATTACATACTTTGTACATTTCATGTACAAGTTCATTAATGAAAAATATGAATAATACAGGACTTAAAATACACCCTTGCTTAACTCCTGAAGATGTATTGAAAGAAGATGTGGTATAATTACCAACTTTAACAGTTGCTTTTACAGAAGAGTACATACTTTTTAATACAGTATAAAGTTTACCCTGACGTCCATTTTTAACAAGGAGATATAACAATTTTCTTCTATCAACAAGGTCAAATGCTTTTTTAAAATCAATAAATCCACAGTAAAATCTGCCTTTATGTTTACTGAGATATTTTGTACATAACCCTTGCAAAGTGAAAATTTGATCTGTCGTGGAGTATTCTGAACGGAACCCAGCTTGTGATTCTGCTATTAATTCATTTATATCAAGCCACATTCTTAATCGCTTTTCAATAATAGTTGTGAATATCTTACCACAGCAGTTTAAAAGAGATATACCCCTGTAATTGTTGGGATTTTTTCTTGATCCTGATTTGAATAATGGAATTATCATACCAATATTCCAACTATCAGGGAACATTCCACTATCCAAGACGTTGTTAAATAACAAGAGTAGATAAGGCATGAAAACTGAATGCGACAGCTTAACAAATTCAGGTGGGATACCGTCTTCGCCGGGAGCTTTACCAGGTTTCAAGTCACTAATACTGTCATATATTTCTTTCTCAGTGATTATGCTGTTAAGCATATCGTAAGTGAAGTCAGCATCAGAGCCCTCACATGATTCACACGTGTGGTTATCTATAAAACTATATACTTCCTCGTCAAAACAGTTTAGTTCAGACTTTTGCGATGGATTGAGAAGATCCGAGAAGTACGAAAACCATACATCTGGTGTGATATTACTCCCCCCTTTATCTGACAACAGCCTAGCTTTCAGAGTTCTCCAAAACCGTTTACAATCGCCTTGTGAGGCGGCGTTTGAAATCTCATCTGCGATTTTTTTATCATTCTGATCTTTTTTCGTTTTACAACAACGTTTAAATTTTGCTTTTGATTGTACATAGTTTGTAACATTATTTTGGCAAGGATATTTCCTCAGCTTATTGAGATACATATATTTCTCTTCTTTAAGAAGTTTGCACTCACTGTCAAACCAGAGGGGTTGCTCGTTATATTCAGCTTTACGGCTGTTAACATTGAAACCTACGTTGGAACAGAAAAACTTGTAAATTTCAGTCAATTTGGAGACAGCAACATTAACATCACTGCGTAGGAGTGATTCAAACTCATCTATACTAAAATCTATAGCACCATCAGAAACCATGGTATCAAAACGTTCACTGCTAGTTTCGTTCATTCTAAACCGAGGAATACTTTGGAGAGGTATATCTGTACTGCCAGTACCACACTGCTGAGTAGGTAGTATTTCAGTAAAGGTACACACAAGGGGCAGGTGATCTGATTCAGTTCTTGTGAGAACTGCCATATCCTCCACAATTGAAAATAGACAGGAGCTAATAACAAAATAATCAACTACACTTGTACCATTGTTAGAGATAAATGTCCAATTAGCGGGAGTGTCACTGGGTGTACGTCCATTCACAATATGCATATTCATAGTTTTACATAATGTAAGCATTTCAAGGCCATGCTTATTCAAAATAGTGTCACAAGAGAATCTTTCTGTTATATGTGGATCTTCAGGATACATTCTCGATAATCCAGCGCTATTGTTCCGATAAATCTACACACAGGCGCGCTTGTGTGTAGATTTATCGGAACACTAGCGCTGGATTATCGAGGATGATTTTCCTTCGCCTCTACGTATTTTATATAAATGCCTCTTACAGAAGAGACAACGTCTGGAAATCTTAAAATAAGCATGAAAATAAATCTTTGGGGCTCCTTTTCGTGTTTTTCATTGCGAAATTTGACATTTTCTATCCATTTCATTTCAGAGACTCACTTCAGTCTAACACTAACATTATCCTTTTTGCAGACTGTGTCTCTGGTTCAGTCGAGGATTTTGACTGTAAACGGAGAACGTGAGTATTGACCAACCTAGATGGTGTTGAATTATAGGGACGCTTCTATGGGGATGCTTTTATGAAAAAAGAACAGACAAGGGTCCCTAAATTGTATATAACCTCTGGTGATTTGTTCATTTGTGTTCATATCCAGAGTAAATACCCATATTAAGGTACACGACTGCCGAGACAAGCCTCTAGGAATTGGTCAGAGCTTTTTCAAAGAATATAAGTATTGAAATCGGATCGAAGCTCAGTTTGAAGTTTTATGCAAAGTCTTCCTTCAGGATATACAGTATATAAAGATATAAAATATATAAGTATATAAAGATATAAGGATATCAAGTGTCCATCTCTGAAACACAACTATGAGGAAGGGGGATTGAGAATGATTGACATAGACATTTTTATTGATGCATTGAAACTTTCAACATTAAGATTTTACTTGAAAAACTTTGAAAAAAATAATCCATGCAATATACCATTTGAAGATATTTTTAATTTTGGTGCTTATTCTGAAACCCTCTTTAATATTGAAAATCCTTTTTGGCAGGATGTTCTTAAAGCCTGGAAAAGGTTTCACATGAAACATTATGTTGACTCAAACAAGATTAAAGATATTATATCCCAACCACTTTGGTTTAACCACAATTTTAAAAATTCATTTCATTTTATACAGAATTGGGCAGAGAAAGGAATTGTGAATATTAGTGATATATGTGATGAAACTGGTCTTTTATCAATAAAATCTTTAAAAGAGAAATACAGTATTAAAGGTACATTTTTGGATTTTAGTTACTTACTTCATATTATACCTGAATCTTGGAAACATGCTCTAAACCTTTGTTTGTCCATCCCAATCAGATGCATACATGTTTCGGAATGCCAGTTAAATTTAGTAAAAACTTCAAAAGGTTGTAGATTATTTTATGACATACTTAATACCAAAGACAAATACCCTAACAGGTGTAACAAATGGCAACTTTTATTTCCTGAAACAGACTTTGATTGGAAAAACATATTTACAATATACAAAAAAGGATTACAAGATACAAAACTTTTAGATTTTCAATACAGATTCCTCCATGGTATTATTTACACAAAAAGAGAATTACTCAAAATGAAAAAAGTTGATAATAGTATATGTTGTTTCTGTAAAGAAGTAAATGAGAGTGTTTGTCATGTATACTGGGAATGTGAGGAGACTCAGATATTTTGGACAAACTTGCAAAATTGGATTAACAATTTATATCCTAATCCTTTGATGTTTTCAAAAGAGCTGGTTTGGTTTGGTACTCTGCATCAAAACAGATTACTGAATCATATCATCATTGCTGCAAAAAGACATATCTACATTTGCAATATCAATAGTATATCTCCCAATTTTCATTCATATTTAAAAACTCTTAAGCAAATATTCTTTGTGGAAAATCATATTGCAACCAAAAATAATAAAATTGAAGAATTTACTCACAAATGGAGCCTTCTCTTCCCAGTACTTAGATGATTACAAAGTATGTTCATTCATTACCATGTACCTAATTTATGCTGAAAACATGTTTTATGTTTTATATGCCTCATTACCTGATGTATATACATGTAATCTTTGGAACCAATAAAAAAAAAAAAAAAAAAAAAAAAAAAAAAAGTGTCCATCTCTGGTTTGGATTTCTGAACCCTTCAATTACAACCTTGGTAATCTTACCTACTTTAAAAGATCATGACGAAGCTGGTGATTGTTTATCTGTATGAACCTGTGTTCTTCACTAGACGGATAGCTCATGTATCTCAAATGCAGGGCATAGGTGGAGCGGATCGAGCACATAAAGAACGCAGGTGTGCTCCCCTCACACAGGAATGGAAGCCAGTAAATCCCATTGATTCAATTAAATACCAATAACTAAAAGTTTATTCTCCTCGACTGGTTAAAACCTACTTCGTAGTTCTTAGTTGGATAGTAAGTCCTTGGTATCTCGACTTCTCAACTTCCCCCCCCCGCGCGGGTTTACTACTCAATCAAAATCTTGGAGTCAGTTTTGATCCTTCGTAAGTGGCACAGAAGTTTCTTTTCCGCCTTGCTTTCAAATGCAATATACTTCTCACCTGGCGCCCAGGTTCTTATTTAATTTCTTTCCTTCAACCGAATTATTTTCTATTATATAATTATCACGAGGATAATCATTTGAAAATAATTACTCTTCAGTTTTTGTTAAGTGTATTTCGATATTTAACTTTTCAGGTTGTATGATCGGTGCATTCATGATGCGCGGTAAGTCTGTTTATAACTGTTGTATTTGTTAAAAGAGATATTGAACTGAGTTATTTTTGTGTACTCGTATTTACAATTTAAGTTGTGTGTGTAACGAAGGAAAGTTACGGTCAACTAACCCTTAAAGAGACAGTAGCACGTTTTTTTTTGCAAAATTTATTTTTTCACATTTCCAATTTATAATGATTACAAAAACGATTTCCATGGCTTTACCGAACCAGACACACTTATTTTTAGCTTTATTTTCCGAAGAGAGGGGTGTGTTTTACTATTGGTAACATTATTTTTCAAATATATTTTGATCGACTTATTTGAGCGAAAAAAAAACGTTCTACTGCCCCTTTAATAACGCGAATAAACTGATTTAGGAATTTGTCATAATCTCTATCACATTTAAAGACTCTACTCTACTTATTTGTTCAATAAAAATACACAAGCCTTTCATGTTTAAGTTTCAAAGTGATGAAGTGTCATGTCTCCCTCTTCTCTTACCGCAGTTCTCCCTGGAGAAGAACCGCCTGTCTCCTGCGGGAGCTTTGTAGATGAAGATGGCAATTGCGTGTTTGGCGACATGCGACTGCTCAGACAGCAGTGTATTGATTTCCTCAAGGGGGGAGAAGCCGAATACAACAACTTACCCAGAGCCGTCTATATAGAAGAGTAACACGCTGGCTCTCGGCTCTCTATGGCCATTAAAACATAGATACCCTTATAAAAACAATTCGATAATAAATAAGAGATCAATCAATTGCTATTGCTCTGTTTTATTGTTTTATTCTCGAGATTACGGTTTCTGAGTAATCTCCACATTGGAACGTATACCCCGGAGCTGCAACGGATGCTGGAAACCAAACCACTTCGTTTTGATAGATTACAATGTAATTACCCTGGATTCATACGATCGTTGTCTTTTGACATTCCAAAATTAGAACAACCAATATAAAAATACCTGATTCTTCGCTGAAAGATATAATGTAGACTTGATAAAACATAAGTTCCTTTTTGGGTAATTTAAAGATAATACAGAGTTATTTATAATGGGTGTTCACATGTAGAATTGTCTATTCATGCCAGGCATCGTACGTGTTCAAGTAAAGGAACAAAGGTTGCGTGATCACCAGGGGCTATGGAATGAAAATGGCTTCAACCTCAAGTTTCGCCTTGTACTATATCGAACTTGTGGTTGAAAACATGTCCTTAAAAAACTCCAATTGAACATAATGTTAATAATTTTAAGAATTCATCTAAAGTTTGATAACCCGATTTAATTTCTCTTTATATAAATGAAATAATAATTTGACATATCAGAAATGGAAGATCGTCTTTATAACAAAACTATGTCAGTAAGATCTAAGCGTCTCAATGTTCTGAGAGCTTACCATATAAGGCTGTACATGTACTAGCATTATCTTGTCCACACCTAGTCCACTCATTAATGCGTGACATGTCCATGAGACCAGCACAGTTGTTTACTAGATGAAGCACGGCAACAGTCTTACAAACCGATCTTGTAAGGACAAGGAAATAATGGTGTTCTTATATCAGAAAGGAGATACAAATCGAGAAAAATGAGAGAACTAAAGGAAAATGAAATTCAGTTCAAATTTTTGCAACTTTAATCGAGTCGAAAACAAAATTATTTTTTTTTACCCGACGACCTTCTGGTTAAAGATGTATTTTGCAACTTTTATTACTTATATTATTAAAATTGTTACATCTATTTTAAAAGTCTTGGAATCATATATCAGGCAGACAACGGCAATTTTAAAACAACACCTCTATCATAAAATTGCGAAATGTCACGAACAATTGTAAATTATTGTTTGAAAAACTTTTTATGATAACAAGCACATCATTGTAAGAATAAATATATATTTGAACTCTGTTTTAAATTTCATTTGAATCCAACTTATATTTTTTGAGATATAAGTAATCAAAGACACGTGGTATCAATGTTGTGGTGAACGTAATACACAATATTGATTTTTTTTTGACTAGTGAACAAATTACACTTTGCAGTAGTGAACGCATAACATATCAGACTATGAGATATTTTTGACATGTCTTTCATCTTAACGTTTCAGAAACCCCCCACAATGTTCCCATATGCTTGTGACTACTGTTGTGATGAGTATCAACGTTGTTTTTTTTAGCATATTGAGCATATGAAAGTAGATTATCCAACAGACAGAATCGTGATTAGGAAATTGAAACTGTGTGAGGTGTCAGGGGCCTTAAAACATGTCAGAAAAGACTATAAATATGTCCCATCAGAACTTTTAATGGATCAGAAGGAAGTCAGTGTGTCTGACACCCCAGAGACACTGACAATAGTCGTTAAACATGACCATGAAAGTCATGAGCCACAAACAAAGAAGGAAAAACTCTGTGAAGACACGAAGATGACATGACTAACGACAATGCCTCTCACATTAGTTCAATGTTACCGAATGTTTTGTCAGAACAAAACAATCGGAACTGTATGTAAAATTCTACGAGCTTGTGGCACTAAAGAGATTTCCATTGACAAATATTGCCTTCTTGCTATTTATAGATGTTGTTAGTTTCTTCAGCATGTATGATATTCGGTCAATGCGATATAGTGACCATATCAAAAATGTTCTGGTTAACAAGATACAACAATTATTAGCCAAAGACTGACATTTGTGATGTCTTTAACTGATGATGTAATAGGATTATGACGATTTGATTGTAGCGATATCTACAATGTAGATATCGCTTGTAGATATCGATTGATCTCACACAAGAGATATATACTGTGGGAGCCAGTTTTGGATGATAAAAATGTTCTGGTTAACAAGATACAAGTTGTTCCATAAAAATTATATTCGTTTCATGGGAGGGGAAAAAAAGTCAAGTCCCTGACGGAACAGAATCACATGAAATGTTACTGACACCTGATGATTCTCTCTTGTTGTGATCATTCAGGTTCTTTTGACGGCTGAAGACAACAGAGCATATATTTTACACTTGATTTCTTACTCATTGCCGTTCGAAGTCTTAGCACTCGCGTTGGTGTTGTTTTAAACCATTTTAATACGTGAAACGTGACTTGCATTTAGTACACACGAATGGCTGTACCTTTGCATGTTTATTGACGTGCCCAATATAATGATTTCTGTTGACAAATATTTGGTAACAGAGGTCACATCTGTACGCTCCTTCATTATCATGTTTAACGCGGATATGTTGCCGAATGCTTGACTGGTGTGTGTACATTTGGCTACATGTATTGCAAAGATGCTCTCTTTTCTTTTGTGGCGTTGACGTTAGAAAGCTCCTATCCAGGGTTAATCCACTTATGTCCTCCATCTGAAATAATAGTCGTTTAACTGCCATGATATTAAGTTACAAGGTTACAAGTCGTATATGAATTGACTTTTTTCTATCAAAGTTTATTGAAATGTTATATTGTTTACTAATGACGTTTACTAGAATGGACGTCAATGAGGTACAGGACCCAAATATTCGCTTCAATCAGTTTCATATGATAAATTTTAACAGTAATTAACGAGGTTAAGACAAGATAGGGATGTGAGGAGCATTTTCCAGGGTGTTTAATGCGTTCAGTGCGAGAATTCGTAGATGGATGTAACATGTTCACCACACCAAAATGTAACACGTTCACTGCATTTTTACATGAGGTGTCTGAAAGACTTTATATTTCCCTTATTTTTGAAAATTATGTTTCCAAATTTGACATGTAGGTTCAGTATTGATTTACCTTCAACATTATGTGTAGGATAAAATACGATACAGAGGTTATGCTTGGGATTGTAAAACCCGAGGTAAGAAAGCTGAGCGGGAAGTAAGACCGAAAGCGAAGCTTGAGGTCTTTCTTCCCCGAAGCTTTCTTAACGAGAGTTTTCCGCAATGTAAATTCCGTGTGTGAAAAATGGAGCATATAAATTTAATTGGACATATAACGAGCCCTTTTTTCGGTTATCACTTTCTTGGTGTCTATATTTTTACAGCCTTGGATATTGACACTCAAAAGTTTGTAATAATGTGTTTATGAGACATAATGTCACGCCGATTGGTCAAAACAAACCCACCTGTATTGTAGTAATTTGTTCTCTTCCGGGTGTGTAACACTCGCCAGGCGTACAAGTTCCTACGGTGTGAAAATGTGTGTGCACTTATCGACTTATCAATAGTTTCATTATGCCATCATTTGGCTTTATAACAAAAATAACAAAATTACAAAGGATTGTCGCTACATGGACATTACTTCTCATATCCCTCATGATGGTTAGGCCTACTCTAGCAATTTATTATATCATTTTTAAGTGATGAACAACACTACCATACATAATTGCTCTTTAACAGGTATATATATATATTATATTACCTTGAAACTTTCCTATATGAGAACGTGGGACAGTCACTCGGGCAGAATATGCAGGAGCATATAGAACTGTATTGGAAGAGGTTTTTAGATGACTGCTTTATGCCATTTACAGGAACAAAAGAGGAACCGTGTAAACTGCATGATATTCTGAACTCCCTAAGTCCATCATTGAAATGGAATACACCGCGTTCGCCTAAAAGATTTTTCGCCTAATGGATATTTTACCGCTTTCGCCAAAAAACTTTTAATATAGTTTACAAGGTATTTATGTTTTTACAATAGCTAGGGATTTTGTTGTTACATTTGTTGGTGAATATAATAAAAGAGTATCATATACTCAAAGAATCCTACTCAAAAGAGTATCATATGTTTAATAAATACATGTTCAATACTGATATACATAGTACAGAATGGTATATATTAATATACAATAATTTCTTAAAAGTTCTTTTTATTCTTTTTTTTCTTTTATTCTTTTTATATAAAACATGAAGTTAAATTACGTTCTTAAGTGATGCCATTCTGCAGTTTTTCTTTGACTTATATTGAAAACCTGATAAAGTGAATTTAGTTCACTTGTTTCAAGGCTGAGTTAATTACTTCATGTGTTGTGATAACATGAGTGAACTAAGTTAACATACAGTGATAACTACAGTGAGTGCAAGTCGGATTAAGGTGGAGTTGTAACAACAAATCAATTCTAAATGACTCTACTCTACACACAAAGGATTAAAAACAAAAACATTCTGACTTTACCAATCAATACTTTTTCTGACACTTGGTGAGTACGTTTCTGCTTCAGTCTTAATTTTGGTGTCACCCAGAAAACGTGTTTTGGGGCAAGTTACGAGCTCTTTCGTTGCAAGGATGTGTGTGTGTCATTCTTTCTGGATTAATTCAACATTGGATTATATTTTGGATTTCAGATAAGGTTTGTTTATGTGTTTCATATTATGTTTTATTATGTTATATATTTATAAATATCTAGAAATCTACGACATTTTAGATAGCCGCGAGTTTTGACTCGTATCTCATTCGGGCATATTCATGGCCGAATACATATATATTTTACAAATTGTATGATAAATATTCAACAATAACCACTTATCTTGCAAATAGTTTATTAAATGGCCATAGGGACAGGACAAAATATCTTTTGGCGAAAGGGGTAAAATATTCCTAGGCGAAAAATCTTTTAGGCGAAAGCGGTGCAATTCATTGAAATTCACTATGGAAACCAGTGCCTCTGATTTAAGTTTTCTGGATGTGACGGTAATTGTGAAACAGGACGGCCGTGTAGAGACCGATTTGTATTACAAACCTACAGATACACACCAGTATCTTGATTTTCAATCTTGCCATCCAAGTCATACAAAGCGAAACATCCCATACTGCCTTGCGAGAAGAATATGTGCTATTGTGACAGATGACACTCAAAAGAAGGAACGTTTAAATGAACTCAAAGAGTTTTTATTGATACAAAATTACCCTGAAAATTTAGTTTTAGATGGTGTGACGAAAGCCGCTTCATTTGATCAATGTCGCCTAAGAGATCCTAAACCTACACATGAGAAACATAAGGGATTTCATGAAGTATCCTGACCAGGATACTCCGAATTTCAGGACCAGTATACAATAGGATACTCGGAGTATCCAAAAATATCCTGCTCAGGATACTCCGGGTTTCATGATTCAGGATACTTCAGGATACTTCAGGATACTTCAGGATACTTCAGGATACTTCAGGAAACTATATTAAACTATCGGAAATTGTTAGAAATTTTAAAATATTGCATATAACACTACAAATTATAACACAGACATACGCGGTTAACCCCTGTCATACAGTTTTGGCATTAGTTGTTTCTGTCAGACGACATTAAATTCATGTAGACGCTTTTTTTTGGAGAAAATCGTACAATGCATGTGTAAAATCACGTTTGAAGCTTGGTCATTGTTGCTTCCCTATGATATGTATCAATATCAAATTATTAGTTACCTGCATTAAAGTTCTTTATACAGGTTCTTTTATAATTGTTGTCTAGATCGTGATAGATTTATGAAAAACCTAAAACTCACCTTTTGAAAAAGTGTATCCGAAAGAACAATATGAATATCCATATCAAATGCAGGTATTACACGACACGACATGTGTATCCACCATGGATGCAACTCTTAGGTGTTTACACGTGTAGTAACTCGGGATAAGTGGTAAATATTTTGCCCAATTGATTAGCCCGGATTTCAGCTCAAATCTCATTGGTGTTTCACTTAACTGATCTCATTGGATAACTCAAAACAGTATATCATCCATTAGCTGTGACGTGATTCTATTGACAGGCAATTAGTCAACCGCCCATAAGCCACCCGTATGTGTTTGTACAGGTGACAAGTTCACACCTGCTTAGCTAGTATTGTCTGAGTAGCTTAATTGACACTAACAAAGAAGTCTACAATTCATAGACGGTCTTCACAGGAGATGAACACAATGTTATATAACAAACAAGATTCACCCAGACGAGGGATTAACGAGGGATTAATTAGTTTGGTCAATATGGGTACCAACTTGAGGCAAAGCCCATGTCTCTTGATAGATGATGAAATAAAATGATTCAAATTTTATATGGTTTATATGGTTATATAACTTATGAACAGCTTGGATTACGGATTATTTATGTATTAATATGATTTGACAAGGTCTTGTTGACAAATAGTTCAGTATTCAGGTCGTAACCATTTACATAAAAGAAGCTTAAATGGCGGATATTTGTATAATTTGGACACATTTATAGATAATGAGGTGCATTAATATCTATACAATGTACCATATCCAGACTATCTGAGCGATCTTGGACAAGAAGGGTATTTGAACAAAGTAATTATAATCTAAGAAACCGTTCTTCCATTTAAGCAATTAACTGTATAACTCAGAGGTATTCTCAGTCTTTCTTGCCAAATACCATTATGCTGTGGAATTCTTTACCAGACGAAGTCATCAACGCTCCCACCCTTTATCAATTCAAAACTGTTAAAAGTTAAACCAAACAGAAACTCAGAATTCTTGTTAATTTAGGGACTAGATTATGTCAAATCATCCATTGTCGCCTTAAGGTCGGTTGTAGTTATTGAAACGCCTACTTTTATAATAGACATATATCGGAAACGTCCAGATGTTCATGTTGTCACAACAACGAAGACTTAGTTCGGCATCTATTTACTTGCTGAAGCTACTACAATTTGAGATCAAATATGTATTTTTACAATCAAGGCTATGACATGTTATAGAAATGTTAATTTTCATTTTTCTTTCTCATTGATCTTGTAACCAGCTTTTTAAAAATACATATATGAGCCGGAGCGGAGCGACTTGTTAGCCAATAGTTTTATCATGTTATGAAATAATATACGTTTAAATATGGTTTAAACATATTTATTTCATTCATGAAATGTATTGGTAAACACGCTTTTAAAGTTTATCTGAGAAAACAGGAAATTATGTGTCATGGTGATTTTACAATATATCATAAATTTACAAAGGTCAACAACAATACTTTTAACACATGTTGTGAGCGACAGCCTTTATATTAACTTGCATTGTTAAGAAACACTCAAACCAGTCTTCGAGGTCAAAGGTTACAAATGTTGTTTGTTGTTATAGTAAATTGGTGTACTCGGTTAAGCTGAAAGTAAAGTTAGCTGATCAGGTGAGGAGCAAGAAGATAATCCTGTTTTAATTATGTTATTACAAATAACGAGTTTACTTTAGTTTTACTTTACTTCATTTATCCTTAAAAGTACTATCAATGTTGTTTCCGTAACTTTTTCAATGACAAGATTTTCAAAATAATTCAAGTCAATACCATATCCTTATTGTTTCTTTATATAAAAACTGTTACTTTTTTCCTGTACTTTATTTTCATACATTCATTGAAATAACCATTTTGACATGTTCGCGGATCCTATTTTCATGTTTATGAAATATGTTTAAACCATAATGATATGCATCTTCATCCGCAGATTTGATATTACTTTTAGCCTTACAGAAAATCAACCAAGAGCAAAGAAATAAATATATGTTTTGTTTAAACATATTTTTATTTCCATGAAATGAAATCTGGATTGGCAAACAAGCAAACACTTATGTGAATACCGCTCCCGTACATAAAAGCAGTTACATATAAAACGTGACGTACTAATGGACACAATACAAAAACACATCAATATATACATTTATTAAAACGTTGAAGGCAAGTAATATTATAAGAAACAAAAACACCAAACAAAACTAGGTGTTATTATGTCAGCAGAATAGATATCAGGATATAGGTAACGCCAGCAAGGCACGGCACAAACACAAAAAAGAGAATCAATACTCATGTAAATCAAACAATCCAAATTAACATGTTCTGATGAGCTAGAATTGCCAAATATAATGGAAGAGAAGTTAACCCTTTGGAAAAGAAATGTGCATTTAACCTTATATCACTGAAGATAGGACAGATAAGGAAAAAGTGAAACACATCTTCGTTGTCATTTCTGCATTACCATTAGTTACATACAGTGATAACTACAGTGAGTGCAAGTCGGATTAAGGTGGAGTTGTAACAACAAATCAATTCTAAATGACTCTACTCTACACACAAAGGATTAAAAACAAAAACATTCTGACTTTACCAATCAATACTTTTTCTGACACTTGGTGAGTACGTTTCTGCTTCAGTCTTAATTTTGGTGTCACCCAGAAAACGTGTTTTGGGGCAAGTTACGAGCTCTTTCGTTGCAAGGATGTGTGTGTGTCATTCTTTCTGGATTAATTCAACATTGGATTATATTTTGGATTTCAGATAAGGTTTGTTTATGTGTTTCATATTATGTTTTATTATGTTATATATTTATAAATATCTAGAAATCTACGACATTTTAGATAGCCGCGAGTTTTGACTCGTATCTCATTCGGGCATATTCATGGCCGAATACATATATATTTTACAAATTGTATGATAAATATTCAACAATAACCACTTATCTTGCAAATAGTTTATTAAATGGCCATAGGGACAGGACAAAATATCTTTTGGCGAAAGGGGTAAAATATTCCTAGGCGAAAAATCTTTTAGGCGAAAGCGATGCAATTCATTGAAATTCACTATGGAAACCAGTGCCTCTGATTTAAGTTTTCTGGATGTGACGGTAATTGTGAAACAGGACGGCCGTGTAGAGACCGATTTGTATTACAAACCTACAGATACACACCAGTATCTTGATTTTCAATCTTGCCATCCAAGTCATACAAAGCGAAACATCCCATACTGCCTTGCGAGAAGAATATGTGCTATTGTGACAGATGACACTCAAAAGAAGGAACGTTTAAATGAACTCAAAGAGTTTTTATTGATACAAAATTACCCTGAAAATTTAGTTTTAGATGGTGTGACGAAAGCCGCTTCATTTGATCAATGTCGCCTAAGAGATCCTAAACCTACACATGAGAAACATAAGGGATTTCATGAAGTATCCTGACCAGGATACTCCGAATTTCAGGACCAGTATACAATAGGATACTCGGAGTATCCAAAAATATCCTGCTCAGGATACTCCGGGTTTCATGATTCAGGATACTTCAGGATACTTCAGGATACTTCAGGATACTTCAGGATACTTCAGGATACTTCAGGAAACTATATTAAACTATCGGAAATTGTTAGAAATTTTAAAATATTGCATATAACACTACAAATTATAACACAGACATACGCGGTTAACCCCTGTCATACAGTTTTGGCATTAGTTGTTTCTGTCAGACGACATTAAATTCATGTAGACGCTTTTTTTTGGAGAAAATCGTACAATGCATGTGTAAAATCACGTTTGAAGCTTGGTCATTGTTGCTTCCCTATGATATGTATCAATATCAAATTATTAGTTACCTGCATTAAAGTTCTTTATACAGGTTCTTTTATAATTGTTGTCTAGATCGTGATAGATTTATGAAAAACCTAAAACTCACCTTTTGAAAAAGTGTATCCGAAAGAACAATATGAATATCCATATCAAATGCAGGTATTACACGACACGACATGTGTATCCACCATGGATGCAACTCTTAGGTGTTTACACGTGTAGTAACTCGGGATAAGTGGTAAATATTTTGCCCAATTGATTAGCCCGGATTTCAGCTCAAATCTCATTGGTGTTTCACTTAACTGATCTCATTGGATAACTCAAAACAGTATATCATCCATTAGCTGTGACGTGATTCTATTGACAGGCAATTAGTCAACCGCCCATAAGCCACCCGTATGTGTTTGTACAGGTGACAAGTTCACACCTGCTTAGCTAGTATTGTCTGAGTAGCTTAATTGACACTAACAAAGAAGTCTACAATTCATAGACGGTCTTCACAGGAGATGAACACAATGTTATATAACAAACAAGATTCACCCAGACGAGGGATTAACGAGGGATTAATTAGTTTGGTCAATATGGGTACCAACTTGAGGCAAAGCCCATGTCTCTTGATAGATGATGAAATAAAATGATTCAAATTTTATATGGTTTATATGGTTATATAACTTATGAACAGCTTGGATTACGGATTATTTATGTATTAATATGATTTGACAAGGTCTTGTTGACAAATAGTTCAGTATTCAGGTCGTAACCATTTACATAAAAGAAGCTTAAATGGCGGATATTTGTATAATTTGGACACATTTATAGATAATGAGGTGCATTAATATCTATACAATGTACCATATCCAGACTATCTGAGCGATCTTGGACAAGAAGGGTATTTGAACAAAGTAATTATAATCTAAGAAACCGTTCTTCCATTTAAGCAATTAACTGTATAACTCAGAGGTATTCTCAGTCTTTCTTGCCAAATACCATTATGCTGTGGAATTCTTTACCAGACGAAGTCATCAACGCTCCCACCCTTTATCAATTCAAAACTGTTAAAAGTTAAACCAAACAGAAACTCAGAATTCTTGTTAATTTAGGGACTAGATTATGTCAAATCATCCATTGTCGCCTTAAGGTCGGTTGTAGTTATTGAAACGCCTACTTTTATAATAGACATATATCGGAAACGTCCAGATGTTCATGTTGTCACAACAACGAAGACTTAGTTCGGCATCTATTTACTTGCTGAAGCTACTACAATTTGAGATCAAATATGTATTTTTACAATCAAGGCTATGACATGTTATAGAAATGTTAATTTTCATTTTTCTTTCTCATTGATCTTGTAACCAGCTTTTTAAAAATACATATATGAGCCGGAGCGGAGCGACTTGTTAGCCAATAGTTTTATCATGTTATGAAATAATATACGTTTAAATATGGTTTAAACATATTTATTTCATTCATGAAATGTATTGGTAAACACGCTTTTAAAGTTTATCTGAGAAAACAGGAAATTATGTGTCATGGTGATTTTACAATATATCATAAATTTACAAAGGTCAACAACAATACTTTTAACACATGTTGTGAGCGACAGCCTTTATATTAACTTGCATTGTTAAGAAACACTCAAACCAGTCTTCGAGGTCAAAGGTTACAAATGTTGTTTGTTGTTATAGTAAATTGGTGTACTCGGTTAAGCTGAAAGTAAAGTTAGCTGATCAGGTGAGGAGCAAGAAGATAATCCTGTTTTAATTATGTTATTACAAATAACGAGTTTACTTTAGTTTTACTTTACTTCATTTATCCTTAAAAGTACTATCAATGTTGTTTCCGTAACTTTTTCAATGACAAGATTTTCAAAATAATTCAAGTCAATACCATATCCTTATTGTTTCTTTATATAAAAACTGTTACTTTTTTCCTGTACTTTATTTTCATACATTCATTGAAATAACCATTTTGACATGTTCGCGGATCCTATTTTCATGTTTATGAAATATGTTTAAACCATAATGATATGCATCTTCATCCGCAGATTTGATATTACTTTTAGCCTTACAGAAAATCAACCAAGAGCAAAGAAATAAATATATGTTTTGTTTAAACATATTTTTATTTCCATGAAATGAAATCTGGATTGGCAAACAAGCAAACACTTATGTGAATACCGCTCCCGTACATAAAAGCAGTTACATATAAAACGTGACGTACTAATGGACACAATACAAAAACACATCAATATATACATTTATTAAAACGTTGAAGGCAAGTAATATTATAAGAAACAAAAACACCAAACAAAACTAGGTGTTATTATGTCAGCAGAATAGATATCAGGATATAGGTAACGCCAGCAAGGCACGGCACAAACACAAAAAAGAGAATCAATACTCATGTAAATCAAACAATCCAAATTAACATGTTCTGATGAGCTAGAATTGCCAAATATAATGGAAGAGAAGTTAACCCTTTGGAAAAGAAATGTGCATTTAACCTTATATCACTGAAGATAGGACAGATAAGGAAAAAGTGAAACACATCTTCGTTGTCATTTCTGCATTACCATTAGATGCAGAGTTATTTGAGTGAGTGAGTTAGGGTTTAACACTGCTTTCAAGAGTATTTCACTTATATCACAGCTGCTAGCACAAAGTTGCCGTGCCCCTGGCGGTATTCGAACCCCGGACCTCTTGATCCGAAGCCGAACGCGCTAACCACTGCGCTATCCCGCCCCCAGAGTTATTTGAAATAAATCTTGTGAATCTATCTCCATTTACTACATTCTCCATTTCACTACACCCAAGCCAAAGACGAGAATGAATTATCTGGCAGAATCTGGATCCATGTGAGATATTGAAGTAGTTTTGTAGCTTTTTGTTTTAGTTTATTGTTAAATTCCGCTAGTCTGCTATATGTTTAAACCAAAGTGATCATAAAACAGATAGGTTGAGGACAATGCAGAGAATATAATTTTATTTCTAACAATTATTTCACTTCTTAAACAACTAATTAACTAATAACTAGGTTGAATATAAGCTTTCCTGAAATCATTATAACAAGGACCTGGTAATATGAAAAGTAATTCAATTACCGGTTTCAACTTTCAATTTCAAAGTTATGTGAGTAGACTCGAAAGTTTGCTAACTACTTTCTGTCTGAATAAGGAACTAATTTACAATTATAATATTGCCGTGTACAGTTGAATGTAGGGACACATGTTACAAGAAAAAAGTCACAAATTATATAATATATTAGTATATATTATGTTGGTGCAGAGTATGATATATTTTAGTTAGTTGTAATGTATTATTAAATATTTGGTTTGTTTTAATCTTTAAACACAAACAGATTAACTTTGATCTTGTGTCATGGTGACACCTCACCCTGTCACACATCTGTATGTTTTAGGGATTAAGAGGGGATTAGATGGTTACTTGACTGTGATTGTGGGGCTGTATCCTGTTTTAATTAGTGCCACTTTTGACCAGCTCTCACTATTAGAAGAACTCGGTTCACTGTCATAATTGATTTCAAAAACAAAACATACTGATATTTAATTAAAGAACTCATAATTTATAAAGACTTTTGTTCATAGTTAAAGTCTTTTTGACAATTTTAATCTCTGTGAAACAAAAATGGTCACTCTACAAAGACGAACAGACAAAATCCCCAAGGACATAATCACCTCAGACAATTGATCACTGGACTAATATTTAATTAATATGCACTTTCCCAGAACAATCACTTTGAAGTGGTATACCTAAATGCTTCTGATTTTAAACTTCTTTGATAATGTCACCATCAAATAATAAGTTCAGTCCTTTGTTAGAAATAAAATGATATTCTCTGCATATCTATTATGATCACTATCACTTTTTGGCTCATGCTGCAATTTTGGCCAGATCGTTATTTATAGTCACAACTGCTGTGAATTGATCATCTATTTATAACATATATGGTTTAAACATATTTATTCAGAAAGACAACTGACAGGATTGGCAAACAAGCAAATCTTTGCTTATGTGAATGCCGCTCCCGACAACATACACACATAAACATTCAATGAAGATGACAATCACAGAACAATGGAAACAGATCTGACATGTATGTACATTTGCAGGCTTACAGACAAAATTAAAATTAAGAGGAAAAGTTACGCAAGGCTTCTGAGGAGGTTGAGATAAATTAGTTAAGAAAAATCAGAAAATCTTTTTGAAGAAACTATGAAATTATGGACGGATTTTAGAAGTTCGTTATTTTCTTGATGAGTCGAGCCAGAATTACCGTAGAGGATAGATGGTAGATTATAACCCTTTTGGAAGAAATACGTGTTAAGTCTTAATTCGTGGTAAGTGGGACAAATAAGGAAGAAATGTAGCGCATCCTCAAAGTGATGTCCACAGTTGCAGGTGGATATATATATATATATCGGGCGAACATATCACCGTGTAAATCACTACAGCCAAGCCTAAGGCGGGAATGGATTATCTGACATAATCTTGACCCATGAAATAAATTGAAATGAATCGGTTTGCTATTGGTTTCCTTAAGATTTCTTTTGAATTCTTCAAGAGAGATAGAATTTACCACATCCAAGGGGAGGGAATTCCAGATATTGATTGTGTCTGGTAGAAACGATTTAGAGTAATTAGCTGTGTTGCATTTTATGGTTTGTAGGTCGGAGTAGTTTCTAAAATTATATCGACTTGCGCGAGAGACTCTGTCGGGTATTAGGTTTGATAAATAATCAGGTACTAGTTTATTTACCATCTTATAAAAGACATACAATTTTTGACGATGTCTGCGATTTTCTAAAGAAGTTATATTAGTTTCTGAATATAGTTTGTCGTGGCTTGTTCCACGAACAGCGCCGCAAATAGTTCTAATTGCGTCCAGGTTAAGTTTTTCTAGAAGAATGGACTGCTCTTTTGTACAATTATCCCAGATGTGACATGAATAATCGAAAACTGGTAAAATAAATGATTTATACATGGTCTGAAGGGTTTTACGTTTAAGGCGATATTTAAAACTTCTAAGGCAATTTATCATTGGACTTACCTTTTTGATAATACTATCAACATGGTTGTGCCACATGCAATCCTGCAATACATATATTGATGTTTCATCAGCAAACTAATATTTCTATTACATGTTACCCATTAAATTTGGCCGCTATATTTGATATCTTCAATGACATTCAGTGCATCTGATGTGATTGATATTTTCTTATTTGAGTATGCCAATATTTCCCCATTACATATATCCTTTCCCTATGTCGAGGTTGTTTTATTGTTTATTTGGATTTAGATTTTTTGATTAATGCCTATGGCAGTTACGTTTTGTTTATTAGCTGCAGCATCCGAGAAGATGATAATGTCGTGTTTATGAGTTATAAGGTATTCATCAATTTCTTCTTTTGAAATTTCAGTAACGTCCTAGTTCATTATTGGTTGGAATGATAATTTTTTAAATATGTTTAAAAGATGAGCTAAATGTTTGAAAAAGTTGTTTTCTATTTGAAAATTCATCAATTCAAAATTATTTTGTCAATCATGCGATATTTGCATGAAGTTCTTTGGGGCATATCTTATATCATATATTACCTTGAAACTTTCCTATATGAGAACGTGGGACAGTCACTCGGGCAGAATATGCAGGAGCATATAGAACTGTATTGGAAGAGGTTTTTAGATGACTGCTTTATGCCATTTACAGGAACAAAAGAGGAACCGTGTAAACTGCATGATATTCTGAACTCCCTAAGTCCATCATTGAAATTCACTATGGAAACCAGTGCCTCTGATTTAAGTTTTCTGGATGTGACGGTAATTGTGAAACAGGACGGCCGTGTAGAGACCGATTTGTATTACAAACCTACAGATACACACCAGTATCTTGATTTTCAATCTTGCCATCCAAGTCATACAAAGCGAAACATCCCATACTGCCTTGCGAGAAGAATATGTGCTATTGTGACAGATGACACTCAAAAGAAGGAACGTTTAAATGAACTCAAAGAGTTTTTATTGATACAAAATTACCCTGAAAATTTAGTTTTAGATGGTGTGACGAAAGCCGCTTCATTTGATCAATGTCGCCTAAGAGATCCTAAACCTACACATGAGAAACATAAGGGATTTCATGAAGTATCCTGACCAGGATACTCCGAATTTCAGGACCAGTATACAATAGGATACTCGGAGTATCCAAAAATATCCTGCTCAGGATACTCCGGGTTTCATGATTCAGGATACTTCAGGATACTTCAGGATACTTCAGGATACTTCAGGATACTTCAGGATACTTCAGGATACTTCAGGATACTTCAGGATACTTCAGGAAACTATATTAAACTATCGGAAATTGTTAGAAATTTTAAAATATTGCATATAACACTACAAATTATAACACAGACATACGCGGTTAACCCCTGTCATACAGTTTTGGCATTAGTTGTTTCTGTCAGACGACATTAAATTCATGTAGACGCTTTTTTTTGGAGAAAATCGTACAATGCATGTGTAAAATCACGTTTGAAGCTTGGTCATTGTTGCTTCCCTATGATATGTATCAATATCAAATTATTAGTTACCTGCATTAAAGTTCTTTATACAGGTTCTTTTATAATTGTTGTCTAGATCGTGATAGATTTATGAAAAACCTAAAACTCACCTTTTGAAAAAGTGTATCCGAAAGAACAATATGAATATCCATATCAAATGCAGGTATTACACGACACGACATGTGTATCCACCATGGATGCAACTCTTAGGTGTTTACACGTGTAGTAACTCGGGATAAGTGGTAAATATTTTGCCCAATTGATTAGCCCGGATTTCAGCTCAAATCTCATTGGTGTTTCACTTAACTGATCTCATTGGATAACTCAAAACAGTATATCATCCATTAGCTGTGACGTGATTCTATTGACAGGCAATTAGTCAACCGCCCATAAGCCACCCGTATGTGTTTGTACAGGTGACAAGTTCACACCTGCTTAGCTAGTATTGTCTGAGTAGCTTAATTGACACTAACAAAGAAGTCTACAATTCATAGACGGTCTTCACAGGAGATGAACACAATGTTATATAACAAACAAGATTCACCCAGACGAGGGATTAACGAGGGATTAATTAGTTTGGTCAATATGGGTACCAACTTGAGGCAAAGCCCATGTCTCTTGATAGATGATGAAATAAAATGATTCAAATTTTATATGGTTTATATGGTTATATAACTTATGAACAGCTTGGATTACGGATTATTTATGTATTAATATGATTTGACAAGGTCTTGTTGACAAATAGTTCAGTATTCAGGTCGTAACCATTTACATAAAAGAAGCTTAAATGGCGGATATTTGTATAATTTGGACACATTTATAGATAATGAGGTGCATTAATATCTATACAATGTACCATATCCAGACTATCTGAGCGATCTTGGACAAGAAGGGTATTTGAACAAAGTAATTATAATCTAAGAAACCGTTCTTCCATTTAAGCAATTAACTGTATAACTCAGAGGTATTCTCAGTCTTTCTTGCCAAATACCATTATGCTGTGGAATTCTTTACCAGACGAAGTCATCAACGCTCCCACCCTTTATCAATTCAAAACTGTTAAAAGTTAAACCAAACAGAAACTCAGAATTCTTGTTAATTTAGGGACTAGATTATGTCAAATCATCCATTGTCGCCTTAAGGTCGGTTGTAGTTATTGAAACGCCTACTTTTATAATAGACATATATCGGAAACGTCCAGATGTTCATGTTGTCACAACAACGAAGACTTAGTTCGGCATCTATTTACTTGCTGAAGCTACTACAATTTGAGATCAAATATGTATTTTTACAATCAAGGCTATGACATGTTATAGAAATGTTAATTTTCATTTTTCTTTCTCATTGATCTTGTAACCAGCTTTTTAAAAATACATATATGAGCCGGAGCGGAGCGACTTGTTAGCCAATAGTTTTATCATGTTATGAAATAATATACGTTTAAATATGGTTTAAACATATTTATTTCATTCATGAAATGTATTGGTAAACACGCTTTTAAAGTTTATCTGAGAAAACAGGAAATTATGTGTCATGGTGATTTTACAATATATCATAAATTTACAAAGGTCAACAACAATACTTTTAACACATGTTGTGAGCGACAGCCTTTATATTAACTTGCATTGTTAAGAAACACTCAAACCAGTCTTCGAGGTCAAAGGTTACAAATGTTGTTTGTTGTTATAGTAAATTGGTGTACTCGGTTAAGCTGAAAGTAAAGTTAGCTGATCAGGTGAGGAGCAAGAAGATAATCCTGTTTTAATTATGTTATTACAAATAACGAGTTTACTTTAGTTTTACTTTACTTCATTTATCCTTAAAAGTACTATCAATGTTGTTTCCGTAACTTTTTCAATGACAAGATTTTCAAAATAATTCAAGTCAATACCATATCCTTATTGTTTCTTTATATAAAAACTGTTACTTTTTTCCTGTACTTTATTTTCATACATTCATTGAAATAACCATTTTGACATGTTCGCGGATCCTATTTTCATGTTTATGAAATATGTTTAAACCATAATGATATGCATCTTCATCCGCAGATTTGATATTACTTTTAGCCTTACAGAAAATCAACCAAGAGCAAAGAAATAAATATATGTTTTGTTTAAACATATTTTTATTTCCATGAAATGAAATCTGGATTGGCAAACAAGCAAACACTTATGTGAATACCGCTCCCGTACATAAAAGCAGTTACATATAAAACGTGACGTACTAATGGACACAATACAAAAACACATCAATATATACATTTATTAAAACGTTGAAGGCAAGTAATATTATAAGAAACAAAAACACCAAACAAAACTAGGTGTTATTATGTCAGCAGAATAGATATCAGGATATAGGTAACGCCAGCAAGGCACGGCACAAACACAAAAAAGAGAATCAATACTCATGTAAATCAAACAATCCAAATTAACATGTTCTGATGAGCTAGAATTGCCAAATATAATGGAAGAGAAGTTAACCCTTTGGAAAAGAAATGTGCATTTAACCTTATATCACTGAAGATAGGACAGATAAGGAAAAAGTGAAACACATCTTCGTTGTCATTTCTGCATTATCATTAGATGCAGAGTTATTTGAGTGAGTGAGTTAGGGTTTAACACTGCTTTCAAGAGTATTTCACTTATATCACAGCTGCTAGCACAAAGTTGCCGTGCCCCTGGCGGTATTCGAACCCCGGACCTCTTGATCCGAAGCCGAACGCGCTAACCACTGCGCTATCCCGCCCCCAGAGTTATTTGAAATAAATCTTGTGAATCTATCTCCATTTACTACATTCTCCATTTCACTACACCCAAGCCAAAGACGAGAATGAATTATCTGGCAGAATCTGGATCCATGTGAGATATTGAAGTAGTTTTGTAGCTTTTTGTTTTAGTTTATTGTTAAATTCTCCTAGTCTGCTATATGTTTAAACCAAAGTGATCATAAAACAGATAGGTTGAGGACAATGCAGAGAATATAATTTTATTTCTAACAATTATTTCACTTCTTAAACAACTAATTAACTAATAACTAGGTTGAATATAAGCTTTCCTGAAATCATTATAACAAGGACCTGGTAATATGAAAAGTAATTCAATTACCGGTTTCAACTTTCAATTTCAAAGTTATGTGAGTAGACTCGAAAGTTTGCTAACTACTTTCTGTCTGAATAAGGAACTAATTTACAATTATAATATTGCCGTGTACAGTTGAATGTAGGGACACATGTTACAAGAAAAAAGTCACAAATTATATAATATATTAGTATATATTATGTTGGTGCAGAGTATGATATATTTTAGTTAGTTGTAATGTATTATTAAATATTTGGTTTGTTTTAATCTTTAAACACAAACAGATTAACTTTGATCTTGTGTCATGGTGACACCTCACCCTGTCACACATCTGTATGTTTTAGGGATTAAGAGGGGATTAGATGGTTACTTGACTGTGATTGTGGGGCTGTATCCTGTTTTAATTAGTGCCACTTTTGACCAGCTCTCACTATTAGAAGAACTCGGTTCACTGTCATAATTGATTTCAAAAACAAAACATACTGATATTTAATTAAAGAACTCATAATTTATAAAGACTTTTGTTCATAGTTAAAGTCTTTTTGACAATTTTAATCTCTGTGAAACAAAAATGGTCACTCTACAAAGACGAACAGACAAAATCCCCAAGGACATAATCACCTCAGACAATTGATCACTGGACTAATATTTAATTAATATGCACTTTCCCAGAACAATCACTTTGAAGTGGTATACCTAAATGCTTCTGATTTTAAACTTCTTTGATAATGTCACCATCAAATAATAAGTTCAGTCCTTTGTTAGAAATAAAATGATATTCTCTGCATATCTATTATGATCACTATCACTTTTTGGCTCATGCTGCAATTTTGGCCAGATCGTTATTTATAGTCACAACTGCTGTGAATTGATCATCTATTTATAACATATATGGTTTAAACATATTTATTCAGAAAGACAACTGACAGGATTGGCAAACAAGCAAATCTTTGCTTATGTGAATGCCGCTCCCGACAACATACACACATAAACATTCAATGAAGATGACAATCACAGAACAATGGAAACAGATCTGACATGTATGTACATTTGCAGGCTTACAGACAAAATTAAAATTAAGAGGAAAAGTTACGCAAGGCTTCTGAGGAGGTTGAGATAAATTAGTTAAGAAAAATCAGAAAATCTTTTTGAAGAAACTATGAAATTATGGACGGATTTTAGAAGTTCGTTATTTTCTTGATGAGTCGAGCCAGAATTACCGTAGAGGATAGATGGTAGATTATAACCCTTTTGGAAGAAATACGTGTTAAGTCTTAATTCGTGGTAAGTGGGACAAATAAGGAAGAAATGTAGCGCATCCTCAAAGTGATGTCCACAGTTGCAGGTGGATATATATATATATATCGGGCGAACATATCACCGTGTAAATCACTACAGCCAAGCCTAAGGCGGGAATGGATTATCTGACATAATCTTGACCCATGAAATAAATTGAAATGAATCGGTTTGCTATTGGTTTCCTTAAGATTTCTTTTGAATTCTTCAAGAGAGATAGAATTTACCACATCCAAGGGGAGGGAATTCCAGATATTGATTGTGTCTGGTAGAAACGATTTAGAGTAATTAGCTGTGTTGCATTTTATGGTTTGTAGGTCGGAGTAGTTTCTAAAATTATATCGACTTGCGCGAGAGACTCTGTCGGGTATTAGGTTTGATAAATAATCAGGTACTAGTTTATTTACCATCTTATAAAAGACATACAATTTTTGACGATGTCTGCGATTTTCTAAAGAAGTTATATTAGTTTCTGAATATAGTTTGTCGTGGCTTGTTCCACGAACAGCGCCGCAAATAGTTCTAATTGCGTCCAGGTTAAGTTTTTCTAGAAGAATGGACTGCTCTTTTGTACAATTATCCCAGATGTGACATGAATAATCGAAAACTGGTAAAATAAATGATTTATACATGGTCTGAAGGGTTTTACGTTTAAGGCGATATTTAAAACTTCTAAGGCAATTTATCATTGGACTTACCTTTTTGATAATACTATCAACATGGTTGTGCCACATGCAATCCTGCAATACATATATTGATGTTTCATCAGCAAACTAATATTTCTATTACATGTTACCCATTAAATTTGGCCGCTATATTTGATATCTTCAATGACATTCAGTGCATCTGATGTGATTGATATTTTCTTATTTGAGTATGCCAATATTTCCCCATTACATATATCCTTTCCCTATGTCGAGGTTGTTTTATTGTTTATTTGGATTTAGATTTTTTGATTAATGCCTATGGCAGTTACGTTTTGTTTATTAGCTGCAGCATCCGAGAAGATGATAATGTCGTGTTTATGAGTTATAAGGTATTCATCAATTTCTTCTTTTGAAATTTCAGTAACGTCCTAGTTCATTATTGGTTGGAATGATAATTTTTTAAATATGTTTAAAAGATGAGCTAAATGTTTGAAAAAGTTGTTTTCTATTTGAAAATTCATCAATTCAAAATTATTTTGTCAATCATGCGATATTTGCATGAAGTTCTTTGGGGCATATCTTGCTTTTTTATGCTAAATTTGTTTTCTGGGTTCTGGCATTTATATAATCCTGTACAATGTTATTTATTTTGTGTTTATTCCAACCAAAAGTTCTCTTTGTCTTATTAAGTGGTTCGAGTGAGAAACAGAATATAGCTAAATCCCCTCCAAACAAAAGATGTAAGACAAGCGAGGTGTAATTTATTACAAAGGTCGATTAGGGCAGGTAAGTGGATAGACAAGTTCACTCATCGCAGTAGATACACACTGACACTAATTAGCCCTCCTGCTGTGGACCCCTTTGATCAAAAGGATCTAAGCCGGGAATGCAAACTGCGAGACCAGTAGCCTCGTTATGGATGAATGAACCCTGAGAGATATAGTGTTTATTAATGTGTCATACATACAGACGGGGAGTAATTTATACATGTTGATACATAAAACGTATGAGCGGGTAGTGATTCGAAGCAGAATGAATGCATACATTACACATGCAGAGAATGTTCATAAACAACAATCATGTCCACAGATTCTTTATTGAATAATATTGCGTTTAACCATATGATTATGCTATAGCTGGTTGTTTTTATGTCCAGTTCTCGTGTGTTTGTTAATGTATGTATGAACTTGTGAGGTATTAATATGAGCAACAGTTTGCTTTTTACTTAAACCACATTCTTCATGAAGAAAAATATGTTTAAACAACATACATTACACCTTTATAAATACCTCTCCAGTATATAAAACATGTAATACAAATTCATTCATCAAAACTGAGTAAATAGTAAATAGTAAATAGTAAATAGTAAATAGTAAATAGTAAATAGTAAATAGTAAATAGTAAATAGTAAATAGTAAATAGTAAATAGTAAATATATATATATATATATATATATATATATATTTATTTATATTTAACTGATCTTATCAAGCCTTAATAAGGGCAAGTAAGGAAGTGAGATGTATGATAACAGCGAAACCATTCAAGCAAGTTAACCCGTATTTCACAGGCATATTATTCCAAACCCCTATGCATACTTTGTACCATTTTGTACGCAAACAAAAAACTTTCGCATAATCAAAATCAACAATTAGTTGATTCAGTTCACAGTTTCATCACCAAAACACAGTGATTTAAATTTCAACATTCACGTGATTGTTTGATTTCTAGTTCTACATATGGGACGTTGGACACACTGAACCGTAGCTATGTATTTCTACTATATAATACCATTAAATCCTTGTATTTCTTCAGATGGGTTGATAAACCATTCCAAACACAATTTTCTATGATTGATTACTAGATAATATTACTGTAAACCTAATTGGAGCATGTATACATTCTGTTATTTATAACAATCGTTATCATTGACGTCACTTTGTATTTCATTCTGTATCATATGTTGTATGGGAGCGGTGTTAATATAAGCTACACAGCTTGTTTACAAATCCCAATTCATTTCATGAATAAAAAATATGTTTAAACCATACCATACTTTGTGAAAGCGTTACTAATGTTACAAAAACGGCTTTTACTTCTTTTCCATTGTCTCAATGAGTTATTGTTTAACGCCACTTAGGCAATATTGCAGCCATTCGATTTAAACATATTTATTCCATAAATGGATCCGGATTGGCAAAGAAGCTGACGCTTATGTCCATGTCGCTCCGGGATACAAAATACATTTTTATATATTTTTCAGATGGTACATGAGAAGGGGGATTGATAAACAGGGTTACCCCTATATAAATATCTCTCCCGTGACATTGACAGGATTTATACATTATAACATGAAACGTACATTGCAACAAGAAATAATTTCATATACCAAAAAATGAATATGTAAATTCAACAATTTCCACAACCTATATACATGGCCATTCAACAATTGAAAATAAGAAATGTATGCTATTGCATGCTAACAAATTTGACATTTGGTTAAACTTCACGTGCTTTCTACATTTGGAAACGTTCACTTAAGTCAATAAATGTGCAAACAGAATCCACACTTTTTAAGTTAGTCTCATCAGATAAGTCATTGTTACCATAAAGAACGGTTTTCAAATTAAATCCATTAACATAATAACTGTCTAAAGCGTTTTGCTATGATGTTATAGAGGTATGTAAGTTGATATGCAGTACTATTACCTGGCATAAACCCTGACATTGTTGTCTCGCAAAAAGTTGAACACTGTTGTACTACAGGTCTATAATTGTGATATTCATTTACATTGCCTTGTGCAAAGGAAATACAGAAACTTCATTCCATATGGAAGGAAATATATACCCACACAATGACTTATGTAAACGTCTATTTAACTTCATTTCGGGTCAAAACAAATTCACTTAATGAATTTGGTTTCTATAATCAACATCTGGTAACGGTTTATCTGGGAAGTCAACTTTAGGTTTGTCATATACATATATGTATATAATGTATTCTATGAAAAGTTAGACGTAGTTACACAAGTGGATATCTGTTATGCTATATAATACCGATCTAATAATTCATTACTGTTCTGACATTGTAATCACTGTATGAAATGTGCGTGTGTGTATTTGATGATGATGCCCTCCGTATTTATATTGTATGTACTTGTATCTTGACGAAGACAGGGATTTCAGATAAGCCTTTGGCTTTATTGCATGTCCTCATTCATGGAGAATTAACATGAATGAATATGTTTAAAACATAATACTGATTCATGGATAATCAAATACATGTCAATGATTATGGGATAGAGTTTAACATATCTTATTCAGTAAACAGAAAAGATTGGCAAACAAGCCCGTTTGACTTATATGTTAATACCGCTATAGTGAGTGAGTGAGTTATTGTTTAACGCCACTTAGGCAATATTGCAGCCATTAGCGGCGAACCGCTATATACAAGCAAATAAATACATTGAACAAGTGATGTAGATATAATACAGTGATATCTTCCTTAATATATTGTACACAAGATATTTCACTCATGTCCATCTAATATAAACCTATACCTTATTTTATCAAAAGGGGTTGAGTATGCTTTATTGATTACATCTGAATATGTTGTATTGCTATAAAAATGTATTTTTCTTTCTATGACATGTTTTACTTGTCTGTGTGTTGCTCTGTCTTTAAGACAATGCAATTAAGCAACTGTAGTGACCGGCCGATTTCGTTAAGTAGTTCAGCATTAGTATAACCAAGAAAGTTAATCCGTTATAACAACACAAGCCGTCATCTCTCAAGCATCAAAGGATTTTTTACTGTAATACCAAATATCTGCTTCCCGGTAAGACACCTGACCAGATAGTGTCAGTGTCACTTGAATAAACAAGTGCAGGTGGTACTGAGACAATTGTCTGTCTCTCTGTCTCGGTGTCATGAGTTGGTTGTAACAACATGAACACTATTTTTTCTCAATCTAGTTGTCCAATGACAATTAATGGGTAAACCAAGGAACCAATGAAATTATATTAAGTATGAAATCGTCAGAACAATTTGTTTGCAAACTTTGCCAGTTGCGAAAAGACTTTTGTTGAAGTAGGACAAGTTTCGTAATCTTCCGGTTCAAAGTTCTAACATTGATGGATTTATAAATTTACAAGTTGTGTTCTTGTGTATCTGGATATTCATATTGTTGGATTCGGTGATAAGGTAAGTTTCTTTCATTAATTCCTAATAGTTGATACTTGATTTGATTACCAAATATTATTCAATGAAAACATTAATTATCCTGAAAGGACGACAGTTAAACAACAACCAAACTCTAAGGTAACAGCAAACCATATTGAAATCAATGAAATTGCTGACTGTAATTTGAGCGTTTATATTTATTATAAACTTGTTTGTCCATATAGTTTGTTTTCTGAACCGAATATTGTTAAACCTTATAATAAATACTGACAAAGTAAAAAGTGATATGCTTTTGTTTATCGTGATCCCGCTACCCTCTGAAATGTGATTTGATGTTATCGTTGAGAAAATAAATAAACTATTAATTGTAACATTATCGTCCAATATTCATAACGAATAAGTTTATGCAGAAAGAAGGTTAAATCAGTGAAGGTAATCATTATTTGTTAAGTTGCCAAGACATGTGGCAAAATCTTCCTCTTCATTCGTATATCAAATCTTTAAAGATGTCTCTTACAAGCATCTTACTTCTGTAACTTCAAACATTTGATGTAATAGAAAAGATACATTTGTATGCTATTAAAAGATTTCTCGGCGTGAAAGTTACTACTTCAAATATAATGGTTTATGGTGAATGTGGCAGATTTCCGTTATACATACAATCAAAAGTAAAAGTAATAAAATATTGGTTGAAAATACTAAATATGCCATCCAATAGATAACCAAAAATGTGTTATAATATGATGATTTTATATGATAAAAATGGAAAATGTAATTGGGTTACAGACGTTAAAAATTTGTTATTTTCAAGTGGTTTCGGTAATATATGGATGGAACAATGTTTAGACTCTCATTCAAAGTTTCTAATATCCTTTAAACAAAGGCTACAAGATATATATTTGCAAGACTGGCTTAACCTCTTATCCGTATCAAATAAATGTTTTTATTACAGAATGTTTAAACAATCTATATATAATGAAAGTTATTTATCCTCGTTAAATGTTCGGAAATATAGACTCTCCCTTACAAAATTCCGTTGCTCATGTCATGATTTACAGATAGAAACAGGAAGATATACTGGATTAAAAAGAGAAGATAGAATTTGTAAAATGTGCAATTTGAATTAAATTGAAGATGAATATCATTTCCAATGTGTATGTCCAGCTTATCAATCTTAAAGAAATAAGTATATTAAGAAATATTACTTTACACATCATTGTATTCATAAATTTGTATCATTATTATCCTGTTCTAGTAAAACTCATTTAGAAAATCTGTCAATATATGTATATCATGCCTTTAAACATAGAAAGAATGTACTCTCAACTACCTAAGATATCGTTTGTATATACATGTATGTACTATAGGCCTGTGGCCTTTTAAGTGCAAATAAAGATTGCTATATTACAAGCATCTTACTTCTGTAAAACAGTTACAAAATAATGTTAAAAACAAAGTTTTCAATTAGTTTCTTAGAAATGCGATTTAAACATTTTGAAAACTGCTTTTTTATGTATAAATAATTCCCTTTTCATTTGAATAATCGTTTAAAACAGCCCCCCTCCCCCGTCAAGCATTTAACTTACAGATCAAAATGCACATTTTTAACACACTATCTTAATTTTTAACAATGAAATGTAACATGACTATGTATATTTGGTGAATAAATACGAAGTCCTCGTTATGTTATAGCGCTGATAATTTCCGTTCGTATACTGGAGTTTCCTTGAGTTTCCTGAAGTATCCTGTGCTCAGGAAATTCCCTGTAAACTGATCATGATACCTCATTAAACCCTTAGGGTATCCTGAGCAGGATACCTCATTAAACCCTTAGGGTTTCGTGAGGTATCCTGAATCAGGATACCCCCAATTTTCTAGCAGTGCTAACAAAGATATTGTCCCGTTGGTCTCTACTTTCAATCCTAACCACCAGAGTGCTGTTTCTATCATTGAGAAAAACTTACCCATTTTACACCAATGTAAAGGTATGGAAAAGGTTTTAAGTAAATCCCGAATTGTAAACAGTCTTAAGCAACCTAAGAATCTCCGCAGGTTTTTAACTTCTTCTAAGTTTGATTCAAGTTGTGTAGAACCAGTTGTATCTAGGTGCGGCGATTCACGCTGTCTTACATGTAAAAATATTCTTGTCGGGTCTACTGTACAGATTACTGAAACTCAAGTGTTTTCTGTTCGTCAAAATCTCAACTGTAACAGCAAGAATGTTGTATATGTCATCATATGTACTGGTTGTAATGAAAAATACATTGGGAAGACAGAACTAAAGTTGAAATTACGAATGAACTTACACAGATCCCACATAAATCAGCCCAAAAACCGTACTATTCCATTAAGTAAACATTTAGCTGAATGTGGAAACGGGCATTTTTCTGTCTTCCCAATGTATAAATTAAATTTTGATAATAACAAGCTTTTAGAAACAAAAGAAAGCAGATTTATCCAAATGTTTTCACCAAAGTTAAACGCTAAAACTTGATGTGTCCATGTCTTTACCTTAGATTGTGACGTAACAATGTAATGACGTCATAATGTACACGACGACGTTGCCTGACAACGTATTATCCGTTATGTATGGCCTGAAGAGGCTGTGTAGCTGAAAGCGCTTGCCATTAAAATGGATGATTTCTACTTCTAAATCCATTATTTTTTCCATATATATATATATATATATATATATATATAGACAGTATATGTTTTTTAGTTCTGCTCCGGACACAAATGCCTAAAGAAGTTGAAACCCCTAAAATTAATCTCTGCACGTGATTGTTGTTCAACATACCAAGTTTCTTTGAAACATAGGCCTTAGTTGGGAATCCAGCTCCGGATATTTGAATTTCCACGGAAACGGCAAAAAATAATGACCAGAAGAAGAGGTACATTTGGGTTCCATCGCAGACTGTCCGCCATCTTGCTTTTTTGCATTACGTGAATTTGAAAACGCTGTATCTTCACTATTTCTTTTCAAATAATTAAACACATGCATTGATAGAATATTCATATAGTAACGAATAGTCATTAAACAAAACAACAGTGTCTTGTTGTGCCGTAGCAAAACAAAACAAAACAAATTTCGTTTCCACAAAAAGATACCCCGATAAGACCCTCTCTTTAATACATTGCTTTCTGGGGTGGGGATAATACAGCAAGCTAAATCCACTGTACCATTATTCGGTCCTAACACAACCAGAACTGATTTCCATTATGGTAAACATGCTCTGTCCTCAGAGATTCACATTGTGACGTGGTTCGTTGTCATGGTGTGTTTATTATATTGAGGATATATGTGTGTCCGCCATGCTAAGTTTGCGACACGAGTACCTGAATATTAGTATGACAAGAGCGAGAGCGAGAGATATACCGCTATTCTGGCACGTTTACAGCTAGGTGAACTTCACTCCGATCCCGTGTCTTTGAAAACAACAGGTAGCGTTTAACATAACATAAAATTGCGATGGTCATTTATTTATCTACCCACTTACATAGAACTATCAATGGATGCCATGTTATTGGGTCAAGCTGTGCATAATTGCTGCATAATTTTGGTGCTTTATCGTAATCTGTGTTGGCGCAACCTTTGATTGATGTAGTGAATGTAACACCTGCACCTATACAAGACAGAACGTCAACAAGCTTTTCTCAGTATACATATGCGATGATAGGTCAAAACACTTCATTTTCATCTCCCATTTGTCACACTCAAGAATCAACTTTAATATCGCAACTGTATCGACCAAAGCTATGTCTAATTGTGTCATGATTCGGGTACCTGTCATGATTATGTTGAGATAACCTTTGGTAAAGAGATGTGTCGATTGCACGTGTCCACTGCACGTGTATATAAGACAGAGTCCCAACTCGATCCTCGGTATCCACGTTCTACTGAAGATTCAACACTCAACATGGTCCGTGTCTGTCTGCTTCTCTGCTGTGTCCTGCTGGTGAGTGGGTTCTGAAAGTTTCGGTTGTATTTGAAAAAGGCTCCAACATCGTATAAATTTATTCATGTTTTAGATTATGTTAGGTTGGATTTTGCTGTGTTTGGAATTGTATGCCTACGAGTGTTGTCTTTATATTAGGAATCAATAACATGGTGGACATGGTCGATTTGTTTCAAAATATTGTTTAAATAAGTGTTTCTTTATAAATTGGAGCATGTTTATACAAAGCTAAGTTGGAAAATGTTTTAACTGTCACGGTAATCTATCTCCCAGAAACGTTTTGTATCAACTGTATTTTAATCATGAACATAGTTTCAGATTTACTTGTTATTTGATTTTCCTTTGCCTCTTCGTATTCTATATAAATGCCTCTTACAGAACAGATAACGCCTGGAAATCTTAACATAAGCCTGAAAATAAATCTTTGAGGCTCCTTATCATGATTTTCATTGCGAAATTTGACATTTTCAATCCATTTCGTTTCAGAGACTCACTTCAGTCTATCACTAACATTATTCTTTTTGCAGACTGTGTCTCTGGTTCAGCCGAGGATTTTGACTGTAAATGGAAAACGTGAGTATTGACCAACCTAAAATTATAGGGACGCTTCTATGGGGATGCTTTTTTAAAAAAAGATAAGACAAGGGTCCCTAAATTCTATATAACCTCTGGTGATTGGTTCATTTGTGTTCATATCAGAGTAATTACCCATAGTAAGGTACACGACTCCCGAGACAAGCCTTTAGGAATTGGTCAGAGCTTTTTCAAAGGATATAAGTATTGAAATCGGGTCGAAGCTCAGTTTGAAGTTTTATGCAAAGTCTTCCTTCAGGATATACAGTATATAAAGATATAAAATATATAAGTATATAAAGATATAAGGATATCAAGTGTCCATCTCTGGTTTGGATTTCTGAACCATTCAATTACACCCTTGGTAATCTTACCTACTTTAAAAGGTCATGACGAAGCTGGTGATTGTTTAACTGTATGAACCTTTGTTCTTCACTAGACGGATAGCTCATGTATCTCACGTGCAGGACATAGGTGGAGCGGATGGAGCACATAAAGAACGCAGATGTGCTCCCCTCACACAGGAATTAAAGCCAGTAAATTCCATTGATTTAATTTGATACCAATAACTTAAAGTATATTCTCCTCGACCGGTTAAAACCTACTTCTTAGTTCTCTTTGGATAGTAAGTCCATGGTATCTCGATTTCTCAACTTTCCCCCCTGCGCGGGATTACTACTCAAACAAAATCTCGGAGTCGGTTTTGATCCTTCATATGTGGCACAGAAGTTTCTTTTCCGCCTTTCTTTCAATTGCAATATACTTCTCACCTGGCGCCCAGTGTCTTATTTAATTTCTTTCCTTCAACAGAATAATTTTTTATTAAAACAATTATCAAGAGGATGAACATTTGAAATTAATTTTCTTCAGTTTCTGAATCTGTATCTCAATATTGAACGTTTCAGGTTGTAAGATTGGTGCATTCATGATGCGCGGTAAGTATGTTTATAACTGTTGAATTTGTTAAAAGAGATAATGAACTGAGTTATTTTTGTGTACACGTATTTACAATTTAAGTTGTGTGTGTAACGAAGGAAAGTTACGGTCAACTAACCCTTAAAGGGACAGTAGCACGTTATTTTTTCACATTTCCCATTTATAATGATTACGAAAACGATTCCCATGGCTTTACCAAACCAGACACACTTATTTTTAGCCTGATTTGCCGAAGAGAGGAGGGTGTTTTACTATTGGTAACATTATTTTTCAAATATATTTCATTGACTTATTCGAGCGAAAAATACTTTACTAACCACGAATGAACTGATTTAGGAATTTGTCATAATCTCTATCACATTTAAAGACATCGACCTCTACTTATATGTTCAATAAAAATACATAAGTCTTTCATGTTTAAGTTTCATAGTGATGAAGTGTCATGTCTTCCTTTTCTCCTACCACAGTTCCACCTGGAGAAGAACCGCCTGTCTCTTGCGGGGACTTTGTAGATGAAGATGGCAATTGCGTGTTTGGCGACATGCGACTGCTCAGACAGCAGTGTATTGATTTCCTCAAGGGGGGAGAAGCCGATTACAACAGCTTGCCCAGATCTGTCTATATAGAAGAGTAACACGCTGGCTCTGCGCTCTCTATGGCCATTAAAACCCTTATAAAAACAATTCGATAATAAATAATAGATCAATCAATCTGTGTTTTATTGTTTTATGCTCCCCCAGTAACTCTTGATTACCCTTTCTGAGTAATCTCCACATTGGAAGTATACCCGGAGCTGCAACGGATGCTGGAAACCAAACCACCTCGTTTTGATAGATTACAATACCCTGGATTCATAACATCGTTTTCTTTTGACATTCCAACAACTATTAGAACAACCAATATCAACATACCTAATTTCTTGCTTAAAGAAATAATTAGACTTGATATAACATAATTACCTTTTAAGGTAATTTAAAGATAATACAGAGTTATTTATAATGGGTGTTCACATATAGAATTGTCTATTCATGCCAGGGCATTGTACGTGTTCAAGTAAAGGAACAAAGGTTGCGTGATCACCAGGGGCTAATGAATGAACATGGCTTCAACCTCAAGTTTCGCCTTGTACTATATCGAACTTGTGGTTGAAAACATGTCCTTAGAAAACTCCAATTGAACATAATGTTAATAATTTTACAAATTTATCTAAAGTTTGACAACCCGATTTCATTTCTCTTTATATAAATGAAATAATAAATTGACATATCAGAAATGGAAGATCGTCTTTATAACAAAACTATGTCAGTCAGATCTAAGCGTCTCAATGTTCTGAGAGCTTACCATATAAGGCTGTACATGTACAACAGTATCTTGTCTACACCTATTCCACTCATTAATGTGTGACATGTCCATGAGACCAGCACAGTTGTTTACTAGATGAAGCACGGCAACAGTCTTACAAACCGATCTTGTAAGGACAAGGAAATAATGGTGTTCTTATATCAGAAAGGAGATACAAATCGAGAAAAATGAGAGAACTAAAGGAAAATGAAATTCAGTTCGAATTTTTGCAACTTTATTCGAGTCGAAAACAAAATTAATTTTTGTTACCCGACGACCTTCTCGTTAAAGATGTATTTTGCAACTTTTATTACTTATATTATTATACCCCCGCTACGAAGTAGTCGGGGGTATATAGCGGTCAGCACGTCTGTGCGTCCGTCCGTGCGTCTGTCCGTCCGTCCGTCCGGTTTTTGTTCCACTCATAACTCTGAAACCAGTTGTTCAAATGTTACGAAACTTGATATGTACATTCACCATGATGTGTACATCTGCCTTTTGTATGTTTCATACCCTCATTTGCATAATATA
Source organism: Gibbula magus (assembly GCA_936450465.1). Taxonomy (NCBI): domain Eukaryota; kingdom Metazoa; phylum Mollusca; class Gastropoda; order Trochida; family Trochidae; genus Gibbula; species Gibbula magus. Next base: position 8,246,842 of record OW388296.1, on the reverse strand, counting down.
TGGAAATTTTCTCCGTTTTTCGACTTTGCCATTCACAGTTTTTGTTCCACTCATAACTCAAATACTAATTGTTCAAATTTTACGAAACTTGATATGTACAATCACCATGGTGTGTACATCTTCCTTTTGTATGATTCATACCCTCATTTGCATCATTTATGCAAATTATCTCCGTTTTTCGACTTTGCCATTCACAGTTTTTGTTCCACTCATAACTCAAATACTAACAGTTCAAATGTCTTGTAACTTGATACATATAATCATCACGATGTGTACATCTGCCTTTTGAATGTTTCATACCCTCATTTGCATAATTTATGCAAATTATCTCAATTTTCGACCTAACCATTCACACTTTTTGTTCCACTCATAACTCTGAAACCAGTTGTTCAAATGTTACGAAACTTGATATGTACAATCACCATGATGTGTACATCTGCCTTTTGTATGTTTCATACCCTCATTTGCATGATATATGCAAATTATCTCCGTTTTTCATCTTCGCCATTCACACTTTGTGTTCCACTCATAACTCAGACACTAATTGTTCAAATGTTACGAAACCACTGATGTGTACATCTGTCATTTTTATATTTCATACCCTCATTTGCATATTTGTATGTTTCATACCCTCATTTGCATATTTAATGCCATTTTTCAAATGTTTCAACTTTTACTTCTAAAACATGCTTACAAGTGTAATACTTACTCTGCTATAATAATACTTACATATAATGGTCTGTTCATACAAAAGTTTAAACATTGATGCCCTTTTGCTATTTTTAAACATTTCTCTTTGACCAATGTTAAAAGCGGGGGTATCATGAGTGAGCTGTGATCACTAATTCTCTTGTTAAAATTGTTACATCTATTTTAAAACTCTTGGAATCATATATCAGGCAGACAACGGCAATTTTAAAACAACACCTCTATCATAAAATTGCGAAATGTCACGAACAATTGTAAATTATTGTTTAAAATACTTTTTATGATAACAAGCACATCATTGTAAGAAGAATATATATTTGAACCCTGTTTTAAATTTCACTTGAATCCAACTTATAGTTTTTGAGATATAAGTAATCAAAGACACGTGGTATCAATGTTGTGGTGAACGTATTACACAACATTTACTTTTTTGACTAGTGAACAAATAATACTTTGCAGTAGTGAACGCATTACATATCAGACTATGAGATACTTTTGACATGTCTTTCATCTTAACGTTTCAGAACCCCCCCCCCCCCCCCCCCCCCCCCCCCCACAATGTTCCCATATGCTTGTGACTACTGTTGTGATGATGAGTATCAACGTCAGAAAAGACTATAAATATGTCCCATCAGAATTTTTAATGGATCAGAAGGAAGTCAGTGTGAAGAACACGGAAATGACATGACTAACGACAATGCCTCTCACATTAGTTCAATGTTACCGAATGTTTTGTCAGAACAAAACAATCGGAGATGTATGTACAATTCTACAAGCTTGTATAATTCAAGCTAAAGAGATTTCCATTGACAAATATTGCCTATTTATAGATGTTGTTAGTTTCTTCAGCATGTATGATATTCGGTAAATGGGATATAGTAATGTTCTGGTTAACAAGATACAACAATTATTAGCCAAAGATTGATATTTAATTGTAGCGATATCTACAATGTAGATATCGCTTGTAGATATCGATTGATCTCACACAAGCGATATCTACCGTGGGAGCCAGTTTTGGATGATAAAAATGTTCTGGTTAACAAGATACAAGTTGTTCCATGAAAAATATATTCGTTCCATGGGAGGGAAAAAAAAGTCAAGTCCCAGACGGAACAGAATCACATGAAATGTTACTGACACCTGATGATTCTCTCTTGTTGTGATCATTCAGGTTCTTTTGACGACTGAAGACCACAGAGCATATATTTTACACTTGATTTCTTACTCATTGCCGTTCCAAGTCTTGGCACTCGCCTTGGTGTTGTTTTAAACCAATACGTGAAACGTGACTTGCATTTAGTACACACGAATGGCTGCACCTTTGCATGTTTATTGACGTGCCCAATATAATGATTTCTGTTGACAAATATTTGGTTACAGAGGTCACATCTGTACGCTCCTTCATTATCATGTTTACCGCGGATATGTTGCCGAAGCCTTGACCGGTGTGTGTACATTTGGCTACATGTATTGCAAAGATGCTCTCTTTTCTTTTGTGGCGTTGACGTTAGAAAACTCCTATCCAGGGTTAATCCACTGATGTCCTCCATCTGAAATAATAGTCGTTTCACTGCCATGATATTAAGTTACAAGGTACATGTTTGGAAGTCGTATATTAATTGACTTTTTTTCTATCAAAGTTTATTGAAATGTTATATTTTTTACTAATGACGTTTACTAGAATGGACGTCAATGAGGTACTGGACCCAAATATTCGCTTCAATCAGTTTCATATGATAGATTTTAACAGTAATTAACGAGGTAAAGACAAGATAGGGATGTGAGGAGCATTTTCCAGGGTGTGTAATGCGTTCAGTGCGAGAACTCGTAGATGGATGTAACATGTTCACCACACCAAAATGTAACACATTCACTGCATTTTTACATGAGGTGTCTGAAAGACTTTATATTTCCCTTATTTCTGAAAAGTATGTTTCCAAATTTGACATGTAGGTTCAGTATTGATTTACCTTCAACATTATGTGTAGGATAAAACACAATACAGAGGTTATGCTTGGGATTGTAAAACCCGAGGTAAGAAAGCTGAGCGGGAAGTAAGACCGAAAGCGAAGCTTGAGGTCTTACTTCCCCGAAGCTTTCTTAACGAGAGTTTTCAATCCCAAGCATAAACGAGGTAGAGTGTTTTATCTAACTTATATACCGTAAAACATAAATGTAAGCGCTTATCGGGTAGTGTTTATTTAAAACAATTTATAACTGTCAAATGTCAACATTTACATTTTATAATGTTTGATTCCCAAATTATGCGTTATAAAGAGTATGTCTCCCGGACTAGCGTTATATTGAGGCAGAGACAGTGTGACTGTAAATAGAGGAAATCCACACAGTTCTTTCGGCTTCCTCGGTAGCGTGGATGTAGAGCGTCCGGTTTAAAGAGCAACGGGTATCGAGTTCGATTCCCGCCATCTACACTCTGAAAAAGTTATCTTTGTATACTTTTCAATAATAATTGTTATGAATTGAGTTGTGAAAAAAAATCTTAGTCTCATATAAGGTCTTACTATCAAAAGTAAAAACTTACTTTCACAATAAAAACCTCAGAAGAAATACCGACTGAAAAAATAATGAGGGGTTATTACGAGAAAACAAGATACCTACGAAACAATAGACACAATCCCTGATAGGTTTCTAAATACATTTTGGATGGTAATGATTTTCAGTATTTCAAATAATATACAAACAACCCAAAAATAGACTACGCAATGTAAATTCCGTGTGTGAAAAATGGAGCATATAAATTTAATTGGACATATAACGAGCCCTTTTTTCGGTTATCACTTTCTTGGTGTCTATATTTTTACACTCAAAAGTTTGTAATAATGTGTTTATGAGACAAAATGTTACGCCGATTGGTCAAAACAAACCCACCTGTATTGTAGTAATTTGTTCTCTTCCGGGTGTGTAACACTCGCCAGGCGTACACGTTCCTACGGTGTGAAAATGTGTGTGCACTTATCGACTTATCAACAATGGCTTTATAACAAAATTACATAGGATTGTCGCTACATGGACATTACTTCTCATATCCCTCATGATGGTTAGGCCTACTGTAGCAATTTATTATATCATTTTATAAAGTGATGAACAACACTACCATACATAATTGCTCTTTTAACAGGTATATAAATATATATATATATATATATATATATATATATATATATATATATATATATATATATATATATAGACAGTATATATTTTTTAGTTCTGCTCCGGACACAAATGCCTAAAGAAGTTGAAACCCCTAAAATGAACCTCTGCACGTGATTGTTGTTCCACATACCAAGTTTCTTTGAAATATAGGCCTTGGTTTGGAATCCAGCTCCAGACATTTGAATTTCCACAGAAACGGCAAAAAATAATGACCAGAAGAAGAGGCACATTTGGGTTCCATCACAGACTGTCCGCCATCTTGCTTTTTTGCAATACGTGAAATTGAAAACGCTGTATCATCACTATTTTTTTTCAAATAATGAAACACATGCCTTGATAGAATATTCATAAAGTAACGAATAGTCATCATTGAGTAAAGTTAGCACTTGGTATTTTAAACCAGTAGATGGCACTGAGTTCTGCTCCACCCCCGGCTTGATCATATCTCTGACCTCGACGGAATCTTTGATGGACAGGAGGCTTTCCACTGATGCCTACAGTTCCACTGTATGTACAGTGCATACTTGTAACAAGGTTCAATGTCTTTAACACAGACATGGCTCTACACAGATTTGCTGGAACTCTGCCCACTTGATGTCCTGAAACCGAAATATTACCACCATTACACAAACATAACAAACAGTTTTACATCTTGTTAGATATATTTCAATGCTTAATATGCTTATAAATATATTCCAATGATATATTACAAACTAAATTTTTTCTCATTATTTTCATAGAACAATTAACAATTTTAAGTGCCCGTTCGAGCCTCAGATCAAAATAGAGTTACTCCACTTGTCAGTGGCTTCATCTATTTTCGCTATCTTTTTAAAAGGGTGGATTATAACTTATTACTATACATGGCATAGTTATAAACATACAAAATAGAAAACAAATCGAATATAATATATTTATTTAATATGCATGTCGTGAGCAGAAGGGAATTCCCTCCCGAACATTTGTGGAACAGAAAATAGCCGCTCGAACTGGCCTTTTAAGCACAACATTTATTCTAGCAAATTGATATTAATGAAGTACATAATTGTCCACTTTATTCACACAAAATGATCAATTTCCTTGTAAATGGTTCTAAGCATTCTTACCTGCTATATCAGCCACAGTTTGTAGAGGTCGACCTGAGGTTATATTTGTCACCTGAGTGTGCAACTCGGCTGGAATGTCACTCAAAGGAGGCATAATAACTCTCATCGCGTGAGGATCAAATCGGTTGTTTTCCTCAGTTTCCACGATCAAATTAATACCTGGTATAGGCCGCACTCGAAAGGCGTGATAGCCTTTAATGGTCCATTCAATTTTGACAGTTTTGAGAGGCATTTTACATGTATACACTACATTCACACCAACTAGGAATATACCATGTGCTGTAATACTGCAAAATAAGACGGCATTCTGTCTTGTATTAATGTGAAGACAGCATCCCGTCTATAATTTGGCAATTTGAAACAATGATTTCTCCCTGATTTATGAAGACGGTATGTCGTCTAAATAAATTCATAGACGGTATGCCATCTAAATAATACAAGAATATTAAGACGGCATGCCTTCTTTTTGTAACTAGACGGAGTTCGGTAACCTCCCTGACTGGTCATTAAACCAAACAACACTGTCTTGTTATTCCGTAGCAAAACATTCCACACTCGCCCTCTCAAATTTCATTTCCACAAAAACATACCCCGATAAAGCCCTCTCTTTAATACATTGCTCTCTGGGGTGGGGAATGGGATAATAAAGCAAGCTTAATCCACTGTACTATTCTTCTGTATCCAGCCAGAACTGCTTTCCATTATGGTTAACATGCTCTGTCCTCAGAGATTCACATTGTGACGTGGATCGTGAACATGGTATGTTTATTATATTGAGGATATATGTGTGTCCGCCTGCTAAATTTGCATATTAAATTTGAATATTAGTATGACCCGAGCGAGAGCGAGAGATATACCGCTATTCAGGCACGTTTACAGCTAGGTGAACTTCACTCCAATCCCCTGTCTTTAAAAACAACAGGTAGCGTTTTACGTTACAACATAAAATTGAGATGGTAATTTATTTATCTATCCACTTACATAGAACTATCAGTGGATGCCATGTTATTGGGTCAAGCTGTGCATAATTGCGGCATAATTTTGGTGCTTTATCGTAATCTGTGTTGGATGACCGTGGCGCAACCTTTGATTGATATAGTGAATGTAACACCTGTACCTATACAAGACAGAACGTCAACAAGCATTGGTCAGTAGACATAGCGATGATAGGTCAACACTCTTCATTTCATCTCCCATTTGTCACACTCAAGAATCAACTTTAATATCGCAATAGTATCGACCCAAGCTGTGTCTAATTGCGCCATAATGCGGGTACCTGTCACGATTATGTTGAGATAAACTTTGGTAAAGAGATGTGTCGATTGCACGTGTATATAAGAGTCCCGACTCCTCGATCGGTGTTCACGTGCTACTGAAGATTCATCACTCAACATGGTCCGTGTCTGTCTGTTTCTCTGCTGTGTCCTGCTGGTGAGTTGGTTCTGAAAGTTTCGGGTGTATTTGAAAAAGGCTCCAACAACGTCATTTATTCATGTATTTGATCATGTTAGGTAGGATTTTGCTGTGTTTGGAATTGTAAGCCTAAGAGTGTTGTCTTTATATTAGGAATCCATAACATGGTGGACTGTTATGGACTGATCCAGCATTCACAATAATATATATTTGAAAGTCCATTTGTTTCAAAATATTGTTTAAATAAGTATTTCTTTATAAATTGGAGCATGTTTATACAAAGCTAAGTTGTAAAATGTTTTAACTGTCATGGTAATCTATCTTCCAGAAACGTTTTGTATGAACTGTATTTTAATCATGAACATAGTTTCATAGTTTCCCTTTATCACATGGCAATACTAATTAATGTAAGCACTGACTAGAAACATGCTATGTATACTTGTAATCAAATGTCAGTAGTATTTTGACTTTCCATCGAATTTGATTTTCCTTCGCCTGTTCATATTGTTTATATATGCCTCTTACATAACATATAACGTCTGGAAATCTTAACATAAGCCTGAAAATAAATCTTTGGGGCTCCTTTTCATGTTTTTCATTGCGAAATTTGACATTTTCATCCATTTCATTTCAGAGACTCACTTCAGTCTAACACTAAAATTATCCTTTTTTGCAGACTGTGTCTCTGGTTCAGTCGAGGATTTTGACTGTAAACGGAGAACGTGAGTATTGACCAACCTAGATGGTGTTGAAATACAGGGACGCTTCTATGGGGATGCTTTTATGAAAAAAGATAAGACAAGGGTCCCTTAATTGTATATAACCTCTGGTGATTTGTTCATTTGTGTTCATATCCAGAGTAAATACCCATAGTAAGGTTCCGACTGCCGAGACAAGCCTCTAGGAATTTGTCAGAGCTTTTTCAAAGAATATAAGAATTGAAGTCGGATTGAAGCTCAGTTTGAAGTTTTATGCAAAGTTTTCCTTCAGGATATACAGTATATAAAGATATAAAATATATAAGTATATAAAGATATAAGGATATCAAGTGTCCATCTCTGGTTTGGATTTCTGAATCATTCAATTACATCCTTGGTAATCTTACCTACTTTGAAAGATCATGACGAAGGTGGTGATTGTTGATCTGTATGAACCTTTGTTCTTCACTAGACGGATAGCTCATGTATCTCACGTGCAGGGCATAGGTGGAGCGGGTAGAGCACATAAAGAACGCAGATGTGCTCCCCTCACAGGAATTGAAGCCAGTAAATTCCATTGATTCAATTAAATACCAATAATTAAAATTATATTCTCTTCGACCGGTTAAAACCTATTTCTTAGTTCTGTTAGGTAGTAAGTCCTCGGTATCTCGACTTCTCAACTTTCCCCCCAGCGCGGGATAACTACTCAAACAAAATCTCGGAGTCGGTTTTGATCCTTCCTGGCACAGAAGTTTCTTGTCCAACTTTCTTTAAAGTCAATTGCATGATTAGCCATATACTTCTCATCTTGCGCTCAATGTCTTATTTAATGTTTTTCCTTCAACCGAATATTGTTTTATTAAAAACATGTTCACGAGGATAATCATTTGAAATTAATTACTCTTCAGTTTCTGTTAACTGTATCTCAATATTTAACTTTTCAGGTTGTATGATCGGTGCTTTCATGATGCTGGGTAAGTATGTTTATAACTGTTGTATTTTTAAGAGAGATTAAATCGAGTTATATTTGTACATGTATTTACAATGTAAGTTGAGTGTGAAACGAAGTAAGGTTATGGTCAGCTAACCCTTAATAACCGCGAATAAACTGAGTTATGAATTTGTCATACTCTCTATCACATTTAAATACATCGACCTCTACTTATATGTTCAATAAAAATACATAAGACTTTCATGTTTAAGTTTCAAAGTGATGAAGTGTCATGTCTCCCCTTCTCCTACCGCAGTTCCCCCTGGTGAAGAACCGCCTGTCTCCTGCGGGGACTTTGTAGATGAAGATGGCAATTGCGTGTTTGGCGACATGAGACTGTTCAGACAGCAGTGTATTGATTTCCTCAATGGGGGAGAAGCCGAGTACAACAGCTTGCCCAGATCTGTCTATTTAGAAGAGTAACACGCTGGCTCTCGGCTCTCTATGGTCATTACAACATAGATACCCTTATAAAAACAATTCGATAATAAATAAGAGATCAATCAATTGCTATTGTTTTATTGTTTTATTCTCGAGATTACGGTTTCTGAGTAATCTCCACATTGGAACGTAAAACTTATACCCGGAGCTGCAACGGATGCTGGAAACCAAACCACCTCGTTTTGATAGATTACTTTACCCTGGATTCATAACATCGTTTTCTTTTGACATTCCAACAACCATTAGAACAACCAATATCAACATATCTAATTTCTTGCTTAAGGATATACTGTAGACTTGATATAACACAATTTCCTTTTTAGGTAATTTAAAGATAATACAGAGTTATTTATCATGGGTGTTCACATATAGAATTGTCTGTTCATGCCAGGGCATTGTTCGAGCAAAGGATCCTAGGTTGTGTGATCACCAGGGGCTATGGAGTGAATATGGCTTTAACCTAAAGTTTCGCCCTGTGCTATATCGTATTCGTGGTTAAAAATATGTGCTTAAAAGCTCAAATTGAACTTAATGTTAATAATTTTACAAAATTATCAAAAATAGTTTGACAACCCGATTTCAAGTCTGTATATAGGTTGATGAAATAATGAAAATGACTGAGATATCAGATATGGACAAGGAAATAATGGTGTCCTTATATCAGAAAGGAGATAGAAATCGAGAAAAATGAGAGAACTAAAGGAAAATGAAATTCAGTTCGAAATTTTAATCGAGTCGAAAACAAAATTAATTTTTGTTACCCGACCTTCTCGTTAAAGATGTATTATATTCCTTACCAGACAGGTTGGTGGTCTCCAAGCTACACTTCAGCACCAGTCTGATTAAAATGGATCCTAGCTGTTCCGAGGAATTAAATCTGCAAAATAGTTCACATTCCTCGTCACAAGGTTTTGCGAGGAAACCTCCGAACGATATGAGTTCGTATCCCCATAAATGTACTATTTTGCAACTTTATTCTTCGGAAAACTGTTTATTTTAATCAGACTGACTACAGCACAAACATAAAACCAGTGTGAAATCTAGAAGAGAATCATGATAATTGACACAATATGAAACATACGAACGTATGAATATATGCATAAATGGTGACCTATATGTGTGGTCATGGTCATTTAGTTAATAATAATAATAACGTACATTATATAGCGACGTGTCTCCATGCTACGTAGTTCAAGGGGTATAGCTTGTTCTACTGAAGTTCCGCTGCATAAGCAAAAGATCTCTGGTCATATCTGATGGTACACTGTCGGCAAAAAGAAACGCCTACCTATCAGATTTCGTAAAAACTATGATGAACAGTTTAGCAATATTTTAGCATTATGAAGTTGCACCATTTCTACATAATGTATTCAAATTTCAAAAGTTGTCATGTCACAAAAGAATGGCGATTGTTGAAATGAGACAATAGCAATTGTTCAGTTTTCGATCATTGCTAGAAAAACATTTGATACAGATTTCCATACAACCATGACCAACAATACAGCCACGCATTTGCATTAAAGTGGTGATGACGCTACGGATGTACGTGGTTACGGTGCGGAAGTGAATAAACCGGAAATAGCGGTCTTCATTGGGCGTGGTTTTAGTGAATGATACTGACTCGAATCACAATTTGTCCACGATTTCAATAGACTTTCATGTTGATTATTGTTTCAGCATAACGTGGAGAGCTCCATTTATCATATTCTGAAATTATGCCATCTCTCATTTCAAGGAAAATCAAGTAGGGGTTTCTTTTGGCCGACAGTGTATTTGACTTTGGAACAACTAGCATATTTTGGTTTTCAGAACGCAGATTTCTTGCGGGGATGTATTCCACAAGGAGTTCAGACAGATAAGCAGGGGCTTCTCCACTGAGGTATTTGTAAGTCAGAGTAAGAATTTAAAAGATATTTGTTGACGAACAGTATACCAGTGAAGGCCTCGAAGAACGGGTGAGATGTGTTCCTTCTTTAAACGTTCAGAGAGAGACCAGACGTGCAGCGGTGTTCTGGACACGCTGAAATTTGCTAATTAAGTTAATTGGTGATCCGACAAGGAGACTGTTGCAAGGGAGAGAACAAGAACTTTGGTTTATTGCTCACTGTTATGGAACAGACGGCAGGACTTACAAATGTAGGAAACCGTCATAGAGTAGAAGATGCGCAGACGTGAGCATCCCAAGAATTAGGAAACCGAAATAAAGTCGACACCGTGGCCACTGGGGTGTCAGTTACAGTGAACACATAACTGTGTTGCGTTTAATGTGTAACGAACAAGAATTTTGAAATGGGTTGTTGAGTGTTAATTCCAATACTACGCACAGTTTTTCCCATTTAGCAGCACTTAATAATGTTCCTAGATGTCAGATATGTAACACCATGCGTTTAATTATATCCTGTTGCAGGTTGAAAACAGAAATTAAAAAATATTTTTATTTGGATAAAGCATTACGTTTATGTGAATTTTGTCTCTCAGTTAAGAGTAGTATATAGCTAGTCGTCAGACGGTTTGCCAGATTAAGGGAGATTAAGGGACCTTAATTTATGCAGCGTAGCTCATTAACAGGCTATGCATGACGTCACAGGTCAGAAAGGTCGACCAATCAGTTGACAGTTAAATGCGAGGATGCTCATTAAGCCATTCATTATCATTACTGCAAAACAAAGCTTTCTTTCAACCGACCCTAGCCCATACAAGAGCGTCAGTCCAATCAGAAACCGGTTTTGAATTTTGGCGCCAGAGCTATCTTTAGCGACACGTGACATGAGTCAGAGGCGAGAGAGTTGGGTACGGCGCTGTTTGCTTACAGCTTGACTTACTGAAGGACAAAAGGTCTTTATTCATATCCCGTAGAAACGTTTCTTTAATATCCATATATTATATAGGTCAAATGTTTATTTCTAGTTGTATTCCGAGTCCTATCTCTAAGTGAACCAGTGAAATAGTACATGAAATTGACGGATAAAATATTCTTGAAAATATGTTTCATACAGTGAGTGAGTGGGTGATTTCATTTACACAAATCTTACAGCTGTTTTTTCTAGAATGATACTATACGTTTAAAGGCGTTTTATCACAGCTATACAACTTCATTTAAACGTGTTCAGAATCTTATTGGCTATTTTATAACACGATCTATCACGTGACTGACTGTGACGTATCATCCGATTTATAGGCGAGGGGTACAAAGTCTCCTGTCCACTAGAAGCAATACATTAAAGGTTGGATATCATGAGTCGAAAGAAGCTGAAAACGGTTGAGATGCATCGAGACAGAAAGGTGTATACCTTCGAAGGTGTAAAGTTTTTGAAACGCTCAAATGGTTGGGGGTCTTATGGTCATTCCGAAAAATTATCAAATGGACGTTATTACGTTTCCTTGAAAAACTATGAAACAGGGAGGACTCCTTATTTGTGGACACAGCTTACACGACATGCCCGTTGGTTTGCTTCAAAGACTATACGAAATCTCAAGCACTGGAAGTGTGTGGTTCGACAAGCTCAGCATCGTGAAAGACTAAATCAACTTATCATCTCTCTAAGACTTCACGGCTGTGGAAAGAGATTGAAGCAATCAGAACTCTATCAAAACGCAAGGGAAACTATGAGGAAAAGACGTACTTGTCCTACTTGTCAAGTTGAGGGTATGGTTGAGAGGTTTGAAAGCCGTTCATGTGAATGCAGCACTTGTAAAAATTGGTTTGGATGTGGTCGAGAACCTTCTAAAATACCTATCTTTCAGTGTTTAAAGTGTGGTGATACAAGCTGGAGACGTACGGTGAGCAGATACCAACCCTATTATCGATACAAGCACGACAAGGTCAACTGAGATCTATATAAATTGTGTGTGACATCTACTTTGAGTTCATTTCCAGCATAGTTCAACAACGGATCAGTTATCACTAGGCGCTCGCAGTTCTCAACTTATCATGGAGAGGAAACCGTATATTGCAGATCCCCAAAAGTTTATAAAGTTTTTTGAGCGTCAACGAGAGGAACAGAAAGGAGGCAAAGCTCAACCTGGTTCCCGTATCATCACCATAACTTCCCCAACGAATGTTGACGAGAACTCTCATGAAGGCCAAAAGACTAAGAGATCTCCAAAGCGAAGCAAGATGATAAAACGCAAAGGCGAAGACAGACCATCTCCAGAAGGGCAAAATTCGGCTAAACGATCTTTCGTGGATAACCCATCCAATCATCCCAGATATTTCTTTCTAGAGTAAACAAGGCTGTGTTCAACTGAGCATGCGTCCAACTATCTACACGACGCATGCGCTTCATTTTAAACTATTACTATCCCGCCATAGGGGGAGAGAATCTGTGTGTGTGTGTGATTCAAGATGTCCTTCCAATGTACTGTCTGTCTCGGCTTGTTACCCGTTGATGTTCAAGGGGAAGATGTTAGTGGATGTTTTACCTGTGTGTACTGCCGGACAAAGTTGAAATATACATACCACCGTTTCTTGGTTCACAGCGATAAATGTACCGTGAAAAGAAAACTATCACGTCACATTCCCTCGTGTATTTGTAACAACCCTAAGACAGCATAAAACGCGGTCACAACAGGCTATAGGTGTTCATTTCTCTCTAACCAGAAGATAGATCACACCTATGAAAATGAAGAGAACGTCAGTGGTGAGACCCAAGGACTTTTTCAGTATCCATGATAAGGTCATAAAACCCAGGAAACCAAAGAGTACTTTGAAGAGACAAATCAAAACGAAACAGGCTACCTCTAAAGTAAGGAGTAATCAAAGCAAACCGACTGGACTTCACATAAAACACATCTCGACCACACAAGGCGTTGTGAACAGGGTTATAGCTGCCTTGAAACGACAGCGGATCCGGCAAGGGTATAAAAGGAAGCTTGAGAAACACTAACTCCATATACATTCTAGGTCGCCATGGAGTTGGTGGCTACCTGTCCGGATTGTGGGAAGTCCTTTTCGAGAAAAGATGTTATGTATCGACATAGGAGGAATATACACTCGAACACAGCTACGCCGCCGCCGCCGCCACCCTCAGTGCAGTACACTATGCCGCCGACACCCTCAGTGCAGTACACTACGCCGCCGCCACCGCCGCCGCCCTCAGAGGAGTTCACGACATCCCCGGTGACTTCATCACTACCGCATCCGCACACCTCTTCTCTAGAACGACCCTTCCGATTTGGGATCCCCTCAAACGGCCTGTTGGTCGGTCCGAGTGGCTCGGGCAAGACAACCTTCATGTTCAACGTACTACAACAGGGACTGATCAAGCCCCAGCCCGACCATATCACCTGGTGTTATAATGTATGGCAACCTCTCTACGATCGTATTCTTCAAGTCTTACCCTATGTGCAGTTTGTGAAAGGACTCCTTTACAATCTCGAGGATGAACATTACTTCGATGCTCATAAGCAGAACGTGTTGATCCTGGACGACTTCCTGGCTGAAGCCAAGAATGACAAGCGAATCTCTCGTCTGTTCACTCAAAAATGTACTGATCTTTTTACTCCTGCAAAACCTGTTCCCCAGGGGTAAGGAATCTCGTGACATTGCTCTCAATTCTCATTATGTGACTTTATTTAATTCACCCATGGACAGACAGCAGGTTAAGGTATTTGCGAGAAGAATATTCCCCGAGGATATATCTAAATTTATGAGTCTTTACGAAACAGCGGTGGAAACACCTTATGGAAACTTAACAGTGGATCTTAAACCTGGTACGAGCGAGAACAGGCTACATGTGAATATCTCGGCATCTCATCCAGCCACCACCGCAACAACAGGTCATCAGCAGGGTGGGACGTTAGTTCAAGACCACCACCAACGAGAGATAAAAGCGATCCCACCAGGCTTAGACGACCAGTCAGGTCGAGACCTTCTTGCTGAACAGACGTTTCTCGACGACCCCATCGAAACAGCTTCCCCTACGAGCAGTGAAGAATCGGGGCCTTTCACTATGGCTACAGCTTGCGCCGATTGTGGTGTACTCATAGACAACATGCATGATTTACAACGTCACATCAAGTCCTGGTGTCCAGCTGTTAATGACAAGGCATTGAGTTTACTCAATATTTTAAAGAAGCTCCCCCGTTTGTACCCATCCTCACCTGTCTGGATGAGATAGATCCGTCCTCAGAACAGAGCATGGTGAAGGGGAAAATCAAACGCTTTATCAATCCTAAATTGAAAGACATTCTCACTCGACTGGATAGGCCTGAATTGGACACTGACACGGAATCAGACGTGGCTACAGATGGCAGTGCTGCTGGTGATGAGGAGAGTGATCAGGACTGATTTATTACAGAAGGCGTAGACTCATCCACTGTTAGTTCAGTCTTAACCTCTGCTGAGACAGGATGTATAAACGAAGCTTGCTTCATGTGGTGAAATCACCAAACCCACTCCTAAGACAGAACCACAAGAACGATAAGAAAAAACCTGTTTCTCTCTATGTCAAAGGGGTGATCGAGCGAGGACCGCCTGGGCGACGGACATTGGATGGGATAGAGACCAAAGGATAGATATGCATCCAAAAGAGACAATATTTCCTTTATCTGTGTAAACCTCTATATCCGGAAATAGGTGTAGTCAAACGCGTTCCTGACATGTATGGACTGATTAACTTAATTGTATCATGATTTAATTACTTAATGACTTAATATTATATCATGACTTGTGCCTAGATTGAATAAATATGTTAGGAGAATGTATGTGTTTGTTCTCAATGTGGATGATATTCAAACTCGAAACAGACAGGGAGTTATAGAACATATGTAAAACCTAGTGAAGCAAATACTACCCGTGCTTTATAGACTTACCTATTATAATTCGTATACAATCATTTCAACAGCAAACCTATGGTTGTATAAAACACAAACATAGTTGTCTGTACATAGATGTCAGATTTCAGCTTCTTTCGACTCATGGTATCAAACCCTTAATGTATTGGTATCAAACTCGACAGGAGACTTTGTACACCCCCGCCTCTGGTCACGTGGTATAGGACGTGGTGTCATAATGTATGGAGAGGGGTATATACCCCGATATAGTGCATAGATCAAGGTTAGGTCGAATACACCTATCCTATGAAAGCGAAGCGGTATTTTGAAGGCGAAATGGAAGTGCCTAGACTTACTCATGAATGCTTTACAATTAATTCATACCGTCTTGCTTAAAGGTAAGCTATGTCAATAAAAAGCAGAACAGCGACCTGACGACAGTCCTTCACTGAATAAATGAAATACCTCTCGGAGTGGCAAACAGACAGCCATGAATGAAACTGGTCAAGCAAACATTAAATTGACAAGCCGAGATGTAGTTACTTGGTTAAATTAATAAACCCCTCTTTTCTAACTGCTAAACTTTCAGTCTTCAACAAATACGTTTTAGATATAAACATGACAATCAGTTTACATAGATAGTCATGCTATAAATTATGTTTAAGCTTTTCGTAATTAACTTACGGTTTCTTCACCATGGTTATGTTTATATTTAGGGATTACTGTTCCCACTCAAGTCTAGATTATTCAGGGATGAAGTACACGACTTATTTTCTCTAAGATATATACTTCTTTCCAAGTTCTTGTTATAAAATAGCCAATACTATTCTGAACACGTTTAAATGAAGTTATATAGCTATGATAAAACGCATTTAAACGTATAGTATCATTCTAGAAAAAACAGCTGTAAGATTTGTGTAAATGAAATCACCCACTCACTCACTGTATGAAACATATTTTCAAGAATATTTTATCCGTAAATTTCGTACTATTTCACTGGTTCACTTAGAGATACAATAATACTAGAAAACTAGAAATAAACATTTGACCTATATAATATATGGATATTAAACAAACGTTTCTACGGGATATGATGTACCGATATCAATAAAGACCTTTTGTCCTTCAGTAGGTCAAGCTGTAAGCAAACAGCGATGTACCCAACTCTCTCGGCTCTGACTCATGACACGTGTCGCTAAAGATAGCTCTGGCGCCAAAATTCAAAACCGGTTTCTGATTGGACTGACACCCTTGTATGGGTTAGGGTCGGCTTAAAGAAAGCATTGTTTTGCAGTAATGACGATGAATCGCTTAATGAGCATCCTCGCATTTAACTCTCAACTGATTGGTCGACCTTTCTGACCTGTGATGTCATGCATATATTAGCCTATTAATTAGCTACGCTGCATAAATTAAGGTCCCTTTATCTCCCTTAATCTAGCAAACCGTCTGACGACTAGCTATATACTACTGTTAAGTATTTCTGTAATCGAATAAAATATCATTTCGTTTGTGTGTGTCCAAGATGTCATGTAGAGGGAGTCAAATGTATTGATAGATTGTATTGATTATTCCAAATGTCACAATCTATAAACAAAAAGTCGTATTTAGCTAAATTTATAAAGGGATGCTTATATTGATTCTAATCTTGAGATGTATCCCTCGAAAATTATTTTGTTTGTAATTGACTCAAGCCACCGAAGCCAATACAATTCTGTACTAACGGGGACTATCCCATTCACATGGTTAGCTTCAGTGGCAGTGTTCTTCTTCCCTTCGTCTGTGCAGGGCAGGTTAACATCCATGCAATGTTGTTTAGCATGAATGACATGGTTTAGTGGTTCATTGCGAGCCTAGATAATAGTCGCCTTCAATGAATAAAGAAGTTGTATATCCATAATTGTTGCAACTTCTAGAATGCCGATCAAAGAAGTAGTTAAGGATATAGTAAGATAACAATTATCACAAACAATAAAAATGTCAGTCAAAATATATTGTCTAGCAACTTCGAGAAAATGGACTACTGAAACATGCAATCTCATAAAATCAGATAGTAATTAGTTGCACTACGTTACACGTGTATATTGTTATCGTAGTGCAACTAATTACGGTCTGATTTTAATGAGACTACTGAAACATGACAACCCGTATCGATGTATTATGTTTCTTTATTATTCGTTATATATCGTGAAAAGCTCGTTTCTATTGTTGCATCTTCACACTTCAGAGTGAAAGATGTGTTAAACCAGAAGCCAGGATCAACCCTCTGTGATGTTTCGGCTTCATAGACCCGAAATGGACGCCTTGTCCCTAAAAATTACTGTCTGGGGGGTCCTGGGGGTGCGACCTCAAACCCTGGGGGTGGGACCTCAAACCCTGGGGGTGCTATATCTTCCAAGATGTTCACAGCCAAGGGTAGTAGGGTGTAGTTCGCCATCCCAAGTCTGCCAATGCAACTGAATCGGTCGATTCCCATGTCCCCAAACCAGCAGCTACCCCTCGAGTCGACGTGAGGGGGACAGGGGTTCGGTCGCGGGGTTCCGGGAGGAACTGGGGAATGAACATATTAATATTGATAATGATTTCAGAGTTCTGTAAGAAAATGGTGAAAATCTAATATATATGAGAGATAATTTACATATTAACTTGTACGTTTTAAGTATTTGCAGATAATTTCTTTGAATCATGGACGTATGGTTATGTTCATATGTTTATGATTTAATATGCAGTTACAATAAACATCTGGATATAGCTATAAGCATTCATTAACCTTTTGAAATAAGGTGCACTCATGTATATCTAAATAACGTGAAGGTAAGGCAACATACATACCATACATCATTCCCACTCCTCGGGCACACGCTGCAGGTAAACAGTCAATATGAATGGTTTTCATCCACGAGATAAATACAATTGATACAACAAAATAAACATATAATCTTCAATCTTTTAAAATTCACGGTTTAAACTGTCAGTCCTCTACCACTTCGAGATGTAGAGCTATCATAATTCAGTATAATAATCAGTGTATAGGAAACAACTGCCCGCCCGAACGCCCGAGACGGGTTAATTTTGTCGAGCGATGGCAACAAATAATATAAATGGTCGGGCTCATATTATTGGTGTAATTTAGAACTTGTTTGTCGAACTTCTTCAGCCAACGCATCCAAACAACAGGGTCCAACTTGAAAGTCGATATCCTTGCCATTGTGACGAGGAAAGTTGAAGTTTTCTATACAAAATGTAAGGCAAAATTACTGGTTGCTATATTTGTTGCCGAAATATGTTTATGATATAAGCAATACATTAATCCTTCCAACGTACTCAGATACTTGGTCATGGGGAAGGATTGTACAGGGGTCTACATTGACAGGGGAAGGATGGTACAGGGGTCTTCATTGACAGGGGAAGGATGGTACAGGGGTCTTCATTGACAGGGGAAGGATGGTACAGGGGTCTACATTGACAGGGGAAGGATGGTACAGGGGTCTACATTGACAGGGGAAATAACACAGATGGACATGATGATATATTTCAGTGTTGTTTATTTGAAATATAACTATTTAATGTAAACGATAACTTCATGATAATATGTCACATACTTTCTAATTCCTTATTCCTAATAACTTGGCCCAACGATAATAGACTGGTCATTTTCTGACTTGGTGGAATTATATCGATAAAGTGATCGACAAGTCTAGTTCAGTTTTTGGTCGACACAGCTCTGGTCGCAATAAAGTATTCTTCTGATTTAGATAAATACCATTTAATTGAACTGGTGTTATGTATATACTTTTTGAAACAACTTGAAATTGAATGCATGATAACAAACCATGAAAATGACATGACTTACATGTTTGACATTTTAAGCTTATTTTTACAAAATTAATATTGACGTTACGTTAAACTATTTAACATTCACTTTACTGCACATAAGTTTAAACATTATCAATATTTATAAAGTGAGAGATAAATGTTAAATTATTCAATGTAAAAAAAGATAAGTGAAGAAAAGTTGAAAATATAACCCTTTGTAAGAATATTGATTTTGTATTGTATACACCACGTGAGATAACATCATATCAACAATGTTGAATAAGCTTTTTATGAGTTAATATTTGTGTTAGTGCGATTATGCAAATATTGTTCTGTAAACAGAAGAATCAAATAAAAAATATAAATGATTTTAGATATTAAAGCAAATATGCTTAGCTAATTACTATTGACAAGGAGAAATGGAAACTAAATAGGGACTGGCAACTTTTACCAGCCTTGTGTCTGGGGTTATGTTTTGGTAAGTTTCCTACACTGGTTATATGCCACTGATTTGTATCGCCTAAATATAATTTTTTTTATAAACTTATTTATCATATATCAGATGAAAGATAAAGTGATTATTCAATGTGTTATACGTTAAATATGAAGAACAATGGAACAAAAACAATCCTTGACACTCAAGAATAGAGGAATATTTAAATATACATACGTTTTCCATTGACATATAATCTGCCGTTGGTCTCTTGCGGGAGAGAAACCTGTTGAATAGAATAATGTTGGTCAAACTCTCTAACGTCAACGTTTATCAAAAGAACACACAATCCTTATAACATACATCATATACAAATGGTAAAGAAAAACAGGTGCCGTTTATAGCATGGGTGTACAACTTTAATTCCATCTTTGTTTAGCAACAATCGTCGATTTCTAATTGACCCGTGTTTCATTTGTGACGCCCAACAACACTTTAACTTAGAATCTACCGCAAGAGGGTCCTCGCTGTTACTGATATTGGGAAACTTATGTTGATAGAATTTGTCATGAGGAAAACAAAGCAATATATAAGGTGAAATTCAATATGATTATGACTTATGACATTAACCACTGCATAGAGACAATTGAAAGTACAGTTGAAAGTACAATTGAAAGTACAATTGAATACAGTTGAAAGTACAGTTGAAAGTACAGTTGAAAGTACAGTTGAAAGTACAATTGAAAGTACAGTTGAAAGTACAATTGAAAGTACAATTAAAAGTACAGTTGAAAGTACAATTGAAAGTACAATTGAATACAGTTGAAAGTACAGTTGAAAGTACAATTGAAAGTACAATTGAAAGTACTATTGAAAGTACAGTTGAAAGTACACTTGAAAGTACACTTGAAAGTACACTTGAAAGTACACATAACGTATGGAACTGTTACCAATCATTAATCATGATAAACCTACCTTCCACTACAAATTCACTGTAAAGTGTGAATCTATAACTTATCGTGAGCTGAGGTTGGTTAGAATACATTACATTTGATATAACTTCATTGTGATTAGTAATATAAGCCACTACACCTAAATTGCAACGTTACTTTGATGCATTAATCATATATTACTGATCGATTTGATTTGAAAAAATATTGGTATCAATTGACATCCAGCAAAGAAAGTCGGACGATTCACTGTGAAATGACTCAATAAGATTGGACTTCACTCGAGATTTTATGTTTCTGTCACTTGTTATTCTCACAGGTGTCAGTAGCATTTCCCAAACTGTATTTACGGTCACGGATGACCAACCTTGTTCGAGTTTGTCGCCCAGTTTCAGGAGGCCGGGTCTATGCCGTTCCCGTGATATCACATTGGTCATGGTTGAGTAAGATTTTTGTTCTTAAGGGTTTTAGAAATATGTGAATGTGTTAGATAAACGTTTGACTGTAAATGGATATGGGGACTAGTGTAAGATTCCGCAGTCGCTGGTGCCACACAGTGTTATTATATATTGGTCAAGAATTTACACTTGTATTGATTTGGCTACGCCTTTACATATGGAACAGTGGCAATGTCTTCTTTATTCAAATGAGGTACACAAGAAGTGAATTAATTACCAACATCGTATGTTGGAAATTAGATATGCTTGCGTTGAATTACGGCGTATGTAAACATTACAGAGGCAACAATTTATGTTTATAATTCTCGTTCATCGCATGAAGTTCCAAAAATCACTAATGATATAAACACAGGGACTTGTATAAAAGAAGATAAGAATGTACAATGGATGATCGATACGCTAATAGTATACTTTAAATGCTTCGATGATCTATAAACTAGAAAAATAAAAGTTTTACTTTTGGGGAATTGATCTTCCATAGCATGTGATTTCTCATCCTTTGTTTTCAATGATACAAGTGTATATAAGCACCAAGTGTTAAAGGTGCATCCATTGTGTTTCATACAATTTTATCTGTCTTTAATACGTCCCAACTCACGATATATGCTGTTTACAATACAAATACATTCACTCAGCTTGCATATTCCTCCCCATCTCCAAATATATCATAATTACTAGTTTACAATTAAAATCGAGTAATATCATTATGCATGTACAGAAACTGAAACTGCACGTCCCATTTACATGCACAGCAGTTATATGACACACTAGATATTATCAACTAAACTTTGTTATTTTGTCTGTGTTAAAGAAGATTCCAAAATTACGTTCGACTCATTGGCGCGCGTCATTCGCGATGCATTGTCCGGTTTTCTATCAGAAATCACGATTTTTACCTTCATATCATCAATATACTACGTTAACTATCATCGAAATGGTAGTTTTCGGTAACAGTCGGTACTTTTCGATAAAGTAACACCATTTATAACGTTTGGAATATGTGTCCCCCCAACAACACAATGGATGTACCTTTAGAAGAGGGGAAGCATAGAGAGATTCAGTGAACCGTGTTCTACTCACCAGGATGGAACCCAGGACTACCAGGAACTGCAGCATCGTTGAGCGTGTATGTGTGGATAGAGGAAACTTCTTGCATTGGTCCTATATAATGTACCGCTGAGATTAAACATCTGTCGCAGATGATTACTGGCATAGAAGGCCAAATGACCATCAAATATGATGATACCATATCGTATTCGTGTCTATAAAACGGTGGAATATATGATTTCACATATTGATGATTGTTACGATTGATTTAGCAGTTGATGCCCGATAAATCTACCACAGGAGTTATAGATACAGTAATTACTTGTAGTCGTTAAGTGTTTAATTATGCCTGCATAATTAGTAAAGAAAAGGTCAATCAGTCATTTAAAAAACTCGTATTGTTATAATTATTTCAATGATTGTTAACAATGTTTGACGTGAATGTAAACTTTTTATGGGGGATATTATGGCGTTATTATGTTCTGTGAAGAATGGAATTAGATTTGCCTATATGAATCCTGAAAAGTACATTTTTACAATCTGTTCAAAAGTGTTAAAAAGATACTTTTCTAGATTGCTTTCTTTCAAAAGTTTTATTAAATCACAGATAAAATAGCAAAATGACTAAATCTTATTTTAAACTTTTGACTGACCTAAAATCCATTCAAGACTACCCAAGACACACAATTACGATGTGTCCAACATATAATTCTACATAGAATAATTGCAACAAATGTTTATATATTTAAAATCATTGAGGCAGATGATCCTTTGTGCAGTTTTAGTAATGATAAACAAAAAAATATTGTTCGTCTTCTTTTGGGAATTTAAAATAAGTTGCTTCTTTAGATTACAAATAGATGTGACCATATTCATAATATGAACTTAAGCTCGTAACAAATTTCTTTTGTAAAAAAGAAACGTTTTTCTATCTAAATATGCGCACTGAAAAGGGTGAAACTATCCCTCAAGCATTTTCTAAATGAATTACAAATTAGGTATAACATTAAAAAACAATTGTTACTGATAAATGTGAGTAAAGTTTTTTACGCGGTGGCTCTCCTGCCACTCATTGTTCAAGACTCCAGTAGCTTAATTAACTGAATCTTCTGGGTTCGTTTTTATACACAACTACACAAGCTTTGAGTCATGATTGGTATACTTTTCCATATTGCGGTGAATGCATGAATGTATGTATATGTGAAAGATAATTGTAAAAAATACTAGAATCTCTTGTCATCCACTTCATGTTTAAACAGTTATAATTACAACTTATCTTCAACAATTATCTTCATCTCTAGGCCCAGGAGGCATGCATTATCCAAATGCAGCCTTCATGATTCATGGATTCTAGAAATATCTTCAATTAAAAAAATCAGTAAAAAATAAAAATAATAAGAACGATAATCGCAGTTTATTTTAGTGTCATCTGTTACACAGTGTAATACATTCAGCATTAAATACAACACAGCACCAAACCTAATTAGACCGAAATCACATTTTAAAATATATCAGGTATTTAATATGATATTATCACCACTGTAAAATGACATCTGGTTTTATATCGATTCGGGAAGTCATAAATCAGTAAAGTGTAGTATTATCTATGTAACACCTGCACCTATACAAGACAGAACGTCAACAAGCATTGGTCAGTATACATAAGCGATGATAGGTCAAAACACTTAATTTTCATCTCCCATTTGTCACACTCAAGATTCAACTTTCATATCGCAATAGTATCAACCCAAGCTGTGTCTAATTGTGCCATGATTTGGGTACCTGTCACGATTATTTTGAGATAACCTTTGATAAAGAGATGTGTCGATTGCACGTGTCCACTGCACGTGTATATAAGAGTGTCTAGTGTCGTAAACCTAGCACAGAATGGACCCAAAAACAATTTTCCTTTTTCACCGAAGTCGTTAAACATATTTCATGGTATTTGAATAATACATAACAAATTATTGATTACATAGAGGAGAAACGTGTACACTCACATTACTCATCACAAAATTATAACTATCTCTTGGAATTCACAAACAAATATTAACCGCTATGTTTGCCCTAGCTAGGGAATATGTATGAGTCGGTGAAAAGCTTTATTACACAGCAGTCCACTATTGGTGGATTCAGTGTTCAGTATTCCAGCACGTCGACCAGATCAGCCCGGGGCAGGTTGGTGTAGAAGGTCGACCCGTGGCTGGCTATACAGTCCTGTCTGCTCGACATGGTGCCGGTGATCATACACGCACCTGCCTCGTCCACGAAGTCGGGACACCGTGGATGTGGACCTGGAATGTAATGGATTAAATGCATATCTTAATTATCAGTCTAATTAATGACTTTGTAATGAGAAATTTAAGTTGAAAAATTTTGCAACTAACGGGATACCATTCTCTTCACCACAGAGATTACTCACTTCAGATTGAGGAGTTAGAATCGGAAATCTGAAGGGAGTAACCCCTGTGGTGAAGAGAATGTGAGATACGAGCTAGCCCGGGCTTCTGTCCAAACGGCCTGACGACCCTCTGCATGATCGACCCTCTGTATGGGCGACCCTCTGTATGGACGATTGTTCTGACGACCCTCTGTATTGGCGAATGTTCTGACGACCCTCTGTATGGGCGACCCTCTGTATGGACGAATGTTCTGACGACCCTCTGTATGGGCGAATGTTCTGACGACCTTCTGTACGGGTGAATGTTCTGACGACCTTCTGTATGGGCGAATGCTCTGACGACCCTCTGTATGGGCGAATGTTCTGACGACCCTGTGTATGGGCGACCCTCTGTATGGACGAATGTTCTGACGACCCTCTGTATGGGCGAATGTTCTGACGACCCTCTGTATGGGCGAATGTTCTGACGACCTTCTGTATGGGCGACCCTCTGTATGGACGAATGTTCTGACGACTCTCTGTATGGGCGAATATTCTGACGACCCTCTGTATGGGCGAATGTTCTGACGACCCTCTGTATGGGCGACCCTCTGTATGGACGAATGTTCTGACGACCCTCTGTATGGGCGACCCTCTGTATGGACGAATGTTCTGACGACCCTCTGTATGGGCGAATGTTCTGACGACCCTCTGTATGGGCGAATGTTCTGACGACCTTCTGTATGGGCGACCCTCTGTATGGACGAATGTTCTGACGACTCTCTGTATGGGCGAATATTCTGACGACCCTCTGTATGGGCGAATGTTCTGACGACCCTCTGTATGGGCGACCCTCTGTATGGACGAATGTTCTGACGACCCTCTGTATGGGCGAATGTTCTGACGACCTTCTGTATGGGCGAATGTTCTGACGAGCAGGAACACCCTAGTCATTTGCGGACCAATCAAAACTGGACTTATAGAAGATACGCCTATAATCAGACCGTGTGTAGAGTAAACCTTCTAACGAGTTCGTATCGTGGTAGATGCAAAGTTTTGCAACTGAAACCTGATACCATTTCAGTCGTTTTTAATCACTGGTTTAATCATATATCATGCATTCTTTTGGGTTGCTTTTCTTTTTCTACGGAAGTTTACTTTTTTTAAAATGCATGCATATGGTATGCGTCGATTGTCCGTTGGGATAATATTCGTTCATTAAATATGATAATATTCAAAGTTATTGAACTCACTCTTTACTTCTCCGACCTCACAACCTGAAATCAAAGTAAAAGTTTAATTCATCTAAATAGTATCATTTTTATACTTTGAACATTTAACAGAATATTTAACAAAATATCACCAAATAGCTACCAATTATCAATTAAATCGCGCGAATATAGAATTTTCTGCTGACAATATGATAATATGAGCATCCTAGTGATACGTAACTACGGTTTAAGTTTATTAATAACACCTCCTGCTCAGTGTATATCACTTTCTATCATACATTTCATAGGAATATGTACTTGGTATAGCGATACTTTGTGTTGAGTCGTGACACGAGATTGTTGTTGGATGTTTTGCATATATGTATCACTGTGCTTTATAACGTAGGTTTTACACACTGACGGAAGGTCAACCAATAATTAAAAGTTAAAAAACACTCACGTTGTCCGTTCACAGTGATGTATGAAGCAATGGAGAAAGACACTGAAGCTCCCTGTGAATAATATAGACAATAATCTGTTCTTTAAATAATCAGACGACCTTGAATACAAATCTGATGTTATCTTATATCACGAAACTTATTTGAAACTTCTCGATAGTAATATTTTGACTTTTAATCTATTTACTGGTTACTCGCGCAACGTGTTCCAGAATGCACATTTAGTAATTTAAAACGGTATTTTGCTCTAGCGCCCTGAACGTGTGAAAACGTTTCTTTACTTAGGGCAGTTTTGTTTATAAATTGACAAAACTTGCGTCCATTAAAAGTTCAAGATAAAATGCTTTAATAAAGGAGTTGCTATACTTTACACAAAACATTCACTGCTCAACAAAAACAATTACGAATACACATTTGACATAAAGCTTCGTATACTAAACATTTAACCATTTTTTACATACAACTTTTGCTCCTGTGAACAAAGTATGGTACTTACACAAACCAATTGCTCATTTTTCATACACGATTTCTGATACACATGACAATTGTACATAAGCTAATTATGGTAACATGTTTATTTAACTTTATTGCATATGGCAATTTAACATTAACCAATTTCTGATAGACAAGACTATACTTTACACAAACGATTTCTGATACACAATACTATTTTACATAAACGATTTCTGATACACAAGACTTTGTTACATAAACCAATGTCTCATACACAAGGCTATGTTACATAAACCAATGTCCCATACACAAGGCTATGTTACATAAACCAATGTCCCATACACAAGGCTATGTTACATAAACCAATGTCTCATACACAAGGCTATGTTACATAAACTAATGTCTCATACACATAAAGATGGGGATGTACTCACGAGTAGAAAGCAGACAGCAATATACCGGTACATCATGTATCCTCGCTAGGTCGGCAACTTTGTGTGGATTAGATTAATGTTACTTTAATATAATTACAGACACAGGTGGTACCAAGATAGACGACATATGTCTTCCGCTCCATTATCAACCGTCATGTACATGCATACATTGGTGATTTAGGAGCATGGGCTGGTTGCTAATTGAATTGAATACACATGTATGGTTTGAACATACCTTTTTCTCGGAATACTCTGTGTATTCAATACTATTTATACTACAACTACTGCTGTTGCTACTACTGTCACTACTACTACTACTACTACTACTACTACTACTACTACTACTACTACTACTACTAGTAGTAGTACTACTACTACTAATACTACTACTACTACTGCTACTACTACTACTACTACTACTTATACTATACACAAAGAAACAAATTAAGCACCCCTGATATTTTCATATAGCTGACTGTCAGAAACAATGTACATGTACTGTGGTCGTGTAGCAAGTGCATGGTTATCGAAATGAGGAACAACGACCGGCTGTACCACGTTCCGGATGTATTGAGCTCCCGTAAGTTGCCCCTAATGGTGACCAAATCCAGCTTGCAGTCACGAGACAAGCATCCCCATACCTTAACAGAGCCACCTCCATATACGCAACAGTTGGCTGGATGTTCCTGGGGTATAAGCTGTATTCTTCTATCGCTAAACACGACGTCGTGCACGCCCATCAGTAACATGGAGCAAGAATCGACTCTCCGGCGTCAGACCAATGGATCTTCCGCCAGGTCCCCAGATTCCAGTCTGTTCAAACACCATGCCAAACGTGCACGTTTATGATGGTCCCTCAACAAGGGATTTGAGGCGATATCTGACTGTTCTGGTGCTGATGTTTCGACTTTTTTCCTTGTGTATATTATGATTGTTACTACCACTACGACTGCTACTATTATTACTACTACCACTACCGCTTATGCTACTTCTACTGCTGCTGCTATTTCCACGACTACTTCTTCTACTACTACGATTACTGCCACGGTTGCTAAATACTACTATTCATACTATGACTACGTCATTACCAGCTACTTCTACAACTACACTATGATAACTTCTACGACTACTTCCATTGCTACTTCTACTACTAATACTGCCACCATCACCGCCGATTTTGATTATATACGCACAGAAAAAAGCACTTAGGTGATGTAGTTTTTATGGTAAAATTTGAGTAATTTTAAGAATGAGAGTTAAGCTTGACCTTAGAAAAGGCTGCTTTGTGTCATTAACTAGCAAATTCCTTATAAATGAAGACAACAGTTCGTGTCGTTGTCGTGACTTGTTTGACACCGACAGCAGAACCTATGTCGAAACGTCGCAAAGGTAGCATATATAAGTTGTATATCTATAAACATTGTCTTTCTGGTTCCTGGTTATTGTGTTCTGTACATTCATAAATAACCCAATCGGAACACGAATGAGAAGATTATAAGCACATGGGGGATGTCGCCTATCGGTTGGTAGGGTAATTATCCTCCGAGATACGACTCTTATTGTGTTTTACTTTTGAAAGTATGCCCTGTAGGAGGTTTCACTTTTCAAAATGAGGCCTGGTAGGTTTAGAATGACCGCTGTTAGACCAAACGAACCAATTTCTATAACAACCCTGATCACAATAGTTATTATCGATGAATATACAGTGTATACACTTTCACAGTCGAAACGGCGGTATTCGTACTTAAAAGCCTTCCCTCTTTAAATTAAACTCTACCACAAGACTACAAAGTGTCACTTTACTTTAATTACCTCTGCCAAAATATAATGCTAGTGAGACAGGCACTCGCTGTATAACTGAGGGTCTAGGAATTTTTAAAACTGAATATATTTTTGACGGTTTATAAGTCGAAGAAAACACTTCGGCCATCTATGTATATGAAAAACTTTAAGCTCGAGAACAAATCCCTTAACCCCTCCTTTAGGTGTTTGTTATACACAGACTCCGGAGCCATGTTCTCTCCTCCACATACATGTATGGTTATCTTCTTACAACGTCTCCCTTCTGAAAGCATCAAAAACATAACACATAGTCTTAAATATTCGGTGTTTATTGACAAGCACATCACAAAGCTAACACCCATGTCCCTGTTGCACATCTAGTTACTCTTCTATATAAACGGCTCGAGGCAGAGCGTTGTACTCGGCTTCTCCCCCCTCGAGGAAACCATAGCATTCCCGTCTCCTGACTATTAGGTCTCCGAAAACGCACTCGCCATCTTCATCTACAAAGCTCGGACAGGAGCTAGGACGCTCTTCTCCGGGGCGAACTGGTGGTAGAAATACACATATCATTATATTATAAAGTATCTCTTTTATTTCCAGCTGCGTTTCGAGACGGACTTCTCCGAGCCTCTCCGTCCATCGACTTAAGAAAACTGGGAGTGTTTCCATTTTTGTCTCAACAATTGCTGATTGTCATCACACTTTATATTTTACCATGGAGTTATGATATGAAGATGCATTCTTATAACACTTTAAGCGCACCAGGCAATGTTTACCATAACATGGGTTTCGTTCTCACTAATCTTTAGAATATACATGGGAGCTGAGAGATGCTGTGGCATTCTTGCATCTGTGACAAATGCTCCGAAATTATCCATTTGAATGAAATAAGAATGGACTTCGTGTCATTGTTGTGTGTTTTTTATCCTTATTTGTTTGTGAGTAGTAACGACTATATATCTGGAACATTTCCTCTTTTTTTTACTTTAAATATCATGTATACATGAATACTTATAATGTACTCAAATGTTATCAAAAGCGGTTGTTTTCTTCTCAAGTCTGGTATATTAGAATGTTGGGAATTTAGATTCACTCTAATCTGCATTTTATGTCTTGACAAAAACAGGTTTGGTTTTACCGGACTATTACGTGTAAAGGTCAGCAGGTTTGGTTTTACCGGACTATTACGTGTAAAGGTCAACAGGTTTGGTTTTACCGGACTATTACTTGTAAAGGTCAGCAGGTTTGGTTTTACCGGACTATTACGTGTAAAGGTCAACAGGTTTGGTTTTACCGGACTATTACGTGTAAAGGTCAACAGGTTTGGTTTTACCGGACTATTACTTGTAAAGGTCAACAGTGCTGCCATACGATGCAATAGAAACACCGCAACATTCTTAAAATATACTATGTGTTGTTGTTTTTTTTAAATGTGAAACGTTATGATACAATTGCATGCTATGAACTTACATGTTGTACGTACTTTGAGTTTATTTACTCCATTTAATTTCAAATAATATCAAAAATACAATTTGTCATACAAACTCACAATACATCATCTCGACACCGATAGTGCAACCTGAAAAGAAAAACATAAGTAGAGGTTATGGTGAACATACTGATGTCTTGAACAGTCAGTCTACTTTGAACACAACTCAACTAACAGATAGTTTTTTCTGGATTTTAAACAACATCTAAATTGAATTGATCATCGGACATGCTCAGTACCGTTTCGGTAAAAGATAAAATACTAAATACTCACGCTTTCCCAACACTGTCAGCACTCTGGACTCAGCCAGAGAAACCATCTGTAAAATATCAATAATTGGTATTGACAATGGAAATAAACAGCTTTTTGTCCGTTAAGGGGATATATATTCACATTGTTTTTGTTTCGATGAACAAATTACATTGTTTGTGTAAATAATGAAATGTGTTAAATTCAATCAATTTAGCCTTTAAATGATGAAAACCTAAACCTAGAAATAAATGTCCTCGTATCGTCCTCGTATCGCCTACACCCCATATCGCCTACACCCCATATTGCCTACACCACTATCAAAACAAAGTTATGGATGAGTGCACATCACACTGGTATCCTGATCCCTAACGAAAATAATGAATTCTTCCAAAAAGGTAACGAAGACAGAATAACTAAAGAACAAACGACTTTAATTTGACTTTGATTTTCACAATGACGACAATGTATTTTCATAGCTATGTAAATAGTTTTCACTTTCATAGCATAATCATTAACGATGTAATGATATAATTTCACTTTGATTTACACATTGATGGCAATGTAACATGTAAAGACGCTAGTACTGAGGACTATTGTATCTGCGCCTGTATTCTCAACTATTCGTGATGAATTTGTAAATAATATGTGTGTTTAATGTTTTGTTTTATGTGTGTTGTGTACATATATGGAAAATGTCGAATGTGATAATGTTGTTTAGTGTATTAGTATGTGTGTAAGAGTTGTCAAATATGTTTGTTAATGCCGGTATGAATACATTGGGTATGTTTAAAGTTAAATCAATACGTGTAAAAGGCAAAAACCTTTGTTTAACAATAAGTGTAAAAACTCTTTTTTGAAAATTTTAAAGTTTTTTGATAACCACTATGAAAAGATATTAAGTATTGATAAGGAAAAGCTAGACTAAAATTTAGTCTATGAAATATATTATTTTTGAAATAAATAATTACATGCTTTTCAACATTTTTATTTCTTGGTCTCATTTCATAGACTTGCTGAAGGAGAACCTAGATTGTATTAAAGGCTCCTTTTTATTTACACTCCTGAAGCTGGACTAAGGAAACGCTTGTAAACATGTATCCATTGAAACATATATTTCACTTATGTCCATCACATAAAAATCAATACTTGTTAAAATTGCTTTGTATATCAAACATGACTTTCGTATGTTCCATATGTGTTTTGTTATATTCATGTATATTTGTTCACTCTATGTCATTATGAATGACTTATGAGACTTGACTTCATAATAATGAACCAGTTCAGTAATGGCTCAGTGGACTGTCCCATACTACACAATAGGGGTGAGGAAGTGACACTCAGCATTTAGTGTTGGCGATACGGGTTTTTTTTAGGTGTAGACAATGTGGGATGTAGGCGATGCGAGGGCAAGCCTGTCGACGAGAGGAGCACATCTTGTTGGTTACTGCTTTGAACACCATAGCTAGTATAACAGGGGACATCCTACGATATGCAACACTGAAAATTCAGATCTAACATCAAAATCCAACCTAACATAATCAAATACATGAATAAATGACGTTGTTGTAGCCTTTTTCAAATACAACCGAAACTTTCAGAACCAACTCACCAGCAGGACACAGCAGAGAAGCAGACAGACACGGACCATGTTGAGTGATGAATCTTCAGTAGCACGTGGATACCGAGGAGTTGGACTCTGTCTTATATACACGTGCAGTGGACACGTGCAATCGACACATCTCTTTATCAAAGGTTATCTCAACATAATCGTGACAGGTACCCGAATCATGGCACAATTAGACACAGCTTGGTTCGATACCATTGCGATATTAAAGTTGATTCTTGAGTGTGACAAATGGGAGATGAAAATGAAGTGTTTTGACCTATCATTGCTTATGTATACTGACCAATGCTTGTTGTCTTCTATAGGTGCAGATGTTAAATAGATAATACTACACTTTTATGATTTATGAGTTCCCGAATCGATATAAAACCAGATGTCATTTTACAGTGGTGATAATATCATATTAAATACCTGATATATTTTAAAATGTGATTTCGGTCTAATGAGGTTTGGTGCTGTGTTGTATATCATGTTGAATGTACTATACTGTGTAACAGATGACACTAAAATATACTGCGATTATCGTTCTTATTATATTTTACTTATTTTTTTAATCGACGATATTTTTAGAATCCCCAAGTTTCAAGGACACATACATTAGGATAATGCATGCTTCCTAGAGATGAAGATAATTGTTGAAGATAAGTTGTAACTTTTTAAACATGAAGTGGATGACAAGAGATTCTAGAATTGTTTACAACTTTTTCACACTTACATACATTCATGCATTCACACTTATCACAGCAATATGGAAAAGTATACAAATCATGACTCAAAGCTTGTGTAGTTGTGTAAAAAGGAGAGCCACTGTGTGAAAAACTTTACTTCGTTCACATCTATCAGTAACAATTGTTTTTTTTTTAATGTTATACCTAATTTGTAATTCATTTAGAAAATGCTTGATGGATAGTTTCACCCTTTTCAGTTCGCATATTTAGATAGAAAAAAACTTTTCTTTTTACTAAATGAAATTTGTTACGGGCTTAAGTTCATATTATGAATATGGTCACATCTATTTGTAATCTAAAAAAGCAACTTATTTCAAACAGCTACATGACATTCCTAAAAGAAGACGAACAATAGTTTCTTGTTCAGCATTACTAAAACTGCACAAAGGATTATCTGCCTCAATGATTTTAAATATATAAACATTTGTTGCGATTATTCTATGTATGTCTTGAATGGATTTGAGGTCAGTACAAAGTTTAAAATAAGATTTGGTCATTTTGGTCAGATTGTAGAAATGTATTTTTCAGGATCCATATAGGCAAATCTAATTCCATTCTTCGCAGAACATAATAACGCCATAATATCCCCCATAAAAAGTTTACATACACGTCAAACATTGTTAACAATCATTGAAATAATTATAACAATACGAGTTTTTTAAATGACTGATTGACCTTTTCTTTACTAATTATACAGGAATAATTAAACGCTAAACGGCCACAAGTAATTACTGAATCTATAACTCCTGTGGTAGATTTATCGGGCATCAACTGCTAAATCAATCGTAACAAATCGTCAATATCATCAAGTATCATCATATTTGATGGTCATTTAGCCTTCTATGCCAGTAATCATCTGTGACAGATGTTACGTCTCAGCGGTACATTATATAGGACCACTGCAAGGAGTTTCCTCTATCCACACATATACGCTCAACGATGCTGCAGTTCCTGGTAGTCCTAGGGTTCCATCCTGGTGAGTAGAACACGGTTCACTGAATCTCTTTTTGCTTCCCCTCTTCTTAAAGGTACATCCATTGTGTTGTTGGGGGTCACATATTCCAAACGTTATAAATGGTGTTACTTTATCGAAACGTACCGACTGTTACTGAAAACTACCATTTTGATGATAGTTGACGTAGTATGTTGATGATATGAAGGTAAAGATCGTGATTTCTGATAGAAAACCGGACAATGCATCTCGAATGACGCGCGCCAATGAGTCAAACGTAATTTTGGAATCTTCTTTAACACAGACAAAATAACAAAGTTTAGTTGATAATGTTTAATATGTCATATAATTACTGTGCATGTAAATGGGACGTGCAGTTTCAGTTTCTGTACATGCATAATGATATTACTCAATTTTAATTGGAAATTAGTAATTATGACATATTTGGAGATGGGGAGGAATATGCAAGCTGGGTGAATGTATTTGTATTGTAAACAGCATGTATGGTGAGTTGGGACGCATTAAAGACAGATAAAATTGTATGAAACACAATGGATGCACCTTTAACCCTTGGTGCTTATATACACTTGTATCATTGAAAACAAAGGATGAGAAATCACATGATATGGAAGATCAATTCCCCAAAAGTTAAACTTTTATCTTTCTAGTTTATAGATCATCGAAGCATTTAAAATATACTATTAGCGTCTCGATCATCCATTGCATATGCATTCTTTCCTTCTTTATACAAGTCTCTGTGTCTTTATCATTAGTGATTTTTGGAACTTCATGCGATGAACGAGAATTATAAACATAAAGTGTTGCCTATGTAATGTTAACATACGCCGTTATTCAACACAAGCATATCTAATTTCCAACATACGATGTTGGTAATGAATTCACTTGTTGTGTACCTCATTTGAATAAAGAAGACATTGCCACTGTTCCATATTTAAAGGTGTAGCCAAATCAACATAAGTATAAATTCTTGATCAATATATAATAACACTGTGTGGCACCAGCGACTGCGGAATCTTACACTAGTCCCCGTATCCATTTACAGTCAAACGTTTATCTAACACATTCACATATTTCCAAAACTCTTAAGAACAAAAATCTTATACTCAACCATGACCATTGTGATATCACGGGAACGGCATAGACCCGGCCTCCTGAAACTGGTCGACAAACTCTAGCAAGGTTAGTCATTCGTGACCGTAAATACAGTTTGGGAAATGGTACTGACACCTGTGAGAATAACAAGTGACAGAAACATAAAATCTTGAGTGAGGTCCAATCTTATTGGGTCATTTCACAGTGAATCGTCCGACTTTCTTTGCTGGATGTCAATTGACGCCAATATTTTTTTCAAATCAAATCGATCAGTGATATATGATTAATACACCAAAGTAACGTTGCAATTTAGGTGTAGTGGCTTATATTACTAATCACAATGAAGTTCTATCAAATGTAATGTATTCTAACCAACCTCATCCTCACAACGTCACGGGCGTAACGAGAAGATTTTCAAATCATCTCCCTCCGCCCTTGACCTCACGGCCCTCTTTTTCTGCGCTAAGATTTTAGCGTACTGCAGGCTAATCCGATAGGCCAATCAGAAGAAAGCTTGCAATATGAACTTCTATATTTAGACTGGGAAACACCTTTTCTAATTCGTCCAATTTCTCCGCTTATTTTGGGTCGCAAACTGTAGCACACTTTTTGACAGTATTTTGATCAGTCCCGGACTTGTATAAACTTTCAATTGATGCAATAAAATAATTACAATTCGCTTTCATAAACCTGTAATCGATAATCAAAACGTCGAAGCGGACATCTTCAAAAGCCATAAAGTTGGCACATGGAGTGGACCCACTGTTACGATGTTACTGTTTGATAACTGCCAAACTGGATATATTCATAAATTTCGCGTATAATTTTGCGCATGTTATCAGGTATCGTTTGTTAATTTCACAACATTGCAGCTGGAAGTACGTTGAGTGATTCAATTTAGTTGGTTGTCATAGTTTTTAAAAAGTCATATAAGCTAAAAAAAATAACTAGCACATGTTATTCACTCCGAAATCGAACAAATCAAGTGTTGAGTTTGAATGAAACTAATCTTTAATGATTTCACACTATCTTTTTAACAAAATACAAAATAACGCGTGTGGCATCATGGTATTTCGATTTAACAATCTCAATTATTTAATACTGAACTACATACCGAAAATACAGGTTGTATAACGTTTTTAAAAACTGTGATTTGATTTCTTGCTTGATAAACTGTGCCTATAACTCTTAATAACTCTTATTTATAAATGTTACAATTAGCACGCTATACTATTTGAAATATTCTTATTCAACGCGACGATTTGTATTCAAATCTTTTAACTTTGTTTGAACGTGGGTATTTCTCATTTGCATATGAACTACATATGTCTCCCTTATAAACTTAACAATCAACTAATAACACTTCCTGGCTCGCATTTGGTCTTCTTATTTAATAAGCATGTTTATGATGACATATGTTCATGTATTTAAGTACTATACGACGAGTATTGCAATGTACAAGAAGAAACGTTTACCCAACGTATGTTTCTAAAAATAACAATTTTAGAATTATCGCTTCTGCAGTACCGAATGTAAACGGTGATTTCATTGGCTGTATGTAAGCAGCTGGTAAGGGGCATAACTCGTGATCACAATAGATGTCGCTGCTTCGTTACACTGTTATCTGGGCTGTTGAGGGCAAGGTAAAAAATGCATAGAATTTATTTCTATACGTTTTCACCTTGCCGTGGGAAGATGAACCAACCTCACCTCACGATAAAGTTATAGGGTTCACATACGTTAGGTGTATTTTCAACTGTACTTTCAATTGTACTTTCAATTGTACTTTCAATTGTACTTTCAATTGTTTTTATGCAGTGCTTAATGTCATAATGATATTGAATTTCAGCTTATATATTGCTTTGTTTTTCTCATGACCAATTCTATCAGCATACGTTTCCCAATGTTAGTAACAGCGAGGACCCTCTTGCGGTAGATTCTAAGTTAAAGTGTTGTTGGGCGTCACAAATGAAACACGGGTCAATTCAGAAATAGACGATTGTTGCAAAACAAAGATTGAATTAAAATTGTACACCCATGCTATTTATGGCACCTGTTTTTCTTTACCAATTGTATATGATGTACGTAATAAGGATGTGTGTGTTCCTTTGATAAACGTTTGACGAACATTATTCTATTCAACAGGTTTCTCTCCCGCAAGCGACCAACGGCAGATTATATGTCAATGGAAAACGTTTGTATATTTAAACATTCCTCTATTCCTGAGTGTCAAGGATTGTATTTGTTCCATTGTTCTTCATATTTAACGTATAACACATTGATTAATCACTTTATCCCTCATCTGATATATGATAAATAAGTTTATACAAAAATTTATATTTAGGCGATTAATCATGACCAGTCTATTATCGCTGGGCCAAGTTATTAGGAATAAGGAATGAGAAAATATGTGACATATTATCATGAAGTTATCGTTTACATTAAATAGTTATATTTCAAATAAAATAATAACACTGAAATATATCATCATGCCCATCTGTGTTATTTCCCCATTCAATGTAGACCCCTGTACAATCCTTCACCATGACCAAGTAGATTCTGAGTAAGTTGGAAGGATTAATCTTTTGCTTATATCATAACATATTTCGGCAACAAATATAGCTACCAGTTATTTTGCCTTACATTTTGTATAGAAACTTCAACTTTCCTCGTCGAAATGGCAAGGATATCGACTTTCAAGTTGGACCCCTGTAGTTTGTATGTGTTGGCTGAAGACGTTCGACAAACAAGTTCTAAATTACACCAATAATATGAGCCCGACCATTTATTTGTTGCCATCCCTCGACAAAATTAATCCGTCTCGGGCGTTCGGGCGGGCAGTTGTTTCCTATACACTGATTATAATACTGAATTATGATAGCTCTACATCTCGAACTGGTAGAGGACTGACAGTTTTAACCGTGAATTCTAAAAGATTGAAGATTATATGTTTATTATGTTGTATCAATTGTATTTATCTCGTGGATGAAAAACCATTAATATTGACTGTTTACCTGCAGCGTGTGCCCGAGGAGTGGGGATGATGTATGGTATGTGTGTTACCTTACCTTCACGTTATTTAGATATAAATGAGTGCACCTTATTTCAAAAAGGTTAATGAATGCTTATAGCTATATCCAGATGTTTATTGTAACTGCATACCAAATTATAAATATATGAACATAACCATACGACCGTGATTCAAAGAAATTATCTACAAATACTTAAAACGTTAATATGTAACTTATCTCTCATATATATTAGATTTTCACCATTTTCTTTAAAAATTCTGAAATCATTATCAATATTAATATTTCATTCCCCAGTTCCTCCCGGAACCCCGCGACCGAACCCCTGTCCCCCTCACGTCGACTCGAGGGGTAGCTGCTGGTTTGGGGACATGGGGATCGACCGATTCAGTTGCATTGGCAGACTTGGGATGACTAACTACACCCTACTACCCTTGGCTGTGAACATCTTGGAAGATATAGCACCCCCAGGGTTTGAGGTACCACCCCCAGGGTTTGAGATCGCACCCCCTGGACCCCCTGGCAGTCAGGTTCAGTGACAAGGCGTCCATTTCGGGTCTATGAAGCCGAAACATCACAGAGGGTTGATCCTGGCTTCTGGTTTAACACATCTTTCACTCTGAAGTGTGAAGATGCAACAATAGAAACGAGCTTTTCACGATATATAACGAATAATAAAGAAACATAATACATCAATACGAGTTGTCATGTTTCAGCAGTCTCATTAAAACCAGACCGTAATTAGTTGCACTACGATAACAATATACATGTGTAACGTAGTGGAACTAATTACTATCTGATTTTATGAGATTGCATGTTTCAGTAGTCCATTTTCTCGAAAAGTTGAAAAATGATATGGATATACAACTTCTTTATTCATTGAAGGCGACTACTATCTAGGCTCGCAATGAACCACTTAACCATGTCATTCTTGCTAAACAACATTGCATGGATGTTAACCTGCCCTGCATAGACGAAGGGAAGAACACTGCCACTCATCCTGGGTTACCCATGGTTTTATATATGGTTTTATATATGCTCCGTTACTCTCCACCATATCACCCATGGGAAATTCTATCAGAGAAATCTGTCCTAAAATTACCCGCTCTTGGCCGGCGTGAGCCAATCAAACTGCTACGCAGCTTGGACCTGCGAACCAATGCCAATTCATATCACTTCGTTGCAAAGCACACGAGGTCATTTTGTTAGCCCTCCGTCACCGGTTATATCCCTTGACCATTTCCGTCTTGTCCTATTGAGCATTTTCTTTGGTTACTGACTTCGTCACGCCGGCCAAGGGCGGGTAATTTTAGTACAGATTTCTCTGATAGAGTTTCCCATGGGTGATATAGTGGAGAGTAACGGAGCATATATAAAACCATGGGTAACCGAGGATGACTGCCACTGGACTAAAGCTAACACGTGTATGAGATATTCCCCGTTTGTAAACAGAATTGTATTGGCTTTAGTGGCTTAATCAAATAAAAACGAAATAATGTTCGAGGGAGACATTTCAAGATTAGAATCAATATGACCATCCTTTTTTAAATTTAGCTAAAATACGACTTTTTGTTTATAGATTGTAACAATTGGAATAATCAATACAATCTATCAATACATTGACTCCCTCTACATAACATTTTGGACACACACAAACGAATTGATATTTTTTTCGATTACAGAAATACTTAACTGAGAGACAAAATTCACATAAACGTAATGCTTTATCCAAATAAAAGTATATTTTAATTTCTGTTTTCAACCTGCAATAGGATATAATTAAACGCATGGTGTTACATATCAGATATCTAGGAACATTGTTAAGTACTAGCGCTGCTAAATGGGAAAAACTATGCGTAGTATTTGAATTAACACTCAACAACCCATTTCAAAATTCTTGTTAGTTACACATTAAACGCAACACAGTTATGTTTTCAGTGTTACTGACACCCCAGTGGCCACGGTGTCGACTTTATTTCGGTTTCCCAATTCTTGCCATGCTCACGTCTTCTACTCTATGACGGTTTCCTACATTTGTAAGTCCTGCCGTCTATTCCATAACAGTGAGCGATTAATCAGACTGGTGCTGAAGTGTAGCTTGGAGACCACCAACCTGTCTGGTAATGAATATAATACATCTTTAACGAGAAGGTCGGGTAACAAAAAATAATTTTGTTTTCGACGCGATTGAACTAAATAACATTTTCCTTTAGTTCTCTCATTTTTCTCGATTTCTATCTCCTTTCTGATATAAGGACACCATTAGTTCCTTGTCCATGTCTGATATCTCAGTCATTTTCATTATTTCATCAACCTATATACAGAATTGAAATCGGGTTGTCAAACTATTTTTGATAAATTTGTAAAAGTATTAACATTAAGTTCAATTCTTTTAACCACGAGTACGATATAACACAGGGCGAAACTTGAGGTTGAAGCCATTTTCATTCCATAGCCCCTGGTGATCACACAACCTTTGTTCCTTTACTTGAACACGTACAATGCCCTGGCATGAATAGACAATTCTATATGTGAACACCCATTATAATTATAAATAAATTATCTTTAAATTACCTAAAAAGGAAATTATGTTATATCAAGTCTACATTATATCTTTAAGCAAGAAATTAGGTATGTTGATATTGGTTGTTCTAATGGTTGTTGGAATGTCAAAAGAAAACGATGTTATTAATCCAGGGTAATGTAATCTATCAAAACGAGGTGGTTTGGTTTCCAGCATCCGTTGCAGCTCCGGGGTATACTTCCAATGTGGAGATTACTCAGAAACCGTAATCAAGAGTTACTGGGGGAGCATAAAACAATAAAACACAGATTGATTGATCTCTTATTTATTATCGAATTGTTTTTATAAGGCTATCTATGTTTTAATGGCCTTAGAGAGCACAGAGCAAGCGTGTTACTCTTCTATATAGACGGATCTGGGTAAGCTGTTGTACTCGGCTTCTCCCCCCTTGAGGAAATCAATACACTGCTGTCTGAACAGTCTCATGTCGCCAAACACGCAATTGCCATCTTCATCTACAAAGTCCCCGCAGGAGACAGGCGGTTCTTCTCCAGGTGGAACTGTGGTAGGAGAATAGGGAGACATGACACTTCATCACTATGAAACTTAAACATGAAAGACTTATGTATTGTTATTGAACATATCAGTAGAGGTCGATATCTTTAAATGTGATAGAGATTATGACAAATTCCTAATCAGTTTATTCGCGGTTATTAAAGGGGCAGTAGCACGTTTTTTTCCGCTCAAATAAGTCGATCAAAATATATTTGAAAAATAATGTTATCAAAAGTAAAACACCCTTCTCTCTTCGGAAAATCAAGCAAAAAATAAGTGTTTCTGGTTCGGTAGAGCCATGGGAATCGTTTTTGTAATTCGAAATAATATAATGTGTTCACATTAAAATGGCCACCATGTATTTTTTGCTTTATACGCAACATCATAATTACCACTACGGATAATTGGTTTGTGTAATAAGATGTTTACCCTTTGAAGGAAATTTAAATAAAATAAATTATCATTATAAAAGGGTAATGTGAAAAAATAAATTGCAAAAAAACCCCATGCTACTGTCCCTTTAAGGGTTAGTTGACCGTAAATTTCCTTCGTTACAAACACAACTTACATTGTAAATAGGTGTACACAAAAATAACTCAGTTCAATATCTCTTTTAACAAATACAACAGTTATAAACATACTTACCGAGC
The DNA here is from genome assembly GCA_936450465.1 of Gibbula magus. Classification (NCBI taxonomy): domain Eukaryota; kingdom Metazoa; phylum Mollusca; class Gastropoda; order Trochida; family Trochidae; genus Gibbula; species Gibbula magus. Next base: position 8,205,190 of record OW388296.1, on the reverse strand, counting down.
ATCATGAATGCACCGATCATACAACCTGAAAAGTTAAATATTGCAATACACTTAACAAAAACTGAAGAGTAATTGTTTTCAAATGATTATCCTCGTGATAATGATATAATAGAAACTTATTCGGTTGAAGGAAAGAAATTAAATAAGACACTGGGCGCCAGGTGAGAAGTTTATTGCAATTGAAAGAAAGGCGGAAAAGAAACTTCTGTGCCACATATGAAGGATCAAAACCGACTCCGAGATTTTGTTTGGGTAGTAATCCCGCGCAAGGGGGAAGTTGAGAAGTCGAGATATCAAGGACTTACTATCCAAAGAGAACTAAGAAGTAGGTTTTAACCGGTCGAAGAGAATATACTTTTAATTATTAGTATTTAATTGAATCGATGGAATTTACTGGCTTCAATTCCTGTGTGAGGGGAGCACACCTGCGTTCTTTATGTGCTCGATCCGCTCCACCTATGCCCTGCACGTGAGATACATGAGCTATCCGTCTAGTGAAGAACACAGGTTCATACAGATAAACAATCACCAGCTTCGTCATGATCTTTTAAAGTAGGTAAGATTACCAAGGTTGTAATTGAAGGGTTCAGAAATCCAAACCAGAGATGGACACTTGATATCCTTATATCTTTATATACTTATATATTTTATATCTTTATATACTGTATATCCTGAAGGAAGACTTTGCATAAAACTTCAAACTGAGCTTCAACCCGATTTCAATACTTACAGTCTTTGAAAAAGCTCTGACCAATTCCTAAAGGCTTGTCTCGGCAGTCGTGTACCTTACTATGGGTATTTACTCTGGATATCAACACAAATGAACAAATCACCAGAGGTTATATACAATTTAGGGACCCTTGTCTTATCTTTTTTCATAAAAGCATCCCCATAGAAGCGTCCCTATAATTCAACACCATCTTGGTTGGTCAATACTCACGTTCTCCATTTACAGTCAAAACCCTCGACTGAACCAGAGACACAGTCTGCAAAAAAAGGATAATTTTAGTGTTAGACTGAAGTGGGTCTCTGAAATGAAATGGATTGAAAATGTCAAATTTCGCAATGAAAAACATGAAAGATTTATTTTCAGGCTTATGTTAAGATTTCCAGACGTTATCTGTTCTGTAAGAGGCGTTTTATATAGAATACGAAAAGGCGAAGGAAAATCAAATTCGATGGAAAGTCAAAATACTACTGACATTTGATTACAAGTATACATAGTATGTTTCTAGTCAGTGCTTACATTAATTAGTATTGCCATGTGATACAATGGGAATTGCCACTGAAACTATGTTCATGATTAAAATACAGTTCATACAAAACGTTTCTGGTAGATAGATTACCGTGACAGTTAAAACATTTTCCAACTTAGCTTTGTATAAACATGCTCCAATTTATGAAGAAACACGTATTTAAACAATATTTTGGACTTTCAAATATATATTATCATATATTATATTATTGTGAATGCTGGATCAGTCAATAACAGTCCACCATATTATGGATTCCTAATATAAAGACAACACTCTTAGGCTTACAATTCCAAACACAGCCAAATCCAACCTAACATAATCAAATACATGAATAAATAACGTTGTTGGAGCCTTTTTCAAATACAACCGAAACTTTCAGAACCAACTCACCAGCAGGACACAGCAGAGAAGCAGACAGACACGGACCATGTTGAGTGATGAATCTTCAGTAGCACGTGAACACCGATCTAGGAGTTGGGACTCTTATATACACGTGCAGTGAACACGTGCAATCGACACATCTCTTTATCAAAGGTTATCTCAACATAATCGTGACAGGTATCCAAATCATGGCACAATTAGTCACAGCTTGGGCGGATATCATGACGATATTAAAGTTGACTATTGAATGTCACATTTGCTTATAACAGCAAACGACAATATTCTGATCTATTTTGTCATCTTGACCAATGTATTGTGTCATACAGATGGCGTTCGGAGAGATTTTTTATTTTCTGAATTGCGAGTAAATAGACTTTATATACTGAACAGCATAACAGCCCATGGTTTGTCATATCATTAGTAAATGTCAGAGAACATGTTGAGCTATTGGTACTGTAGAGAACATATGGTTACCATTGCAAAGTCAAAGGGTATCAGTTCGCGAAAGTGCACGTCACATGTTGTCATGGTAACATGATCTGCATATGATTCTGGTAAAATTTTAAAAACTCGTGCTGTAATCCGAGACTTGCTCTGTGAAAAGGACCCCAAATTGTTACTCCAGCCTCAATGTTTAAGAAGTTAATACTTAGCAACAAAAAAAATATTGGCCGATTGCATTCTGAATAATAATACCTTGAAGTTTTACCAAAATGAGACCAATAGAACCATTCTGAATGAAATTCAAAATGACGCCATAACGTCAAATCAACATCAGCAAAGACAAGGGTTTTTCATGCGATGTTTGCACAAGTTCCAATTGCATTTAAAATCACATTGGGCCCTTCATCATCTGAACAGGAATGTGGCTGTTGTCCTAGAGAATGACTATGGCACAAGATAATGCTATGTATACGTTCTACACATGAATTGACTTGTCGTTATGTCTGCATGTTGTTCAACACGTTATTAACATCATGAATGCTCTGATAGTATAAATTTGCTCAATACAGCGTTATCAGTAATAACAAAAGTATTACAGTGGACTCGCGTTTCTTTTGCTGTTCAGTATATTACGGAGCTTTTTGCTAACACATTTACTTGATGCAGTTAATTGCCACTTGCAGTTGTTCAGTTTGTATTCCAATCAAGTTTAGACACTGACGTTCATATCATTTTGATAACACAGAGTTTAAAGGCCTAGGTTCGAATTCCGCTTATGTATAGCACTGTTCTACATGCAGTTAGATGCACTGCTATACTGTATTTCATCTCATTACCACCCATGATTCGCTAGCTCCAGACTCCAGCCGATGCTTGCAGGTGCTCCCTCAGTGCATAGGCAGAATGGTGTTGCGGGTTTATTATACTACCAGTCGTGAAGTAAAATAAAATAAAGTAAAATAAAATAAAGTAAAGTAAAGTACAGTGAAGTGCAGTAAAGTAAAGTAAAGTAAAGTAAAGTAAAGTAAAGTGAAGTGAAGTACAGTAAAGTAAAGTGAAGTGAAGTACAGTAAAGTACAGTAAAGTAAAGTAAAGTAAAGTACAGTACAGTAAAGTAAAGTTAAGTGCAGTACAGTACAGTACAGTACAGTACAGTAAAGTAAAGTAAAGTAAAGTAAAGTAAAGTAAAGTACAGTGAAGTGAAGTGAAGTGAAGTGAAGTGAAGTGAAATACTCTTGAAAGCGGCGTCAAACGGGAAATTCACTTCACCTGTTATGCAAAGTGTATGGTACTCTTAAGAGGTTTTGGTTGAAATGTAAACTTGAGGGAGGTGGAGAACGTGCGGGCCGAACCCCGAATGTTTACATTTTCAACCAAAACCAAGCGAAAGAAAATCGTGTATCCATCATTAAATATATTTCCTATGAAATGACGTAGCCATGCTGATGAAACGTGAACATTGAAAAAATATCGCAACAACGCAGCCGGGATTTATCTGACTTTACGCGAAAAGCTCATGCATCCCACACACTAGAAAGAAGTCCCTCTCCTCTCCCATATACCCACATTTCACAGATACCTGAAAATAGTCGATAAGTCGTCAGTGAGTTGTCATCCACTCGTAATAAGGTGTGTCTGAGTCCCCTTTAGTTGGGTAGATAAGTCTTCAAGAGTCAAAATTTCACTCCCGACTTTTTCAGTCGGGATATGCTCGTACTTTTCGAGCGGAAATTCCAGAAATTCCACCAAGTCGCATTCAGTCGTGATCTAGTCGTAAGTGGCTTGTATCTTAATCGATCGGATCGTAATAAGTCGTCTTGTCAGTCGTATTTACTCGTATCCAGTCGCATTGAGTCGTGGTGGTCGTGTGTGCGAGTTGGGAATAGGTCTTCCCCTCAAATACTTGCCGACTCACTCCAGACTTATGCCAACTCACGTACGACTAACCAATACTAAGCGACACGTTCCACGCGACAATGAGGCCAAATAACTTATACGTGATTTGTGTGTGGTTCGTTAGTGAGTTGTACCTGGGTAGTGACGACGAGTCGTCATGGTCGTGAACGAGACGTAAACCAGTCGTTATTGTCGTGAGTGGGTCGGGTCGGTCCTTGTCAGAGTCACGGTGGTAGATTCGAAAGATTCGGCAGATCGTTGTAAACGGGTCAGCAGTTTCTCCTCACTATGTCGTAAACAACTCGCAAAAATATCAAATTTGACAATTTGACCCCAAATTTTCCCCGACAAAGTCGTAGCCGAAAAGTTGAGAAGAGTCGGGAATAGTCGTGAAGACTTTTGGAAGTCGTAACTCAGTCATTCTCGGTTACCCAGGGTTTTATATATGCTCCGTTACTCTCCGCTATATCGTAACTGAGCATATATAAAACCCTGGGTAACCGAGGATGTAGCTCAGTGAAAAGGGTATTACTATCATTAAATTGAGGTGGAGGAAACGTGACCAAAGATTTCGTTTCATTGCCAGGTCCGTCGTTGTCCCGTGGTGGAGTGTCCAGTTAAACGTGCGATTGGATGCAGGTTTGAATCCCATCATGTCAAGTGTGAAATGTTAACTTAACATAATTTCCGGTTTGTTCTGTGATTGAACTTAAAACGTCAAAGGAGGTTATTCTGGAGTTAAGAATCCACGTTAAAATCTAACTTCAGGAAAAGGGATATTCTGTAGAATGTCCCAAGTACAGTGAAGATTTGGGTTAACAGGAGTATTGCAAAACTCACACTTAAACCTCGCCGACTTGAAAGTTAGTATTTGGCTGTACCATGCTAATATGCATATGCCTCTGCTAACGTTAACCGTATACCTTGGACCTCGCCTGTATCGAACAGTAACGATTACGTTTGTCCGCGTTATAGCGAAGGTTGTGAAGCAAGACATGGACGTGTAGTTCGTGTTATTTATCTTGTGAAAGATGCAAAATGAACCCCAAACTCTTCCTGTTTTTGAATAATTACAAAATATAATATACTTCTATTCAAAAGACTCATCTGTCAGAAGACAGGGGTCAACAACAGCCATAATTATATTTGTCAGAATGTTCAGTACTTTACTGTCGCCATTTTGATGCATACGAGGTAAACGATCACTAGAAAATCAGGGGATGAACCTAGTTGATACAAATATAGGTTGAAATATCATATGATTGGAATTATTTGTTTAGAAACCACTGTGTTGTGATTCGAAAGGATAGAAGGCTAGGAATAATTTTATACCGAATCTCGTCGTATATTGCCGGTAAAATCGGTAAGTGTACGATTGAATATGCAGATGTACGTAAATCTCGACAGTTTACGTTCGATAGCGACTTTTTAATAAGTTTGCAGTTTGCAATCGAGACTGATCGTATTAGTGCGGTTTGAGTATAAAGCATATTGACAGACTCGAAGGGAGGATAAGGTGCGACATAGATTAGGCTTAACACTCGCTGACAGTATATAATGATTGTAATTTAATAACTTTATGTCAGTGAGTACTTTACATTTAACTTGTTTATTTTATTGATATGCTGAATGTTTATACATACCAAACTCGATCAATGACGACGTCTACGCTTACTGATGTTGTTTGTCCGCATGTAACTTGAACAATTCAATAAGTCAGACCCGTTGTCACTGTTTGACAGAAACTCGAAAGATACAATCTTAGATCTTTATGTTGACGTTAGATGCAGCGTGCTGCATGGCAGACACCACACTGCGTTGTATAGTTGTCCAGTCACGTCTTTGAGAAGCGGGGCCAAGGAACATGAGCTGCACCTTTCTCTTCGTGATGGTTTCGTCTCAACTTCCCATCTCAACCTCGGAGATAGTTTCTTCAGTTTGGAAGAGCCTAGGTCAAAACTTCAACGTCTCCTCGCTGCAGGCAATATCTTCGACGCCAGCCGAGTCTGTAATCCACTGCGGTTCCCTGGCTCTGACACCGTCAGTAGAAATGTTCGGCTTCAGTCAAGTTGAGAAACAATGTGTACATTACAGTACGGGTTCAACCGCGCTAGTGTCGGGAACAGAGAACTCAGGACTCGCCCTGTTCAGAAGGAATAATGGTTCGTTAATTAGACATTTACTATTTTTCATAATACTTGGTTTGCCTTTTATTCGTGCCGAAAGACCACATGTGCTGATTTAAGTTTGAATAAGTTGGCTTGATTTGCAAATTCATACCGTGTCGGCAAGATATATAAATTACTTGTTCCTATGAACACCAAACAACAGCCTCTACATGTGCAAAAACCGAAATTACACGTCCAATGTATATGTATACACATTGATTAATTATATATATATATATATATATATATATATATATATATATATATATATATACACACACATATATATCAAACAGTACCAACCCGTCTCTGTGTTTTAGTCTGTTATAGGTATGTTTACAAAATTACGTTTGACCAACAGACGTGCGTCATTGTCCAGTTTTCGATCATAAAACACGACATTTACAATATATTGTCACTATATTGAATGAACTAGCATTAAACTGATCACTTTCAGCAGCTATGAGCAGTTCTCGACAAAATAACACAATATATAACACAATGCATAACACAATGTATAACACAATGTATAACGTTTGACACAATGCTACTCCAACAACATACTAAATGGTTTAAAAAAAAGAAGATTTTAACACAATTCACTTGAAACATTACTGAAGATACATTTGGTGGATTTAGATTTTATACCCCACTTCCGGTCTCGTTGCTATGGTTTCTTTTGTTACACTTTTAGGTGTATTAGCCGATACGCCTATACTTTTAAGCAACTAAGAAATCAATGGAATAAATTTCCTAAATTTCCAAATCTAAGTGATGCTATTTTATAAAATGTTATATATGAACATATAAGACACCTGGAATCGAACCTGTGTCATGTTGCTTTCTGGCCGAACGAACTAACCATTACACCACGAAACCAGTTGAAACTTCGTACATTTGTTCATGACCAGATGAATAAGGTTCTTATAATGCATGTTATAATTCAATTAATTTTTGTTTTTCTTTTTATATAAGAATGTTATTTAATTTTGGATGCGAAATGTCTTAACATACTGAAAGTTGCTTCTGTTTTCTCTAAACTTTGACCATGTTGACATTAGCAATGCAGTTTATGGCGTTTGATGTACATTTCAGCAAGATGCACGTGCGTCTTGTAATATATCGCTTAATATTATTGAATCATATTTCAGTAAATAATAATTCCAAGTAAAGTTTTTGGTAATTACTATCCGGATTAGAATTCCGGTTCCACTTTTAGTAGAAACGCTTGCATTATGGTTGTCAATGTAAACATGCCTGAATAAACATGGATCAACATAATCTACTGTTCTTTGTACCTTGGAAGTGCTATCCCTGACTCACAACAACATAACATATCAATTATATTTCGAGCCCCAAACATGGGTAACCATTCAACGCAGCACGGGCTGAGCGTACCCGGGAGTTGTCACAGATGAGACCCCAGTTCGGTTGTGCGTTTCATACACAAGCTTGTTTACAGCTGTATTTGTTTAGAAATGTTATGAAATAGTATCCGTTTACACTGGACCGTAAGTGGGGTATAAGACAGATATACCCATACTTTTCCTCATGTATCAAATGATACCCTTCGCTTTTCCCCGTGGAGCCTTACTCAGCATGCGCCTCGTTAGAGCCCCACGGGGAAAATTGTAGGGTATCATTCGATCACTTACACTTTGACAAAATGAAGCACAGGCCTACATTAATTCAAAGAATGAATACAATGAGAAGTGAACCCATCCATCGGCGCTGCGATCGTGGAAGGCTTTGCTACGACGTGACAAGACATTACTGATCTAATATGAACTATGAACTATTTATTACTTTGTGGACATTCTGTAGGTTAATGTGCTTTATTACTAAAAAGTACTTCTCCCTTCACTTAATACACAAAATCAAGTAAATACTGATCTTTAAAGCTGTAATAATTAATTACCGCACCACAGATTACCAATTACTGTGCAGAAAATTAGAGCTTCCACCAGAGTCGGTAACTGGATTCAAGATTGCAAAACCCTAAGTGTCACAAATATGGACAGTTCATTCTATGTGCATAAGTTATAGGTATGAATAAACATTATTCTAGATCGTTTCATTTCTTGACTTATCTCAGTACCAAAGGCAACATTTCATGCGGGAATTAAAATGCAGTCACAAAATAACTTACATTATGCTTTTCCCGTGCTTTGCTTGATCGAAGCAGTACAAACATTATTACCCTGTTGTCGATATATGGTCAATAAATTTCCTAAAGCAATTAGACATAACTCTCACCAGTCTCCATTTCTAGCTAATTTAAGCCGTGCAGCATTTCCAACACTTTTCTATGCTAACGAATCAGAGCCAACTATGCAATTGAGGTGCAGTGCTCCACTATGTTAGCACGAACAAGTGAAGGAAATGCTGACAGGCTTAAATCAGCCAGTAATGAAGACAGGAAAACATTGAAAACGGAAACTGATTATTTTCGCAATAAACATTTATTGTGAAAATACTATCAATCAGTGGAAATGCATTTAAGTAAATATATCAGAAAAACAGAAGCCAGTAAAACAGTAGCCAAACTGAGCATAATGGCAAACATTGCTCTGAGAATGTGATGATAATGTGCAGGTGTCACATTTCAGCCCTTTTCATGCATAAACAGCTGTCTATCAATCATGGCAAAAGTTTATTTTGAATATGGTGACCATATTCAAATGGAAATTTATCTCACACATTTATGATCTCATGACAAATAACTGTGTACAAGTTTCACAGAGCACAGCCCATACATCCCATAAAAGTGCATTTATAAGTTAAAGGACTGTTACGAGTACTCTATAAGACTCTAAAATGTTTTTAATTATGTAGCGTGGCAGATGCAGGTTTCCAGTCCTTCTCCCCTCTTTGACACCGGACTATCCAAACCTTTCGCCACGTAGCATCGATCTTTTCACTAACTGGAACTTTCTTCAAGGCTTTGATGAATTACTACACCCCAAGCTGCACAATATACCATATCAACTCAAAAACTGTCTCGAAATCTACGTATTCAACCAATTCTTCCTCCAAACTTATATTTTCCCCATTCACTGTGTTAGTACAATGACCGGCCGTAGAGCATCTCTGATGTCACAGCCCAACCAATGTTTTTAAAAGTATATTTTATTATAACAGAATATAAAAGTTTATACATATTCTCCTTTAAAGGTACATCCATTGTGTTGTTGGGGGTCACATATTGCAAACGTTATTAATGATGTTACTTATTGAGAAGTACCGACTGTTTCCGAAAACTACCACTTTGATGATAGTAGACTAAGCATATTGACGATACGAAGGTAAAAGTAGTGATTTCTGATCGAAAACCGGACAATGCACAGCGTGTGGCGCGCATCGATGAGTCAAACGTATTTTTTGGAATCTTATTCATACCAGACAAGAAGACAAGTTTGAGTTGATGGTGTTTAAAAGGTCAGATAACTACTGTGCATGTAATTGGGACGTGAAGTCTCGGTTTCTGCACATGCATAAGGATGTTACTCAATTTTAATTGGAAACTAATAATTATGATATATTTGGCAATTGGGGATAAATATGCAAGCTGAGTGAATGTATTTGTATTGTAGACAGCAAATGTGGTGAGTTGGAACGTATTAAAGCCAAATCAAATTGTGTGTTCAATGAGAGGAAAGTATATAGATAGTAATGGTATATATTTACAAACTAGTTACAATCACATAAATTAATATTATTTGCTGAGTTTGTTATATGTCAGCATGAATAGCCTATATTCAAATGTGATTTTCATATCAAGTGTTTGTTTGTTTTCCACAGATGAGGAGACGGACTGCGTTGGCGTCTCTTTCCAATATACACCCTGTGTGTCTGTACTATCCCCGATGAATTGGCAAGATGCAAAGGACGCATGCGCGAAACACGTGACCAACGCGCACCTGTTGGAACTATCAGAGTTCACTCGCATCGAAGGGATCAATGAAACTGTTGATGGTTAGCATGTTTTCCATTATATATGCTAAATTGTCAGATAATGTCCCTGAACCTCGACACGAGGCTAATATCACATTCGACATTGCGTTTCAGCGATGGGATTGTTATTAAATCTACCGCTTTATATTGACTGTTAGACTCTGGAGGCTGCTCACCGATTGAAACACTCTTAGAAAGATCAGATCTAGAGTTGGATTAGTAACAACTTTCCGCTAATGAACAAGATTCCATGCACGTTTTACATGAAATCTCAAACCGCAGACGTCATAAAATAATTACACTATTGTTGCTACAGAGCGTTGTAGAATTTGGGTCTTTGAATTTGAAATTTAGAAGTGGCATGTATAAGAACAGGAAGATTTTCTGGATAACAACTTCTGTAATGTGAAAGTAAACGATGTTTTAATTATAAACATACTATTAGTTCGGGGTATAACCTCACGACGTTTCGGAGTAGGCCTATATGCTCACTCCATATCTGATGTAGGAGTGAGCTCATATACTCCAAAACGTCGTGTATTTTCACATTAAAGAAGTTTTTAACCAGAACATTTTGGATTTGTGTTGACAAAACATGAAATTTAACTAAAGATAAAATGGGTTTACAAGCATCCTGCTCCCTCTGTGTGTTGTAATCCGTTACCCTACCTAATATGTTTAGTGTGTAGTACGGGAGCTTACCTACGGAACCGTAGAGGGGACATTTCCCGAGAATTATTTTTTCAATATTAAGTCGTGGCCACGACTTAATATGTCGTGGCCACGACTTAATATGTTGTGGCCACGAGATAATAAGTCGTGGCCACAAGATAATAAGTCGTGGCCACAAGATAATATTTCGTGGCCACGAGATACTATTTCGTGGCCACGAGATAATATTTCGTGGCCACGAGATAATATTTCGTGGCCACGAGATAATATTTCGTGGCCACGAGATAAGAAGTCGTGACATCTTATCTCGTGGCCAATACATATTATCTCGTGGCCACTACATCTTATCTCGTGGCCATGACTTATTATCTCGTGGCCACGAAATATTATCTTGTGGCCACGACTTATTATCTCGTGGTCACGACTTATTATCTCGTGGCCACGACTTATTATCTCGTGGCCACGACCTATTATCTTGTGGCCACGAAATATTATCTTGTGGCCACGAAATATTATCTCGTGGCCACGACATATTAACTCGTGGCCACGACTTAATATCGAAAAAAAAATTCTCGGGAAATGTCCCCTCTACGGTTCCGTAGTCTCCTAATCTGGTGAATGCCAAAATTCCTCGATTTTAAGTAATTTCATTTGCTGGTTATTTTTAGCCGTTCCGTGCATGTTCCGTTTTAAACATGCACTCAGATTATTAAGTAGTTTAACGCATTATTGTTCCATCCGTCCATCTGTCCATACGTCCGTCAACGTTTTCAACTTCTTCTCAAGAACCAGTTACTCTGGAGAGCTGAAATTTTCTCTAGGCCAATGGCGATTTTAAATTGTATATTTAGTGACCCTGTGACTCCAAATATGGGTAATATGGCCTTAAAAAAGGTATATTCATCTTCTTTTCCAGGACAAAAAGTGCTAGAAAGCTGAAATGCTGTGTACAGACTTCTTATCCAATGGGGATTTATAAATATATATATAGTAATACCAACGATTCCGTCCGTCCGTCCTTCCAATTTTTGTCCGAACGATTACAGAAAAACTATTCATCTCATCCTTTTCAAATTTGGCACATTTTTTCTTCACCACTAGTCCTCCCTGAGAGTAGCAGTGCGAAGTTTAAACCGAATTGGTGATGATTTTAAAAAAAATAAATATTTTTTTAAAATTTTTGGCGATTTAAATTTGTTTTTAACTTAGTCAAATTCTGAGCATTTTTTGTCAGATCGATTACAGAAACAAATATTCATCTCATTCTTTTCAAATTTGGCACATGTCTTCTTCACCACTAGGAGAGGTGCAGTGCAAAATGTAACATGATTTGGTGAATTTATGAAATTTTGGCGATTTTTTTGTATTCGTTTTCTTCGACATATTCGGAGCTAGAACGAATGAAGCTACTTCTGTGTTGTGATTTGTTGACTGTATCATTTTATTTTTCATGTAACTTTCATCAAAAGCTACTTCTGTGTTCTTGTTGATTTTACTATTTTATATTTCCACTGGTTATATTTTGGAAGAAGTTACATTTTCTTTCTTTTCAGCCATAAACTGCTGTATTTCCCTCACTGTGCTTCCATGTACCTGTTGTTTCAAGTCACTCGAATGAATCATTATGATGGATTAATTTCCAAAATAAAGTTGAAATCGGTCGTAATGGTAGTAGTGTATTATTTTACACCTACCTTTTCAAGCTACTATTATTCCTACTTTTAATTAAACCACCAGTTTTACATGAAGAGACTTGTCCTACCCTTTTCACAAACACTTTAATCTGAGCAATTTCATTTCATAGCTTACGCTCACTTTTTTGCTTGTTAATTGTAGGTTTTTGAAGGGCATTTAGAAGTGGTATACATAAGAGCAGGTAGATTATCTGGATAACAACTTCTTTAATGTGAAAATACACGACGTTTCGGAGTACATACTCACTCCTTCATCAGGTGGAATGTAAGGGAAATAACAAATTGTGATTCATTTATTTTGCAAACAAAACAATGGTGGGGAAACTCAATCAGGGAGATTAACATGCATGAGAACGGTATACAATGGGGATTTGTACAAACATGAGAGGGGTTCTTGTTAATTGTAGAACTGGTGACCCAAAACATGGGTCATGGGGGTCATGACCTAAAAAATAGTTTTCATCTTCTCAAGTACTTCAAATTAGTTATATCTGTGACAAGAATTCTTCTGGAAAATGTAAATTTTGAAATTTATTTAGTTTATTGTTTGCCAATGGCTCTATAATTTCTTCTCTTCTGTTGAGTTTTAGTGAATGTTATGCTAGACTTGCTTGAATAACGCGTTCGCAATTTTTTAAAGCTCGGCTGAACATTATGCCCCATGACCACTTTCATTTGTTAATTTTGTTCATTTGTCATTTGACAAATTGGAATCCCTTTTAATGAATTCCGAAAGTGACCATAGAGTATGACAAATGACCTTTAACCCTCTGTTTTGATATTCTCAGCTTACTACTGGACAGACGCGAAGTATGAAGACAAAATTTGGCTGTGGTCAAAGAGTGGCAACCTTGTTGATGGTTTGTCCTGGGCTCGCGGACAACCTGCACCCTACCTTCAAGTTGATGTATGCGGTGCGCTTTCTCTACACTCCCACTACGAACTGTGTGCTTTTGAGTGTTCAGAAAGTCTACCTGCCCTATGTGTGTACCCTAGGCAGGGTTGTGACTGTCTCTAGTTGAGGGTGTACCTGTCTCTAGTTGAGGGTTGTGACTGTCTCTAGTTGAGGGTTGTGACTGTCTCTAGTTGAGGGTTGTGACTGTCTCTAGTTGAGGGTTGTGACTGTCTCTAGTTGAGGGGTGTACCTGTCTCTAGGGTTGTGATTCACAGGAACTTTCTAATATCGTTATTAAAAGTTCGTGATATCCAAACTATCGGTTTTTTAAAATACTATAAATATACTTGTTCAACTGACCAATCAGAACGTTTTACTAGGGTAGATTTTCGAGTTGGAAGAGATATTTATGTTATCTAAAGGGTCGACATGATATGGCAACCAGGTTTAGGGGGCAAAATGTATAGTTGAGAGGTACGTGTATATAATTTTGAATTTCACCGAATTATAAGCGTAAAATTCTGTCTGAAGTCGAACCTAGTCAAGATCGACAGTAATGACTGCGATAGCTCCTTTAGTCTAATGTATGTAGCCAGGGTGTAATTTTTACCTCATCTGGTCTGAAAGGCCCGATGGGCGCATATGGCATGGCATCCGGCGTCCGTCCGTCCGTCCGTTCGACCGTCCGTCCGTTCGTCCATCCGTCCGTTCGTCCATCCGCCCGTACATCCGTCTGTAAACTTTTCACATTTTCGACTTCTTCTCCAGAACCAGTAACTCTAGAGAGCTGAAATATATATATGTACAGACTTCATGGCCAAGGCAGAGTCTTTCTCCATAAGGTATGGCTTGGGCCATGTTCAAGAGAGGTTTCAAAGTAATCGCTCAACCTCTTTTGAACGCGATTGCTCAATGTTGCGCTACGTAGCAAGGCGAGCAAACTTCGAGGAATCGCTCCGTGTCGTTCAGGAGAGAATGCGCTACATTGAGCGCTACATTGAGCGCTACATTGAGCGATCAATGAGCGATTATAGGCGCTCGCTGTTATAAAACGGAGCCCAGATGTCCTGCAGTGTTGATGGCAATTGTAAAGTTACTGCTTCTGAAGCGTAATAAAATCCTTTTAAAGTGAGATGGAAGTGAAGAGTTGAGATAACATTCAACAGTCAGTAGTGATTTTGGATTTATATTGTTTATATGAATAAGAGGCTCATAGGTTATTTATATTTTCAATCCAAGGTTGTTGTAGGTTGTCAAGTAGTCTGTTTAAACATTGCTAGAAAATAATTTTGTCTCCCGCATCTTGGGTTATCAATACATATCCAACTCCAAATCTGAATAAAATATTTTTAATGTGGGTGTGAGGTGCGTCCAGTATCATCTAGGGCTGTGAGCCATTTTGTAGCACTGATGGGGTACTCTCTCAGGGGCCATCTGTATCAGCCTACACCAGAACTTGACAGCTCTTGTCATATATATAAGCTGCAGTGGAGCTCTACCACATTCACCAAGCACCATTGCATTACAAGTATCCTTTGACACTTTGAGAAAAGATTTGCACATTTTCACTTGAAAATCTTCAATTATTTTGAAATATCTTATTCCCCAAATTGTTGATCCATAGCACATGATAGGAGTAACAATACTGTCAAATATGTTTAATAAATCTTTACAATTGATATCACCGAGTGCCCTCTTATATATATTTATTGTCATTATTGCTGTGGAACTCTGTGTGAAGCTAAGGAAGTTTGAGCCTGTGCCCATACCAGTTTGGGTGTAAACAAAGCACCTAAATATCTATAGAAGGGTACTTTTCATAACTTCTTAGAGGTCCACCATTTCTAAATACTTCAGTTTTGTTTTCTTCAGGTTTACTTTCATTCCAGTTTCTGAGCAAAATAATTCAAGAGAATCTATTTTCTTTTGGAGTTGAACAGCTGAATAAGCTACAGATGAAACATCATCTGCAAACATTATGGCAAAAACATTTTTAAAATCATGTGAGATAAAAACACTTTCTCCTCCAACATCTTCCAGTTTCTTCAAGAGCTTATTCATATGATAAATAGTTGTGGAAATAACCTTAAATATCTTGCTGTCTAAACTCTCAAATCTACCTCTCACACTGAAGAGTTCCACACCACTGTCCCTGTTTACGTCGAACCATTTTCTTCCAACACGGAAAACCGTTTTCTATGGATACGGCTTATCTGGTCGTGTAATGGAATGTTTTTTCCTCTAAAGTAACGATATATTGTATATTTTTAAATAATGAATGGCAAATCTGAGAAAACATCATATGCAAAAAAACGTGCTTCAGCGCCTTAATTTTAGTCTAGAAGAAACATTTTTCGTGAAATGTGTTCTGTTTGGGTCAACGTAAAGTTTTTTTGTTTGATTTGAAATCATCCAAGCTTTAAATACATAATCTAAACAAAATATTCCGACAATTGAACAAATATTAACCGATTTACCTACATATGTAAATTACGACTTAAAGATGCATCCATTTTGTTTCATAAAATTTTATTTGACTTTTATACGTTCCAACATACCATATGTGCTTGTTACAGTACAAATAATTTCACCCAACCTGATGTTCATCCCCAATGGGCAAATATATCATAATTACTAGTTACCAATTAAAAACGAAAAACATCATTATGCATGTGCAGAAACCGTCCAATTAACACGGACAGTAGTTATATGACCTATTTAACATTATCAACCCGAATTTGTCTTTTTGTCTGTTGTAAATAAGATTCCAAAATTACGTCAATCGCGATGCATTGTCTGGTTTTCGATCAGAAATCACTACTTTTACCTTCATGTCTTCAACATACCAAGTTGACTATCATCATAATGGGAGTTTTCGGTAACAGTCAGTACTCCTCGATAAAATAACATCATTAATAACGTTTGGAATATGTGAGCCCAAACAACACAATGGATGTACCTTTAACAGTTCTAGTCTAGCAACTTTCCTTGGCAATCCAAATCAGTTGACCATGTTTCAATACAATTCATGATGTTGCCAATACATATGTCATACGTTTTTTCCTGGGTATGAGATCGGAGTACACATTAGACACACAGTGTGGAAACACATTAACTTTAGTTGTACAGACATGTATCTATCAGTATAGCATAAATATCACATTGCATATTCGTTCACTGGAGGAAATAGAGTCAATAGAGCCAATAGAGCCAATAGAGTCAATAGAGTGCTGAATCGAACCACTCGAATACACATTTGTACTTGAAGGGACATTAAACAATGTTTTGCACTAGTGCAAGTATCGAAAATATGACATGATGTATGTGGATATCAACATAAACAATGTATGTATATTAACGATACAATTTAAACCACAGAACTAATCTCGCACACCTTTCTGCCATTTCAACTGAAACAAAACAATTCAGCAAATATACACGCTTGGAATAGTAAATGATAGTTCTGTTTGCAACCTTGGCACGAGACAAGAGCGCGGGTAACGTCACGTTCAACACGGCAATGTACAACAATGCACCGTATAAGGTAACGTTGTCAAAACACAGGACTTCCAGCCTTGGCACGTTCGGTACAGAACCAGCACGGTCCTATCTGTCAATCAGTATTTATCCAGATTGATTGATTGCAACATTTTTATTCTTCTGCATATTTCACAGTCACTGGACACCTTGTTACTTAGATAACCAATGTGGTACAGCTGCTGGATGGTGTGAATTATTGATACGTTGTTGAATAGGACGTATTCATTCAAATTGTCAGGACGTCTCGGTAAGGCTCAGTTATTGGTTGGTGTTCCGTCTGACCGTCAACTTGTACAGCAGCTACACATGAGGCTTTAGAAAGTCTCTCTTATCTTTGTCCTGATATATCTTTACCGTTAACTTAAAACTTCCCGTCTTCGCTACACTGTCACATGAAGTCCAAAGTTGAAACAACAATGCAAGTGTAAGCCAATACCGTGTAAACTCTTCTGAAGACCTTAGCATTAGCAGACTGGTCTCTCTGTAAGTCCAACGTGGGTACCAAGCATGTTGTTCAGAGCTACGTATCTGATGTTCCTCTTAGTGATGTGCACGATGGCTGAGTATATTTACGACTTCTGGAAGGCCATGGATCCTGGCTACAACACATCCTTCCTGGTCCCGATGGAAGATCTGGAGACGGAGAGCAGTCTACTCCAGTGCAGTGCTCTGGCTCTAGATAACGGACTCGACGCGTTCGGGTTCGAGGACAATACGAGCACCTGTTCCCTGTTGGATGTCGACTTCTACGCAGCTCACCACTGGCGCCCTGAACCTGAGATCAGGATCTTCCTCAGGGATGTAGGTTCGTACATGTCTTGTTATGTCGCTCATCGTCTTTGCTCAAACATTTCCTAACATCATGGTCAGTCATGTCAAGTCTCATATATATAGCAGATCGGTATCTTCTAGGATGTAGATAGGTGCGTGTCTTGTAATGTAGCTCAATATTCTCATCACAGGAGGTCAGCATCTATGGTTAGATGTAAGTACATGTCTTGTAATTTACCTCATCGTGTGTAATTGACATTCCTTCATTAGTCGATTCAAGGCATCTAGATTCATAACTAAACTACCGGGCAAGAGAAAGATTTACTTTGTCTTTCGAAGTTGTTATTAAACAATATTCAGTCATTTTGGAGAAAATTGCCAAAACATTAAAATCATGTAACCTTTTAATTAATATTGGTCATCGCCTTTAGGAAAAAAAACCCCTTAAAATCTTACAAACGTCACACCAGAAAGACGTGGGTAACCTCTGAAAATTGACCAAAAAATGGGCGACGTTTACCAAAGTTGTAAGAATCATAATTAAAGCATTACTGTTGGTAATGTGATGTAACAATACAGACGGGTTGGAAGGATATTGGACAAGCCTAGAACAGAGAGAACAATTGTCTCTTGGCTTCATGAAGCTAGAACAGAGAGAACAATTGTCTCTTGGCTTCATGAAGCTAGAACAGAGAGAACAATTGTCTCTTGGCTTCATGCAGGTTCACATCCATTTACGTTTGACGACCGTCAAGCCAGTCTCTAAGTGACGTATTGGACGACGAATACCATACATGTCCCCATGTCTGTCCACCAGGCAACTTCGGTCAGGTGGAATTAGAGCTTTTCGACTGTTCAGTGGGCATCTATTGACCAATTTACTTCGATATTTGGCTTAAATTGCGATGAGAGCGTCGGGTTATCATACACCTTTTAACCTTTATTTTTTCAAGATGTCAAGGCTTATCATTGATAGAAAAACTCCTAGACGGTTTAAAATGACGTGTTAGGGGCCAACCAAAACCTTTCCGTGAGACAATCCATGTCATATCGACTTCCCATCCGATGTACATACGCTCAACCGCAAAAGAAACGTCACCACATTTTCAACAGTGTAAAAAAAACGAAAAATACTGCTGCCTGAGAAAGTAGATTTTGAATGTATTCGATAGACATTTGTTTCATAAAGAAGTAATCACAATTTCATGCATCAGAGTAAGATAATTTTATTTGTATGTCAGTTCAAATACGCTTGGGGTGCTGAAATCCCTTTTCAAATTGGTTTTTGGCCAAAGTGTTTGTCATTCAAGTAAAAAGAAACGTAGGACAAAAACATAAAACAAGCCAAAAAGCCCTTTTTGACTCTCCTATCTCGTCTAGTTAAGGAGATTAGAATTTTTTCTCCTTAAAACGCGTTTTTCTCCGAATTATGAACAGATAATGTTTTGAAAATTCGTTTAGTTGGCTTCTGAAGACAATATGTATCTCTGTTTCAGACGTGTTCATTACTCGTGGATTGAATTATCTTGCAATTTGTATGGTGACGTTTCTTTTGCGGTTGAGTGTATATTGACACAGTGTGTCGATACTTCAGGTTGATACTACAAGTTGTATACAACTGGCACAGTGTGAACGTGTCTTTGCTATATATTCCAGGTGTAATCCATGACGACTATGTGGACGGGTGTGGCTTCCATATGCCGATCGTCGAGACTCTGCTAACCTGGAACGAGGCTGAAACGGAGTGCTGGAACCATCAGGCTAATCTTCTGGAGGTGGATTCCGGGATCCACGAGTGTGTCATCATGCAGCTCCAGTACCTCAGTACGTGCTGCTATTTTATAAACTCCTATACCATCACTCACCCGTGGAAGATACTGCAATGTAATATGTACCTACAGCAATATTGAACTGTGTAATATCGCTGAAAGTAAGACGTCACAACAGTGCTATGATTTGTTATGAAATGATAAATGATTTGATATGAAAATCGCTTTCGCTCGTTTGATATCAAATTATTAACTAGTTTAATAAAGCACGGTATAACATGTACTGTCGTAAAGTATCCTATGCATTGATTTATTTAAAAACATTAGTATTTTATCAGAAGAGTTTGTAAAAGTCATATATTCTATTAAGAGGTTGTAGCGCAGTGATATTTAACGCCGCATTTTGTCTGAGTTCGAACCCCGCTGCGTCGTACCAAAATTAGCCCACCATTAGGAGTTTACAAGACGCCGTCGCGAGCGCTGTTGTGTCACAAACAGTTGTACAAATAGAGTTTCTAATCACATAGATTGGCAATAAAAGGCATTAGATTGCTTTAGATTGCTGATGAATGGTTGTAAAGGCCAATGTTACTTGCGGGACCCCCACCCCGTGTCTGGCTCGGCCACCGCTTAGGCGAGACTATGACAAGACCACAGAGTTTAATATCCTAAAATGATGATAACTGAGAGACTTCATTTTATTTCATTTTTTATAGTTTGATTTTTTGGCCTCATTAAAAATCGAATGTTCAGAGCTTAATCGTGTGTCTGAACGTTGTGGTTTGGATGGTTAATTACCCATCTAAATTGACCTTTGAGTTACGCGATTCGATCATTGAAAGCGAAATTAGATAGAACCATAGCCACAATGATACGGAACTACATTCAAAGCGGATATGATAGTTTACATAACACTTAAACAGTGTGGCTTAGGTACAAATGTTGCGAAACCTGAACCAGTCAACACTATTATATATACGGCAACAATCCTGGCTCCTTTTTTTGCCGATAACCCTAACTATAAACTTTTAACGAGTTGTTTTTCACAAAATAAAAGTGAAGCACATGAATGTCCCCAGATAATATGAAAACAGTGAACGAAGGTTTGTACTGACTTTGTCTGACAGATAAATTAGACAGAAGGCAGTAGACTCAGTGAGATATATCATATATGCATCTATTGCAAGTATCGGCGGCGCAGTCACAAGATTCTCAATATAGCGATGTGAAAGTAACGATAGGTTTGTTTTAAAAAAAAGAACAAATATTGATCGGACAGATAATTTTCGGAGTATGTTTCGGACATCTTATACCACTTCAATAATATATAATATATCATATATGATGTTTTCGAATTACTTGCCATTTAGATAGTGAACAAATACAACATGGTTATATTTGGGATAACACTACCTTCAGTATGAATATGATGGTGTTGTGCAATATCTTGAATTGCACAATTGGATATGTGAGGAAATGACGCTATCACTTTTACTGATGTATTTTACTTATGTTTCAGGGAAGCCGAGTTCAAACAGTTACTGGGTGGATGGGCGGTACCAGATGGGGATGTGGGAGTGGTCAGTGTCTGGATGGGGCGTGGAGGACATCCTCTGGTTGCCAGGGGAACCAGACAATCATCCATCAAAGAAGTGCGTGTTGCTTGAGGCGGGGGGAAGTTACGGGTTGAGATCTGCGGGCTGTTCAGAGAGACATTACGCCCTCTGCGAGTACTGGCCGCCAGCGTAGACTGGCAGGTAGAGGGACCTCTCTATTTATTTAAGATAGATCATGGTTGTGGAGGGAAAGACGGTGCATCATGCATCTGGTGATTGCTGGGAATGATTCGACAGGGGCTCGGCAACTTCCCAACGCAAGGCATAACTCTTGCTAGTCTGCAACATTAGCTGATTAAGCCTTGCCGCATTTCCTTAAGGTTTTGGTGCTAGGAAATCGGAGCCCACTATGCATTTCAGGTGCAGCGATCCACTATCTTAGCTTACCACGGTAAAGTAAGGGAAATACTGCAAGTCTTAAATCAACCAGTAATGGAGACTGGCGTAGGGAAATTGCTTCGTCTGCTGTAGAGAAATGTTCCACGTGCAGTGTAGTACCACCCATGGTTCACTATTTCCAGTCGATGCTCGCAGGATTCACCGTAATACATACATATAGCCACATGGTGTTGCGGGCTTTCTCCCTGCAATAATACTAACAGCCGTGATGTAAGTGTAATAGTTTCGAAAGCGGCGTTAAACAAATCACCACGCTTCGTATATATAAATGACCCCCACCTACGATCGACAGTATGTTTTTTTTCTAAACGTATTTAGACGTTGACTTTGTTTCGAACAGTGTTTACAACTTAATAAATAAATAGATACATTTTAACTGAACCCATGCAGTTTATTGTGTTTATTTATAACCATTCTTAATAGCTTTAAAATACCAAACAAGTTTTAAATATTTCTAATTTTGTTGTGCACTTACTGCAACGCTTTCCATAACCAAATTTCAATTATCAATATATTGATATTCTCTCTGTATTTATTTGTTTATGCTTGAACTATTTACACCAGGTCTATATATATATATATATATATATATATATATATATATATATATATATATATATATATATATATATATATATTCAATCGCTTAGAAATACATATCCCTAAACAGACCCTGCGCTAGTGGGGTAAAAGTGTACACGCAGCGCTGTGTATGAATATGATTTCAACTTGGCGAGATGAGATATATAAGCTTTCTACACTGCTAGGGCATATTTGCTTAAACGTAATCACAATTAGTTAATGAATAATTAGATGAGTGACCTCCAAGTTCTTTCAATTTACATTTTTCTTTTGGATGTGTTTTCTGTATTTATTGGCAGAGTGCTTGGGGGGAAAGGATGATTGGGTATTTAAGCTCATTAAATACAACCAAGCTCTTCAAATGGCTCAAATGTATTTGTTGAAGTCCATGAGTCTGGTAGCAGATACACAGGCGAAATCTAATCGAACTGATAAATTTTAGAGTTGTGGTACCCTTAAGTAAACTGTAAACAACTTCAAGAAACCATCAAAATAAACGTTTTCATCTTACAGAATAGTCCTGACATGACGAAACCATTTTGCAGAAATAAAATTGTTCATATCACTAATTTGAGAATCTTGCCTTGCGTTTTAATAATTTTACAGTACGAACTCCGGCAAAGTATTAAACGCTGGCGGGTTCAGTTTTCTTTCATGTCTTCAAATCAAAGTATAGTAATGCTATGGTCGATTCTGATACTATGGAAACAGCCTTGTCTAATTTAACATGTTCTACCATAAAGTATGTCTTCCTAGGTACTTTTAGCACGTTTTGACGGCATTAGTTATTCACAAACATTACTTTTTGAATACCTTGCGTGGGTTCGAATCCCGCATGGGACTCTGCCCGAAAAAGTACAAGAATTTGTACTATTGAAGGTAGTGTTATCCCAAATATAACCATGTTATGTTTTGTCTCTATATATTAGGGGTTTGTAATGTTAAACAAGTGTTTGCAGAAATTTGATTTTCAGGTATTTGTCTGTCCTACAATCAACCCGTGATATGTCAACTAACTCATTTGGATCCTCAAACAAGTCGATATTGTTTATTTATTCAAACAACACTGAAGCTTGGACACGAGAGCCTGACTCCGTGAAGGAAGTATACAATGGAGAAAAAACAACCAAATTCAAACATACTTCAATAACAAATTAGTTTACTCTTAAATCTGGTTTCAACCAATGTACAACTGCATACATGATACATGCTAGATATATTTGAGCGGCTGGACGGTGATGAGAATTGATCATACAAAATCTAACAGTGCCAAGTTTTCTAGTGACGTTATTATATTGGACCGCGTCAAACAATGCATGATTCTTCTACGTTACAACCCATTCATGGTCGTAATTTAAGGTTGCTTCGATGTTGGTTCCATTTGAATGGGATCTATAACAGTGTAATATTGCAGTCTGTAACAGTCACGTGCTTCCCTTCAGGGTAACCTCAACCAACGCATGGTTAGCATAACAATGTCTACTTTAAATGATCGTATCAGGTAGTTTCGATGGTTTTAACCATGGCAAATTCTCAAGGCACACTGATGATGGACAGAATATTGATGATAAAACTATCGGGTATTGAGCGCGTATTAATATGTAAACAGACTTGCATACAACTCCCGTTACGTTATATTCCAGTCGCAACCAATGAATGTTGATACACACTTGGTATAGGTGAGATACCTTCAGCCTATTGGTGTAGCCTTTTAATTAGCACAGTGGGTAGTAGTTGCACCGGGGGTCCCGGGTTCGAGTCGCACAGGATATGTCATGAACATCTCCGCTGTTACAATGGTGATGTCTGTTCCTTGTCCAAACAAAATATAAACAGGATGTATGGACAGACATTGTAATCACTGGTAGAGAACTACAACGTTGAAGGAAGGCACGATGCATCCCACACAGGTACACAATGCATCACACATCGAGTAATTGCTTTGACGTTTCTCCCTCTCTCTACCATACTGTTTAGTGAATAGTAAACAGCTCTTAAGAACATGTGTTGACTATATTAGATTATGAAAGCACCAATTAGGCGTTTGAACATTTCATTAATGTCAAAACTAGTCCTTATTGCAACAGTCACTTTTCTCTTTCTGTACCGTCACTTCTCAGTACACCACACGAGCACGCACTCCCTGAGAGAAAATCATCGTCACTAATGAGATCGAACTTGTTTTCTCTTTTCTGAAGTTCTCAAGAGTAGACATATGGAAGCCCGGTTAACGCAGTAATGGCACGTCTTTAGACGATCAACTACAGCCAGAACAATCTGATGGGTTCCTCCTCACGACGCCTTCTTCCTAACGACTGTGTGGGTGTACTTCACTTTCAGCGGTTTCCTCAGTCGAACGTGGGAGAACTGCTGCCACCGTTTCCCGCGACTTTGTCCAGTCGGCACTTCCGGTCCCTTCAGTCCCTCTCGCATGTAATACTCGACCAGGGCACGGAGACTGCCGAACTCGGGCCCGCCGTTGAAGATGTGCATCCGGGCTTTTGTGTCGTTGATTTTCTTATAGATGGCGTAGTGGCGCAGGTCGTTCATATGGCTGCAACATTTAATGCGATTTGTCAGTCACAAATGTCATCGAATGT
Source organism: Gibbula magus (assembly GCA_936450465.1). Classification (NCBI taxonomy): domain Eukaryota; kingdom Metazoa; phylum Mollusca; class Gastropoda; order Trochida; family Trochidae; genus Gibbula; species Gibbula magus. The sequence goes on along the minus strand of OW388296.1, from coordinate 8,180,553 downwards.
TTCGGATTTGAAAAACCAGAACATTATTCTATAAGATATATGTTTGTAGAAGATGTATCACACTTATATATGTACACTTATTCCAACCAGCTTTTAATATGTAGATGCACGTAGTTTAAACAATGTAATAGTTTAGAAACCAAATCATTTACACTTAAAGTTTTCTGTCAACACGTATTTGGTTTCAGAAATCTATGAGTTTTCAGTCATTTTATTTCAAGAAACATTGGTTTATGAATCAGCAGATGAACGTTCCTGACAGTGGTTTATGAATAAACAGATAAACGTACCTGACAGTGGTCTATGAATCAACAGATAAACGTACCTGACAGTGACGACGTATCGTTTCTTCCTGTCCATCCACCACACCATGAAGTTACCGTCTTCATGTTGGTACCGCTTCATCGTAGTGCAGATCTGAAACAGACAAGGTAGGCGCATCAAATATACTTCCCCCAGTCGATATCTCTTCATTGAATTGCAGACCAGTAAAATCTCAAATAATAGTTGAAGCTCTACCTCCGAGATTAATGAATTAATTGAAGTGCTAATAAAATGTCTATCTCAAGGTTGACAGTCTTATGTTGAACACATGACCGAACAATAAAAGATTAAAGTACATGCCGCATAAAATATAGCACGAATCCTTTAATAATATGACCATTCTGGACGTAAGGTTTAAAATACGATAACATTATGACTGATTCATGCATGTTAAAATTGTCCTCAAGCGTGTGATTGAAATAATTTACAGTAATGCAATGACACTTAGACTTTCTACAAAAAATAACACAAAATTATAAATATTCTCACCGATTCTTCCGTCTCCTGTGCACACCATCCGGGTACTGCATCCAGGTCACATGACCTCTGTGCCTCGGTTCCGTCCTTCTTGCCCGAGTCTTGCACTCTGACTCTGCGCCTTTTCATGGGCACGGATTGAGATGGTCGTGGGGGCAGAGCTCGGGCCTTGTTATTTTCGCTTTCATTTATGTAGTCATACTGCGAAGAGGTGGGAACAATGCCAAGGTACTCAATATCTCCCGCACTCCAATGTCGGTTCACATTTCCTTGAGTTGAGTTCGAGGTTCGGTTCCTGGAATCGGGCAGGTGAGACATATCAAAGTAATCCGCATCTTCCTCCTCGTCCTCATCAGAGAACCTAGCATACACGAGTCCATCTGCATTGCGGTTGCTCGGCATCTCAGCAGGCACGCTCTCCGACCTGTTCATCTGAAGGTACCCGGATGTAGGAGGGGTGGGACATGCAAGTGGGCGTGGCACCTGGTGTGGGGACCCAGATGCCGGAGCGGAAGAGAACCCAAAATATCCATCACCACTCTGCTGTATGACCATGGGTGCACTCTGAGTTGGCATTGTTCCGTCACTCACATCACTTTCCATGGCACTCTCAGATCCAAGGTCACTTGTGTAACTGAGATAGCCGTCCTCATCTGTCCCTATAAGGACAGGGCAGTAGAATGTGACACTCCCTCCCGACACTTTTTCCTCATCCACCTCCATGTGCGAACCCTGTGCAGAGTCTGTGGGTTCCCTTGGAGGAGGTGCTGGAACTTGTGCTGCAAAAGATGCGTATCCGTTTTCGTCTCTTGACACGAGGCAAGGTGGTGGGGAGGCCTCACCTCCCTCTTCTCGTAGTGATTGAGACCGTTCCTGCACTTTTGGGGAGCTCTCGTTAATTGGTGATGGTTCTGGCACACTCTGTTGTCTGGCAACCGAAACACTTCCGCCTGAAACTCGGGTTTCCTCCACGACGTCGATATAGCCGTCCTTTCTCTGTAGAAGAACACATGGTTTGGGTTTCAGTGCTGGTCTGGGAGGTGAGCAAACTGGTGGTTTTCCGGGTGCTGACGTCACACAGGGCGCCGGTTTGCCAGTCAGGACATCGGTGCTGATGTATTCGTCGTGTACTGGTCGGGGACAATGGTAAGGAGGGGATCCCATGCTCATTTTGTTTGTGTTCTGTATCTGGTTCGAGAAACTTATCACAGGATGCGTGAGAGGAATATAGTCTCCCACATTCGGAAAGTGGCCTTTTGGCGGCGCAGCTTTCATTGTGTCTGTTACTTGCTGCTTGCAGAGTGTATGCTGTGTCCCTTGTTCTTGGATCGTGGTAGGTTTTACTGGATGGGCGAACTGAGCATTTGGTCGATGACTCAGTTGGTCTGTGGCGTGTCTCGACTGTAGATGTCTCATCTGCACGGATGATCTCATTTGGTCGGCAGAATGTCTCAGAGGGTCGCACCGCTTTAATTCAGTCTCAACCTGTGTATCAAATGACGCTGATCTGAAGTTGGCAAAAGCTGCAGAACATTGCTTTGGTGCTGTGGTTGAGCGGTGAGTGTCAGACTCATCTATGGAGAAGGCTGCCTGTTTGAGCAACGTCTGCCGATCTGGTCCACTTGATGTCAGGTTGTTCGTGAAGAAATTAGGATTTGATGTTAAACTGTTGTATTTTTCAGGACATCCTGCCGCATTGTTCCATTGTTGATGCTTTGAGAGATCGTTGTATTGTGCAGGCGCGGAGGACGATGGAGGCTGGAACATGAACAAAGTCGTCAGGATAGAATTGACAATGATGAAATCAAATAATATTCCACCATACAAACGTGTTGTCATGACTGCCATATATTGATTGAGGCCATGATTGATACCATTTACCGCCCTCTAATAAAACACAGCTATACTGAGTGTCCTTACCACTATTATTGTACATTGAGCATTGTACATATCTCGTGTAATTTATGTGGTAATCATGTTATGCATGGCTTATGTAGTGTGCACATTGTGTTATATATTTTACATCGACGTTTTATATATTTTGTTTATGTAATCTAAGGATATTTCTGGAGGGAATAAAGAATCTCTCTCGTTTAAATTATTGAACAGGCTTGAATAACAATAATCAACCATGTGCATAAACTGCAGCGTTTTCGACATTGTTGAAGTTCATGTAAGTAAGCCTACCGTCACTTTGGGTAATGTTCTGGACGTGAAGTTGTCGGAGACGGACTGAGCCTGGTTGATTGGGATGTTGTGAGGGAGTGGAACAGTAGGGGTGGAGCTGGCAATGAGTTGTCTCCCTTGATAGAGGGGTTGTGTCCCTTGAAGATGGAGTTGTCTCCCTTGATGGTTCAGCTCGGTCTGCCTGCTCACCATACCGTATGCAACCATCTGTGACTGTTCAGTGGCCTGGATCCGTCTCAAAGACAGTTGTCTCCCCTGAAATGATTAAAATTGTGTCTGCATGACAAACTTAGGCGTTATTAAGCCTTGTATTAAACCACTCCAAACCTTCTTTAATCAGTTGCATATGGAATGGTTTATTGAACTATGTACACTAACAACAGTTTAAATGCAAATGAGCGAAATACATTTCGTTTCAGCAAAAGCAACTAAACGACTAAACCTTCATTTAAATAATCAAGACAGGTTTAACGAGATTTTGAACTGCAGCTCGCTCTCTCCAATACCTTGAGGTGGTAGGCCGGAGTTTGCCAGGTGAGCTTGGGGTCAGGGCCTGTGATCTTGTAACTAGGCAACCCGGAGAGCACGTTCTCGAGACTTGCAGCGAGAGTTGCTTCCTTCTTGGTGTCCACGGAGAGGTACTGCTGCTGTCCCGCCTCGCCCTCGATCTTCACGTGCAGCTGCATCGAGTGCACATCTGCAACAGTGTTATAATTGATGCTCGTTTATATGTGTGTGATAACACTCGACAACTCTTTCTAAGTTTTCTATGTCCAAGAAAATAACTAACGATTTGTGGTGAATGATGCATGAACAAACAATTATTTTAAACATTCCGTAGTGAAAAAACTGGAATACTGCAGATGACCTTGATCATTTATGCGAACAATAACGGAATGAACAAAAGATAGTCAATATTTTGTGAATGTAACTATTGACGAACCTAAATATTTTGAGTTTCTACCACGTATTATTCATTCCGAATTCCATACCAACTTCTAACTGTCACCTAAACTCAGTCACCTCTCTAGTTTCAAAGCAACATGTATTAAAAATGAAGACGACGTTTTTGGACATGTAACTTCTTTATTCTGCATTATTTGAGCAGAAAAAGAAGTTGTATGTCCAAAAATATCGTATCCTATGCATAAAAAAAGAAGTTGCAAATACATAAATATTGTCTTCATGCTCCATCTAGGTAATATGTACCAATGTTTACAATGTGCCACTTCACCAGTTCAAAGGCGTATTCCGGCATTAGATTACAATGTACATTCGTCTATTTCAGAAATTTACTTAGTAAACATATTGCCCACCCCATTTCCAGTTTTGGTATTTATCATTGTGGACAAGTAAATATTTGAGTGACATACGAGGGGCGTTCAATAAGTGTTGCAAGCGGGGCATTGGTGTTTACATAAACAGTGTCAGCTTATAGCAGGTGCTACTATAGTCAAAACATAACATTGACACATGTCAAAACAATTTCTAGACATAACAATTATTTAGATATAATAGCTGCGCTGACCTAGGGGTCTCCATAATCATGGATGCTCTCAAACATGAACAACGCGCTGTGATCAAGTTCCTTACTAAAGAGGAATGCAAAGCTACAGAAATACATAATCGTATGTGTAATGTGATGGGTAAGGATGCTCCTAACTTTTCAACAGTTTGTCGCTGGTCTCTTCAGTTCAAGCGGGGCAAGGAGTCCTTAGACGATGACCCACGGTCAGGCAGGCCATCTGAAGTCACCCGACCGGAAGTTATTGCCGCTATCGAAAGACGAATTTTAGCTAACCGCCGTGTTAAAGTTTCTGAACTGTCTTTGGAATTCCAGATATCAGTTGGAAGTGTTGAAAAAATAATTCATGACCATCTTGGTATGTCCAAGGTATCTGCAAGATGGGTACCCAGAAACCTCACAGCACAAGATCGCCAGAAAAGAACCGAAAGTTGCATGGAGCTCCTGGATCGGTTTAATGCGGATGAAGCCAGGTTTTTGTCTCGTCTGGTGACAGGTGACGAAACTTGGATCCACCACTGGGACCCGGAAACTAAACTGGAATCCAAGCAATGGAAGCACCCGAGTTCACCGCCTCCCCTGAAGTTTCGCACTCAACCATCAGCTGGCAAGGTTATGGCAACAATCTTTTGGATGCAAAAGGCATATTATTAATTGATTACTTGCCAACCAAAACTACAATGAATGGTCAATATTATGCCAACCTAATGCAAGAATTGCGAAAGACAATTCGACAGAAACGCCGTGGAATGTTGACACGTGGTGTTCTGATTTTGCATGACAACGCTCCAGTCCACAAGTCAAGAGTTGCACAGGCCGCTATACGTGATTGTGGATTCGAACAGCTTAACCACCCACCCTACAGCCCAGACCTAGCCCCCAGTGACTACTTCCTGTTCAGAAACCTGAAATCCGCCCTACGTGGAAGGCACTTCCGGGATGACGAAGACGTCAAAGCTGCCACAGAGGCGTGGTTAGGCGGGCAAACGGAAGACTTCTACAAAAGCGGCATCACAAGTCTTAAAGAGAAATGGAATAAGTGTATTGAGGTGAAGGGTAACTATATTGAAAAATAAAAGTAAACTAGGATTGCCAAGGCAATACTTAGGTCTTCAAGACTTCTGCTTGACCTTGAACTCCATGTTGGACTCTCGGTTATTCGCCAGTTATTCTGCTTTCAAATGAGCTATCAAACATGTCTCTATCTTCAGTAGTTTTTTTTACAAAAATTATCCAAAGACAATGACCCTTTGAAATTGGAACAATCGCTTATTAATGGACCCCTACATGATCTTTCTCAGGATAACAACAAAATGGTTAATATTTTCATACTAAGGTGTAACAAAGAAAAAGTTGTGCATTTATTTCCACTTAAGTAGATGTAATCAACATTAAGATTGCATACATTAGTAATGCGTTATGTTTTTCTGATTATTCAAGAAAATCCTCAAAAATGCTTAAATTTTGACCCCAACACAACCTTTACGATGTTGGGAGCTTAACTATCAACTTTTTTTATGAAAGGGTTCAACAGAAACGTTGTTGTTCTTTGAATTGTGCATCCGAAGATGTAAATACAATTTCAATATCTTAATTAGTTAAGCAGTTATGATCCTTTGAACTTTGCTGAAAATGGCGATTTCTGAAAAATGTCAATCTTCTATGACTTGTCAGATGTAGAGCATGACAGATACATGATTGAAGGTTATTGTACTTGATAAATGGCACCTCTTCTTCAAAATAAGGTATTACACATAAGTGTATCTTTCGTGGTTTAAGATAAACAATTCTACAAAGAAAGAACCACTCGAAAAGATTCAAAATCATAAAATTTTACTTTTTTTGGAATATGTCCAAATTGTGCAGAAACTATCAACTTTTAGATGATAATGATATGTTATAGAATTGTTAAGTATGTTATAATATAAAGATTGCATTAAATAACATTGTCATAACTTAATTCCAGACTGAGTTATGTCACCCTGAACAAGGAGCCGAAAAATGAAAAGTTAAAAAAGGACCATTTTCAAGGGCAGATAATTTTAGTTTTCGGACGAAATTCAAAATTCGGGCTAGAGCATTTCATGGAGCAGTTATTCAGCTTTAAAATGAGCTATCACACATAGCTGTATGTATTGTCGTGAATTAGGAGAAGATTTTCAAAGACGCGTACCCTCAAAACCGCGAAAGTTCACAAAATTTTCAGTTTTATCGAAATAGCAAAAAATCTATTGTTACGGCCGCTATAGGCTTAATCGATGGGGAATGTTGTTGCCCACATAGTGGTGAAAGTTTTGTGCAAATATATTGATTAGTTCTCGAGCTATAAAGGTTTAAAGTTTCAACTTCAAGGGGCGATAACTCGCGAAAGAGGTCGAAAATCCAAAATCGGGCTTCGTAGTGCACTAGGTAAGGTCATAGACTATCCTCACTGAAAATTTCATGAAAATCGGCCAAGCGGTTAAGCAGGAATCCTTCTCACAAAAAAGGTCAAATAATAATAAAAAAAATAAAAATAAAAAAAAAATAAATAAAAAAAAATAACACGATAATAACAATAGGTCTTCACGACTTAGTCTTGAAGACCTAAAAATTGACTACGCGAGTTGGTTTTATATTGAAGTTGCAACACTTATTGAACACCCCTCGTATTTATTTGAATGTAGAGCGTTGAACGTCTGAAAGTGTCCTTCCCCGGTCCGACAAGTATGTAAACAAGCTTCGATGGCTATCTACTTCCCGCTCTGCTCTATAGCAGTTCATTTCACAGGAGAACTTCATTTCCAAGAAATACTCCCGCTATAAGGAAGTAAGCCCAGGTATACAAACAGTCGTGGAGAGAGGTCAAGACGACCAGCGTTAAATAGGACATTAGTTCTGCATGGCTGCACACGTGGATATATCTACACTGATGCATATGCCACAGTAACATGCGTTAAGTAAAGTGTACGTACATTTGCTATTTAATGAGTAATAAAATTCTGGGATTTATCAGTGAAAGAAACTGTTTGTCAATTATACTCATAATTACACTGCGACCAGTAATATTTATTATGTAACGTCACTTCCCTAAAGTCGGAACTTTGAACTTCCGCCAGTTGCCTTACAGCAACAAGCACCAAAGTAATATAAAATAAAGCATATTGTCCATAACAACATACAATCAGAGCCTCCTCTCCTCTGAAGCCCGGATGTGCATTTACACTACCTGTACATTGTTGTACACATGTCCTTGTTAACACGGAACAACATTAATACAATAGCAACATGAGGGAAAAGGTCTCCAAAATACTTATATTATTTGGTTAAATAAAGCACCTAAGACAAAAACGGAAAGACTCACGTCACTGATGCAGCTTCTAATGTAAGGTATATCCCTGGTCCCGATTAAAGCGAGGTAAGACGGAATGTGGGGCATGTCTCCCACACTGCGTCAGAGATTTCCTCAGCCGCTCACATTACACGACCCACGCCCTTTTGTGCATACAAATCCGGCCTTTTTGTAGCACTATTTATTACCGAGACGATTAAATTCTTCTTCATCTATACAGTATACACTCCCTATTACTGCTAGTTGCATGTAAAGTGAAGTTGTGTATTTGTATATGTGTATTTGTAAATGTGTATTTGTATATGTGTATTTGTAAATGTGTATTTGTATTTGCGTATTTGTAAATGTGTATTTGTATTTGCGTATACTCGAGTAAAGTTATCGGACAGTTTTACCAAGGAATTAGATGGATGTGATATACGTCTTTGGTTTTACCTTTCCTTTATTCCAGGTATCACTACACATTCTAACTCTTATCACAGGACAAAAAGGGGTGGAATCCGACTTGGCGGATCTTGCCGGATCCTGCCGGATCCTCCCTTAATTGGGATACAGGGATCCGGCGGCATATACCTTGCCATATCCAGGATCCGGCCGGATCTCACCATATCTCTCACCGGATCCTTGCTGGGTCAAAATATTGGTATATTCCCCCGGATCCCCCGGATCTCTCGTCGGATCCTCATGAGGTGTGGATACTAGGATCCGCCGCCGGATCCTCAACGGTATCTCAAAAGGCAAGGATACATGGATCCGGCCCCCGGATCCTCACCAGATCCTATTCTTATGACCAAACAATTTATGGTAGAAGAAGAAACACTCATCTAAACTCATTTATGATACAATTAGTTAACAACTTAACAAATAACATAAACATTTATATTTGAACAATTATTTATTTCATTTTGTTGCATATCAAGCTACATTTTTTAATAAGGCATTCATTGTCATTCATCAAAAGAATAACAAATTCATGTGAATAGATAAACATAGCATTTCATTAAATCATACTGGGAGCATTAAACTTGAACCTGTACTACTGGGCGCTATGTTCCACACAAATCTCTTCTGCAATTCACCAATAATGCAATGTCTTAATGTCTTAGGTTTCAATGAGGAAAGAAAATGTACATAAAATAAGAAGTATAATGATATTTCAAAATAATTCTGTAAAATCACAATTTATCAACAATTAAAAGGTATATTTTTACTTTCAGTTGCCACATCTGCTGTCACATTACATTTGTACATTCAGTGCCCCATTTAACAACATGTAAGGCAATTGAAAACCAATAAATAATAAATGTGGATAATCGTGTTAATTGAGTCAATCTCTATACACATAATCATGATACATTGAATGCAGATAGTATCAAATGCCTGACTGTTTATGAAATAATGTTATAATATCAAATTTCATAGTTGTAATACCATATAATGATACTAAGTGATATTCCTGCTACCATGATATGCTATTTACTGAGAAAGTTGACAATAATACCAGGAATATGTAGAGATCTGTTATCAAATAATGAAAATGAAGATGTTATCAACAAAGAAAACATGGTAACTAATGAGCATAGCTCTCTCATACCATTCTTATCCAAGTGATATAATAAGGTAAGATATATTGCAGCAGGTTAAAATTAACTTACATGTATATTTTGGGAGATACTCATAGTTAAAAAATCTATGTTACAAGGTTACATAACCCAAATACAAAAAGGAAATCTACATTTTTGACCGATTTAATGTGTTAGGTTCCATACCGCCTCAACATATGTCAGAGATATGAAGGGAAAAGACATTACTTCCTCATAATGAAGAAAATGCATAATAAATTAAAAGGCATCCTCGGTTACTCAGGGTTTTATATATGCTCCGTTACTCTCCACTATATCACCCCTGGGAAACTCTATCAGAGTAATCAGTACTAAAGTTACCTGCCCTTAATGAAGTTAGAAACCAAAGAATGCTCAATAGGATAAGACAGAAATGGTCAAGGGAGATAACCGGTGATGGACGGACAGTTAATATATATAGAGAATATTAAACAACGTTCCTTTTAATAACATATTTATGAAACGAGTAAGTGGTTTGTATTTAACGAGCAAAAGCGAGTTAAATAAAAATACCATCTCACGAGTTTCATAAATATGTTATTAAATGGAAACAAGTTTAGTAATTTATTTATTACTCACTGAATTAAATGCACTTAATTCAACAAACTGGTCATAAATGGGACACTCTAAATGGCGGCCGCGGCGCTGACATTTTGACGTCATACTTTTGCCATTATAATGTCACATCAATCGGCAGCACGCAATTTATTAAACTGCAATATCTTCAACGGGTGAGTACATGTTTACTTTAATTACTTCTTATAAATCAAAGAGTTACTGGTTGGAGGAAAAGTTGTCACTGAAAACATGATGTAGTAAACTAGAAATATGTGCATGTGATGCACTGTGATGTCCCCCGCTCCAACTTTCAATCCAACCTAGTCATATTACCCTTATTTTTCACTTATGCTAAATTGCTAAGCACTAAGTTCAATACTGCATTAATAATGAGAAATAAAAATTCAGAATAGCCAAAGTAGCAAAAGGCACCACTCTATCACTAGGTCTAAGCAAATACAAAGTTTGGTGAACAAATATTGAACGGTTTTGGAGATAGAGGCCGGAAAAGGTCCCTACCCCCAATATGCACTAAGTTCAAATTGTTTCCATGGAAACCAGAAAACATTTTAAACATTCAAAATAACCAAAATAGCAAAAGGCACCACTCCACCACTAGGTCTAACCATATACCAAGTTTCGTAAAGAAATACTTGATAGATTTTGAAATCGAGGCCGGAAAACGTCCCTACCCCCAATATGCACTAAGTTCAAATTGTTTCCATGGAAACCAGAAAAAATAAAAAATTCAGAATAACCAAAATAGCAAAAGGCATCACTCCACCACTAGGTCTAACCACATACCAAGTTTCGTAAAGAAATACTAGATAGATTTTGAAATAGAGGCCGGAAAAGGTCCCTACCCCCAATTTGCACTAAGTTCAAATTGTTTCCATGGAAACCAGGGGAAAAAAATAATTCAGAATAACCAAAATAGCAAAAGGCACCACTCCACCACTAGGTCTAATCACATACCAAGTTTCGTAAAGAAATACTAGATAGATTTTGAAATAGAGGCCGGAAAAGGTCCCTACCCCCAATTTGCACTAAGTTCAAATTGTTTCCATGAAAGCCAGAACAAATAAAAAATTAAGAATAACCAAAATAGCAAAAGGCACCACTCCACCACTATGTCTAACCACATACCAAGTTTTGTGATAAAATATTGAACGGTTTTTGAGATATGGCCCGGAAAAGAAAGCATTTCGGAATAACGGAATAACGGAATGACGGAATGACGGACGGAGGCGAAAACATTATGTCTCCCGAAAAAAAATTCGGGGGACATAATAAATGCTGGGGGTCATCAAGACAGACTTCTGTGATTATAGGCGACTCAAGTCTGCTATACAGTGTGTAATGTGTTTACCATGTTATATACATCAAAACAATATTCATCATTATCATATTACCTTTTATTGCTTACTTTTGTCAAATAAAGTTCACTTTTCTTATTCATCAAATGAAAGAGCTCAAATGCTGATATATATATAGAGAGGACACCAATACACAAATAACTCCTAAACTGTAGGTAAACTGGGTTATTGGTACATTGAGAAACACATAAGACACACAATCTGTGACATGCACTCTCTGGTCAATACTGTCAGGGCCCTGGTTTTCCTTTCAGTAGTTCGTCTCGACTTCTCAACGGCTGCAACTCTTGTCATTTTCTGTAAAACAAAAAGACATCTTAGCATATCTGTAACATTGAGAACATTATTTGAAACAGAGCAACAACATATGCAACACTGTTGCCACAGACATTCCATCCCATTTTTAGTTAGGTAATATACTTGATTTCTTAATGTCATTCTATCAAATGTTTAACTATTCTCAACAGAGTAAATGTAAACTACCAGGCAAAAGAAGTATACACCTTATTTGGTTTTATCATATGTATGATTTTTAGATACAAATATTTTGAGTTTTCAACATTGTACTCCTAAACTGAATAGTGTAGGCTTTTAAGTCCTCAAAACTATGTCGTTTTTAATTTTTCAAAAAAAATAATTGGATAAAAACAAATGTTCATCGACACATAAGACATATTCTACGCAAAAATCATTAAATCTGCTTTACTCTGTACACATTTACAATATTTTAAACATGGTAGGGTTCATGTTATTAAAAAACAATATTTTAACTAAAAAGTAACAAATCGCCAATTAATTCATTAAAACAACTACAGATAAGTGGTTATGTATCATGCAATTATCAAATAAATCTCTTTTTTTTTTTAAATATTTCTTAAATCAAAACCAAAAGAGGTACATTTTGTATGTACTTTCGTTTGCCTGTCAGTTTATATGTAGACTTTAACATGAACAGATTTTTGGACCATTCACTGCAATAATATTTCCATTTATTCATAATTACCATAAAGAATGTCTTCAGTTGCCCAAAGTTGGTCCCTCTTGTTGAGGATGATCTCTTTAACAATGTTGTCACGAGCTGCCGTCACATCATCATCATATCTGGAACAAACATAAAACCTTAGTTCAATACCAATACATTGAAAGATAAACTTTCAAAACCTTTAATGGAAGCTGATAGGATAGGTATATATACTCCTAGTTAATTGACTGAGGATAGAAAAAGAAATGATCATGGTTACCATAGGGTAACAGTGTATTTGCACTTTGAACATGTCTGTTTATGTCAGGTTTTCAGTGCAGTATAAGAATCTTCCTCATTCTTACGCTATGAAGCAACACAACTTTTCCATGACTTTCAATGATGGTCCTACAGTTTTTCATAAGAAACAAAGCAAGGTTTGATAACTTTGTTGCAGGAATTGTATACATTTTTAAAGTTAAAATAAGACGGAAAGTAAGTACCGGTATATGAGCAGAATTTTAAAAAGAAATATAAAATCAATTACCATTTATATTTATGCCGGTTTACTTTTTTCATAGTATTTCCTTCAAGGTCATGAAACTAATTACTAGATTCCATTACCGGCATGAACACTTTTCTTAATTACCGGTATGTTATTTGATTGAAGCATCTGTTTACAACAATAACAATAATAACAACATAACTTTCAATAACTTTGAAAGGAAGACAATAATGCATTGGTTTCATTGTCAATGATGGTTTTAAGATTATTTAGACAAATATCATACATTAAGCAACCAGGGATACATTTACTTATGTCTGAGTCTTGCTTCATTTACTCACAAAAATTGAAAAGAACTCATAAAAATTTAAACTGCGAGTCCCTGACATGCAAGGTTTTTATTTATACTAATAGGATTACCAGGGAGTCCGAGGGACTCGCTTTTATTTTCTGGGACTCATAAAAGCTTGTGATAGTGAGTCTCTGTACTTTAAAAGTCATGTTTGTAGATTTATCACTGACGTCACACTGAGCAACACACATTTGAAATTTAGTCTTTAGAAATAAACAGATAAAGAAGCTTACTTGACAACTGTGAGAGACAAGGTAATGTTCTACAGATCAGTTATAATTACAATAAAGAGATGGTAACTTACGCTTCATAGCTTAGTATGACTGGCTGGTTTCGCTTGCTAAACAGTCTCATCAATTGTTCTTGACAGCATTCTGGAAATAAGATGGATTTGTTAGCTTTTGGTTGTGTTGTCAAATTGTACAAACAAACAATGAACAAGACATTAGTATGTAGGCTAGTTGCATTAACATGAAAAGTCAAGTTAACATTTTGTCAGCTCAATGAAACTTCTATGACCAACATCATTAACATCATGAAGTGATAGACAACATATGATTTTTGATACCAAATATTGAGTTCTTTCATAGTTATGTTGATTTTGATTATCAATATTCTAACAGATGCAAAACTTTACATTATTTTGGTGTCACATTTTGTCATGGTATTTTGTTTGGTCTGATATACACAATATATATGTCACAATGTTAGATCTTTTTACTCAGATTTACAAACACAGATGGATATGTTACAACTATATTTAAGCTAAAACTGTTTTATAATCGTTGTTCGACTATGTAGTCACCTGAATATTTAGCATAAATTTGTTATTTCGGATAAAACATCAAAACATTATAATAGTCTCATATTGGGTTTTGGGAACACATAACTTTCTAGCATACAAACAGATTAATTCAATTAAATTAATGAAGTAATGAAAAAGTCAGTGATAATTTGAACAAGTCTTCCTGGCTGCTGATAAATTATCTACATTAATTGAAATTTAACAAATTATATTATACCTCTGTTTATATTTTTTGCTCAAACAGGTATTTATGAATCTTTTCCTATTATGAATCTGCTAACTACTGCAGTACCTGAATAATTATGCATGTTTCACTATACAAATCTGACTTGTAAATAAAATTATATTTTTTATTTGAAAAATAAAAGTCTTAGAAAAATGGTCACAACACTGACATGAGTATGCCATTGAAAAAGCAAGATTAAGAGTGCATATTTCACATTTGTAAACTTGAGGACGTATTTTTTCGTAACCCCTCAACATTAGTAAAAAAGAACAAATAATAAATGAGTTATATCTTATACAACCATCAATCTGATGCACTTGCTTTATTTTGTTTATTTACAACTAACGATAACGCAGCGCACTCATAACTAAGATACAGGCGAAACGGGATTCCGCTAGGCTAAAAATAGATACATATTGACGTCACGAGTTTAGATTATAGTTTTGAGGGGGGTAAATCTTTTCAATAAAGCTCCACAAATCGTTTCACGCGACATATGAAGACCAAAATGTTTGACAAGTGGTGTAATTTCTACTAACTCTTCTAAGAACTAACGTTATTAGTTGTTTTACTGTGAACGCAAGTAGACTCAGTACTTACTGGCATTGGTGACACACGTACAGTACGGTTTCTGTCAAATACCGTCGCTGTGGATGAAGGCCCAACTTATCGCTGTTATCTTGTAGATCCTTGACGATGGAATTTGGGTCACTGATCGTTTTTTCCATCATTTTGAGTCTTCTGAGATTCTCCATTGTATTGTTCGTGTTCTTACTTGTAGAAAAACTACTGATGACATCATGAATCTATGAAGCAAGCCCTTGGTTTTTGTATCCAACTTGTGTATTGCAACGGAATCATGGGTACTCAGTACAGTACAGTAGATACGGTAGTTCTCGTAACTTCTCGGTAATTTTCGGCGTCGCTGTTGCAGGCCGTAGGCGTGGCCTTAGATATCAATCTCTCGGTCAGGCATTTTAATAATCACATTTCTGAAACATGACTTAGGCCTACATGCATGTTAATACCTTTCATAAAAAAATGCATGTTCAGTTTTGCATATTTTATTCGGTTCTTAAATGTATCATATTACAAAAGGTGCTTGTTTAATTCTTACTCGGCTTTCATATTCACCCCAATAGAGACTATCTCATTGTTTTTGCCGAATATCATTTCTATCTCATCGAGTGGAGTGAGCAAGTGATATGTTCTCGAGTGGCGCAGTGAAAATATGACTTTATACTGCTTATGTACAAATATGGATTAGGTCCTATATATTTTTCATTATATAATCACATATTTCATTACTAGTCATATAATAAATAGATATATTTTTTCAAAGAAAAACCAAGAAACGGTCCCTATCGCTATCTTAGGTTTGTATTTGTTTTAAGACCGATTAAACGTTGTATAAGCAATTCTGTCTTCATATATATTTGATTTAAACTTTCCAATATTAAGTTTGACTTAATGGCTGCAGCAAACCTAGATCCATTGTCCGGTTTTCGATATTGACCACGATTTTATTTGAACATTAAATTAAAAATTAAATGTTTCAAATAGGCTGCAACATAGGCATGTCTTTGAAGGGAATTTAGAAATGGAATGTACATGTTAGAATTGTTTCGAAAATGTGGTGGTATATGTTTGAGTAGGCTATATGTGGAGTACACTTTCAGACAACGCCGCATATGGTGGTATATTTATGCGAAAAACGTACGTAACCTATTTTATCATTTGTGTATATGTAATTGCTTACTCTTATGATGTCAATTGATCCCGCCTCTATCATAACCTGTTGTTATCGTGCCGCTCATTTCCAATCCAATCAGTTCAAAGGGGGCAATAAAACACTTGTGCCGCTGTATATTGTCGGGCGGCAGACAGGATAACTAATTTCGGTGTCCATAAACAGATCAGTCCACTGTAGTCAACCAGCCATGACCAAATGATATTCCAAAGAAAAGAAGTGGTGGGAATTAAGGGGGTGGGGGTGAAATTGACATCAGTTTTAAAGAAAATATTAAATATCAAGTGTAAACAATTTTAGGTCATCATTTGTAACATGCAGACGAATACTATTGGAGAAGCGTATCATAACGAAGGTAAATGAAAACATATTTGGGACGCTATCGGCCCATACGACCTTTTACGTTATAATATGACTTAAACGGTCAGGTTATATAAATATTACCATGCAGCATAATTAAATTGCTTCAATTGTTAAACGATGGTAGTTTTCCTTGATCAAAACCATTACTCACAGTGTTATATAGCGACACATATTGAGGAAAGCTTTAAAAAGAGTGCATGAGTATCTTGACTTGAGTTGATCTATTGAAGACACCTTGATTTATTGTGAAGTATTAACTATAATAGCAGATCTTGTGTATATCCGAGTAAGATTGACATCCCCTATAAATCCTTGAATAATACAATATTTCACACACCGATGTCAATCAGAGATTATTCAAGACCGATATAAGTATATATGCATTACAAACAAATTACTAGTAAACAATGACATATTTTGTTCATTCGGCTAAAAATTCAAATGGGTTATAACTCTTGAAATCGCCCGGTGACTCCCAAATTTATTTCATATTTGAATTCAGCACAATGAAAGGTACTTCTATAGAAAGTAGACCAACGTAGGCCTACTATACTAAACGAAAAACACTAAAGTTCTTGTAACTTTTGTCTCTTGGTAGACGTTATCTGTTTCCGATCACTGACCTCCTTTAAAAAAAAAAAACTGGCTAAAAATATAAACACTCATAAACGATGTATATAGTTTTCCATTTGTCATCAAAAAGTTTATTCTTGATTATCTTATCTGTCAAATCATCGAGAAAACACGGAAATACACGAGCATTTTCGATTGCATACAAGTAAGCTCCTTTCATCGATATGGCGCATTCGTAATACGTTCCCTGCGCTGTCATGGAGCCTGAGAAACGGAAGTCCGATCAGAAGCAACAGAGTTGACTTTTCATCATCAGATCAAGACCGAAGTAAACAAGCTGACGAGAACTAACAGGTAAATCTAAGTAGTATCCGTAGTTATTGCTTCAATCTTCACTTTTGTATAAGGACGTCTTCACTTCTAACATTGAGCAATGTAGTGTAAAACAATTCAATTGTTGTGTTGAGTAAGACAAGACCTGAGACTGGAAGAGTAATATCGTAAATAAAATGTTTTGGCTGTAAATTTTAAAAAAATAACATTTCGCTAAATGCTTTATATTGTCGAAAAAGTGTATTCGGTGTATTCGCAGACAATCTGGAAATTACAAATGTAAGTACAAAATAAGCCTGTCGAGCTGAATTAGTCTTAATATGTAGTATAATGTAATGTTTGTACTTTGTACCCTAGTAATGGCTACAGAACAAAGAGGTATTCAATTCATTTCACTCCCAAATGTTTGGGGGGGGGGGGGGGGGGGTGCTTAGTTAAAAAAATTATTGTGTAAATGTACCATCTGTGGGACAAAAAAGGGGGGTGCACCACACTTTTGAGGTTGGTTTCAATGGTCATGTTTTAAAATCTCAAATGAAAGGGGGGGAGGGGGGAGGGGGGTAGGTGGGGTGCGCACCCCTGCACCTCCCCCTCTGGATGCAATCCAACTGATTGAAAAAATAGGTGCTGATTCATTGACTAGGTAGGGTGAAATGAGGTCATATAATTATGTAATACCAAGAAAACAGGTTACTTGAGGGTATGTTTTCTATTACCCTGGTATTAAAGGCACTGTATCACATCGTTCTTATTGAAATATAGTGAATAGTTGTTAATAAAACTTGTTATGCAGGTATGAGACAACAATATAAAATATGTCTGGTAGACTAAAATTGTCAAATTTTCTGAGAAATTAACAAGTTCAACACATACTAATAATCTATATTAATTCATAAAAACAAACAAATTATTGTACCAATCATGGAAAGATAATACTTCTAAATCAACATAAAGAATTCTAAAATGATACATGGTTGTGGAGATTCATGCGACTTGAGATCCCTTTTTCATCAAAGATTTGTTATCTTTACTTGTAAATAAGCTAATTTTCCTGTTAAAGTTACCAAACCCTGGCCTTAGGTACCATATGCACAGGTCTTGAAAAGACCCAATGCCCATTTGAGGTCTGAAACAATTGATGGCATGAGCATCTATTAGAGGACATACAATATACAGTGTAATGCAGTGTTGTTGGCTGTTACAGTGTTGAATGAGTTTGTATATATTTTAAATTTTCATTTGAAATGAGTACTTGCAAAGGCTAATGAAAAAATGACAGTTTGCTTCTGGATAAATGTATTCTTTTCACACTTCATTCAATATTAATTTTCAGGATAGATTTACAACATCAGGACAAAGTATTTTGTGAGCGTCCCAGTGATTCAGGAACAAAATACTAGCACACGATGACAGAGACTCAGAATACTGTTCCAGCTGAGCCTCTCTCCAAGTATGCGAGGAGGAAACATCGATTTGAAATGCTTGGTATGTAATTGGAATGAGTTTATTTATTTTGGTTTTCTCAAAGAGAACTTTGAGTTTTTAATATAAGAATGTCTAAAGTAAATACATTATCAAAAACATCTAAATCAGCAGTGATCCATTGCAGATGTCATTGATTTAAACATATTTTAATTCATGATGAAACAGATCGGGAACAAGTTATCCAATTTTGGATAACGTTGCATATATTGAGACATGCAGTGCTGTCAGGTGGAGCTTTGCACCCAAGCGATAAAATACCATTTATAATGTGAAATATTTCACCTGTGAATAATGATAATCTATCTGAAGATGGAAGTTTCATGAATAAGGTTAATGCAGAAAGTTTAAGTAAAAATGATCAATTCATTGGCACTTAACGTAATCAACTGTCCCAATTTTTATTAGGTTAAATAGTGTAGGTTAAAGACACATACCATATATTCAAATTACTAATTTTAAATTTAAAAGGCGCTGTAGCATGTTTCATTGCATATTTTGTTTTCTCAAGTTTGCTTTTTATCCTGAAAGTTTATACGCTATATTGTTATGTTAGAGGGTAAAATAGCTCATTACATGACCAGATAAGCTGTATCCATAGTTACGGTTATCCGTATTAAAAGAAAATGTTGCGACTAGACATTGGTGTGGAACTCTTCTGTGTGAGACATAGATTTGTAAGTTACATGCAAATTTGAAAGTTCAGACGGCAAGATAATTGAACATTATATCATCATACATGCTACCATATTCAAAACTCTACTCTGAGTGTTTAGGCATCGTAACAGTGGTCATATCACTTGAACTACCTTCGAGAAGCCATTTTAATGTGAACTGCAGCTTGAAGGAAAAGGGACGCTGTGAAAAAGCAGCATTTTTATGACTTTGTGTTTATGATTTTGTCAATTTTGAGTTGTTTTATAGCATTCCTTGAACAGAACTCAAAACATGTTGCATGGGGGAGGTGGTGGGGTGGGGGTAGTAGAAACAGACTATATATGATTGTTTCACCATTAAAATACATATAATCTTGGTAGGTTAAGAGATCTTACCTCAGGACTATGTTTATTGTTCAAAAGATACTGTATATTGCCTGTAATTGCTACCACAAGCCTTGAAAGCCTGGAATGAAGCCATTTCTCCTAAAAAAAACTTTGGAAAATGTATTTTAGCTTTTGAAAAGCCTGGAACATTACTACTAATACTAAATAACACCTGGAAAAAGCTCTGAATTCACAGCCCTAATGATAGTTGGTATTTTTTGACAGTTGTTTGATGCAACACTACCTTGGAGTTACTGCACATTGTATTAGACTTTAAAATATCACTGTATAATATCAAGCAATATATATGTAGCAATAAATCATTACAGAGTCAGTGTGATTCAGGTCAATGAATTTGATATCATTTGTTCAGATAAAACCTTAGCGTTTAGAAGTCTTATTATTTTCATTTGATTAGCTTATTAAACTGCTTAAATACCTTTTGCCTTAAGTTGTGGTCTGGAAATTCTATAACAATAAGAACCATGTGCCTTTATTGACATTGGGGTTGTGAATTTTGCTGACTTTCGTCTTGTTTGTCGGTGAGGTGAGGTGAGTTGGTGTTTAACGCCACTTTTAAGAGTATTTCACTTATATCGCGGCTGCTAGTATTATGGCAGGGAGAAAGCCCGCAACACCATGTGGCTATGCTTTGCGGTGAAACCTGCGAGCATCGGCTGCAACTAGCGAACCATGGATGGTATGTTTGACAGTAAATTGTCAGCAAGTTTAACCCTCTAACAACTTAAAGGGAGTCTATTGGATCCAAGCTGAATGCTTTTACCTGTAATACATAACCTTAACATTAACATACATTAACCTGTTTTTGTGTAGGATCAAATTAACCATATTTACACAAGAAAACAATATCATTGATTGTTTATCTTTGTTACTTACAAATGTACATGGTTTTATATTATTATTTTTATATATTGCCCACAGGTGAGGTTTAGTAGACGTTAAAAAGGTCACGGATGGTCACAAATATATATGCACACAATATTCATTAAGAAACTTCACGATGCCTTTCTTATATGTCTCTCAAATGTTTGGATACACATGTATAATTGACTGAAAAATGTATCATTTTAAATTAAGCCAAAAAAGATTAAATTATGGAGTGTAAAATAATAATTGATAATAGTCATTATTTTGAAATCAAACAAATTTGTTGTGTTTGTATAAAGCAATGTTTCAAATACAATATCACAATTTGGTTTTCAATGAAATGTTTTATATTTAAAGAATATATCTGGTTCAAAGAGACCCGCCCTCAAAAACAAACAAAAAATATTATTTTCGTCCAATTTTCTTGGTAGGCATATATGTACCGGTATATATATATACTTCGAACAAATACAGCTGAGTAAGCTTTGGTAAACATTTTTGAACATTTTGTACCATTTGTGTCAGAAATTCTGTGGGATCTCCTAGACGAGGGTTATAGTCCGTTGATAACTGATTTCTGAAACATTGTATTTACTATGTTGAATTTTGAGGCATTCTATATCTATAGAGAGGTAGTCCGAGAGTGTGCTATAGCCAGGCCATGAATAGAGAAGAAAGCTTCTTCATCAAATATTACATACTGAAATTATCTGTTATATTTACAGATGCAGACACATAAGAAATGGAGACTCACAAATGGGACACCTTTACAGAAGATAATCATGTGAGTAAAAATGTTATATGTATGGAATATGATATCCTCATGATTAAAAAGTAGTATTATGAACCTCTAAACTTGACAAATTTGGGCTTTTTATGATTTTATTTATAAAATATTTACCATGACAAACATAATAAACATATTGTGATATTAAACACTATATCCTCTACCTATATGAAGTAGGCCCTATCAGGGTATTTTTGTGGAAACGAAATTCAGATGGGAATTCCCTATACATATATGGCTGGTTTGTTTTTTACCCACAACAACAAAGGATGGGGGATGACTTGTTATGTAGCGCAATCATCAAGTTTAGATGATGAAACACATGATTAGCGTGAAAATATAGGTATTTTTAAAATACTGTGCAGTAATTGGGAAAGACACCTTTGACAATGGGCCATTTTTATGACTTTAGTCACTTTTGGTATTTCAAATCAGCCATTTGCCTTTGTAGCAATAGTAAATTTCAAATTTTAATGGGCCATTTTTTCATCCAATGTGTAAAATGGCCCATGGCCCCTGGCTTTCCCAATTCCTTACTCTGACTAATGAGTGATGAATCAATATATCTGGATTATTTTCTTTACAATGTAATTAGTGTGTGGGTATCTACATAAAGTCTTGACAATAATTATTTCAATTTTTAGCTCATCAGGCCTGAAAGGCCCGATGGGCTTATGGCATGGCATGGTGTCCGTCCATCCGTCCATCCGTAAACTTTTCGCTTTTTCGACTTCTTCTCCAGAACCAATGACTCCAAAGAACTGAAATTTTATGTGCTGACTCCTTGGCTAATGGGGATTCTAAATTGTAGATTTCGAGACCCCATGACCCCAAATGGGGTCACAGGGGTCACATCCTTAAAAACCTATATTCATCTTCTTCTCCAGTTCCAAAAGGTCTAGAGAGCTGAAAAGTTGTGTGCAGACTCCTTGGCAAATGGGGATTCTAAATTGTAGATTTCGTGACCCCGTGACCCCAAATGGGGTCACAGGGGTCACATCCTTAAAATCCTATTTTCATCTTCTTCTCCAGTTCCAAAAGGTCTAGAGAGCTGAAAAGTTGTGTGCAGACTCCTTGGCAAATGGGGATCCTAAATTGTAGATTTCGTGACCCCGTGACCCCAAATGGGGTCACAGGGGTCACATCCTTAAAAACCTATTTTCATCTTCTTCTCCAGTTCCAAAAGGTCTAGAGAGCTGAAAAGTTGTGTGCAGACTCCTTGGCAAATGGGGATCCTAAAGTGTAGATTTCGTGACCCCGTGACCCCAAATGGGGTCACAGGGGTCACATCCTTAAAAACCTATTTTCATCTTCTTCTCAAGGTCCAAAAGATCTAGAGAGCTGAAAAGTTGTGTGCAGACCTCTTGGCTAATGAGGATTTTAAATTGTAGGTTTAGTGACCCCGTGACCCCAAATGGGGTCAAAGGGGTCACAACCCCAAAAACCTATTTTCATCTTCTTCTCCAGTTCCAAAAGGTCTAGAGAGCTGAAAAGTTGTGTGCTGACTCCTTGGCCAATGAGGATTCTAAATTGTAGATTTTGTGATCTTTCGACCCCAAATATAGGTCACAGACGTCATGACCTGATCTCAGCTAGAGATTGTATGTGCTCTTTAAAGGGAGGTAATTTAAAGGAAACAACAGTAATGAATTAAATCTTCAAATGTGACTTTATTTGAAGGGGATTTTATCTCTGGCCTCAAAGATAGATCAGAGAGGTAACGACCTTAAGACCTATTTCATCTTCTCCATTATAAAGTGCTTCCTATGTGTTATACCTCTCATGTAGAAGTTGACATTTTGAATTAGTTAATGTATATAGTCTGATGACCTACAGAGCCAATGGCTCTATTTTTTTGTTATATCATCTCTTTTAATTAGCACAGACTGACTAATAATAGGATACATTTTACCTGAATTTCCAAACAGAACTGATTTTACGTCAAATCCTTTGGTATCATAATACATACTTTGTCATGTATCGCTGTAAACAGTTTTGTCACACTCTACACAATGGACAGCCATAACGGAAGAAGTGAAGATGTGTGTTGAGGAGAAATGTACATGACAGTATTAATTTGAGTTGATATGTCATGACATTGAGTTCAGATTAAAAACAGGGAAAACAAACTTACTTAGTTACGAAAACTACTTACTTAGTTATGAAAACATATATCCAATCATTTAAAACAAAAAAATAGCACAAACCAAGGATTTATTTTGGAATTGATTGGGATCACTTGGCTAGTAAACATATTACAACTATCAAATGTAGGTTGAATACAATGAATATATAATTTTGTTATTTTCAGCCCTTTTTCCTCTGCCTTTTTTATTTTTCACTCGGCCCTTTTAACATTTCTTATCGGCCTTTTCATCTTTCGGCCCATTTGGCCAGATCCCCTTAAATAAAGCATTTTGTTTGATTACGGGTTACTGCCAGAAAGTAATAAATAGATTATTAAATGAACCTGGGTTAAAAAATATGTTAGTCCCAGGTCACTGACGTACCAGACTTTAGCTTGAATTCATTTCAAAGTTTACCAAAAAGTCACTAACTTGCCTATATTTAACAACAATTCATATCATCATTGGCTTCACAAAACTCTTTGACAAAGTACTGCCAACTTCCAAACGCAAGGCATAACTCTTGTCAGTCTGCATTACTGACTGATTTAAGCCTTTCAGTATTTCCCTCGTTGTGTTGTGCCTAGATAGGGAATCGCTGCACCAGAAATGCATAGTGGCCCTGGATTTCTAAGCACAGATTTCTTAAGGAAATACTGCAAGGACTAAATCAGCCAGTAATGGAGACTGGCAAGAGTTATGCCTTGCATGGGGAAGTTGAAGTACTGCTGGAAGTCGTGGACTTACTGAGGTGGACAAGATTTTCAATCCATGATGAATAGGACATACACATCAACTTCAGACTAGAGAAGAAAACATGTGACTAAAACTGATAAAAGGTTTCTTTCTATATCAAGACCTATATTTTTATTATCAAGATAATTTGTGTATTCTAGTTCAAAATATGATCTAAAAGCTTTCCCAAGTTTATGTGTTTAAACTGTATCAACCTTGAAATAACCATCTACCTTTGCAGGTATAACAGTGTATTAATGTTATTTAATGTTTTATTCATTTTGTCCTTTCAGTCGCATGGAACTGCACCTCAACATGAAGATCTCTTGAAGAACCCTCTCCTCTGAACATTGTATATTGGATAATATAACATGATTCTATTGTAATGCTCCAATCTACAGTACAAATACAGAAATACTTTTTTGACGCGTTAAGCGCCCGGACACGAATAAAATTATAAAAAGGGGGCGCTTGCTAATGTGGTGTGTATTTCCGTCACACAAGTAAAATGTTTCAAAAACTTGATTTTCAAAATGACACTTTTATTTTTTTTTATTGAATTTCAAACATTAAAAGGGGTAAGAGAAAAGTACACACAAAGGCTTGAAGAGGAGCTGCTTATTACGTTTAGAGTTATATTCATTCAGGGATTTTTTATTTTATATCACGTTAAGTTCTCCAGTTACAGTACAGCTGTATATACATGATAGATCGATAGAGCAGGCATAGAAGACCATTCACTTAAAATCCAATTGATTGAACTTATATATTTACAAATGTGAGGATTTGGTACAAATGATTTCTGAAACCTGTTTGTACATTATGTTAGCAGTGGGTGCTAACTCCATCGAATACGGTAATGGAGTTATTTACATGTAGTCCCACAGTGTACAATTGTAGATTATATAACGTGTTCCTTCAAGGTGGGGGGCGGGATAGCGCAGTGCGTTCGGCTTCGGATCAGGTTCGAATCCCGCCAGGGGCACGGCAACTTTGTCTGCAGTAGAGAACTATTCTACACGCAGTAAGGTTTGGGTGCAATGCTACACTGAATTTCAGCATAGTACCACCCATGGTTTGCTAGTTCCAGCCAATGCTCGCAGGTTTCACCACAATGCATAGTCACATGGTGTTGCAGCTTTCTCCCTGCCATAATACTAGCAGCTGCAATATAAGTGAAATACTCTTGAAAGCGGCGTTAAACCACAACTCACTTCACCTTCAAGGTCTTCTTTCAAGTTACCCAGTACCTTATAGTGGTGTGGAGGTTTGTGTGTCTCAGACCCAATGAGCGGGATCAGTACAGGGAGAGTTCTGTCAGGGTATAATTTGTGGAAAAGAAATTTGAGGGGACATTCCTGTTTAAACAGTCAAATCTAAAGTCGTTAAAATGTTACCCTGTTATCAAGTGTAGTGATGTGCATAGAGCAGTCTGTAAAGGTCAAAGGGTAATATAAAAAAATAATTTAGATTGTTTTGAGAATTGCTTTCTGAATATATTGTTCAAATTGGAAAATCATCTCAATTACAAATACACATTCTCATATAATTTACTTTTGGACAATTATTTTAATAAGAATACTGTTTTATTAATTTAAACATATATTACAACATGCTTATAGATTTTGAATGACTGTCTTTGGTTGAAAAAGTTGGAAAAATCCCAAGATTTGTTATATTATCATAAGTGAGAAAGATGAAAAATTATATATATAGATGCCCTAGCTGTGTGATAAAAATACCCCAAAACTAAATGCATTCTTACAACAATTGCGATGACTCACTTTAAATGATTATACAGATTTAGTATTTATTAGTTTTCAATTGCTTTACATGTTAGTTGGGCAGTGAATGTACAAACCTAATGTGACAGCAAATACAACAACTTAAAGTCAAAATATACCTATTACTATTGTTGGTAAGTTGTGATTTAAATGTTTTTAAATAATGATTCTGTAATATCATCATGCTTCGTATTTTGTGTCCCATTTACTTTTCTAATTGGAACTTAAGATGTTAAGACATTGCATTATTGATGATTTTGCAGTTAAGTAGAGATTTGAAGAGATGCCCAGTAGCATAGGTTCTAGTTCCCAGTATGAGTTAATGAAACACTATGTTTATCTATTCATATGAATTAGTTTTTCTTTTGGTGAATGATTTTGAAGATGAATGCCATATATAAAATGTATCTTGATATGCAATAAAATGAAATAAATAATTTTCAAACATAAATGTTTATGTTATTTGTTAACTAATTGTATCATAAATGTGTTTCTTCTTCTACCATAAATTGTTTGGTCATAAGAATAGGATCTGGTGAGGATCCGGGGGCCGGATCCATGTATCCTTGCCTTTTGAGATACCGTTGAGGATCCGGCGGCGGATCCTAGTATCCACACCTCATGAGGATCCGACGAGAGATCCGGGGGATCCGGGGGAATATACCAATATTTTGACCCAGCAAGGATCCGGTGAGAGATATGGTGAGATCCGGCCGGATCCTGGATATGGCAAGGTATATGCCGTCGGATCCCTGTATCCCAATTAAGGGAGGATCCGGCAGGATCCGCCAAGATCCGCCAAGTCGGATTCCACCCCTTTTTGTCCTGTGTATATTCTGTATTCAAGTGACCAATGTATCAACTGATATTCAAATGTACCGATATTTATACTTATATTCTGTATTCAAGTGACCAATGTATCAACTGATATTCAAATGTACCGATATTTATACGTATATTATGTATTCAAGTGACCAATGTATCAACTGATATTCAAATGTACCGATATTCATACGTATATTATGTATTCAAGTGACCAATGTATCAACTGATATTCCAATGTACCGGTATTTATACTTATATTCTGTATTCAAGTGACCAATGTATCAACTGATATTCCAATGTACCGGTATTTATACTTATATTCTGTATTCAAGTGACCAATGTATCAACTGATATTCCAATGTACCGGTATTATACTTATATTCTGTATTCAAGTGACCAATGTATCAACTGATATTCAAATGTACCGATATTTATACTTATATTCGTTATTCAAGTGACCAATGTATCAACTGATATTCCAATGTACCGATATTTATACTTATATTCTGTATTCAAGTGACCAATGTATCAACTGATATTCCAATGTACCGGTATTTATACTTATATTCTGTATTCAAGTGACCAATGTATCAACTGATATTCAAATGTACCGATATTTATACTTATTCTGTATTCAAGTGACCAATGTATCAATTGATATTCCAATGTACCGGTATTATACTTATATTCTGTATTCAAGTGACCAATGTATCAACTGATATTCAAATGTACCGATATTTATACTTATATTCTGTATTCAAGTGACCAATGTATCAACTGATATTCAAATGTACCGATATTCATACGTATATTATGTATTCAAGTGACCAATGTATCAACTGATATTCCAATGTACCGGTATTTATACTTATATTCTGTATTCAAGTGACCAATGTATCAACTGATATTCCAATGTACCGGTATTTATACTTATATTCTGTATTCAAGTGACCAATGTATCAACTGATATTCAAATGTACCGATATTTATACTTATATTCTGTATTCAAGTGACCAATGTATCAACTGATATTCAAATGTACCGATATTTATACGTATATTATGTATTCAAGTGACCAATGTATCAACTGATATTCCAATGTACCAGTATTTATACTTATATTCTGTATTCAAGTGACCAATGTATCAACTGATATTCCAATGTACCGGTATTTATACTTATATTCTGTATTCAAGTGACCAATGTATCAACTGATATTCAAATGTACCGATATTTATACTTATTCTGTATTCAAGTGACCAATGTATCAACTGATATTCCAATGTACCGGTATTATACTTATATTCTGTATTCAAGTGGCCAATGTATCAACTGATATTCAAATGTACCGATATTTATACTTATATTCTGTATTCAAGTGACCAATGTATCAACTGATATTCAAATGTACCGATATTTATACTTATTCTGTATTCAAGTGACCAATGTATCAACTGATATTCCAATGTACCGGTATTATACTTATATTCTGTATTCAAGTGACCAATGTATCAACTGATATTCCAATGTACCGGTATTATACTTATATTCTGTATTCAAGTGACCAATGTATCAACTGATATTCAAATGTACCAATATTTATACTTATATTCTGTATTCAAGTGACCAATGTATCAACTGATATTCAAATGTACCGATATTTATACGTATATTATGTATTCAAGTGACCAATGTATCAACTGATATTCCAATGTACCGGTATTTATACTTATATTCTGTATTCAAGTGACCAATGTATCAACTGATATTCCAATGTACCGATATTTATACTTATATTCTGTATTCAAGTGACCAATGTATCAACTGATATTCCAATGTACCGGTATTTATACTTATATTCTGTATTCAAGTGACCAATGTATCAACTGATATTCTAATGTACCGATATTTATACTTATTCTGTATTCAAGTGACCAATGTATCAACTGATATTCCAATGTACCGGTATTATACTTATATTCTGTATTCAAGTGACCAATGTATCAACTGATATTCAAATGTACCGGTATTTATACTTATATTCTGTATTCAAGTGACCAATGTATCAACTGATATTCAAATGTACCGATATTTATACTTATTCTGTATTCAAGTGACCAATGTATCAACTGATATTCCAATGTACCGGTATTATACTTATATTCTGTATTCAAGTGACCAATGTATCAACTGATATTCAAATGTACCGGTATTTATACTTATATTCTGTATTCAAGTGACCAATGTATCAACTGATATTCAAATGTACCGATATTTATACTTATTCTGTATTCAAGTGACCAATGTATCAACTGATATTCCAATGTACCGGTATTATACTTATATTCTGTATTCAAGTGACCAATGTATCAACTGATATTCAAATGTACCGATATTTATACTTATATTCTGTATTCAAGTGACCAATGTATCAACTGATATTCAAATGTACCGATATTTATACGTATATTATGTATTCAAGTGACCAATGTATCAACTGATATTCCAATGTACCGGTATTTATACTTATATTCTGTATTCAAGTGACCAATGTATCAACTGATATTCCAATGTACCGGTATTTATACTTATATTCTGTATTCAAGTGACCAATGTATCAACTGATATTCCAATTGACGGCATTTATACTTATATTCTGTATTCAAGTGACCAATGTATCAACTGATATTCCAATGTACCGATATTTATACTTATTTATATCACTATCAATTGACGTTTGGAATGTTTTCCCCACTTCGTGAAAGCTTAAAACGATAGTGAGATAACTTGCAACATCCTATGGTCTAGGGTATGCACACGTTTTCATCACGACTTTATCCAAGATCGTATATCCTCCAGACACATCTCTACATCAATCTCTTTCAGAGTCGCTATACCCGGAGTATCACGCTGCCTTTATATCTAACTGTAAGATTCTTAAAACATAGTTAGAAAATGATTTACAATTTGCAAATTATCGAATAACAATCCTATTTGCTTACAATCAGGTAAGACCTTCATTTCTGTTTTCAAATAAACTTGAATACCACATTTTACTTTTCCTCAGATTGTAAAGTATCTTCCTGGTAGTCCTACATAGGAATATTTAGGAGAGAAAAAAAATACAGAATGTAAATGTGCAATCTATTGATATAGAGATACATATCATATTACTTTTACGTTAAACTCGTGTATTGAATGGTGAAGCGCTTCGATCGTTTTCCCGATATATCACTTTTAAATAAATTTCAGTTCCCGAAGTTCCTCAATAAAACGCGGCTCCTCGATATACAATGCTCCGTCACTGATGTTCTGTCTCCATGTGAAGTGTCAAGAGCGGTGTTTGCTGGGTCTCACGGGTTTGAATTGACGACTCTTTACTTTACTTTCGTTATTGTCTACTTCCTTGTTAATAATCGTTTGTCTCAAAGCTACACCGTGACTTATAACTTGTTAACTACTATACAGTGGAAGAAACTAAACCAAAGTGCACTGAAAAATTGTGAATCAGACATTTTCTTTTGTCGACCAACCTCTAAAATAGGAGACAAGCACCTGACGACAGGGCAAATAACAGTCCAGAAAAAGAATAAAGAAGTTGTTATCAACAATGGTTGTCTTACACGTTTGTGCCAGCTTAAAAAACTTCTCATGAATCTCAACTTTTAAAATGGCCCACAACTATATTGACATGATTATAATGGCAATATAATTATGTTGCGTTCTTTAATACGTAAAAGTCCACCATAACGTATCATTTGTGAACATATATAAAAGTTCATCACATACATAAAACTTGGTCATGTGAAACTGATTTATAGCTCTGTATGGTCTCACACTGCCGCATCTACTATAACGCGACAGTCCACACATCGCCAGGGGTCAGGGGTCAAGGGATAAGAGTGTATCCGGGACAGAGTGTGACGTGGGGCTCTGTTGTGGTTATGAACAGTGGTTTCTATAAATAACTGGGAAAATACACACTCATTATTTATACGAATTCCGGAAAACTAGGAAGCATCTTAACACAGCATTAAGCCACAAGCTATTACATTATCATTTATTATGTATAAATTTGAAAACGTTTTTATTTTATTTTAGTGAAGTATTTGAAAACTGTTAAATCCAAGTGGATATATATTCAATCATTGTGGTGAAAAGTCGTGATTAAAAGCAACATATCTTAAATGAACCGTCATTAATCCTGTATTAAAATACACGTGTTCCAGGGGATATTCCCCTCGATTATCTTTTTCAAATTTAAAAAATATAACTACAGCGATTGTACTTTCACAACCAGTGTCTTCTATCTTGTGAAAGGAAGGGTATTTTGTGGACGTAATTCGTGTTTAAATCTGATACGTATTGAGGTATAGTGTGTACCTGGACGGAACCCGATACACCACCCAGTTATCTGAATGTGGTTATTGTAACACGTGTACAAGTCATCCCCATCTTACATCCATGAAGTAATAGCTAGGCTCTAGCACCCTACACAAACCTACTGAATGTTGAGAAGTGTGGCGTGGATGTTGAGAAGTATGGCGTGGATGTTGAGAAGTATGGCGTGGATGTTGAGAAGTGTGGCGTGGATGTTGAGAAGTGTGGCGTGGATGTTGAGAAGTGTGGCGTGGATGTTGAGAAGTATGGCGTGGATGTTGAGAAGTGTGGCGTGTGTTGAGAAGTGTGGCGTGTGTTGATAAGTGTGGCGTGGATGTTCCTATACATGGGCATTACTTCATACTTAGATATGCACGTGTTCATTTAACTGTTGGTATAAATATAAACAATTACAAATATTTTTTTAAGAGAATTGTAAAAGGTTTGAGTAAGACTAAATGTCTTCCTTTTGTTATAAACACGTATTAAACCACAAGGATGAATTTGAAGCATATATCTAAAGAAACCGAATATTGAATAAAACAAAGACCATACAACATAGTGTAAATTAATGGAATCAAGACAACGGTGAAACCAACTGTGACCTTATATATATATCTCAACATCAGGTGTGAAACAGTTTCAACAAGAAAAGTCATCCGTTGCATTTTCACACGACCAGTCAACAAATTATACATATTATTCAAACTAAAGAAAAGTTCACAAACCTGAGAGAACCATTATAGTAAAGCTCTGACGACCTCGTACGACATCTTCGAAAAAAACTTCAGCAAAACGTCACTGTCGTTGGTAATACTACATCAAATTTAAAGAGTCGGTTCGAGCCCATCTAGCAGGGACGACAGTGGATATATAGTATGCACAGGTGTTGTATAACAATCACAATCAATACCTCTATACGTGGTTCTGATGCGGTTCAATACCAGACGAGGTATATCAGACTGGCATGTATAGATACTGTATTTAACTGTTTGACCGTGTCCTGTCTCTCTTGTCTATACTATTTTGTCTCTTATTTTGTCCCTTTTGTCATGACTCTCTTATTTTGTCCCTTTTGTCATGTCTCTCTTATTTTGTCTCTCTTGCCATGTCTCTCTTAGTTTGTCTCTCTTATCATGTGTCTCTTATCCTGTCTCTCTTATCATGTGTCTCTTATCTTGTCTCCCTTATCTTGTCTCTCTTACCTTGTCTCTCTTATCATGTGTCTCTTATCCTGTCTCTCTTATCATGTGTCTCTTATCTTGTCTCTCTTACCTTGTCTCTCTTATCATGTGTCTCTTATCCTGTCTCTCTTATCATGTGTCTCTTATCATGTGTCTCTTATCCTGTCTCTTATCATGTGTCTCTTATCTGGTCTCTCTTATCTTGTCTCCTCTATCTTGTCTCTCTTATCTTGTGTCTCTTATCTGGTCTCTCTTATCTTGTCTCCTCTATCTTGTCTCTCTTATCTTGTCTCTCTTACCATTCCAGGGGATGCAGCGATGACTGATGACATCAACTGTGACATTTTGGTAGATACTAATGCTGTCATGAAATTGTTGAAGACATAGACAATCTAAACCAATTGTTCTTCTTCACAATGGCTTATTGCAACAGCACACGCTGTGGGTAATCATATTATATCGTGGAATGTTTCCGGTATTATTGAACGTTACCTGGTAACATCATTACTGTTTTGGGGAATTTATTGGAAAAGCTCATTACTTCTGATTTTGGTTTATACAAGAATAGTCGTTATGTCAGGTGTTTTAACCTGGATGAACAAGGTCCATGCATGCCACAAATTGTGAATACACGTTATGCGTCTGTCAGTGTCACTTGGCAACGTCATTTTATTTTAATAGAGAGAAAAACTCATAATTTCTTTTGATCATGGACACGGTTGGGTCATAACGACATTTCTTGAATAATGTTGAAAACTGTCATGGTAAAACTCGATAATAAAAAATAAACTGAGAAGACACTAAAACCACAACATCTAAAATATGTATGAGAATGATGACCTCCTTCACTGCACTGCACACAAAACATTACCCATATCTTTCTTGTTTATGGCAAATTAATTTAAATCTTAACTTTTCATAAAGGCAGAAAGGGAATATTGTTTTCAAATTAGAAAATCTCGAGCATCATTTCGAAAATTCTAATAATGTTTGTAGAGAAACGCGATCAACAGTACAGTACATTTCACAGATACATACATACACGGGGAACCAAGATCATGCAGGGAGGATGTCGTGACTGGAGTTGCTGCACGCGCTAAACATTTCCCACGTAGTCACGACATAGAAATCAAGACTATTGCATGAGCGATGTCATTAGAATAACTAACACAGCCAGTTAGCACACAGTATGAACTAATTAACCTTCAGAAACTCGGTAAAGAATACTCATGTCACGTGAATCACCTAGAGCCCTGACCATGGACAATTAGCGTTACTGTATATCAATGAATGGCAACATGTTGCCTATGCTGTCGAATGAGTGAGTCACTTTGCTGCTGTTTTATTAATCATATTGATTGGGAGGTATGTCTGTCACACAACCTTAGCACTTTAACGGGGACGTTTTGCAGCCAGCATCTGCGTTGCTTAGTTACGTGTAAATCATTGATCACATTGCACATGCGCAGTAGAGTTGAAACAACTGTCCTTGGGCGTGGCATTGATTGCTGGCGCGGTAACGACCGTAAAGAAAATAAAGTTGAAACAGGTGACAGAAGAAAGACAAATTCAACAACTGCTGCCATTGAAATGAACAATTAATTATTATGACACACATATTTTGAAATAAGCTGAATATAAACAGTTAGTGACATAAATGATCCGAATACAGATAGTTATTGATGGTAATGTAGTATTTTCCCTCCAATAGTCAATAATTGCAGCATATAGGAAACGTGAACAAAGCATGCATGCAGGATGGAGTGACGACAGCGTTCACTTCTCCTGGCGTGATGCCATCCCGGGTCTCTGGTCTCGGACTAGGGATGAAAATTAGCAACTCAATGCAGCAGGTTATTCCATTGATTATGCTACACATTTTCTCATTGTAGGAAAAAAAAGCAACATGAAGAATTGTGGTAAACAGGATGAGCTATTTTGATTCAGTGCCAGTGCATATAGTGTATAACGTCAATAGGAGTATCGTTTTGCTAGTGAAATGGTTAACAACGACTACATGCCTCATGTTTTTTGCTTTTAAAATTCCATAATATCGATTAAAACATCGTACAACTGTTATTGGTGCAATATATCCTTAAATAATACATTGTTAAGATGAACATTCTTTACTCAATTTAATATATTACAATGTTCCTCTTATGTGTCACCATGAACAGTCGTACACTGACAGGAGGAAAGAATGCCAGGGAGAACTCGGGAAATACCTGCAATACAAGACGACGTGCCCACAATACAACCAATCCTGCTCCACCGTCTCTCGATACGTTCAGTCTCAGGGAGATATGTCTATTATCTACCATATATCCACACCTACAGGGATCGACATAGACACTATGGGTCTATATTGTCTAAGTATATCAGCAGTACGGGCAGAAGGTCTTTGTTGTCGCTACACCTGTAAGTCTGATGTATGCGTTCAATGTCACTATATATTCGCTATTAATTCCTTATCTGAGGCTGTTTACACCCATCCCCTTTTCTCTCTTTTGTGAGTGAATGGTGAATGGACAAAATCCCCACTGGACAGAATCCCCAAGGACAAAATCCGCAACGGACAGAATCCCCATCCCCAAAACATCCCCTACGACCGAGTGAATACATGTTACACCATCTTATTTACTTTTCCTGTTTTAAATCAACACATTGTATGGAAGAATCTTCCCTGCTCGTTCCTTGTAGGTCATCAGGGTGGATGTTTCAAGCACACTTATAGATATTTGATAATGACCGACTCAAGTTCTATTTTTGAGAATGCGGACAATCTCTGTACACCAAACATGAACATGTCACATTTCTATTCTTATAATATCGATCATCACTAGTCGGGATGATCTCAATATAATCTAGTTAATCCTTCAAACACCGTCTCAAAGTAATATATAATGTCAAAATGAGCTATACCATTACCAAACTGAAGGAAGTATTTTACGTACAATATTAACCGGATAGTCGATAAGTAACGATGTCAAGCGGTTTGCACAAAGTTGAAATTCAAACGGAAAACCCATATATTGGATCATAGATCTATCCTGGTGTCACAGGAGTCGTTGAATAATGACCACAGATAACGATGAGTCAGCATCTTACTGAGTAACTGGTCAGTAGTTTCATAGTTTCAGGTATGAGTATAGACTACACGCCCTTGTGATTAATCATATGACATCAATCTAAGACAATATGAAATAAATTCTTTTGAAATGTCAAATTGAAGCAAAGAATGTTATACTTATTTTTAAATTTGGTTATCTTCGACATATGAACATCCGCAATTCGCATTTTCGGTGGTTGACTTTTTAAAAATTATTATTTAAAACGTATAGTTTGATGATTGCTTATTTATTTAATTTACATTTGAATATGAAATACTACATGTAAGTGTTAATTTTTCAAATATTCCCAAATGGATTTAGTTACTACTTTGAGTACTATTTCTTAATGACTCATTTCTTTATTTTTGTCAGTCGATCGAAAATCTGTAGGTTAATCAATCCTATTTTAGACACACTAAATCAAAGCCTACCGCCTGTAGAAAATATGCGACTTCCGATTTCCAACTGTCGACATCATGTGAAGACACATAGTGATAATGCAATGTTCTGCATAATAGGCACGTTCCTATGTGTGTTATTGCTTTGGGTCGATATACTTTTCATGCTGTTATGAGTGTATATCACATACGGATTAGTCAAAAGTTGTTTTGTTAAATCAGTTACGCTTTGTTTTAAGTGAACGTAATAACAAATACAATGTCGATGGCTGAATATCACTGTTTATTTTGATGACATCTAGCGCTATCATTGTATATCACATAGGGTGGCCTTAAAATGTACCGATCTCGTGAATCGAGCACACTATATATATAAGTATCGCTATCAATATTTATTACACACGATTGTTTCAAATTACACAAAAGGTGCGATGCATGAACTTGCAATGATTAATGGATGGCAGTGATATCATAATGTATTACCCCAGTGATATAATTATTTATTACCCTAGTGATGCCAATACCATTAATATTTACCCTCGTGGAATAATTTTACTTAGGCCACTTTATTTTATAATATTGTCTCATAGTTGAAGTGCATACTTTTAGTACAGCAACATTATTTCACTGGGGACGTTAAACTTTAATATGAAAGGGGAAGCTCGTCAGATATCTAATAAGTGTCACATAGGACGACCTCAGAATGGATTGTATAATAATACATTAAGCACACAATGTTATCAATATTTAGCACATAGGACGGTGTGAGAGCAAACATTATCACAACGATCAGCTCGCCACTGGGAAGTCGATACTCCAGAAAGCAGTCAATAATAGCACGTGGGTCCTATTGTCATTTCGCTTCAATCTCTTTAATGGAAGGCCGTGGAGGATGCACAATCAGATATTCTCTTTGTATGTGAAAACAGTCGGTGTTTGTTTAATAGCATTAGCACATGGTGTGGCCTGTAACATCTGCAGTTTAATAGTTCTGATGTTCTGTGGTTAGCATCAGCTAGTGTTGATGATGTCACCCGACATTGTTGCTTAAATCGTTACTGATTGCAAATACTTTAAGCATATATGCAAATTGGTTGACACTTTTTGTTTTCGTTGGATTTTGTGAAATTACCGGTATGTCAATTCAATTTAGTTCGTTTTTAATAACAAATATCATGTTAAGTGTTTGATTTGACACGAATGATAACTTCTTCGGTTTGTTGGAATGCCAACGTGATGCTTTACGCAAACAAAA
Organism: Gibbula magus; assembly: GCA_936450465.1. Classification (NCBI taxonomy): domain Eukaryota; kingdom Metazoa; phylum Mollusca; class Gastropoda; order Trochida; family Trochidae; genus Gibbula; species Gibbula magus. The sequence goes on along the minus strand of OW388296.1, from coordinate 8,143,288 downwards.
AAATGTAGATTGTGGCCAATAGAGATTCGGGAGTTGCATTTGATACTATGAACACATACTATCGTAAAGTTTTATTCGAAATACATGTAATAGTTTCAAATGCGTAACCGTATTTTGGTTCGTTTAAGTACGCTCTCGGTTTTATAAAGAGGACAATGCAACAGAAACATTATTGTAGATATACACAGTTAAAGGTACACCCCTTTCGTTCATTAATATAGTATATGTATGGCCCGCAGCACTATATGGGATTTGAAGGAGGGGAACCATATATGGTTCCATAGTATTCTTAGGTTAAAGCATGATTACTTTTAAACAAAAACAAAACCCATTTGTTAAATAGTGTATTTAAGTATGACTGCAATAAACATGGTTGAAACATATTGCCTAGATGAGCATGACACCATTCCTTGAATTTCATTTACACAAAAATGCCCATGTAGAAGCCGGTTGCCCGTATAAGTCGAATTTAAAAAAAACGCCCCCTTTCCGTCGTTTTATGTTTGATGATAAGTCTCCATATCCGTCCGTCCGTCCGTCTGTTCACTCCATTGTTCTAACCGATTCTGTTAAGTAGGCTCCAGCTGTATGACTCACTGTATACCAGCGAACTCTTGAGTATCGCCTTCCTCCCCTATATAGAGGTCGACTGGTCCCGGCATTGTCTCATCTCACTTTCAGAAACGCGTAAACCGTTCTCAAGGAACAGTAGTGAAATTGCTCTTATAATTAAAACCCTTACATTCTGTACATTTGTAATATTTCTCATCGGTACAGACGTGATCAATTATCAATTATTGTTGATACATTTAAAACACAAGTTGACATGTTCGCACTGAGTGGACGTTAATTAAACACGCTTTTAATTTTTTAAACTATATATGTCATGTTTAAATGATGTATAGTTCCTTGGGTTCAAGGTTCATCTTCGACATCCAATAGTGTAGGTGTCCATGACTAGTGTTGTCACACGAGGAAAAATACTAAATACTACAATACTAAATTTGATATTCAAATTCCTCCTCAAACAGAAGAGTTTGTTCCTCAATTAGTGTTTTTTTCATTTAATGAAACGCGGTTAAAAATGTCGTACTGAATAAACAACACAATTTCCTAAACCACATAAGTCACATAGTTGAAATTCGCTACATCAAAAAGTTCGATAGTCTATACGAGTGCAAAGTACGAAAACATACATCCCATTTATATATATATATATATATATATATATATATATATATATATATATATATATATATATATATATATATATATATATATATATATATATATATATATATATATATATATATATCAGTTGTATGACCTATTAACAAAACCAACTCAAATCTGTTTCTTTTCTGTCTGTTTTAGAAAAGTTCAAAATTGCCTAGGATTGAACGGCGGGCCAGGGTACATCATCCTTTCTCGTTTACGATAAACAAATATTGTCACTATACTGAAACGATAGCATGAGATATAATGATACGTTTCAGCAACAGTCGGTACATTCCGATAAATTACACCATTTGTAACATTTGGTATATCTGACTCTAACAAACGCTTAATGTCACTTAATTGATAAAATTGAGTTTATAAACCAGATCCAGTCTGCAGTTCAACATAAAAGTGGGTTGCCGATAAGAAATTATACTCCAGAAAACGTCAGAAAACTCCAGAAAACGAAATCTACAGTACTTGTGAGACACGTTATGAATGTTCAATTAAAGCTAATGCCATATATAATACATAGACTAACATTTGGTCTCAACAGAGACCATACAATATATGGTCCCCGGTCTCAAAAATAAGTTTTTTCATTATCAATGACAATAGTTTACAAACAAGTTAAACAGTTAAACAAAATGGACCCCTAAAGATGCCTTGATATATCTGCCTAGAGCTGAATCTAGACTTGCTATAATATTCTTGACTGGGCTGGTCATCAATTGAATATTTTGCTCTAGGGTCTGGAGGACAGACAAACATAATACATCCTAAAGGTTATGCCATATGGTCACATTCGGGTTCATTAAAGGGGGATTTCAATTTGACAATTGCTCGTTTTTTAATTTCTGAAATCGGCCCATTGATTACTTATATATGGCTTTTTTAAAAACCGCCTAATTTAGCCGCGGTGTGTGGTCACTAAAGCGATTCCTCCTGTGACGTCACTGGAGGAATCTCATTATCGGCGATAGTCATAATTCAACGTAATTTCGCAAAATATTGATTGTTAATTTCACAAATAAATCTACAATAAAACAACTTGAAGTTTCCATATATCGAATGTTTAGATATCCAACTAGGTAATTCCGCATATGACAATTACATAATTATTGGATAAACATGTGATTTTGACGATTTAACACACCTTATAAATTCATCTAGCGGTAGTGATAATCATCATTAATTAGTTAATGAGGTTCCGTGGACAAGCTGTCTAGCTGGTCACAGTCACGCCTCAATGATTGTCTTCAAAGCGGATCGTAGCGCTGATTGCGGCATTGTTAAAATTGCTAAATTAAAATCGTCTTGGTAATCAATTGCAAGCGTATATATTGCCTCGAATCTTTGCTCACTTGATTCCGATATATAATGTTAATAATCTGTTGAGAAGAATGCATTACATGTGAACTTTAAGGTATTCTGAACGATTAGGAAGAGTCAGTGTCACTGTAAAAACCGCCCCCTATATATAAAGTGAGGAGGTATTTTCAAATATGTGTATTGGACACAGGTGGCTGCTCTAAGTATACCAGGTTGTAAGTATATACAACATGTGGTCTATTAACTAGAGCACAACCAGTTTATCAGATAAAAGTGATAGCATGGGGTTCTTGATAAATCACTTCCTTTATGTTTACTCAAATGACAAACCATTTCGTTTGTGTAAGTAGGTAGACGTTAATGGTGACACAAATGGGATAACTGAACCGCGATAGGCGTAACTGTGGACGGGTCCGTAGATGTACAAGCGACTAAATATTCAATTCACTTGAAATACCAGACTTTGAATAATCACCATATTGCAATAATTGTTGTTTACTTGAACCCGAATGAGGATGTTGAATCAATATTCTAATTATACATACTGCGATCATTTACCAATTTATATATATCAAGAATAAAATGGGATAATGAGGATACTTGCTTAAAAAAGTAGAACTTATTAATTTGTATATGAAGTAGAGGAAGGAGGAACGTTATTATGTTCAATAAATAAAATTTCCAACTAAACAAACACATTTTGCTTTAAATAACTACCCTTCAAATGAAGAATTCTATTTTCGGCAATTACACGATAAAAATGAATTGAATAATGCAAATATCCCGATTTATAAGGTGGTCCTACAAGGTTGTGTGCTACATCCTTAGTAATTAATAATGCATGTAGGAATGTAATGAAAACCCTTTGTTAAGATCTCTGACTCATCTATAACACCTGTGCCGTGGAGGGTGAGATTGAAACATATGTTTCGGACCTGTATTTGATAGTTGATTAATCATCAGATATCCACATTTCTAGATCACAGTTTCAGCTGGTAGTTAATCTTCGGAAAATGAAACGTAACCAATATTTGACAAATACTGCTTTGCTTTCCTAACGTTGTCTTTAGTGGGATTTAAACATATGTTCCGGACCTTTATTTGATAGTCGATTAAAAGCTTGTAATAAATATTTCATATCAGATTTTTAACTTACTCAATCTTTGACACGTCAAAGTCTACCCATCAATGTAGAAAATGTTATGTAATCAATATTTTACAAATATTTGTTTTATTCATTGAACTCAGAAACTTATTATCATAGTTCCATCCTTAGTCTCAAGTGTTTCCGCTCCAGAATGGTTTCCAACGTTTCCCAGTCATGTGGAATGCCTCTAAATCGGCCTTAAACTCTGTCCAACCTTTGAACTGTTCAAGTTAGGATTCAAAACCTTCCTGTTTTCTCAATCCAACTGATTTCCATTTTTCATGTATATACTCTACCATTGTCCTGTTGTCGAATATACAGACTCTGAAAAAAAGTATATATTCTGAAAATATCACAATATTAGTAGATATTGAAAAGGAGCCTCTATTTTTAGGAAAAAAAACCATTTCTCACAGGCTCCTTTTAAATGTTTAAAAATATTGAGATATTTTATGAATCGATATTTTTTCTGAGTCTGAGTGTTAGACTAATTGTCTTGTAGTGACTTCAGCAAAGCATATATCCAGATTGCGCGCATAATGACTGTTCTTTTATTATTAGGTCTTCAAGACATAGTCTGGAAGACGTATTGTTATTATGCGAATCCTTATTATTATTATTTTCCACGATTTTTGTCCAGACATTCCTGAACTAACGGCTTAACCGATCTTCATGAAACTTTCAGGGATGGTAGACTTCAATGGGACTTAGAAATGTGTCGAACGGATTTTCGATTGCTTGATCATTTAAAGGTCCAGTTCGATTCTAAATTTCGATTTTTTTAAAGATGCGTAATGACATTGCGAGCAAAAAACTTAATCATGGTGAATTCGTAGGTCACGTGGTTTAGCCGCCATTTTGATTTGTGTCACTTTTTAAAAGTGTCCGACCCCATGTATCTTTGACAATCTTCTTCTCTGAAGATACTTGCACCACGATGCGGAAACTTATATCTGTCTACAACTGAAGCATTGTAGAATAGAATTTGAATTTTGTAGAAGGGTAATCGTAATACTTTTTTCACAATGACCTTTCAAAGTTGGCCGAAGTTGCCCGTTTCGTCACGCAGGACCTTCTTCAAGGGGACATTACTCCAACTTCCCGATCTCACAATTGCATGAAATGTTCAGGGCTATTAGATCAATATATTGTCATTAGGAATCAATAATAAAATTGCTCGCGAACAGTCATTTCCGGTCACAATTAAGCTGAAAAATGACAGAATATCACGATTTCGAATTTTAACATGGGGAAAATTTTCAAAATTGACAAAGAGACTTGAAACTTTTTTTAAAGATGCGCAATTACAATGCGAGCAAAAAAGTCAATCATGACGAATTCGTAGGTCACGTGGTTTTGGCGCCATTTTAATTTAAAATGAAATTTATGATCTTTTGAGGTTTTCTCAGTACAGGACAACATGTTATGAATGGAACTTTTGACATAACAATGTTTGTGACATTCCTCGATCAAACATGGAGTTGAGGGTCAAACAGAAGTCTTGAAGACCTAAGTATTGACGCGTCAATCCTAGTTATTATTATTATCATTATTAGCCCTTTTAACAAATTATTGCTAGCTTTGCTAGACCTTTTGTACTGCAGAAGAAGATGAAAATAGGTTTTGAATGTTATGACCCCATTTGGGGGTCACGGGTTCACGAAATCTAAAATTTCGAATCCCCATTAGCCAAGGAGTCTGTACATAACATTTCAGCTCTCTAGAGTCATTGGTTCTGGAGAAGAAATCGAAAAAGCCAAAAGTTTACGGACGGACGGTTGGACGGACGCCGGACACCATGTCATGACATGCCATTAGCCAAAAGCATCAATTAGATAATAGGCCTTCAATCAAGCATTTCTTATTCAAACTTCTGCAATCGGTTGCTTTCACAATCCGCAGATATATTTCGTTGTTTTCGTTGTATATATCAAGTTATAATGATATTCAAATCATAAGTACAAAGCAAAAATGACTTTTTTGTATCCCCATGAACGATCATAAGTCCATTATCAAAGAGTGACTATAATGCCAGAAGTAGTAGTGCATTATGCATTTTCAAAACTCTTATAAAATCAGATAATTACCAAAGTGTGACAGAAAGAACAAGTTCTACTTCATAGCCATATTGCAGTTGGATCTACCATTATGCAGAAAAACACAAGAAAAAAGTGAGCATGACTCACATACCCCCGCCATCCGCTAACCGTCCATTGAGAATTATAGATATCAAGGCTACTATGTTTAAAAAACAGATTCAGGCACCATGATATTGTCCAAAATATTTTTGGGAACTCGCTTTGTTATTACAAAATTTCTTTCACCCAGAGTGGTAATTTGTACCAAGTTCAATTTCGGATTCAAGGGCCATTACTCCGTAAAAAAAATAATATTTCGGAACTGGCTTTTGAACTCGATGAAGAGTATCATCTAGACTACCTACATGTTAAATTTCATTCACCTAGATGTAATAGTTGCTGAGAAAACTTGTCCCAATTGGAGAATTAAAGATATTTTGGTACTAAGTTCAATTTCGGATTCAAGGGCCATAACTCCGTAAAAATAATATTTCGGAACTGGTTTTCTAACTCGATAAAGAGTATGGCCATGAGTACTCACAACCAAAATTTCATTCACCTAGGTTCAAATAAAAATATGTCCAAAAAGTGACGTTTCCATGGAAACGACAAAACAAAGTTAAATCTCAGCGAACTGAAAATTGTCTGTGCGCGATGGGAAGAACATGGTTAACAACTTACAAAGTTTGGTTGATGTACCTTTGACGGTTTTTGATAAAATTGACCGGACGGATGGACGGACGGGGCTTACGGGGATTTCTAAACATATAAGCATATGTTAAAGGCGTAAGTAAGTGTTACCAATGGCTAAATAATACTCCTGAATCAATAAAGAGAGTCCTAAACGATTGTACATGGTTCGGTTAAGCCACGTGAGTCCATTTCCCATTGAGAGGCCATTTTAATATGTTCACATTAAAATGGTCGCTTGAAGGTAGTTTCAGTTTTCTTCGTATACGGATAACCGTGTTCTATGGATACGGATTATCGGGTCGTGAATTTGGATGTTTTACCCATTAACGTACCAAAATACCGTATTAACTTTAATAAGAAATGGCAAATATGAGAAAACATGATATGCCCAAAAATTGCAACAGCGCATTTAACACAATACCAGTGAAAACTTACTGGTACTCGTTTGATGAAACCTAACTAACGACTGATAAATCCCGACATCACCCTCTTTACAATGTTACAACGAATTTATCCTCCTGTCATTATCAAAGGTTAAATCAATTGGTCACATCGACCAATCAGAAAGGTGTCTTCTCAATGAAACGGGATGGCTACTGCATGGTGCTGCACAAATAAACCAAATTAACGAACATTACCAGAACAATTACGAAAGTAATTTCTCAAAACATCTTCGAATGCAATCAATACACAGTCCATTAGATAAGAACTACCATGGCCTCTTAGCAATTTTGTTCCATAAAATAGTTCACTTCAGACATCCATTGAAAATTAAAGCAATCCCATACCTTAAAGTATATACTTGACGTGCACTCGGCACTATGACAGGGGCGGATACTCCGTATACTATAAACTATTTCACTCACCATGTCAGTAGCAAATATTTATACAGCGCAACAAGGCGAAGCTCAGTTCGAAAATTCGAAACGTCAGCAATACATGAGAGATTTAATATACCCTGAAAGGTGTCAATATATGTATATAGACCAGTCATCTGGAACCGTCCGTCATCAAAACATTTAAATATCCTACACCTTTAGTGGTATCAGTTCAGCATTTCAGATACCGGGCAGTCTTCATTCACCCCCAGTAACAAAACTGTTTGCTACATATCAATATACTGATGTCATCGAGACAGACGAAAATCTATGTAAGGATTACATTAAACACAGTGCAATATTTGGATGGAGGGTTAACGTTCTATACGTGTTTTTGTGTGGGAGCATAATATCTTCAATCTTCAAATCCACACTCTGAGTAGCATCAGATAATCGTTATTCTGGCAGATTCTTGTTGTTCTGTCAATATACTGGTCTCGTCTTGACAGGAGATGCACTACTCAGAGCATCTACCCGTTATGTAGGTACAGTACTCACGGTACTACACCGAGCATCTACCCGTTATGTAGGTACAGTACTCACCGTGACATGCCTTGATGACGAGATCGATGCAGTCCTCCCGCCCCTGTCTCCTCAGGGCGTTGAGCAGAACGAACACAGTGCTCCCCTCCCTCCGTCCCCACTCCCTCAGCATCAGCCTCCCCGGGAACACCTGTTCCACATGGGCACGTCTCTTGATCTGGTCCATCTCCCGGGTAGAGTTGATCCCCAGCTCCTCCGCCACCCCCTCCCAGTTCCCAGCCAACCCCCGGGACTCGTTGAAGAGCTGCATGCCCAAGTTTTCGAGGAGTTGGCTGGGGAGGTGATCCACCCCGGTGTCGAGGATCTGAGGGGGTAGATCCTCTATGGAGGATAACCGTCGACCGAAGTCCATCCTCACGAGTAGTTGTACGCTCCGCACTGGAGTAAATGTCACAACCATACAAGTCGCTGTTGATTTCTCATAAAAGTTCTCTCAGTCTCAATCGAAACACGGAAGTGTCCCGTATACGACCCAGTGTCTTTGGTATCAACTCATATCACCCTGTACATATCTAGTCCGTGTGGGCGATCACTAACCACAACCTTCCAACTCGGTCTTGTTGTCTTCATTCTGGACGTGGTCGGGACTCCCATGCGTCTGTTTCCCCGACTGTCGTATTTACTACCGCTATACCGCGGTACCAGGGGACACGTGCCATGACACGGCGTTTGATTGGCTGATGTAAATAGGTCGGCGATTACGCTTGGCCGTGTTCCCCGCATTAATTCATCTACCTGTATTACCTGAGGGTTACCTGGCTCAGGTAAACAGTTCGTCATGCTCTGAATACGCCCCTCAGACAAACATGACGGTGTTTTCATCGTGTGTTTCATTCACTCTTGATATCGTAGCAGTGTTCCCGTAACAGCTTGATACATGTTTTATTTATTATTTTTGTAAAAGTTAAAGTTTATTTATAAAATCTGACATAAACGTATAAACTACCTCTGTTACGAAGATACTCCTGAAGCTTACATTGCTATAAATATTATGCATAGTCATGTAATTAAATTTCATAATATTTTCAGATCTCAATGGGCCTACATCTTGCCTCTGGTTGGCGTTCAATAAATCGTTCATAAAACTGTGATAGGTAAAATTCCTATACATTACAAACAATATGTTGAAAAAAAGAACACGACGGTTTCAAGGTCATCATTGGTTTATTCAAAGTAATAATAATAGTGTATTTGTATGAAGGGCACATATCCACGCTCGAAAACATACTCAAGTGGGAAGTATCAGTAAACAAATGTATACATGTACAAATAATCGTGTGTAAATGTTTAATAACGACAATTGTGTTAAAAATACCACAATGTAAACACTAACGGGTGATGCGTCCGTTTAAGAGGCATTTTAGAAATGATAGGGATGTAGGGAAAATATAGATCTTGGCTTTCCTTCAACACATTATATAACAAAAACAACATATTACAAAATATTTGTTGCTTATATTGTTAACCTTTGTATTACATTATGAATGAAATATTATATGTCCATGTATTTGAAAAAGAAATAAAATTGTATATACATATACACCTCATCCTCTGAAAAGAGTAAAAGTATATCAAACAGTTGATCTGAATAGCGCAGTATTTAAGTGAAGATCTACAACGTCCAGTACAGGCTTCATTGTCCAAGGGAAGCAGTTCCAGGTAGGCGGTTACACATGGCAATGAACTCAAAGTAACAGAGGCGGATACAACGGGAGAAAAAATAAAAATTAAAACATCTTCTTAGATTTTAAAAAACGAAACAGAAGAAAGAAAGAAATTATAAAAAAAATGGTAGAAGTATAGATGAAGAATAGATACAATTAGGAGATAAACCTACTGTGTTTGAAAATCAGAGACATGTTATACTGGATTGATAGCGAGTAAATTTAAAATTGAAACCGAACGCGTGGGAGGTTCAATCCAGAATTGATCATGTTTGATTTTGATGGAGAACCAATCAGAATCGAGTATCCAGCAATGTCATGGTAGAATATATAATAGAAACGAAAATAAGATAAACAGAAGGAACAACACTTACACATGTTAGCAAGAAAAGGAATAACAAGGAAAAGATAAAAAGAAAATCGAAGACGACGAGAAACAAAGTGGAAAAGCTATACAAACATAAAAACGAAAAAAGTAGTTTGTAATTACTTAGATCTTAAATAAAATATGTTTCCTTACACATGTGCTGGAGTTACGCCGAATATATGAAGTAAACTCTGTGTGACAGGTTCTATGCATGGTGAAACACACACAAAGCAGTACATGTTGGAAATGATAATAAGTGTTGTATATTCTCGCTAAGCTTGTGTGGGAAGGCACTTTTGCATACCATGATTATATTTTCAGCACTTAAAAGTATAATTTATTTTAAAACTTACATTGAAAGGCACATTTAGCTGGAATGCGGACCTTCGCGAACCATGACGAAAGCTTTATATACTTTTCATAATGCCATTTGCTCAAAGAAATAATCGCTTCACATAGTCATCAGTTTGGAAGTTTATTTCCAGTAAAAATTGACATTCATGTATTTAGAGGCTCTGAAACAGAACCGTCTGTATGGATTACGAAACATCTTATACAGTTGCATCATAGCAATGCGGATGTTCCCAGTAAGTCATGGTTTCATTTGCTCTAAATAAATATAAATATCGTTTGCATCGACTTCAAAGAAAAATCTTTTTATTACCTACCACTATATTATATTGAATTTATATACATTTCTTTCTTGTACTAAACATACTACAAATGCCTCCCTATTATTATTCAGCACTTTCAGTATAGGCCTATGTAACAATATGTTGAACATATCCAGGCACGCCCAGTGTGACGATTCCAAGGCAGCAAGAGTTCAGCGGATATGCATTTGGTAAAAAACATTTAGTAATTTCCCAAACACATTTCATCGCATCACTGCGTAATTGAGGATATAACTATAATCAATTGGCCAATGACGGAATCGGGAAATATAAATATATGCCAAGTCATTATATTAAGTATGGATTTATTACATAAAGATTAGTCATCAGTTTGGCACAACAGCTTTCAAATGGTCCCAGGTTATGTCAAGACAGACAGACATAATGTACTCAGTTTTCATAAATCTGGTCCATTCAACACACATTGAACATGCTTAAAGCGATGTTTTCTGCATAACATCGTCCAACTTCCAAACGCAAGGCATAACTCTTTCCAGTCTGCATTGGGAAGTTGAACATCGTCTCGAGTGTGGACATACACAACTTTCATCTAAAAATATCTACCTCTGATCAAGATACACAATAAATACATCTTACACATAACTAAGTACATGTATCACTTTGAACGGCGATATCTTGGTAAGCAGGTGACACTTTTGTGTTTTGTTTACTTGAAAGTGTTTTCTATATGAATAAACGAATTGACATCGAAAAAAACCAGAGAGATTACATTTTCTTTAATACAACTTCAATATTGAATGTTCAGATGATCCTTTTGTTAATTGGACATTGCAACCAAGTTTAACCAAAGAAGATTCGCCATTCTGCTGTATCAGAACTGTAAAACAGAAGTTATATAACTAATGACACATTTCAATGCACTGTCGCGTAAGTTCAAGAAGGTGCCTTTATCTGTTTAAACTGGAGATGATTTATTATTTCCTCCAGTCGCCTCCTACAGCCACGCTTCTTTGATCGACTACCTGTACCCGGTTTATTTCGGGTGGATGTCCTAGTTCCCTATCAGCTTTAAAAACCAACTACTTCTGATCGACTGCCTGTACCCTGTTTAGTTCGGGTGGATGTCCCAATTCTCTATTACCGTTAAGGACCTATCACTTCTGATCGACTGCCTGTACCCGGTTTAGTTCGGGTGGATGTCCCAATTCCCTATTACCTTAAAGGACCAACCACTTCTGATCGACTGCCTGTACCCGGTTTAGTTCGGGTGGATGTCCCAATTCCCTATTACCTTTAAGAACCAATCACTTCTGATCGACTGCCTGTACCCGGTTTAGTTCGGCTGGATGTCCCAATTCCCTATTACCTTTAAGAACCAATCACTTCTGATCGACTGCCTGTACCCGGTTTAGTTCGGCTGGATGTCCCAATTCCCTATTACCTTTAAAGGTGCATCCATTGTGTTTCATAAATTTTTATTTGGCTTTAATACGTTCCAACTCACCACATGTGCTGTCTACAGTACAAATAAATTCACTCAGCTTGCATATTTAATCCCAATCGCCAAATATATCATAATTACTTGTTTCAAATTAAAATTGAGTAACATCATAATGCATGCGAAGAAACCCAAATTGTACTTCCCATTTACATGCACAGTAGTTATATTACCTATTAAACATAATCAACTCAAATTTGTCTTTGTGTCTATTATAAATAAGATTCCAAAATTACGTTTGACTCATTGACGCGCGCCACACGCTGTGCATTGTCCGGTTTTCGATCAGAAATCACTTCTTTTACCTTCATATCGTCAATATGCTAAGTCTACTATCATCAAAATGGTAGTTTTCGGTAACAGTCGGGACTTCTCGATAAAGTATCACCATTTATAACGTTTGCTATATGTGACCCCCAACAACACAATGGATGTACCTTTAAGAACCAATCACTTCTGATCGACTGCCTGTACTCTTTTTATTTCGGGTGGATGTCCTAATTCCCTATTACCTTAAAGAACCAATCACTTCTGATCGACTGCCTGTACCCGGTTTAGTTCGGCTGGATGTCCCAATTCCCTATTACCTTTAAGAACCAATCACTTCTGATCGACTGCCTGTACCCGGTTTAGTTCGGGTGGATGTCCCAATTCCCTATTACCTTTAAGAACCAATCACTTCTGATCGACTGCCTGTACTCTGTTTATTTCGGGTGGATGTCCTAATTCCCTATTACCTTTAAGAACCAATCACTTCTGATCGACTGCCTGTACCCGGTTAAGTTCGGGTGGATGTCCTACCCTACCAGCTTTAGGGCAAACTACTTCTGATCGACGACCTGTACCCTGTTTAGTTCGGCTGGATGTCCTAGTTCTCTGTCAGCTTTAAGAGACAAACACTTCCTGGTTCTGAGTAATATATGTGACATTGACTATAAACCATTGTGGCACGCGGCACGGACCAGATATGGTAATGATAATAGTACGATGCGTGATTTAATCCTGTGCACTATACTGATTGACCCAGATACAGGGACATATAGAAGCATAATCGTTGGTTAGGTCATAACACCATAAGTTAAAATATTTAACCTGATACAAGCTTGTGTTATATAACATTAGTCACGACACAGAATGAACTGATCATTCATTGATATTGTAAAGAAACTATATGATTAAATTAATGATTGGTACCCGATACTCCGTCATGTATAGTTGTGTTATACGTGTCGTACATGTAGCTATATATTGCGTTGCTTACTGCCCGTGCCTTGAATGTACATAGCCTGACTGTTATTACTTTAACGAACGGCTTAACAAATCAAATCAAGTTGGTGTACTTGTTAGTTCTAGATCGGCCTCCTCAGTAACATGGTATTCCATCGATGAACAGGCAGCTATACTCGTACATGGGTACCGTGTGCAGATCGTGTAACCACAAATATAACAATGTTACACGTTTTTATTTTCTGCGTAATATACCATTAAATATTATAAACACCGGATAACTTGAAATGACTATTATTGTATTGAAGTCATCGTTATATTCGCATGGTATATATCTTGTCCAAGTACGCGGGCCTATATGTGATTAGAATCAAAGATTGTAAAAATTATCGTTATATTTGGTGTCTGTTCCCAGGACGTATACATGCCTTTGTAAACGGCCAATCCAAGTATATTATAAAATGTTAGATGTAGTGTGTATTCATTGCAACGTGTCAGTTACCGGGGAGACCGGGGCAGGTTGGGTCATGGGGTAGGCTGGGCCACATCATTTTTCTCTATAAGAATAACACAATATTTCCGATTTTTAACACGTTCCTCATTTTTGAATAACCCTATTTTCCTGTGACACCATATTTGGAAAAAAGGAGACACACGTGTGGATAAGGAAATCAAAGAAACCCTCTAGTTTCTGACCGAAAGTAAATTTTGGGTAGGCCTACCATAATCTCGTTCCTATAAGTAGCTTACTATTCATTTGTACTGTAGGTAGCTACTGTTTAGACAACACAACTCTATCTAGGTATGTATTTCGACGATAATCCTAAGATAATGATGCCAAACAGTTTATAAACGAAATTTGAAAAAATAATATCCTTTGGGTCAGTTTTGGCCGGGGCAGGTTGGGCGGTGGCCCAAACTGCCCCATACGACCAAACCTGGCCCGCATACATACATACAATACATACATATATTATATATATTTACAGTACATACATACATACTATACATACATACCATACTACACATACATACAGTATATACAGTACATACATACATACATACATACATTACATAAATATATTACATACATTACATACATATATTACAAACATACAGTACATACATAAATAATAAACATACATACATACATAACGTACATACATACATACATACATACGAACATACATACATACACGCATACATATCATACATATCATACATAGCATACATACGTGGCGGGATAGCGCACTGGTTAGCGCGTTCGGCTTCAGATCAAGAGGTCCGGGGTTCGAATCCTGCCAGGAGCGCGGCAACTTTGGCGGCAGTAGAGAACTTAGTCCTGTTCCATGACTGTGTAAAATTAAGAGCCTTTAGTTCAGTCTAGATTGTATTCAGCAAGTCTAGATAAACTGAATACACATATGGAACTGAAGTATCAACATTATATAATCTAAAGGATGAAGGTACAGAAACTATCAAAATCCCTGGAGTAAATTTTAGTCTGTAGAGAACTATTCTACACGCAGTAAGGTTTGGGTGCGATGCTTAACTGGATTTCAGCGTAGTACCACCAACGGTTCGCTAATTCCAGCCGATGCTCGCAGGTTTGCCCGCAATGCAAAACTACATGGCGTTGCGGGCTTTCTCCCTGCCTTAATACTAGCAGCCGCGATCTAAGTGAAGTATTCTCACCTCACCTCACCTCACCTCACCTCACCTCACCTCACCTCACCTCACCTCACATACATACATACATACATACATACATACATACATACATACAAAATGTACATACATGTATAGCGCAAAGAGTCAACTCAGCATCACAAAAACAGGCGTTCCATTTAAATCAATAGCGAAGTCCATTTTGTGTATGGACCCTACCGATTAACAGTTTTAGAAAATGTAAAAGCTGTGGTTGCGTATGACAAAATTGAACAAAGTGCATGTAACATTATTTCTGTTTGTATTGACATTGTGGTAAAGTTAATGAATCATTTAAAGAATAACCGGGGCCATTCTCTTCCCACAGAGGTTACTCCCTTCCGAATTTCATTTCATTTCCGAATCAATACATATTAACACCGTTTACAGAGACTAGAATGTGATATGTACATGAAAGGGTTTATCGTGCAACATTGCACTTATCAGAATTTATTTCTATAATACTGCAAGGAATGAATGATTGGCGAAACCTGTTTGTTCTAAAAGTCGGCATTCGCAGTCGCATTCGCAGTCTACGTCCAGAAGGTAGTATTAAATATTCCGAAAAAAAAGAGGATGCGTAGAATCACCTAAAATTTGGTTTGCTTTATTTGATAACTGCTGCTCATAACAACTGCCGATAGTTTCAATAGGAAGCCCAATGATTTTAGAAACGGTATTAACGATTTTTGCCAATTTTTTTTTTTGAACAGACAGGTTTCCGTACCAAAAAGTTAAACGTTATGACATTTTGAATGAAGGTTCTGTAAAATAACATCATGATGGTTTGGTCAATTTTGAAGTGTTATAGTTTCCACAAGAAATGTAAACGTTGCTGACCCTTCTTATATATTTTCTCTGTGTTCTCATTCCAGAAGAGTTTAGAATCAAGGATAATACCCAAGTACTTATATTCATTTACTCTTTCTATATCATTTCCACCAATGCTTACAGCATCTAATGTAGACTTAGTTCTTCTAAAATCAATAACCATTTCTTTAGTTTTTGGAACGTTCAAATATAAAGAATTAGCGTTACATCAATCTATAAATCTTAGCATCTCATATCTGTAAGCAACTTCCGATTCTCTAATTAGGCCTACCACTGCAACACTTTAGCAAATTTAATGCTGAAACATGAATCAGCATAAATTTTGAAGAACAGTCATTTGTGTACAAGATAAACAGAATTGGTGAAACAACACAACCCTGTGTGGCGCCAGTAGAAGTACTTACAGTTGAAGATTTAACACTATTGACTTGTACAAATTGTTGTCTGCAGTTAACAAGGAAGGAATTTATTCATTTAATGATATTTGAGTTCACATTCATATGAGAAAGTTTATCAATTAACAGATGAGGTGGACTGGTATTGAAGGCAGATGAAAAATCAACAAACATTATTCGGACATAAGAACTCTAACTTTCCAAGTGCTTATAGATGTTATTTAAGAGTGTTGTTGTTGCATCATCTACTCCACGCCGTGCTCTATAAGCAAATTGAAAAGGGTCTAAAACGTCAATCACATAATTTAACAACAAGCCCTTAACAATTCGTTCTAGACAATTCATAGCAACAGACGTGAGGTTTTTCTTTTTTGGCAAAGGGATTATTTTTTTACATTTTCCAAAGAATGGGGACATGATGGGATTTCAATGATTCTTGATAAATCTTTTGAAAAATATCAGCCATTCTTTAAGAACTACTCCAAGCAAGTTATCGGGTCCACATACTTTGTGTGCATTAATCTTAGCAAATGAATTGATCGCATTTTCTTGTCAAAGCAATCATTTCTTTCTGAATCTCTTTAACCTTAACTTTGTCTCCAGCACAAAACGCCCGTCTCTTTTCATTCAACACAGCATGCTCTGTTTATAGAGAATATACTCTTTATGATTTATGAATCAATATTGTTTTTAATGAATTGCTGTTTTTTTAAAAAGTTGAGTGAGAAAATTAGAGTGGGATTACCTCAAAGGAATATTGCCTTGAATAATGTTATCGTTCGATTTAACTTAATTTAATTCATGAACTAAATGATCTAAATATCGATCTTTATAAACACAGGCTGGCTTATAAGAAAGAACATTTTACTGTAGAGGGAACTTTGTATTGACGAAATGCTTTCAACACCGGGGCCGAGTGTTGTTGAAGAAATGCTTTGGTGACTTGCCATTTTAGATCAGCGACGCTATATACTCTATATAGTCCGATCTGGGAGGACACAATTTTCTACAAAATAATACCAAATTTAAAACTTCTTGGTAATTTGTATCCTACCAATTTAAAAGTTGAAAATTATCTTCGTAATTTCGACATATTACTTGAAGGGAGTTCCCTGTAGCGTGAAAACTACCAAAGACAGTAGTTAAAAGCTTTCAACCTCGTCCCCAGGGCTGATCAACTATTGATAAAGGCTTGAAGCAGAGAGAGACGTAACAGCACTGTGAGGAGTTTGAAAAGCTTTAGGGACATTCCACTTTCCGTTGCGGTATACCTAACATGACGAACAGTTGGAGTAGCTTCCCTTTGCTTTAGTTGTCCTTCCCGACCGATTGTAAACAAACATTTTAAGAAGCAGCTGGTCGTCGTTTATTGGAGCAGGACATTCAAATCACTAACAAAGATGTCATCGAAAGACTGGAAGGTTAATTCTGTCTCCTTGTCACGTGACATCATGCCGAATTGATTTTATTTGACCGCAAAATTGATGCAATTCATGTCTTGAGTGGCTTTCAGTTTCACAGACAGTCGCTTTCAAAACCAACAAAGTATTTGTGTGGCATTTCATTCAGTAAAGCGTCAAAGCAAATGTATTCATATTAGGTAAAGGGCGGCTATTAAATGCAGTGAATCGCTTTGCACCATTCATTGAATCACTGAAGCTCTGTCCCAGCCGTACTCTGCCTCTGGTGAAACTCTTTGGTGTAACACAACAACCACTTGCAGCCACTTCTGATCTTATTATTCACACATTTGCACATATACTTTATTATCATATCAGATGCCATTGAATTGCTAATGGTGTCTATATATACTGTCATAATAAAAGTTATTCAGAATCATATAAATATATTTTCTCATAAGGTGTTTAAACGAGCACCTGTTTTTTTTTGTAGAGAGGGAATCTGAAGGGACTTCTCTGTTCCTCTAAAACATATCCCTAATCAATACACTTTCAATGGACTATGTTTATTTATACATTAATAGATTAAATGCAAAATGTGAACTGTGCCTGTGCACTTGTTTCAGATTTAAAAAAAAAAAAATGTTTGTTGCGTAGATTTAATTGTTGGAGGGCTGTTAAAGACATACAGTTTGATAGCATATGTCATAATTACAAGTATAAATATATATATATATATATATATTTTTTATAGATCTGTATGATTTATGCTCATCTAAATAATAATCTTTACAAATTTATATATTATAGGTATTGCCCTCTTTGTTCTGGAAGTTTATGGATATAAGTCTAGTATATATTTTTTATTATAGGCTAGTTTGGAAGGTGATAAATAAACCTCAGTCATTTACATTTCACAGCTTGTCATGGTTGTAAGTACAGTGTAGTTTTGTTTTGAATAGAAGAATATGTCATCAGTGTATTTTATATAGCCAATCAACTCTCTCACCATGCCTCCATTCATGTCAAGACTTAGTGCTAGTAAGATTGCATACCGTATTTCCTCTAATAAGCACTGGGTCCCTATAATCACTTGACCTGTCAATAAGCACTAGGGGTAAAAGAGCAGCTGAAGCAATCAGCGCCAAGTCTCCAATAAGCGCGGACTCTCCAATAAGCGCCAGGTCTCCATTAAGTGCGGACTCTCCACTAAGCGCCAGGGCTCCAGTAAGTGCGGACCCTCCAATAGGTGTGACCTAGGTTCATAAAAATAGCGTCTGTTACCAAATCAGCATCCGGGTGCTTATTAGAGGAAGAATGGTTGTTTTTATATTAAATCAAATTAGCATACAGTTGTACTGTTATGCTTCACTCAACACTACATCCAAAAAACATTCTGGTGTGAAGCATGTTTGATCCTTTAAGAGTTCTGATGACAACAATGTCAGTTTTGGCAAATTATTGACGGAGGGTAAAACATATTTTTGGGAGAAATACTGACATTTCATTAAGGACCCAGCTTTTAATGATTGATTAAGTGGTATGCTCCACACCAGTGAGTATCATTAGATGTATCTCTGAGTGAAGTGAGATAATTCTACAGGTAAGTTTGTTGGAGGAAACAGACTGAATGTGATAGTTAGTGGAATATATGCTTTCTTTATATCCTGCATTTTGCTGTGTTCCTTTTGCAGGGGTTCCAGGACCAGTTTCAGAAGTTATCCGACGCAAACAAATCAATACAAAATAATGTGAAAAAACTAGACTCTAATAAGAAACAGAATGACAATACAAAGTTGAAAGAGGATCTGTGCAAACAGTTAGATGCGACGCGCGTGTTGTTGAAAACAGTAAGTGCTGGGTGCAATCTCTCTAGCAGTGTATGAAATAAGGCCGTATTACAGGCCGGAACCTGGCAGCTAAACCTCAGGACTGGCATCTTTTTGACGTTTTTCTTTGAATTCTTCAATTTAAATTGACAAAATTACAATTTTGAACTGCCTAGTCTTCAAGCTTATTTCTAACACTGTCTTTATACTGTTTGCAAATCCAACTATTGATGTCCATCTTCCAGAGTCACCCTGTCAGTTTCATGAACAATGGGTGTCTTTTTCTATACTACGTCTGTAAGAAAAACATATCATACATTTAATGTATTCTTATTACTATTCAAAGATTTATGTATTTTGGGTGTATTCTGTCTGTCAATCAAATCAATACATACATAAAGATATAAATGAAGACTACGCTTGCCTAGTCAATTAATACTCTTCTTAAATTGTTCCCTCAGAATTACTCAAAAATCAGATGTTTTTGTCAATAGAAGTAAGAGATTGGAATTCTTTTTCAATTCTATTTAACATAAATAGATTTAACAGTAATGAATTATTTTAATAAATGATGATGTATCAAGTTATTTTTTAAATCAAAGGAGTAAAATAATTTTGAACTGAAATGTTTTTTTTTTACATTTACTGAAAAAGAATGTTAAACAACTTTTTACAAATATACTTTGCAATACTATATGACAGATGAAATAGATTCTATAATTACCGGGGGTATGGTTGATTGTAGATGCAAGAAAAAGTTGACCAGACTCGTAAAGACCTGGGCAGTGTTGACGAAGATGCTAAGAAAACAAACACAGAGGATAAGAAAAGGTGAATAACTAAGATAATACATGCTTATGTCGACTTAGGTTCGAGAGAGCTCCTCATTTATATGCACTTTATGATATACATGCAAATTTTAAAAAAACAAAGAGACCTTTGACTGTGACCTCAGAGGAAAGATCCACCTGGAAGAGTCAGAATCTGCCAGATTTATATGAACTTTGATAAAGATAACTAAAGCTGTGAAGTGTACCACATTATTAATTAATTCTGAACTTTAACTTTAACCTCTGACCTTGACCCCAGAGGTAAGATGGACCCCGAGGAGTCGGAACTTGCCTACCAGCTGAAGGCGCAGATGATGAAGAACGTGGAGGTGCAGAACTCGAAGCTGCGGACGGAGCTGACGCTGCACGAGAAGATGGCGGAGGTGAAGCAGCTGAACAACCAGAACCGGAAACTACAGGAGGAGTCCAAGCTGTCTCACTCCAACATGGTCAAACTGCTGTCCAGGTTCGAGAAGAAAGCTAAGGAAAGTGAGTATATATGATGATACCAGAAGTCTGTGAGTAAGATCAAGTGAGAGTCCCACTCAAATATTATTAAACTGGTGTTGAGGTTGAGAAGACCAAGGCCAAAGAGAGTAATTATTGGCAATATTGTTTATCAGTGATATATCCCAGGGAGGTATGCTCTGATCTCTCCTCTTCACAACATAACAGGGAACACCATTGGTAATAATATTCTTGATTGATGAGAATAATTATGATTTCATACTATGTCTTTCAGAAAGTTAGTGTATTGAATTAAAAATTGTGGTGTAAACACAGATATATTGTTCAAAAAAATATTTAAAAGTTGAAGAAATCAAAATGGAAGTATCATACATACTCTATCATAGACCTGAAGCCAAAATAAGCTGATGAATAAGTAATCTAAAAAAGGATAAAAATCTGATAAATCTGAAATATGATCTCTTATTTCAGCGGACCAGAAACTGAAGGATTTGAACGAAGAGCTTGTGAAGGCAAACCGTCTTGCATTCCGCTACAAGGAATTGTATGACACAGAGAGAGGACGTCACCGCGGCAAACCGACGTCTCCACGGGGCGGGGAGGAGGAGGCAGAGCGAGAGAAGGTGTTCATGCCAGCTCTCTCCCCTCACCAGCTCACCTCCAACTCGGCCACCCTCCTCGGTAGCAGTGTGCGGGTTAACGATGTTATCAGGAAAAATGAGGTGAATGGGCTTTTAGACTTGTGTTCAAATATATTTTACCGGTAATAACTTTTGCTGTTGGTAATTACATTAATTTTGGAGCACGTAAGTCTGTCCCAAAGGTCACACTGTTCTGTATAACACTGGCACCCTTCATTTAACCCAACTATCATTCTTCTTCATCAGGCTAACAAGGCTACTCCAAATCCCCTGATAGTGTTTTGAGCATTTGCCCCGTATCACAATGAAGAACTTGTCAATGAAATGAATAATATTGACAGTTACTAGATGAGAAGAATAATGAGTGATCAACAAATTTCAAATCACAAATGCTTTGTCTGAAAAAGGGCATTATATAAGTAATGATGAGTAACCAGTATTACGAGGCAAATGCTTAGAAGATAATCAGGGAAATTGAAATTGTCTGTAAATACCCCAATGCTCAACTTTATATAGTAGCAAGAATTGACAGTGACCATTAACCCCAAAGTGCTTCAATAACCTCCCCTTGAATATTACTGATGCTGTCAGTCAATCAAATTACTGAAAAGTTTGATAATTGATTTGATTGTGTTACCTTCATGCCCTAGTTGAACATGTAGTTTTAGAGATGAAGGGAGATTTTACAGCACTTCAACATGTGGCTGTAGTGTTACAATGTTATTCCTCAGAGCCTCCTGGACGAGAACGAGACTCTGAGGAGGGAGGTGACACGCCTCCGACAGGACAACGCCACCTTGCTGAAGAAGGTCAAACACGCTGTCGCGGACAGGGATACCATGCTGGTGGGTCCGCTTACTGGAATCGTTTACATGTTCAGTCTGTGTAGTAGCGCTAATATAAACATTTTCATGCAATAAATATGGCGGTCAAATCTTAATATTAAAAAAATAATGTTTGTTATTTGCAGACAATATCATTGTGGAAAAGAGTGAAAATTAAACCTGTGGAAAATATTTCACATGTTACCCAAGAAATTCAAAGTACCATTGACTGCCACCCAGGGTATTTGTAAACTTTTACCTGTGATATAAATTTGCTAGTGGGAAACTAACCATTGAATATGTTCTAGAATGAGCTGGAGACGTGTCGCATGTCGAGAGAAGATCTCGTCAAGAGGTACCAGAAGGAGAAAACACAGGTGAAATAATTGACAAAATAGTCTTTGAAAAATAAGGAAAATACAGACCTACTTCTAACACTAACAAAATTTGTATTTATCCTGTTCAAATCATTTGTAAAAGGTTCCTAGAGTCTAGAATCCTACATCAGAAAGAAGACAGGTTGATCTAATTGATTATCCAGTGGTCCTGTTGTCACACCCTGGAATAAGCACCAGCGGATCATACTACTGGAATTCCTGATCATGTAAGGGGCAGTAGAACGTATTGTAATGGGAAATTTCGTTTTGTGTAGACACATGTTTTGCTCTTTTGGGAAGGGTCTCATGATTTGGGCAATGATTTTTCTGGGCTGATTTTCTAAGTGCTCCGGATTGTTATTGAGTATGATACAGATTATTATGATGCCAAATAACACTGAAATTGTGCATGTCTTTAATACTGAACTGAAATGAAGTTCTGGTACATGTTTGTTGCCGATTGATACAGTGACTTGCCTTTTCTTGGATCCTAGCTCTTCAATATATTTGCATTCACCACAAGAGTATATTCCTTGGTATAAGTACTATGTATTCATACTATGTGATAACTTGTATATTCAGCACCAGCTGTTATCGCGGACGGTTACAAGACAAGCTCAGGACTTCGTGCTGGCCAAGAGACAACAGCAGCAGCTGGAGGAAAGTGCTCGCTGGAGAGTGGTATACAATGATAGGGTACATGTCTGGATGGATTAAAGCTTCCGCATATCGATCTCGCTTCGCTTCCCTACCTTTCTATCTGCTTGAATAGTCTGAAATGTCTTGACCGGCATCATAGAGCCTTAGAGGGCATAACCTTTGACCTTCTGGAACACTAGGAAAAGTGTGAATTTTCAGCTAATTGCATTGCTTGCAGCAGGAGATAGTTAATCATTTTTAATGCTCATTGTTCTTCAGTTTTAATAAACCAGTCTACTGTCATGCCATAATCATGCTATATCATAAGCTGAGTACATACGGAAAAGGGGAGTGTGGGTACCCCCAAGGGGTCAATCAAATATACATGGAAAATGTTTCAAAGGGGGAAGGGGGTTTGAACCCTGTGTATTCGGTCTCATCCTGCCGGTATAATTATTGTCAGCCATTCCAGAGTTGTTTGATGACAGAAAGTAAATATTTTAAACAAAGGAGATAATCAGTATTTAGCAGCTTATTCCTCACGCAGCACGTAGAGAGTTAACCTTTACTTCATTTAAGAACATTCACTATTGTCATTCAGAATGTCAAACAAGTCTGTTAGTAGTGTAGAAGTAGTTTCTTCCAAGAAAGCACTTCACGAGGCTGACATACAATTTTAGTAGAGTAACTAGTTCGTCACTGGGCTCTAGGCTAGAAGACTATTTTAGTTGCTTATCAATTTCTGATTTGTTGGTTTGTTACAGATTCTTCTCTGTTTCAACCGTAAATATGTAGTCTTTCATCCATCCACTCACATCACTTCTTCTCTTATTTTTATGTGACTATTCCTTTTTGACATAGTTTTATGAATAATATTTTATTTGAGTTATAAATTAATTTTTAACTTACCTTCATTCAACATACTCAGTGCTGATTTAAATACGTTTTTTGCCAATAAAATAGTAAAAATCTATTTGGACGTTTCAGTTATTCTCGCTGTCGATGAGAATTAAAAATAATGACATATTCAATTAATTTGCAGAGAATAATTTTTTTAAATTAAGCAAAATATTTAATGATCAATATGAATAAAAACTAAATCAAAGTTTTTATTGTCTATTAAAACTTATTTTCAGACGGGACCGATCAACCCTTTTGTCTCTGGTCCAAGATCCTCGACTCAAGCGGGTCCGAGATACACCAGCCAATCACGTTACATGATTCCAGCTGAGGATTATGCAACAGCCAATCAATCAACGGCTTAGTTATTTAAAAACTTTTTATTTTGAGAATAATGAAGTTACTAGATGATTTCAAGGCATTAAGCAGAAAAGTGTGCAGTTTTCGTGTGGACATGAAAGAATTAAATGAAGTTGCTATGAATAGTTGTTTACAGTTAGTTGATCTAGACAACGACTTCCAGACTAAATTGTTTTCAGTTAGTGTATCTCAACGACCTTCAGACACAAGTTATAATTAAAATAGAATGTTGACCCTGACAACGATAAGAATGACAGTATGTGCTCACAATAGTAAAACATTTGTAATATGAATCAAACCTAATATACTGAACAAATAGCTATTACGAATCTTGGGCACTGATGTAGCATATACTAGAGCAGAATGTTTGTGAGTAACGTGTATCTATGATGGCAGATGGTTCGGTGTTCTTGTCGGGGGGCGGGATAGCGCAGTGGTTAGCGTGTTCGGCTTCGGATCAAGAGGTCCGGGGTTCGAATCCTGCTGAAGCACGGCAACTTTGTCTGCAGTAGAGAACTGTTCTACACGCAGTAAGGTTTGGGTGTAATGCTACACTGAATTTCAGAGAAGTACCACCCATGGTTCGCTAGTTCCAGCCGTTGCTCGCAGGTTTCACCGCAATGCATAGCCACATGGCGTTGCGGGCTTTCTCCCTGCCGTAATACTAGCAGCCGCGATATAAGTGAAATACTCTTGAAAGCGGCGTTAAACCCCAACTCACCTCACCTCTCCTCTGTGTTCTTGTCATAGTTATATGCAGGTCAATGTTCCCCAGCTGTCTTCAACTGAAGAATATACCAAAGATCCTGATTTTATATCCAATTCTCATTTATTGACTGAATATGCAACAAAGTCAATAATCATTGTTGATAATCTTGCCTTATTTAAATCTTGAATTTTATCTTCTTTTTTTTCTGGGAACCAGACTTCTCCCAAAGAAGCTGATATTGCAAATCATATAATTAATCTTGCCAAACTGAAATGTATTGTCATCGGGTAAATTATGGAGTTGTATTATGCCAAATATGATTTTGATTATCTCCATCTTGATTTAGCCATATTTGTTATTTTTGCAAAACTGACTTGTTATTTTGTAGTGATGTTGATAAATCTACATGATCTGTTGAATACTGTTGTTGTACAGTTGCCTTCCTTTCCCAACACGGCTAATTGTGGCATGTTTGAATCTTGCCAAAACAACCTCTCGTATTTACGTTATCCAAGTATGAAATAAGCTTTTAAAGGGAGATTCTTTCGCCGTCTTGGATGTTTTGCATTACATGAAATGAAAACATGCTATATTGTACCTAATTTTACAACCTTTTAATAACTAAAGAGATTCACTGATAGAGTATTTACATAGTAACACATGCCACAAAACTAATAAATAATTTGCTGTTATGCTGCAGCGAAGTTTTCCCCACTCGCAGCGCAGCGCCAATGATTGGCTTCAGTTCTCATTATATTCATTAGTATATTCCAATTTGATTGTGTTTTAATATTAATGATGTATGTGTAAATAGGAATATCCTCTCGAATTTCATTTCCACAAAAATATCCGAAAAAAGAACCCTCCTTTTAAAGTTGTCATTCCAAAAGTGTTAGTTTATCACAAGATAAAAACCAAAAGCTTTTGTAATAGAGGTAAAAAAATTCACACTGATTTACACTGAATTTACACATACACTGATTTTAGCCAAAAATGCTGTGTTCTTGCCTTTGGTTTTGTTTTAATTACAGAATTTACTTATATGTTCATATATGTACATGTAATGGAAATATCATCACTCTTGTTAATTTATTATTCATTATTCATCTTTATTTATTACTTATTGAAATAATGTTTGTTGATCATTACCATGGGGCTTGTTATTGGATATTTATTATACATCTGTAATGTATTTATTCTGTAAATAATAATAGAGACAAAATACTTGTTTATTAGAGATTTGAATGTCTTAATGTTGAACAAAGCAAATTAACCAAGAAGAAAACATTGAACAAGTTAAATCTTAAATTGATCTCTTGATCTAATTACAGAGATTATTTTATTATTTTGACAGTAGAATATTTCATTTTCTGAAATCTTTTTTATTTTTTTGAACGGATGAAAAAGTCAGCTTTGATTTTTTAATTGCCAAAACATAAACAAAAGTTCCATAATGTTGTAATTCATAATTTGTAAGCTGACCGTCTTCTAACACCTGACAGATAGTCAGTAACACCATTTGTCCTTCCCTGTGACCGAGCTCTAATGTTGCTAACTCTTGTTCAATGTGAAACCCTGACATGTTTATCAATAAACTATGCCAGTGCCTACCACAGAGTCTTAGTGCAATTGATGAAAGAAATAAAATTTTAAATTGAAAAGGATAAAACATGTTCAATTGTCATATTGAAAAAATTGTGATCCAATACTATAATTTACAAACTTTATGATGACTTAAATTTGTCAGTAATAATCTGTATTTATTGGTATTGAATTAACCTTTCAATCGAGAAGAAGGGTAG
Organism: Gibbula magus; assembly: GCA_936450465.1. NCBI lineage: Eukaryota > Metazoa > Mollusca > Gastropoda > Trochida > Trochidae > Gibbula > Gibbula magus. Next base: position 8,116,296 of record OW388296.1, on the reverse strand, counting down.
TAAGATATCTGTTGATGCAATGAATGATTTGTGTCAAATTTATTTCCATATTGCCTTATAGATTTATAATGCCAAATATTTATTTTCTAAGTTTTTAAATAGATATATAAAGTTATAAATAGTATTTTCATATTTGTATTATATTTACACATGTGTAGATACATGTACCTGTTGTGTTATAACATGTATTTTTTAAAGGTAAGGAATTAATTTATGTATTAGAGATACTGCTCACATAAAGTAACATTTGGGTTGGTAACTTGTAATTGTATATCTACTTATAAAGCTATTTACAATCCATGTTACAGATGATTTCCACATCTAACTGAGTAGCTGTTATTTCATTCACAACTTTATAATATGGAAATCATGCAATGATATCAAATGTTGCCAGTGTGAAAACTATTGAAGTCATGACTTTTTGTGACATAAATAAATGTTAATATTCATCTTGATTGGAGTTGGCATATCTATTACTTTTCTACTGTTAATAAAATTTGAGGAAAAAGTTTTGTTATTATTCTTTAATGATAACAGTAAATACAAACAAAGGTCCAATTGGTCATAAATATCTAATCTTTGTGCAGTTTATTATATGATGAAAATGAAAACACAAATGACTACAGAATAATGAAAGTATATTTTATTTCAAACAATATTTCACAACAACAAGGATTAAAACCTGTTAGAGGGTTAAGTCACATTATGTAGAATGCACATACTTTTTCTTGACAATACTCAAAACAATATTAAATACATATCACAGTATGCATAAATATCACAAAATATTTGACAACTTTACTAAAATATCTAAATATTTACTAGTCTAATACATTTAAATGTTTTACACTGTAAAATTGATAAAATGGTCCCCTGAGTACAGATAAAACCCATGCAAAAAGGTGTGAGCAGGGAGCCAGGGACTATATTAAATATGTATTTCCCTGCCCTGTTTCAAGAAATTGTCATCTTCACTTATGAAATATCCCATCTTAATCTATCTCTGCAAAATACTACTCTGCATATCCTCAATAATGAAATAATTTCAATTAGTAAAACAATCCTTTTGCCCATAAGGGACAACTATATTCTATTAATCTGAAACCCGGTCATTAATATGTAAAATCTTATGCAAATAAGCCTTAACTCATAACCACAGTAATAAAGAAAAGTTACTGTATATGACTCAATTTACTGTGTACTTGTGGTTGCATGGGTCCACTCCTACTGATATGGAGTAAATATTCACACAAGGGTCTTATTGCAATAAAACAAACTTTTTATTTGGGAAATCACCGACATTTTTCTGATTTGAAGAAAACATTCACTTCAGGGACGCAATGTCTGTTGCTGTTAGATGCCTCTATATTTCCAAACCTGTACTTTGGTGATGATTGAAGCATACTTGATTCAAGTTGACATTCACACAAGGAACACTGGGTATTGTTGTGTGCCCTGGTACTGTATATTCCTGACAATGTGTTAGCTAAATGTTGAGATGTAACTGAACACGGGTAAGTTGTCTTCATGTTATTCACTGCAGAGTATGATGAGATCCAGACACTCAGTAGGACACATCGACACTTCAGTCTGAGTCCGAGTCATGCCCTTTACTTTTATCGAAGTCCTCGAGATCCTTCATCAATTTGCTTACATCCTCTTCCTCCTCTGCTTCATCATCACTCATTGGGAACACGGTCTGCTCCCGTCTCCGTGAATTGGAGGAGATGTGATTCCGAGAGATCTCCTCTTTCTGAAATAAATAGTATTGCAAATAAATAAAAACAATAAAAACTTGTGTTGAAAGAGTCCCATAACCATGACCACTATCAACTTATTCAATGTGAGCGAAAAACAATTATTTTAGCTGAATAACTTACATTTTATAACTGCTGAGTAATCAGTGAAAAATTGGAAATTATGAGTACTTCTGTAACACTTCATTTTTGCTATACTTCAGTGATAAAGACTATCTTCACCTTCATTCTTTCTCTTCGACGACGACTAAGTGTTTCTCTTTCCTCATTTCTGGCCGAGGCTAACTTGCGCAGACGTTCATATTCTTCCATACTTTCAATGGTTTTGGCTCTGGATAGGAATTCTTGCACAGCTAAAAAAGAAAGACAGGAAACCTTCTTATGACAGGTATTAAAACAAAAGAATATTCACATTTCATTGTATTATTTTTGGGTTAAGAAACTAAAATTAGTTTGATGCATTGGTCAAAGCATTAATCATTGAATCTTAACTTTTCTCATGAGAAGCATTGGAACTTAACTTATGGTTACACTTGAAACCAAATATTCAAAATACAACCATACCAATATTGTCCATGTGTGGCCTGTGTGCTCTGTTTATGCCTGAAATAAAAGTACATTATACGAATGTAAGATTGGCACAAACCGAATTTCCATTTACATTGTAATGAGAACAATAAAGTGTTATATATATATAAAGGCCCTTTTGGTCCCTATCAGTAATTTGTAGTGGCATTTCTTTCATTTTAAATTGACAAAATATCACTTTTGACCTGGCTACCGTCACTGTACTTTTCATCTTATTCACCAGGAATACTCTGTTTTTTAAATTAACATTAGGATTATTTGATTTTAAAGAATCTGAATACTTTTAGAGATGAAAATGCTGATGAAAAAATTACTTCATTCAGTTCAAATTACTTCAATTGACTAAAGGCTTGGATGAAGAAACAGGTTTTGCTACCTTGATAACCAGACGGAGCTTTTCTCAGCCGTTGTTTGATATCGCTGGACACGAGTCGAGATTCCATTGGGGGTAACAACTGTAGTGATTGCCAAAAAGTTTTCGCATAAGCAACATCTTCTGGTGGGGAATTGGCGAAAGTTACACGGTCACCTTCCTTCGTGCAGTCGACCAGTTTGAGCGCCATGTTTGTTGTCATAAACAACCAGTCAGGGGAGGTAATACATACAGTTGGTGTTGCATACCGCTATTGAACGGCTAGATTTGGCTCGGGGAACTTACAATTTTAACACGACAGTTTTGTTAGTTCACTGACTCTCTAACTCAGCATAACGTCGAAAAGAAAGTATGACAAAACATGTTAAATTTTTAAATTTTCAATATTTTTGCTAAAATTCAGTATAGTCTCGGAAATTAGAATATTGATTAGAATTTGTTCAGAAAATAATTCTCAGAATTATTACCAATGAATCAAATGTTTTGTTTTTTTGTAAATTGGCATCTCAAAGTACAAATATAATCAGAACGAAATTAACCGCACATTACCACAATTTAAATAATAAATGTGTCCGCTGTCTTATCTTGAATTAATTACATATCATCAGAGACAATTATTGCTAATAACGATTGATAAATCTTTAAACCGATAACTGTATTTTAAGGATGCTGATAAAGCATCACTGATAATGGTGAATCAGATTTATAGATTTTATGTGCACTTCTTTCACTTCTACTATGTCTGGGCAAACAGGAAGGAACAAGAAATTTCAAAGGCGAGGGGATGGGGGCTCAAAGTTAAATGCATTTTTCTTCAACCAGGGGGTATTTTGTTTGAAGAAATTTGAGATGATATTCCTCCTTCTTGCTATAAATACATTATTAAAACATTTTTAAAGCTTGGTGGCTTTGACAGTCCTAAAACAATGTTGCTCATTCATATATAAATGAAAAAGAGAGGGCTGTGAAGTCATTCATCGACACATTAAGTCTAGACATTGGAGGTCAGTCTAATTACTAATTATTTGTTACAATTTTGATATTCCAATACTATATAGTTTTATATCAGACTCGGTATGGTGTAGAATTTGTGAAAATATATCACTGTCTAGTTACCTCCCCTTACAAATGGTGGTATTCATCCTGCTTCATCAGCAGTCTCATTAAAATCGACCTTGTTCCGAAGAATAAAATTTGCAAAATAATACATCTACCGGGTTACGAACAGGTTCTGTAGATTCCTCTCCACAAGGTCTGAGCAGACTTGTTCTGTACCAGTTTAGTGAAGACAATCACAACATGTTTTTTAATGGTCACTGTTTTGAAAACATTCGGAACACCTTCCTCCTGTTACAGAAACCGATGGAAGTATGGCTGTTACTTGCTCCTAGCTTCTCGTACCGAAAGCTTATGTTGGACGTTCTGTGATTGGCTACCTTAAAAGTGTTATCAGACAGTTTGGCAAGGAAACCTCTGAATGATATGGGTTTGTGTACCGGTAGATGTACTCTTTTGCAACTTTTATTCCTCGGAACAAGGTCGATTTTAATCAGACGGGCATCCTCGGTTACCCAGGGTTTTATATATGCTCCGTTACTCTCCACTATATCACCCCTGGGAAACTTCATCAGAGAAATCTGTACTCAAATTACCCGCCCTTGGCTGGCGTGAGCCAATGCAATTGCTACGCAGCTTGGACCTGCGAGCCAATGACATATCACTTCGTTGCAAAGCATGCGAGGTCATTTTGTTAGCCATCCATCACCGGTTATCTCCCTTGACCATTTCCGTCTTATCCTATTGACGATTTTCTTAGGTTACTGACTGTCACGCCGGCCAAGGGCGGGTAATTTTAGTACAGATTTCTCTGATAGAGTTTCCCAGGGGTGATATAGTGGAGAGAAACAGAGCATATATAAAACCATGGGTAACTGAGGATGTCGGACGGGCTGCATCAGCGTATTTAAATCTGTGAAACTCCTTCATACCCCGAGTGTGTAAAATGCTTGTAAAGCTTATCAGCAGGTTATGCGTCGCAATTTAAAGGATGTACATTGTTCGTCAATGAAATGTCTTGATTGAAAGTTGCTGATTATCTTCAGTCTTGTTATCTAGGGACTGCCAAAAGTGCTTGATTTCAAGTAATTTCACTGGCTTGTTACATTTAGCCATTAGAGCATTTTCTGTATTACAGACTCAGGATATTAATGAGCCTTAGAGATTAAAATACCCTGATGGCACAATATGGGTGATATCCTGGTAGATCAGTTCCTCAAATGCCTTGAATAATCCAAAATTCTGGATTTTGAAATTTGCCAACAACTAAACAAGATTTACAAAGATGTAACATCCAATAGTATGTACTTTATTTAAAGGTTTTTGTATATGTGCAATGTGTTCCAAATAGTGCTCAACATTCTCAGTTGTCGGTTGTAATTTGATGCTGTGGTGGATCTAAAGGAGGGGCTCCCCGCCACCCCCATTGTTCCAAGTATGCTTCCTTGACCTTGACAGCTACGTTTATTCTGGTTGTCAGTTGTGAAGGCAAGGTGCACATCCTCTAAACGAAAATCCTGAATTTGCCCTCACAAGATGCTGTGTTGTAAACAATGTTTTCATTGCCATACTTCATTATACTGATAGGTAAAGAAAGAAACCAAATACACTACAATAACTTTATTACAACAATTCTCTCACACAAGATATCACTGTGAAAGGTCATTGAGCCAGATATCCAGACAGTCCCCTCATTGTGCAATATGTTAACTGGTTCTAACTGACAGCACTACACTTCCATGAGAGAAACAACTGTCACATGGTCACACCTTTCACTGATAAAGTCTCTAATGTAGATACAAGGTTACAGAGGCCACTTCCACTGGTTCTTGGGTGCTTCTTCTACGAGCGGACTCCATGCCTTCCACTGTAGCATCTTCCTCGACAACATCAGTTCACGCTCAGCCTGGGTACAGTGAAATTATCATAAATATCTATCTCAAAATTACAAATCTGATTTATTATCTAAGATTACATAATGACATTATGACATGCAAACTTCTAAAATGCTAATGTAACTAAGATTGTTTTGATATATACAAGTACACATTGTTCATTGTATTTCCTAACAATTCATTAGAAACAGAATATGGTGTGACATTTTAACATTAAATATTCCTACCTGTAAAATGAGTTCCTCTACTTGACCACAATTGATTTTTTCCTCCAACTTTGCCAAATCAGTTTCCTGAAAACATAGATATTGGAACAATAGTATCTTCAAAGGTTAACATAAACTATCAAATTTACAATTTACCTCACATAACAACATGTTATTACATGCTTTTTGACACAAAAAGTTTTGATTGTCATAAAACACAAACTGCTTCAATCAAAACACGCTTGGTATGCAGTACAATATACAATCAGATTATTTGTGAATCAACAACTTATGCTTGTCTTTACACTGCCAAATGAAATCATCTTCTTGCATCTTTGTATTATCTCTCATTTGAGTGTGATATACGCAAATATAATCTTTGGATGAGATATTTTTTTAAATAGAGCCGTCAGATATTACATTACGGTAGTTTTATTATCTCAAAGGAAAAGACTAACATATCAAATAATAAGGTATTGTCGAGTCACCAATTTACAATTTTTAATCAACATTGGTTAAAGTATGTCAATACAAAATTTAATTATGATAGCCCTTTGCATTCTAAGGAAAAAGTAACAAGTAATGTTACAGATTTAACCTCTATTGTGTTGTCTCTGAAGCTTGTATTTTCACTAAAGGGACCACAAGCTTGAATATGACATGCAGAAATGGGTAAAGCCTATGTATGCTATGCACATATGATCTTCTTGTACACTTACAGTTTTGACTACATGCATTCTGTCGCTGACAATCTGTTCGGTGTGTCTTCTGTATGCTGCATCCTGTGGCATCTTACTCAACGTCCTCAATATCTTCTCATACAGCACCTTCAGTGACTACAGTGGAATTAGAATAGAGTTCTGTGTTACCTTTGTTTCAATAAACATATAATAAATACACTTAAATCAATAAATAAAATCTGTTAACATTAATACAACATTTATGGATAAATTTTGGATGAGTTGTACTTGGTAATTAACAAGTCTACTACTACTTATCAATCATCATACCGTAGTTGTTTAGCTGATCACACAATTTTACCTGATGAGGATGTCTTGCAACATGGAGGCCAGTAAGCCCTGTCGTCTGAAACAAACATGCTTATGTGATAACAGAGACAACCAATTTCTAGTGTTTAATTCAGTTGAGTGAACTTGGGATAAAAAAATTACTCCCTTGTAGAGAGCAGTTGATTAAAAGAATACATTGTGTTAGTGTTTATGTACTGTACATGATTACATCATGTCAAGTTTACCATCATTTTTATTCGAATGTTAATTAATGACATTATGATATTATATTGCATGTCTTACAATCAAAATTGGAAACACGTTAACAGTCTGACCAGAGACCATAAAATGAATTTTATGGTCTCTGGTCTGACTGACTAATGACTATTTTCCTCTTTCAATATTCACTGTTAGGTCGGTTTTGTTAATTTATGATTGTTTTATTTAGGAAATTACAACTTACAACTACACTTTCGATAACAAATCGTCACCAGTGTTCCAGTGACTAGGAAGACTAGAGTAGATCTAAACTTAGCAACACAGATTTCACTTCAGCCAAGTCACTCAAGGACAACCAAGTCATGACAGGTTTGAAACGTTTAATTAGCACAAGACAGTCCCTGTGGCGTATTAATGTAACGCATTAAATGCAGTATTTTTGCAATGAACATATATGCAACATAACCACGTCAGATTTGTTTAAATAACATCCAAACAACCAAATCTATGCTTACCAACTTCGTGACCCCAGCCATAACGGAAGTGTTGTGCCGACTAACGAACAGTACCGCGCAGACTCTAGTCCTACAACACGATTGGTGGATAATCACAACTTGCGCTGCGCATTCGAGTTATATTGGTGAAACCAGTTTAACAGTTAAGTTATTGTTGCCTCAAGCAGCCAAGTGAATCAGCTAAACAACTCAACTAAATAATCGCATGTCTCATTAGATCTTTTAAACGTTCTTTTGTTATCTATTGTAAAAGTTTTCTTATCATATCATGTCTGCTTTGACGATGTTATTTTATTTATACAATTTGCGTTATCGGATTTCTACAGAAAAGTTAGTCGTTACACATATAGATCTAGGCCTAATGTCATTATGATTAAAATGAGATTGTATGTCACCCCTAAGATAACTTGTATAGCTCTCCAAACTCGAAATTTGACCACAAAAACCTCTCCCGTGAACGTTAGTCCGCAGTAGACACTCATTCGAACGATCTGATATTACACCGTATAGGCTATTCATTGAAAACTGGTTGCGCAACAAATCAGCTGGGCCAGATCGCATCCACATGAAGGTTTTAAAAAGAATTTGTCCATCGATAGCTGCATCGCTTTGTATGTTGTTTAATATTTCATTGAACTAATATGTATTTCCAACTATGTGGAAAAGGGTAAATGTTATTCATGTTTTCAAGAAAGGAGATAAATCTCTCCCAAGTAATTACAGACATATTAGTCTACTGTCTATACTTGGCAAACTACTTGAAAGAATACCGTTAAAGCATTTGCATTACCATTTTTATAAGCATAGTATATAAACAAATTCCAATCAGGTTTTACTGCAAATCATTCTACATCTCAACTCAGTGAAATCTATCACAATATTTGTTCATCTCTAGATAGCCACCAATCTAACTGTATGGTATTTTGTGATATTTCCAAGGCTTTTGACAGAGTTTGGCACAAGGGTTTATTGCACAAATTAGAACATTATGGTATTCGTGGTGGCATTCTGAATTGGTTAACGGATTATCTATATCCAATAGACGACAACGTGTATGTATAAGGATTCATGTATAAACGGTACATTATCAAAAGAACTACATGTTACTGCAGGGGTTCCCCATGGATCTGTCCTTGGCCCTTTTTTATTCCTTGTGTATATCGATGATTTACCCGATAACTTGCAAAACGTCACTAGATTGTTTGCTGATGATGCATCACTCGGAGCTGCTGGAAAATATTTATACTCTGTTGAAACTTCTCTAACAATGACTTAGCCCAATAACATGAATGAGCTAACAAATGGTTGGTTAACTTTAACCCCAATAAGACTAAATTCATGCTATTAAGCCATAGTAATAGTCATCAGGTACCTAGATTAGTATTCAATAATGATCAACTGGAACGTCAACATCAACATAAACATATTAGCCTTATCTTCTCGGACAATACTAAATGGTCCAACCATGATCTTGTCATAGAAAAACTTCAAAACTAATCTCTTCTCTACGTGTGTTAAAGTATGTTTTGAATAGAAGTATTTTATCACGTATGTATGAAATGTATATTCGACCCATTTTAGAATATGTCTCTGAGGTTTGGGATAACTGTTCGGGTGTTTTGTGTGACAAACTTGAACCAGTCCGGCTTGAAGCTGCAAGAATTGTAACTGGCTTACCGAAGTTTGCTTCAAGAGATAGCTTATACACAGAAACTGGTTGGTTGCCTTAAAACATTAGACGTGAAAATAAGAAATTTCGTACTTTTTACAAAATTATTAATATACAAGTTCCAGATTATCTGATTAATTTACTTCTACCAGTAACTGAAACTATTTCGCATTACAACTTGTGTAACAAATCAAATTTATCTATTCCAAAATTTCGAACTGCAGTCCTTCAAAAGTATTTTATTTATGACTGTGCTTATCTATGGAATAATCTTTCCTCGAAAATAAGATGTTCAAATTCATTATCGTCATTTAAAGCAAAATTATCTGAAAAAGAATGTAAATCCCCAAATATTTTCTATTCGGCGATAGGAAGATGAACATTATACACAGTAAGTTAAGAAATTCTTGTAGTTCCCTAAACGGTGATCTGTATCGTGTCAATTTATCTGAAAGTAAATCTTGCATTTGTGGTGCTTTAGTTGAAGATGTTTATCATTTCTTATTGAGATGTCCAAGACATGCTGATCTCCGTTTAGAATTAAAGCAAAGATTTTATAATTTAAAGGCAGAATTTCATCTTAATACAATCCTGTATGGAAATCCAAATCTTCCACAAACAGTCAATGAAAACATATTTCACCATGTTAATAAATTCATTGGAAAGAGTCAACGGTTCAATTAATACATAATACTAATGTATATATTTACCATATTCAAAGTGCATTTTGTCATAAGAAAAGCATTTTTAACTGTATGTTGCCTTAATAATGTATATTACATGTTTACCCACTTCGTCACTTGTAGATTTCTTACTCTCTAATGCATATATTGTGTTATGTATTTTCTCCCCTATGTAATAGATAGAGGACGAGTAGCAGTACATTATCGGGATATAAATGTACGGGTTTGAGAGGGTTTGGCGAGGCGTCAGCCGAGCCTTACCCTCTCAAACCCGTACATTTATATCCCGATAATGTACTGCTGCGAGTTCTCTATCTATCTTAAAGCACAGTCAAATGCTTGAGTCGTCAAGAAAATGTCTTTATATGAATATATATTTCAAATGAATTGTCAACAATTTTGGGAAACATTCTCTCGAACACAACATGAAAAACATTGACATATCTCATTTTCATATGCAAATTTAAGGGACATTGACGTCATCATCAGCACTGTGAGCACTGAATTTCTTAAATTGTCCGAGGTACATGAGGCGTACATTTTATATAAAGCGTAAGAGTCGTGCTACAGCACAGGCGTCGTGCTTTAATCACGAACGTGCATGATTTAAATACGTTCTTATTCAGCAACAATGAGCAGTAATACATTTCATTGCCTATAAAGACTGAGTGGTTTTTAGAATGAATCAGTTCACACAATTGCTTCATCATGAACAGTCCAAGGACAAGTACACTATTCATTCAGGAAAGGTAACTTTAATTTTTTACTCCTTACTTTTTAAAGTGTATATTTTTAAATTCAAAGTAAATTTCATCACATTAGTTTATTTAATAATTAATAAACGTTATTGTTTTTTGTATTTCAAATATTGTTGTTTGTCTGTTGAGCTGTATTTATCAATATGCGAGTTGTAATATGTATTGTTGCATATGCTATTGTGGACATCGCTCGGACGCTGTGTGACGATACAGGGGTTTCATTGAGACGACAATGCAGCCTCCATCCTCTAACACCCCAAGAAGGTACTTTTATATCACTTTTTTTCTAATTTTTTTTTATGTCGTTCTATATAACGTCTGAATATTGTTTTTAACATCGTGATTGAAAATATATAAAACATTGGTAACATGGTTTGATGCTTGTCGTTGTTTCACTTACTCGTGATATAAATGAAATACACTTGAAAATTCCCAATTGACCTCCCATTACTTGCTTTGGTTACATGATTTTATTCTTCTTTTAGGAATATCAAGCTCCTTAACATAGAAGACTCCCATCGACGGAAGCGACTTCTTTCCTTTCGGAAAGGGAACATAGCAGATCATTTGTCAATGTAATAAGTGTTAATTGTGTATTATCCACATAAATAAAACAATCAGTTGACATTGTTTGTTGTTGTTCATGGAAGTCTGTGGACCATTTTTATGAGCATGATACCCGAACGCAACCAGACAACCGTACATATATCGGGATATAAATAAATTAATGTGACCACAATACAATCATATGATTGGACTAAAGCATTTGACTGTGCTCTAAGTATATTAAGCAAATATGTATACATGCAGCAGCTGTATCATTTCTAGATGGGAAACATATTCGGTAATAACTGGTATTTGACTAGCAAGAAGAACACTCAGATGATTTTGACAAACATGTTTATTGAAGCACTAATCATAGAGGAGAAACCAAAAGCACTAATTGTCACACATGCAATATATACAACTTCACTTCGTTAGCACTACTAACATCTATGTACACACAAGAAATAGCCGTGATTGTTAAGGTACACGTTTTAGGCAATTCGAAATATATTTATATTTAAATATATTTGCAGCACTAGAGGGCATTATTCTTATAACATATAGAACTACACAGAGAATTAGTATATGGAATTCTAAACGAAAGACAAAAATCAAATCCAGATATATGTTGACCAGCACTATTTACATATAAATTGTATATATAAAGGTTTTCATTCAAAGTATTATGATAACAGTAGGAACAACATATACATATTAAATTCAAATATGTACAGGTCCATAAATATACAGGTTATATATCAAGTGGAACCACACTACTGTGGGATAGTCTCATATAACAATAGCAGGACGCACCAAAAAAACGATGTTAATAATCTTGCTGGTAATAAATGTCGATTGCGGTGAAGTGTCCATCAATACATCAAATCCACATCATGCTTCAACAAGGCTTGAACTGACGTCTTCACTCGACACCTCACTGTCTGCAGCCTTGTCCTCACCGGAAGTAATCGAAAAGTCTTTCTTGCAGGCGATTGGACTGCTTCTGGGCGAACTCTCCTTTGATTGGTCGGATCTGGCAGGCGGGATGTTCTCTTTCGGGACAGACGTGGTTGCTGTTGGTCTGGTCGGGAGTTTCAGCGACTCTGGGACTGGAAGTGATGACGTCATAGGCATTCTCTGGGGCATTCTGTGGATCGGGCTGAGCGGAAACTCGAAGAATCGCTGGAAGTTAGGACTTGCGCCTGGTGAGAACAATGGCGACGAGGGAATCATGGAGATGTCAGGGTAGCCGGGGATCATGGGAAACATGCCGGGTGGTGACATCATCGGAGAACATCCGAACAGATACGGGTAGCTGAAGGGGTGTCCATAGCCGAACGGTGACCTCGTAGTTGACGGTGGTACCGGAACTTCTTGTTTCTTTGGCGGGGAGACTTTCTGTGGCGATGGAGAGGATGAGGCAAAGCCGGAATCACGTCGGGTCGTGCTGGTAGGACGGGTCTTGCTGCGTCGGCTTCTGGAACGTCGGTTTTGGAACCAAACCTGGGACGAAAAAATAAACATTAGCCTAAAGAAATGAAATAAAAAATACAACGACAAATATAAGAATTCTGTGAGGTAGGAATGTCATGTAACTTTGGGATTGCAATCAATAAGCTTGTCTTCCCGTATGATTTTCACAGTTTATGTTAACAATAAGAGCAATAAGTCATTTATGAACAATGTTAAATATTATTTTGTAATCAATTTATTTCTTATACATATACATATTTATTACGAGTAGGTGGGTCATTTTTGTACATGTATACGGCATACGTTGGTTGTTATACGATAACCAGCGTCGTTTGAAGTATTTACCGTAGTTCGTTAAGGTAGTGAATCTATTAACTTCAGTAATATAACAATGCATGATCGAGTTACAGCACAGAAGTTGTTATGTCCTTAACATGCTAAAGTAAAACAGCGAAATATGAAAATTTAGATAATAGCGCGCACCTGTATCCTCGCCTCTGTGACCCCCGCCTCCTCTGCCAGCTGCTCCCTCTGGTTGATGTCCGGGTACTGGTTCTCAGAGAACACACCTTCCAGTCGGTCGAGTGCCGCGTCACTGAAGATAGTTCGGCTCCGTCTCTGTCTGCTCCGGGGAGCGCTGTGGGTCGGGGACAGAGTCTCCAGGGGTGGGGATCTGGTAGAGTCTGAAATAGGATATAGAGATGAATAACGATAGTCACGTTGAAATCCAATCATTCATATCATTTTCTTTGCGTGTCCTTATCTTCTAAATTCGGTATTGTGAGGGCATTTGTTAGTGTAATAGGGATATCAGTGACATCGTGGTATATGGATTAAAAGAAAAAAGCAAGGGAGACAATTAGTCCGTTTAAGATAGCTAGTCAAAACACGACATGTATTTAGCATTTACTGTCAAATTATATACCCATGTTATTGTTATGATTGTTGCACTCCACATACAAAATGCATTCAACAAAATTGTACTCTGGGCCACGACGCCTCCAATATCGAATAAAGACTTTGACTTTGACTTTGACATGTCTGTATGTTTATACTGTCTCGCTATACTGAAGATCTCCTGCTTTACAGAACAGAAAACTCGTCTTAGTGACAGTTTATGAAATAGTTCTAATGCAAAAACTTACCTGCAAGAAGAGTTGAAATAGAAAACGCCATATTCTTAATGTGTGTTATCAAAGGTAAGGCAACTACTGAACTGGATGCTTGGTAGGAGGTGATGATGATCACCGGACGCTGGACCCATCTTTATACCCGTCACCTCTGATGACGGGATTCGTCTTAACGAAGAAACAATAGGATTATCTCCCCTTGTCTAGATGAAAGGAAGAAGCCCGTGGTTGAAGTTGTTAAAACAACACCTTCCTAAGGTAGAATCAACCGACGAAACCTTGTCCCTCTCATTGTGTTGTTTTTATCAGTTGAACTCATTAGCCAAAACAACAGATCTTCAATTTGTTAGATGACTGAAATGAAACCATGTCATCTTTCTGATAATCCGTAAGGATACCAAAACGGTCATGGTCACTACTTTGAAGATTCCAGTTCTTCTCTCGCTAGTTGTTATAGTGATTGTTGAATTGATTAGTCAGAATTATCTCCGTATCGTACGAAACCATCCCCGTTTCTATTGTTTTCGGGTTACATTGATTAGTTTGGATAACAACACGATATACCGGTAAGCTATTCAACAAGTCCGGTTTGTTTCTTCTGTTGTTGTTCGAGTTAACTTTGGTTAAAGCAATACGAGGACCTTTTCAATGATATATCTAAAATAGGTCAAAGATTATAACAATTATTGCTTAGCTACTTTCTGTTATTCCATAACTGACGTCTACTCTAACATGTTATCTATCCATTAGTTCAAGTTCAAGTTCTTTATTCACCGAAACCACTCACAGTGGTACATAGTACATAGGCCCCAGTACATTTTACATGTGTAATAAAACAATTTTACAACGAGGCAAAATCATAAGTTTTTTTTAAAGTGGTGTACCTACAGCCTGTATAGCTTGTCTTACTGGATTCATGGTACAATTTCATAACATTCATTGGATGAATGGGAGGCATTCTAGAAGTTGGTGTGATGAAGAAGACAAATATTTTATGGATGATCAACTTCTTTATTAACAATAGCGACGTTTCGGTATAGATCCGTATACCGTTATCAAGCTACGTCGCTATTGTTAATAAAGAAGTTGATCATCCATAAAATATTTCTCTTCTTCATTCATTGGGTGATTACATTGAGAGGTAGTGAGGCTAACACGATATAGTGAGACCATTCATGTTGTGATTTACAACTCGATTCATATAAGAAAATTATTAATATTCTAATGAAATTTATAAATCAAATATCGTCATTTCTTTGCATAACTATTTTATCCACACCACACGTTTATTTAGGTAATTTCATTGGTTTATTAAACATTGTAAAATACTGTCATACTATTACAAGCGTAATGTTTGTCTGAAACAACAATAACATCAATCATTGTAAAACATATTTACGTCATGATTTTTTTATATTTTTTAAATCAAATCTTCCTGTTATTTTCTTAACGAGTGGTTTAGACAATTTATATTCAGGAAAAGTTTAATGGATTGCTAAATAGGTATTACATGTATCTCCAATACAACGTTATACAAAGCACAACATCCATTGATCAATACTGAGAAAAGTGCAAGATTAAATATACATGTTTGTAACAGTATGACAGTAAGTTACAACATCTTATTAATAGTTGAAGAAACATTTAGTCTGGGTAATATATTAATGCAGTGAAGTGACGATACTTTAATAATTTCATCAGAAAATTAATAATTTCCATATAAATTGGATTGTAAGTCAAAATCATGTTCATAGAAAACATCTTGATAGAATTCAACAACATATGAAAAGATAATGAATGGCATCTTCATATATATGATAGCAAAATTTACAAGTGGGTGTATTTTGAAGTAAATTATCAAAAGTACGGGCATTTAGGTCACTACAACCCAGTTTCATTTTACAATGGATAATTGATTGCGTCTTGTACCCGTGTTTTAAATAATATTACGCATATTGAAAGGTAATGTTCAATCAACATGTTTCTTACATGAAGCAAGGGAATCAATATTTTTTACATTGTCATCCAACATACGCTCGTATTCCACTCAAGCACATACGATGGAAGGAATGATTTTTTATATGTTTATCTGCGACAAAGAGATTTTTGAGTAATAGATAGAGGACGAGTAGCAGTACATTATCGGGATATAAATGTACGGGTTTGAGAGGATTGGGCGAGGCGCCAACCGAGCGTAACCCTCTCAAACCCGTACATTTATATCCCGATAATGTACTGCTGCGAGTTCTCTATCTATCTTAGAGCACAGTCAAATGCTTGAGTCGTCAAGAAAATGTCTTAAAATGAATATATTTAAAATGAATTGTCAACAAATTTGGGAAACATTCTCTCGAACACAACATGCAAAACATTGACATTTCTCATTTTCATATGCAAATTTTAGGGACATTGACGTCATCATCAGCAATGTGAGCACTGAATTTCTTAAATTGTCCGAGGTGCATGAGGCGTACATTTTATATAAAGCGTACGAGTCGTGCTACAGTATAAACGTCGTGCTTGAATCACGAACGTGCATGATTTAAGCACGTTTTTATTCAGCAACATTGAGCAGTAATACATTTCATTGCCTATAACGACTGAGTGTTTTTTTTATATTATAATGAATCAATTCACACAATGGCTTCATCGTGGACAGTCCAAGGACAAGTACACTATTCATTCAGGAAAGGTAACTTAACTTTTTTACTCCTTACTTTTTAAATTGTGAATTTTTAAAATACAAACTAATTTTCACTAAATTGTTTTATTTAATACAGTTTCAAATATTATCCCATCACGTTAAGTTGTTTGTTGAGCTGTATTTATCAATATGCGAGTTGTTATAATTATCTATTGTTGCATATGCTATTGTGCATCCCGTGTATTGCATATAAATTATTTCAGGTTACTGCAGCAACGAAATCGTACTCCAACTGTCTATGGGAAAGAATGTAACGTCGTACTGTGTGACGATACAGAGGTTTCAGTGAGACGACAATGCAGCCTCCATTCTCTAACACTCCAAGAAGATAATTTTATATCACTTTCTTCTCATTTTTTATGTCGCTCTATATAACTTCTGAATATTATTTTTTGATATCGTGGTTTAAAATATATAAAACATTGGTAACATGGTTTGATGCTTGTCATTGTTTCACTTTCTCGTGATATAAATGAAATACACTTGAAAAATCCCAATTGACCTCACATTACATGCTTTATTTACATGCTTTTATTCTTCTTTTAGGAATATCAAGCCCCTTAATATAGAAGACCCCGATCGACGGAAGCGACTATATCCTTTCGGAAAGGGAACACAGCAGATCATTTGTCAATGTAATAAGTGTTTAATTGTGTATTATCCACATAAATAAAACAATCAGTAGACATTGTTTGTTGTTTTTATGGAAGTATGTGAACCAGTTTTATGATGAACATGATACCCGAATGCAACCAGACAACCGTATATCTTCGGGATATAAATGTACTCCACGTGACCACAACACAATCATATGATTGGGCGAAAGCATTTGACGGTGCTCTAAAGAATGTTGGGTGACCTAGATTCATATTTGGACACATAGAATATATTTAGTGGAATTAATTCTGATAAACATTTTGTTGTTTTCTTTTCGTGGAACATTTTATGAAAAACACTTTAAATAAGTAAACAGAAAGGTCTTTGTTTACAACTGGGAAATTCAGATTTTCAAGTTTATAAATATATGGTTTGTATCGCAATACATTTAAATTGCTATTAAGATGACACGAAGAGGGTTGTCAATAATGAACTTTTAATATCGGGACACTCCTTTATACATTTTTGTTGAGGTTGTTTTTATAACTATTGTTCTGTGAATAAGTATAGTGAATTGTTTCATTTCTTGTATTGTTGCTGGCCTCTTGTAAATTTATGATGTATTGTAAATTCACCATGATACATATTTCCTGTATTCTGGAGCGGTATTCAGATAAGCTATTACAGCTTGTTTATTAATCCATTTCTTTTTTTATGAAGTAAATATGTTTAAACCAAGAGACCATAAAAGAATGTCTTCATGTTTATGATGAAAAAGGCAGTTTTTCACAAAAATCAGAGACAAACATGTATGCTTTGACAAAATTCCAAATGACTGTTGATGTTAGAATCGTTTAGAATCTGTCCTAACATGTTTTATTCAAAAGAATACATCGATTGGTACACATGCCTATTTATGGCTTAAAGTAAGGTAGCTTTAGACTAAAAATAGGATTCGTATCGAAGGTGATCATATTCAGGACACATGAAAAAACAATGGAAGAAATTCTCAAACAGAACTGAGACGATTTGAAACGAAGTGAGTTCTTACAAAAAAGCAATTGGACAATTTCAATGCCAATTGGTTTTACAATGGAATTTTTAATTGATTGGCGTGTGACTGCCGAGGAAGGGATGTGGGACTGGATCCTATAAGATTGAAGTCACTATTTTTAAAGAGCCATTTTTCTGGAACCATATCCTTATTTGTGAAGATATCGTAGAATCATTAACTGATGTCTCACACCGATATAGCACGGGCCATAGTCGGATATGAATGGACATTTCGCGAAGACTTCCTTTGTTAACATCATTAAAAGATTTGATTTTGACTGACATGTTCGATCTGAAAGTCCGCCAAGACAAGTCGACAGTCAAACATGGCCTTTATTTCAAGATATCATGGTTCCACAGAGCTCATTCATCCTTCTACAGAGGCAATTTACACAAGTACTTTTCAACTGCGAAGGTAATTTCCAAGTCCAAAGGGAAACGTAATGACACGGACTTACACCCTACGGTCAACACACAGGACAAGAGGAAGAATCTTAGAGCACAGAACGTTCCCCGTCCACTCATCCGGCAGATGCCCAAAATCTCAGAACTCTGTAAACTCGATCATTACGACCGAAATACCCCGATCAATGTAAGCCGGTAGGTTTCCTCCTGGCTTGGGACCGCCGACAGGTGTTCTTGTTGTCATGGAAACACGGAATGCCACGACAAGAGCGGTTCCTGAATAATTAACCAGTCAACCACAAGCCTTGATGACGGGACGTTTACTCGCAGTGTTGCTGGGATTTAACTTCTTACGACGTAAGTAATGATATACCTTGCCCTGTGCTTTATACTCATTGTACATTATTTTAGTATTTTAGCATATAACATTGGTTTTTGCTGTCATCGAAATACGTGAAATTAAAATGAAACATTTCAAAATCTCAAACGCTGGCTTTATAGATATTATGGTATGTTGATATTTTAAGTGCTTAAATATTTTAGAAAGTAAAAGAAAACGATTACGGAAAAGTGTTTTCGATAACCATGGATTCAAAATCCAAGACAAATTTTCTGTTGGCTAAACTACGAATTAAACAGTTTAAATGGTAAATGGTGGCCGGTGATGTTTAAATTCTCCATATCGTCCAAAATCTCGACTTTAATTTCAAGAAATATTGAGATACATACATGCCTAAGTAATAATCATATATACGGTAAATCGAAATAATTCATAAACAAGATGAGGTCTAAAACTATGTCTACTACTGTAAAATGTCGAAACAATGACTGATTATAATATCCTGTATAATGGCTCTTTAAGGGACAGTAGCACGTTTTTTCGCTGATATAAGTCCATGAAATATATTTGAAAAATAATGTCACCAATAGTAAAACACCCTCCTCTCTTCGGAAATTCAAGTTAAACAATGAAGGGGAGTAGTTTTTGTCATTCTAAATAACAAAATGTGTTCACAATAAAATGACCGCAATGCAATTTTTGCTTTATACGCAACATCGTACACTACGGATAATTGGTTTGTGTAATAAGATAATTTGCCCTCTAAAGTAAATATAAATGACATAAAAATGGGAAATTTGCAAAAAAAAAGTGCTACTGTCCCTTTAAATTTAATAAAGTCTAATATAATGTCCGATATACTGATTAGTCTAATGTGATGTCTAATGTAACGACTGATATACTGGGGCAGGATGCAGTATCAGGAATGAAACGATTATCACTGTGTAAAAAGTGACTGCATCTCAATCTAAGACAACAGTGTGTTATTTGACAGAATCGTCACTGTTACCGAATCGTCACTGTTACCGAATCGTCACTGTTACCGACGTTTAAAACGAACGTCCCAGTGAACATCAGATTGGTAAACTGGTGATAACTGAATATCATAACACTCATGTTTATTCTAAAATTTGGGTTCGATCGATAAGACCAGATGAATTCTTGAAACATATATCAAGGGAACAATTACATTATTAATAGGATGTAAGTAAAATGAAATCCTAACTTTTTATAGGAGAGAGTAAATGGTGGGGAAATGTTGAACATCTGTCTTCCGAGTTCAAGTGTCCTCGCCATCACAATAATCGTACACATTCAACAGAAGTTTACGTCTTCTGGAGTAGGTGAGTGTAATGATGATTTATCCGTCTCCTTGATCAGCTGTAGTTAATCGACTGGGTTCCGGTCACGAACGTAACTTGCTAGGAGTAGTCATACACCCGGAGAAGTACATGAGGGCTCCGTTCCATAACAGCGAGCGCTTATAATCGCTCATTGATCGCCCAATGTAGCGCTCAATGTAGCGCATTCTCTCCTGAACGACACGGTGCGATTCCTCGATGTTTGCTCGCTTTGCTACGTAGCGCTACATTGAGCAATCGCGTTCAAAAGAGGTTTAAAAGTAATCGCTCATTAAGCGATAACTTTTAAACCGCTCTTGAACGCGGCCCATATTATAGTTCTCTATGTTAAAGTTTAATGGTAATATTGCAAGGACTGTCTTATTTGTGTTATCTATAAACTAAAAAAAAGTCGTTTATGTCATATTTTATTTTGAAAAATGATTCATCATAAATGAAAAGCATTATACTATATTAATGCAACTTGTCATTCATCGTTTCGGAAGTAGAAAATATGTACACCTCTCTGACAAAATGAGCTTCTTTTGTAAAACTAATGTTTCATCACATTTTCACTGTTAACAGCAAAAAAACTGGTGAAAGTACTTGACGTGGACTTTAATCAAGAAAATGCAGTGATATCATGTTAAACTATGTGTTTTTACTAGTAAAAACAGATGTCTCCCCCCTTCCCTCAATTCAACTTCAGTTATTATCCTTCTAAAAGACAAAGTCAAAATTGTTACCATGGAAATTAAATTGAAAAAGTTAAAACACCGAAAAGACACATCTACATGATATCGAGAGGTAGTGTACCAAATTTGGTGAGGATAGGTTTATACATAGTTTTAGAGATCTGATCCGGAAACAAACCCTACCCTTCAAATAGACAAAGTCCAAATTATTACCATGGAAACCAGAATTTTTTTTTAAAAAACAATCTGAACCCCCAAAAGGCTTATCTGCATGACATGGGGACGCCGACGGGAACTCAACCAAAAACAATATGATTCCCGATCCTTCGCGGGAGACATAAATATCAGAATGTAAACATATATTTATGATGACCGAGAGGGGACATCGCTTGTATTAGTTAATTCTCTAGACATTCTTAAAACTCTCAGTTTGCCACACCATACTGCTATAAAGAGGCACACACGCTTAACGTCCCTTCATTTATTTATTGAACCTGTATATTAAATAAATATGCAAATAGGTTTCAGTAAATAGAGTAGAATATTTTCAGTAAAGAGAGTAGACTAAGCTTTTAATAATTTTCCATGAAGTTTAAGAAAACCATATTAAACAAATTAATTTATTTTTAGGTTAAGTTTTATAGACTAACTGAATTACATTTGATCTGATTTACTAAAGTTCATTTTAAAATGAATTAATATCATATGTATCAAGTAATCTTGGCGATTAACATTCGTCATAAACAGTTTATCCAATGTCAGCAGACAATAATTTAAATTAAATTAAATAAAATAATTTTAAGACAATCATTGTAATTTCAAATATAACTTTTCATTTTCAAGATTTCCATCTTTCAACTAATTATAATATAGTACCCAGTTCACAGACGCAAATTTATAACATCAATAGCGCCTTAGAACTATAACTAGGACCACGTGCTAACTATAATTATTTCAAGCAATAAACAAAGGAGTAGTTTTTCTCTATTTTATACCACATTAAAATACTATATTACTAATTTGAACTATTGAATAAAACACATACAGCAGCCTCCCTCCCAATAAAATAACTATTGGATAATATATGTAACACCCCAATCATTCCAATAAACAAAACCCTGTCAATAAACATATTCTTTATCATCACATAAACATAATTATTTTCTGAGAAACGTTTAAATCAAGATTGACAAGAGAGGATGTTCCAGTATCATGGTTCTGAGATAACAGTCTCCAACAAGACTTGGAGCTTCGTGTACCGTATTGAAGCCGGAACGTGTTGACAATGTAAATCAAATCTCTTCTAATTACTGCTGTGATTGAGTGGGTTGGATTAGGGAGTGTTAGAGTCTAAATAAGTTGATTACCTGATCAATACGAAGCAATTTATCGGACTTATCACCTACACGGTCAGTATATATGAACTACATGGTGTATGGTTTGAATGGATATCATCGTTTGATACGGTTTAATACGTTATTGTACACTAATACATACCTGTGTTCGATTATCATAATTTGACACTGTTTAATACTTTATTACTCCATCAGGTATGTTTGTGGTCGGTTGCCATAAACACCAGCAATATAAATGTGACAAACATGCCCTATATATCGACAAGCATTACAAACACCACGTGGAAACGTGATAAAATGCTTCATGTAGGAGGACCAATTCTCCTGAAAGTGGTTCAATCACCATAAAGAGATTACGACAGATGACTAAGTGGAAGATAGAAGCTAGATAGACTGACCAATGTAGATTATAATGAATTATCTCCCTTGTGTCTCGTATACAGATAGGTTAAATGATGCTCCATGTGAATATAGGACACACATATCATAACATAACATAACATAACATAACATAACATAACATAACATAACATAACATAACATAACATATAATAACCATAACTGCCCTTAAAATTGATGTTACCGGTCACAATGTTTTAACCTCTTATGGTTTAATTTTAAACACACTCAGGTTAAACCAATTTTTAAAAAAATCAAATAAGGAGTTTGAATAATAGCATAATCGCCATAAACATTTTTAAAGAGAAATACAGCTACAGATACTGTAGAGTCCTACCAACGTGTAACACTAGTAAACTGTTTTAAATATTTTACGAATCGTCTACAACAACGTCAGCATCTACTTTACTGCTTTTCGCACTTAAAATGATCCGAATGAATATGATGTTTGTTTCTCGATCACGGCAGGGACTTTCTAGAGTTCCTGATCAACGTTAACAATTCTCACTCTGTAAAGGATCAACGAAACAATTTATTTAAAAGCTACTGTGTAATGACTATAAAGAGTTACGCTTTGAACGTAACATGTGAAACGGTTACGTTATAGACACATCACTGGGTGGTGCTCCTGGTTGCCGATACACAAAACACTGAGGTGACCATAAATCACCAAGGTGACCATAAATCACTAAGGTAACCATAAATCACTAAGGTAACCATAAATCACTAAGGTAACCTTAAATCACTAAGGTAACCTTATATCACTAAGGTAACCATAAAACACTAAGGTAACCTTAAATCACTTAGGTAACCTTATATCACTAAGGTAACCATAAAACACTAAGGTAACCTTAAATCACTAATGTAACCTAGGTGCAATGTTAAAGAATGGCACTAAGGTTAACCTTAGTGTTCAGGTTGTTTTGTCAAACGACCACCAGGACTTTGTGTCTCAAATATGTGTCAATAAATGGTTATCATGCATCTCTCATAAAGTGTCTAAGCGTTAACTCACCTCACCTCTCAAAACCATTACCGTTGACCAAAACAATGCTATGTTCTTTTAGTGAGAACAAAGTTTAACACTTGGTATTCTAGAAGACCAAGATGTGATAAAGAGAAAACAATATATTAAATTTCACATTTATGTACATAGATACATCATTATGGGTGGTGACAAGAAAAGAAAACTTTAATAAGAAAACTTTAATAAGAAGATGTAAACGAGATAATACACGGAGACCATTGTGAAAGGTACTAATTACTCTCCACTCGTCTGACACTGGATTTGATGTTGGTTCCATAACAAAATATATCATATATATCAGGTTCATTGTTCAGTTGACCACACAAAGATTAGAAATAATTGAAAACATGGGCTCCGTTCCATAACAGCGAGCGCTTTTAATCGCTCATTGATCGCTCAATGTAGCGCATTCTCTCCTGAACGACACGGTGCGATTCCTCGCGGTTTACTCTCTTTGTTACGTAGCGTTACATTGAACAATCGCGTGCAAGAGAGGTTTAAAAGTAATCGCTCATTGAACATGACCATGTTCTGTATAAACAGCCGTCATGAAATCATGAATCTTTTACTAAATGTATACGACCTCATGTTTTAGTGACATTGTCTGATATTTTGGGACACGACAATGACAGCAAGAATAAATAATTTTCTCTTCGTTTGATAATACATTTAGCAAGATGTCTCAAACTTATCATAGTTAAGAGGGTCACACAGCTACTTCAGTAGAGAGAATGTCTCGCATTTAGTGTAAAAACGAACCAGATGATTGCTAGAGTCGGAAGGCTGTGGAACGC
This sequence comes from Gibbula magus, assembly GCA_936450465.1. Classification (NCBI taxonomy): domain Eukaryota; kingdom Metazoa; phylum Mollusca; class Gastropoda; order Trochida; family Trochidae; genus Gibbula; species Gibbula magus. Next base: position 8,091,709 of record OW388296.1, on the reverse strand, counting down.
GATGAGGTCTGTTTGTAGTCTTTACTTTATTGTGGAGATTCATCTATAAAATGTGCACCTGATACTGGCCATGTGGTTTTGTTTAGGGTGGACTGGTCGTTCTGTGGTTGTTAAATTCGTCTACCAACAGTTTACATGGAGGCCGCATTAGCTGGTACAGACAGTTGTTAATTTCGTCCACGCTGTGTTGTCTATGGAAGGCTTACAACATAATCTACAGTTAGGGCCTGGACAGACATGTGTGCTAGATATAAACTAGATCCAGGCCATTTTCTGTTTGAGTCAGTGTAATTTGCAAGTGTTAAGTTCTGGTTATCTATAGATTGCTGTGGAGTAGCTTTGCTGGTCCATCGATACAGATTGCCCGGGCTAATGTTGTGATCAATGCACTTGCTGTGTGAGATTATGATTGGGTTCCCAGTCAAATAACTTGATGTGGAGACCTCCTGTTTAAACTGTCTAAACTCCTGTCAAAATGTTTTCAAAATGTTTTCAAAATTTGCGATGAAAGCCACTCTTTTACTTGAGGACAATAGTACATCACCGTCCATAATCTGGAACATTCACCAAATGCAAGTCGTGTACACACTTTTGCAAAATTTTGGACATATGAATAATATAAATTCGAACTTTGTCGAATTCCAAACTTAAAGTAGAACTCACACGGACTTGTATTGTCGAAAACTAGCATTTGGAAAGCATATGAAGTCGACAACCCAGTCCCTTATACTATAAAAAGTAAAGGGATGTAACAAGGTCAACACCCCATGACAATTTCAAATTATATTTCAGAATGTTTTCATCACATTATCCTTCAATATTATGTATATATTATATTACCAAAGCCAATACATGTTTCTTTAAAATAAGCTATAAGTTTGTCGACAATAAATATCAAATATTGTCTCTGTATGCTTCATCTTATGAGCGTGTATGTTCAGTATCACTGTGTTTCAATAAATAATAGATAGAAGTATAATCGACCTGCACCTACAATCAATAAAGAAGAACTAAATCTGTGTTCTTCAATGGCGGTGGAGCAAGATGATAAGGAAGCTATTTAAACAGTGTTGTAATGTCGTCTGCTCGGATTTATCGACAACTGATACGCAGCTGAACAGCTCACACACTTCACGTGCTATCTTGTCACGTGACAAAGTGTCGTCTGCTGGAGCGGAAGTTGATGATTTTACCAATTTTCTTGATTGAAATGTTGTACTTATATCATATATTAAGTTATTTACTTAATGTACATCTTTTGAAATCACTCTGAGCTTTTCAACAACAACAACATTAGGAAGCATAAACTATCACCTTCATTGGTAGATTGGTCTACATATTCTCGAGGGATGCTAGGTGTATTCCTCAAAGATATGTACGAAATAATTTCCTCATTTACAAGTAGACTATTCTTTCATTCATTCACCACATTAAAATGGCTACTCGAAGGCAGTTCAAGTGATTTGACTGATGTAGCGATACCTAAATGCTCAGAGTTGAGTTTTAATTATGGTACGATGCTGGAATAGTCGACCATCTTGCTATATGAACTCTCAAAATCGCTTGATACCTACAAATTTACGTCTCACACTGAACATATAACATTGTTACGTTTGGGATAACACTACCTTCTATAGTACAAAGTATTGTACTTTTTCGGGCCCAGTCCCTTGCGGGTTTCTATCCCACATCCTCAGAGTAAGGCAAATATCGCACACTGAATTGTCGCTGTTCAAGTCGCACCTTTTTCTTCCAATTCGGCAAACCGATTTCAATGGATACAGATTATCGTGTAATGTAATGAGCTTTTAACCCTCTAAAGTTTCACAATTGTATAAATGTTGGTAATAAATGGCAAATTTGAGAAAACATTATATGCAAAAAACGTGCTACAGCGCCTTTAATACCATTCAGGTGTTGACCTGTGCGTATTCTGCACACACAAACTAGTACTGGGAAATCTTTAAATAGAAAACCGATATGGAGCAAAGGTAGATGAAATATTTTTGATGTTGTACAGAACATGATGCTGCTCTTACTGTTTAACACCAAGAGACACGTTTAAATCAAATCATGTGTAGACAATGTGTAGACAATGCTTTGTGCTTTGTTAATTTCAGAAGGAGTTCAGAACGAAGCAATCCACTGACGATGATGCCTATACACCGAAGAAGAATGAAGGAATTGTGGCTGTAAAGCATTTATAGAAAACATAAACTTCAAGAATGAGTTGTGCCTTCAAACCACTCCCGAGTGTAAACTTAGAACGTAAATGAATCTTCTTATAATTCGACTTGAAATGTAGTGTAACAACACTATCCCAGCTGCCGATGACATGCTGAATGTTGAAATGGTCAACTGGACTAAATGGAGAAAGTGAGTGATAATTCTAAATTCATTTGATAAGTTCTAAATCAGGACAAATGCACTTTAAGGGAGCGCAGTAACGTCAGCAAAACCAACAAGTTTTCAAGAATGACGGATTTGTCCAAGGGATTTAATGACGAGCGATTGACATCACACTGATAATCCACACCCCAGTGCAAGATGGAGGAGTGTAGCGAGGCGAGCCTGTACTCCAGCGAGGACGAGATCACCTGTCCCGGGCCGCTCTTCAGGTGAGAATAGTCCTGGATATGTTTTATTGACGTTTTATTAGCTGAGATATTCATTGAACTTTTTTTTTTATCAGAGGTGTTCTCATTGGTAAGTTGATAGACGTTGTGAACATACAACTTTAAGATTTACGGATAACCAACGCTTACCTGCAGCATGTTGGTATAGAACACCGTCCCGTTGGATCAAGCTTGACACTGGTATATACGGATCTATACTGAAACCGTATATGGATTTATACAGGCATTAGTTTAAAGGTGTTTTGTTATATTTGGTGTACAGAAAGTCGTTGTGTGAGCACTTTTAGATTCACATCTACACATCTTTTCTTTTAAACCGAAACATGGACTGGCTTAAAGGTCGTTTTAAATCATTTCGACGCGCATATATCTTGGTATGTATCTGGAATAATCAACGAAAGGTTACCAATTAAATATTTATGACAATTCGAAATAGCCAATTAGATCTAATCTCTTCTTTCACTTTGAATGCCCGATGAGCGATTTTTGACTCTGTGGTATGATCTTTAATAGGACATATTATATATTCACTTAGTCTAGTATTATGTGTTGGAAACAACAAGACCCATCATACTTAAACGCTTTTCATGATAAACATTTCTACAGCAAATAAGAGTTTTGTGGGCATGAAATGACAAAACGGTTATGGATAGGTTGCGAATGAATACATCGTCTACTAACGAGTGTGTAATTTGATAAAAACGTGTCTACTTATTTATCAGAACCTGGCTGATACCAGTAAAGGAGTCATGACTATACCAATCAGTATGTTCATCCACAGAGTGAAGATGTTTGTTATGGGAGACGTCGGGTGCGGTAAGACGAGTCTAGTCCAGTCTCTGATCGGCCCCAGACCTAAACTAAACGATCTTCCTACAGACGGTGTCAGTGTGGAACTGTGGTATCCCTTCAAAACATCCAAGAACAACGGTATGAAAGTTTGAGATACATGCTGTGATAACTGTTAAGTGTATGTCCTATTTATTAAAGAAAACAGAATCCAGTCATTATAGTTCAATGGTAGTCTACCTTCACCAAACCAGACGAGTTCAGTTAGCATTTACTAACGTCCAAGAATAATGGTTGACATGTTTTGTGGGATCAGTCTTGTTTATCCAAGGTATGAAGCTACACAATTTTACCTTTTCCGGGATATCAACTCGCTTTATATTGCCCTCTCCGTACGGCCTGACGAGCTAGGAACCAATAAGAACTTGTCATCGTCAAATGATGCCCGCACTAGCGGCAATATCTAGCAGCTTTTATTCCTAGGTGGTTTTGAGATACGTTCTCTAATAAGTGTTCAACTTGTTTCAAATGAACTGGGATATGTCAATCAGTTGATACACCACGAATAATTGGTATAATAAAATATATATTTCAATTAAAACAGCAATATGCAAGGTTGAGGCACTGTGTATCAGAGAAACAAATATAATTTATACGTATATGAAAAAAAACACCATTGGCTCTGAAGCTCATCTTTATATAGTTGTATGTTGAAGGCCAAAATAAAGAGTTATAGAACTGATGAGCTGATAATAGTGTCTTGTGTCACATCCAGAGAAGCTGCTGGACCGGAAGTTGACCGGCGAGGAACATCATCTTATCCTGGAGGTCTGGGACATGACCGGAAGACAGGTAGCGGTTCTTTCTGTTCACTTTAACCAAAATGTTGATTTTCTTTTACTTAGACAATTCCACGTTTCTCGTCCTTGAAACTCATTATGTCCTTGTTATTACACTAAAACCATGTGCTGTTCATTGACCTTGATGGTCAATTACCAATGAAACAAATTATCGAGAATCCTGCAAATCAACGTTAAGCTTGAGAAGGATCATCAGATCCACCTGGCGGAAAACATGTTTCAGATATTTTTTCACGTTTATAATGAATTTGATGTTTGTATCTCAAGCAAGTTTAGTTACCGTTGCCAACTTCGACTCTCATGGAATCAAATCTTGTAAACACATGTTTAAACACATCTTGACTTTAGTTTGTAATCATTCACACATGACTTACCCCGAATGCAATTATGTTTAAGAATATAAACACTTGTGATAATATATTGTCCAATGAAAACACTTTTACATTGTAATCTCATGTTGACCGTCACTCCTAGGCGTGTCAGCACGCGCACCCGATGTACCTGACGAAGGGCTCCATCTTCCTGCTGCTGTACAACCGAGTGGACCACACCAGCTGTGACAGCGTGCTGCCGCTCTACGACATCATACAGCAGGCCGTATGTACTGTACCTAGCTTACTCATGCAATGGAACAAAACATCGAAACACAAATATTTGATGAAATTATTTTCGATCTGGAACATTTGTCAACCAAGGGACTTGCGTCTTGTCAAATGTCTTCATAAACGTTACCATTTAAATATAAGGACATTGATGTACAGTAGCTGCAGCATATTCACACGTCATATATTAGTGATTGTTTGATTTCAATTTTGTTGTTGTCAGGGAAATACAAATCATAACACATCCAGTTTTCTTCTACGATAAGGCGACGCTGAACCGTGTATTCCGCTGTTCAGACACAGTCAAATATGCCTTGGAACCCTTGTTTAGTTAAATGTCACAAGAAGTAATTGTTCACGTGATCTAACTAAGTGTTTAGATACCCTACTTTAACGTTTAACTTTAGCTTACTTTAAACACGCACTATCGATCTGCATTAGGCTCCCGGCAGCCCCGTGATTATAGCGAGCACGAAGGCGGACAAGTGTCCCCCTGACGGGAACAGAGCAACCCTCCCCACGGGTCCTCAGATACTGGAGGAGATGAGGAGGCACGTGGACAACACGCGCTTCTACCTCAAGCGGGAACTGGACGAGATGAAGTGAGTGGGAACACATAAGTTGCTGATGTTTTTAGTTTTCCGTGGATGATAGAATTGCAGCAACTTCATTTGTACCTTTAGTTGGGACTCAGAGAGATGAAGTATGTGCTTACTGATATGAGACATGTATCTGAAGTATAAGATTCTTCAACCGATGTTGACCAATAAACCACTGTTGATTTTGATGTTCTTGCAGGACTTCAAATATCTCTCTTTGGTCGAATATAATAAGTTACTGTTTTACCTGAGTAGAAACTTGACCTACTCTTGTATTGTACATAAAACATTTCGAATTCGACGTGATCCTGTAGATAATTCCTTCTTTTCACCAGGCTTATATCTCGCGAGACCCAGACGAGACACTCCGAGACCGGAAGTAAGAGTAAGAAGAACGAGAACCGACCCCGGAGCCGAGGCGAGGACACGTCACCCGTTATCCGGGCCGAGTCGGAGAGATGTCACGCCCTTATTTCCGGTCTCGCAGAGGTCCCCGGGAAGGTCCATGACGTCAGTTCCGTTACTGGACAGGTTTGTCGACAGTGGTATCTTATAATAGACAATGAGGAGAAACGATTCAAATCATTTACTCATTTTGTTGTCTCCTTAGTTCTTTTACCACAGGCATGTTAGTGTTCAAAATGATGTTTTGATCTTTTAGAATAACAACGGACTAAATCACCAACCTTGCCTAACATCAATATCCAAACTTAAGAGAGTATGTTCGATAAACAAATTTTACATTCCGGAGACAATTATTGTTTGGCCTCTGTTCACTCAGAAACGTATTACCCATTGAAGGACTATTGTTTCTCTTTATTGCAGGGTCTGGACGAGCTTAAGAAGACTATATTCAGGACAGTTCTAGATCCACTCCTCTTCCCTCATCTGGACCGGACTATCAAACCCAGCACGATATCGCTCTATGACGAAATTCTCAAGCTACGAGAACGAGACTTTGTGTTGCTTACGTGGGAACAGTTCCGTGACATGGCGTCACAACTAGCGCCATCTGACGGAGACGATACGCTGGAGGAGGAGACCGCGTTCCTGGAAACAGTTGTAAGCACCAATAACTCACTTGATTGGTTGTGCGTATAAGTACTTGTATTGCGACTTTCAGATACGTATTTAGAAGCTTCAAAGTTACGCTACTGTTGATATTGATGTTGCTGACGCTGTCAAAGTGGCAAACGGGGAGTTTTTTAAAAGAGTGTGACTTACCATATACGAACTTTTCTCGTCCGTTGGATATCTTTATGACAGAGAAAATGAGTTAAGTTTCTGGAGCTGTCACACTTTCAGTTTGTCAGCATCCATTTAGAACAGACACAACGTTTAGTAATCTTGATCGCTGTGTAAGAGAATATAGAAGAAGGCTCTACTTCTTCATCTAAATTACACAAACTCTCTGTTGCCAGGGCGGTCTGCTGGACTACCGATTGAGTCCTGCAGTGTCCAACACCCGAGGTCCCAGCTCCGGGCAGGGTGTGTGTAGCGAGTCTCAGAGGTTCATCTGCATCTACCCCGGGGTCCTGGCCAACTCCGTCTGCTGCTGTCTCGTGGATGATGATAAGAGGGCCTTCAGGTTTCTTTACACATTCACATCATCTTTCAAACCACTTGCTCCGCTCTCAGGTTTATCAATATATACTCATTACATATTCCCATATCGTGTATCAAACCATGTGCTACTCGAAGGTTCCCAACTACCAGTTCTATATTTAAGGTGGGATTGATCAGAATGAAGAGGGAATGTCATGATGGTGCACAATGCCATTCTTCAGCTGTATTCTACCTTGTTTTTGGCATTAAATTGGAGATATGTAGACTCTCATGTCTCGTGAAAGAGGTATTCGCATGTGTTTTTTGATAAAATTAATTCGCTGCTTTGGTATATATTTACAGCAAATTCGAATCAAACAGAATCCAACTAACATCTTACAAGCAATTTGTTTAAACCATAAGAAACATCCGAGTTGGATGAACCATAATCATTCAAGATACTCTCGATCTTCGAGCCAGATATACATGTACGTTGTTCCATTTAGGTTCGAGTCGTGTAGGTTTTGGCCCAAGGACTCTGGGTTCAAGCGTCCCGACCCGCAGGTGCTGTCTAAGGTACTGGAGGCGATACCGCGGGAAGGTCTCATCAGAGAGTCCCTGCTTCCTCTGCTCTGGCAGGTGCGTGTCTCTACAGTTTGATTTTAAATAGAATTAGAAATACATACCACTGGTGTCTGCAGGCTGTGTTACTCTATCTTCTCTGCTCTGGCAGGTGCGTACTGGGCTCTACTAGCCACAGTGGTTACATTCTGCTTTTAAATAGCTTATATATAATATATATTGGTTGAACCGAAATATTACAACGCTTCATCGCTTGGATCATCGACCATCAGGTACACCATACGAGGTCTGCTTATTCTGCTGGTTCACTTATTCCGGTGTGTGTACGTTTATGTAATTCGTTTACTATTATCTACACACACATGTTTACGTTTATTTTACGACTGCTTCACCTTCTAGGACAGCAACTTATACGAGGATCAAGTGTTGCACATGGTGCGAGTGTTGACGTACCTCGGTCTGCTGGTGCACTACAGTACAGTGAAGACGTACTGCGAGGGACTGGCTCTACCCTACTACCCGCACCTCTCTGTACACAGGTGTCTGTACGCTGTACTCCTAGATCTCCTGCCTAACAACAGGCCTGTGAGTCATCAAAATAGTATTTTCAAACCATTTTCCATTATATTGAATCATCCTTCTCCCTTGGGATGTTTGAATCTGTTACACTACTTAACAACCTGAGTGTGTAATAGGGAAAATGCTCCTAAGGGCTAACAATAACCAGCCAATGAAATGATTTAAAATCGAGCAGTCCCCGGATAAGAAGACCGATGAGCTTTCATCAACTTTAATGTCACGACATGTCATTGGTTGACAATATACATATCATAAATAGCGATGCGTGCCAAGCTGGTAAGCTTTACATGTTATGTCTTACACACTCAGGGTGTTAAGTAGTCTTATAGGTTAAGATACCCGGCGGGAGCAGGATTGTAATATAGAGGCCTTTGATAGTTGACATGTGGTATATAACACTGTGTATTATTGCTCATCTTTGATATTCGAATATGTTTATATCCGAGAGCATAATATTTTAACAAATATATCTGTTTTATTAATGTTTTCAGAACTATGATCGATTAAGATTTTATTTGAAAGCGAAATGATGATTTGTCTCTGGTGATATAACCACGATCACTCTTTGAATACACAGATCTGAGTCTACGTTTGCAACTCAGCAATCGAAAGTGCAGTTTCTTTATCTTTGACAAAATAAATTAGCGCTGATTTTACGGCTCTTCTTCGACAGCAATTGAACTGGACTCCGAAGCCGTTCAAGGGAGATCTGCAGATCACGGTAGGATACGTCTTCCCCACCTCCCTCCCCACCGGGGTGGCCAAACAGCTCCTGGCCCACTGTCTGTATGTGGGGCAGGCTGTCAACTCGTACAAACACATCTGGAAGTACGGGGTACTACAGCGTATTGGAGAGGTACGCTTCTCATTCTTTCCTTAGTTGTGGAATACTTGCATTTAGATAGTGGACACATGTAACATTGTTATGTTTGGGATCACGCTGCATCTGCAGTAGAACCAATTATTGTACTTTTTGTAGGGACGAGTCCCTTGAATTGTGGGATTCGAATCCACATTTGCAGAGTCTTCATAGACTTGATAAATATCGTCCTTCAACAGTATCAGAGACCACAAAATAGATTTAATAGTCCCTGATATTACAATGATGAGGGCCTAGAAACGTTAGTTAATCCTCAATAAGGACACATTGTACGACGTAAATCCGTCTGATATGTACCTTATAAACTAAATAGAGGATATTATATGAGTGTCTATGTCATACTATGTTTACGACACGAGTGCCTGAATATTAGTATTTCCCGAGCGAGAGCGAGGGATATACCGATATTCAGGCACGAGTGTCGTAAACATAGTATGGCATAGACACGAATATAATATTCTGTTTATAACCGAAGTCGTAAAATTAACGAAAACACGCTAAAATCCACTTTCAACCATAGGCTGGCGACCCGCCGTCACGCATTTAGAACGCAACGTCATAGACGAAACGTGACGTCATAGCATTGTTTATGACGTCACGTCACCATGACAAAGTGATATATTGCCCTAGGGCATCGTATGAAAAATATGAACCCCGATATGATTGCCCCTGTAGGTAATAATACCTTTTATTTCTGTGGCTGAATCATTCATGATACACCATTTAGACAAATACATACAATACATGGCAGTTGACAAGTGCTTGAATATGATAGATTTCTATGTTGAATGTCTATCTATCTCGATCGAAAATGGTGGTGCCGAATGGTTTTCATTTCATTTATTTCATTCATTCAGCATGTTGTAATCTGTTCAATGACATCATGGTAGAGAAAAGGGCTCCATTCAATAACAGCGAGCGCTTAAATTGCTCATTGATCGCTTAATGTAGCGCTCAAATAGCGCTCACTCTCTCCTGAACGACACAGTGCAACTTCCTCGAAGTTAGCTCGCCGTGCTACGTAGCACTACATTGAGCAATTGCGTTCAAGATAGGTTTAATGTAGCGCTCACTGAGCAATTAAGCGCTCGCTGTGATTGAACGGAACCCTGATATCTCGAGTCTCCTAAAGATATGAAATGATGGAATATAATTTCTTACTCGTAAACGTAAGAATTCAATAAAAAAAACTTCAAAGCGAACACCGACTGTTAAAATAGGCTAATTATAATCCTGATCACAGTTCAATATCTCTGATGATTACGTTCCCAGGTGACGTTGTGTGCTGAGCACAGCGCTACCCAGTTCAACGTGAGTTGTCGAGTAAACGCGGACGAGCCGGGACACGAAGACTCGGCGGTGCAGCTGTTGTGGACGTCTCTAGCTCCCGTCATGATCTCCATACACAACTTCCTTGGCTTCTGGCCCGGACTCTTCTATAAGGTCAGCTTGAGTTTGTTTTAGGTAGCGTTAAAATAAAGTTGAACTGTCCGTTGACATTGAGGAGCGATGGGACGCGGAGAAGGCATATCATAGGTCATACCACTACTTTATACCACTACCTTTATGCAGAACCCTCAAATGCTCTAATACGATTTGAGTCTAAATCAGTGTCAATCTCATTTAAATCAGATCGAACGTAACACTCGCAGCGATTCTGATCTGAGTACTGCACCATAAAGGTCATGTCAGGTGACCTTTTAATCTAGTCAATCACCGACGAGGCTAGAAATACTAAACAACAAATTCAGTGCCACGTGTAAGAAGGTATGGTTGGCTGAATGTATTGAAGGTGAAATACAGCTAACATAATCCCTGCCAGGTAGTACTCAGAGTTACAAGGTACGAGTGTTATGCGATATTGTAGCAGTGTTTGTAGGTTCACTTTATTGTGGACAGTCAGTACACAACCCCGTCCCCATTGCGTTATGGACTGTATAACACACATCTGCATAGCAGAGATTTATTGATTACCTTCACAACATTTCAATAATCAAATTCAAAATTCAGTTTGTTCCTTAAGCTGGCGATTCTCCCGTTATGACAACGACAAATACACGGAACCCCTATTCTCAGGTCTCCTTCCTTTACTAAGGTTCATCTTAACATCGTACTTTAGCGTTACCTGCGCCTAGGGAACCTCAGTGACTTACGGTTACCTTAACTCTTTGTGAAGGGAGGCCTTGACTATATTTTCCAGTAAATTTAGCTTCAATGCTTGTGGCAGCTGGCGATTCTCCCCCTGGGACAGACGTTCTACAACGACGAGAAGGTGGAGAGCGAGCCAATGGTCAGCTTGTTGAGGTGCCTGACCTTCTGGCTGACCGACAAGAAGTACAGCTTCAAGGACGGCGAGGTGGAGAGGGAGATTAACCTCAGGCTTCTCTTCCCTTTCAGAGGTAGGCGTCATATTGAATTCTTTAAGGATTTTACAGTTTGTTTGTGTCACGTTCAACTATATTCGTGGACAAAAGAAAGTATACCTTATTTTCAACAGAGTCAAACAGTATGAGTATGATACTTAATATTTTACATCTGTTCAAACACACATGGGAAGCTGAAATTGCCATTTCAACGGGGTTTTTGGCCATAATGTTTGATATTTAAGTTAAAGTCTTACGAAATATGGAATTTATGTTGGTACAAGATGATTTCGGCATAATGTACCTTCTTGGATTTGAAGTCGATTGCTGTAGGTTGTCATAAAACAATCAAGAAAAACATATTTTACTCTCCTATCCGGCTGGTTAAGTAGATTCTAAAACGACGACTTTTTCAAAGCCGTGTTTTTCAGAGATATGAAGAGATAATGTTTCTAAATTACAAATGAAGTTAAGTTTGCTTTTAGAGACATGGTGTAACTATGTTCCAGTCGTGTCCATTACTCGTTGATTATAATATCCTGCGTTGTTGTAGCTATACTTTCCTTTGCCTGCAAGTGTTATGCTAAACTACGGTTAGTTAAAGTACGACACGAACAAGCTGATGGTGAGGTTGGGAGGAATCTTAACTACTGATTCATTTTGAAGTCATGGATAGGATTGCAGTCTAGTTTCTTGACAGATTTGTTTCATAGTAACCTTATTGATAATCATTACTCTTGCATGTTTGAAAATGATATTTGAATACAGTGGCTCTGTAGCTAACAAATAAACAAATGTTTAAAAGAATTAGCTGAAAATATGCCCCATTAACAAAACTGTCCCCTCCCCACTCCATTCAATAACCTCCCCCTCCAACAACTGACCCTTAGTTTCTCATTAGTTGAAACTAACTTGGCCTGGCAACTGTGCAGAAGTTTGCCTTTGTTGAAAACCAACTGGGTCATAACCAACTGCTGATCCTCTCAGCTAGGCTAACACTTATAGACTCTTTAAAAAAAAGATTGAAGGGAGCCACTTTTTAGCTCATCTGGCATGACGGACACTCGAGGAACGACCCACCATAGACGGACGCCGGACGAAGACCCATGCCATTAGCTTATCTAGCCTTGTATGCCTGATGAACAACAATATGGTTGCATAACGATATCATCTAAACAAGGAGTACAAGTTGAAAGATGGGGAGGTGAAGTGGGAGATAAATCCTAAGTTCATTTCTCCTGGTTCCAGAGGTAGTTATAATATTATAATATAATTAATGTTTAATTTACGCTTTTGATTTTCATTTCAAACGATAGCCAAAGCATCAGAAACGGGGATAAAATTATCAATTATCGGCTTAAATGTCATCATGGCTGCTCGTAGGGTTTTTCACCATCTCTTCCATATGCTTGATAACGGTATAAGGATCTATACCAAAACATCGCCATTGTGAAAAAAAAAAAGTTGAACATCCAAAAATTCCTTGACTTTCTATTACACCAACTTCTAGAATGCCTCTCAAACAGTATATTGAAGTTTGTCTTTGATATTTTGGCGGGGCCATCTGTATCGTCATGCAGCTCTATACAGATAATTTCTTTATGGCTAAAACACGACGTTTCTGACTGTAGCTTCCTTTTTGTCCAATAAAAAATAGTTTGTTCAAAATTCGTGATTGTATTATGTATACCACTTCCACAAGTCTGTAACAAACACTATCATAACTGTAGCTTAAAGTTTAATATTCTTGTGATCTAAGCTTTGAATACGAGAATCTAGGTCCATTGTCATTTTTTTCAGAATCAGATTGTGACGTCATTTCCGGTAACAAACACACCCTATCCCTACTACACCTTCCTTAACAAAACTACAACAATGGCTACACTCTCCAATTAAAACACCATGGCTATGTCACGGACAAGTAGTTGATGGATATCTTCCAATTGTTAAAGACACTGCATCTGTCCCAATTAAGTGGTCATGTTCCTCTGATTGTACACGTTTCACTAATTCTCCCTGGTCACTGCATTCAAGAGAAGCGTGTTAAACACAATCTCAGTCCGTGATGCTGGATCGAGTGGTTCCAGACCTCCTGGACGAACGTTTCAGATTGACCTGGTGTCAGTATTTCAGGATATGGAATATTGATTGGCAATACTCTTAATGTTGATCTTTACCGAGGAAACTTCGTTGAAAATATATATTTGACGTTCAATGGATATATTTTATTGGTCAAAACGATTCAACAAGTTACATGTCAGATCACAATTAACTGATAGAAGCATGTTTAAAAAGTATAATGTATATCTATGAAGTTAAAGTGAACAACAGAAATAAAATAAAATCAATGAAAAGAATTTACATTTTCTTCTTTAACAAAATATCTACAACTGCCAGTTCGCCAGGAAGTAAATTGTACAAAATGACGTATAATAAAACCATGCTGTATTCATGGATATTTTAAAAATTCAATAACATATTTGAAATGGAGAAGTTAAAGAGTCGATATGAAGCAGTTATATTCTTAGCATTATCCATTATTCATAGGTAAGATTAGTATAATTCATAAAGATAAAATGGCAATAACATTATCTTATCATTATCAGGGGAGTTATACTTAAAAAGGTCACTGATACCAATAAGCTTGTGTCTATAATGTAGCCTCCTATATCTGAGATAGATCCTGTTGTACGTGTTATTTTTACCAGGAGGTTGATAGTGTTATCAGCCGCTTTATGTATTCTGAAGGAATGCATGACGGGCAAAACGGAATAGCCGTAGATTTTACAGTGTAATGGATGACGATTGACGCTATCATTACACTTTTATGGTTATCTTAATGATTATGATCTAATGGTTTATTTTAAAATTCACAATTTTATCAATCTACTTACGTATTTTTAAGGAATTCATTACAGATAATGAGTTTGTGTATAAGATTTGACTGATTTTAACTGAGGGAATTGTTAAAAATAGTGTTTCGAGAAAAGAAGATACGAGTCGATATTGTGCGGTTGCATGTCAGGAAAATGGCTGTAGTAGAATTGTTATAGGAATGTCGATTTCTCGTTAAATGTCACTGCTCACGTCACGTCACGTCACTTGTCATCTACATGTATATATATTTTTATATACTCGGATACTTTTGTATATAACGCTTGACAATGACAAGATAGAATTTAATTAATATCTGCATGTAGATATCACTTCACAGGAACACATTTAGATGTCTTCTTGACAATGAGCGATGGTTTTATGAAGTCATACATGTAATACGAAGGAAATACATTCCAATCCAACGGAATGTGCATAATATGGTATATACGCAATTTACGGTATGTTTTTTTGATCGATTCTTTTTTATTCTAGATTGGATACAAATGTAAAGACACCACATATTACCCTAACTATTGAACACGTTCCATATGTATGCCTTATTTCTAAGGAAAGATGAAAACTTTTATGTACGAGGAATGTGTCGTAAATGGCACTTTGGTATAATTCCTTATTTAATATGGAGCAAGGCACCAAATGATGTCTCTTCTCTCCTAAGCCAGCTATTACTTGGCATTACCACCCAGCAAGACCCTCCCTGCTCCGAATAATGCCTCAATAAACACTGGGTCTCCGCATGCTAGCCTAATTGAAAGAACGTGCAACAAGTCACTGTAATAAAGTACTTTCAATTTCCATACGCTGGGCGAATCCATCCCTCAATCAGCCCACTTTGTAACTACATTAACACGGATGCCAGCTCTGGGTCGAGACGGGATCGATTGGAAGCTGTATAAATCCGTTACATCACCACATTCTGCATGGTCCCGTCGCGTCTGGACTACCCAACTTCTGTGTGCAAGATCGGGGTTCCTCGTGGGACCATCGACACTCAAAACAGCTGAATAATCTTTTTTTAAAGAATAGATTAGATCCTATATTGATCCGCCCTTGATGCACATATACCAGCACTTGACAGAGATGAAAAGAAAGCGTGAGGTCTTAACTTAACTGGTTTATGCAGAACGATTTTCCTTTCCCCTCCAGGATGCCCCATACCGAACAGTGTAGACGACTGGTTGAAGTTCGTTGTCTCCAAACGGGAACTCGTCCTTTCACCAGAGGGCGCCAACCCTATACCGGAAGTTGCCAAACAGAAGCAGACGACACTGAAAGTTAACCCCTTGTTTCTGCTCAGCAAGGGGTCACTGCGACTAAAAGGAAAGAAGAAGAAGGTTTGTTTCTTTGTGATTTAGAACATGTTGTTAGTTGTTGAACATAGAAATATTAGATACATAATGGTGATGTATTAGACAAGGTCTATGACTGTCATCTGATACAGTAGGGAAGCATATACTCCGAAATCCCTAGACAGAAGATGACGTTCAGAAACCTCTTCAGGGTCGGAAGAATGAATAATATTGCTGTTTCCACCAAGATCTTAGGAATTTCGATGTTTTTGATACATATGCATGAGATAGCATTGTACAGGCTGTTTGACGTCATGTCTTCTACTCTGTAAAGCCATGGCCACGGTAAGTAGGATGTTTTATCAGTGATCTGTCATACAACTATATCATATTGGTTTTATATTCAAACGACATTTAGACATGGTATGTATCACTTGGACTTGAAGGTTCCCGGATATCATCTGGGACAGGACGGACTGACCAGTAGGAACATTAGCTAGCGTTCAGGGTCTAGATTTTCGAAGCTCTCTTGTCTCTGACCCAAGGAAAACCAAGATGTATGGATAAGTAAATCTAAGGTAGCCGTAAGTCAATGTCAACGTATTAACCTTACGACTGTGTTAACGCTAACGGAGCTTCGAAAACCTAGACCCTGAATCCGTGTCACGTTGAACTTGCTTAACGCCAAGAAATGAATTAAATTGAAGTTCGGATCATTAAATGTTTTTACGTCAATAGTTGTGTAAGCTTTTTTGTATGATGGGTTGGTCTGAACAACGTCAGTACGACTCATGCAAAGTATGATGAAAGTGTCTTGGATGTTTTTTTTACATTATTGATCTTTTATCCGTTGGGATTGCAAGAATAGACTTAGAAAGGCGAGTGTCTTGTATATATGTAAGTGTGTGTCAAATTAATGCATGTAGTGTGAGCAGTTGTCTGGAAGTGGTCGTGTCATTAGTTTATTTCCAAATGATGTGTGATGTTAATTCCACATATAAATGAATATGAACCTTGTACTGCCGCACATTATATTAATTGGTGATGTTATGTTGTTCTTACCCTGAGCTGAAGGTGTTGTACAGAGGATTGTCAAATATTTTGTCAAAGCCCGGGTTTATTTCATCTCGTGTCATTGGTTAAATCACGTTAAATCACCACAGGTGGCGCTCGTTATTGTGGCTAGATAAGTCACAAGTAGATAGACAGTTTATTTAACTGATAAATGCCAGTATTTTATTGCTCATTAAATAATCAACCACTACATCTCTTGATAAATTATTCATAAGTATTCATTATATTAAAGCTTAATTTCAAATTAAATATACTATATACACCGATGATGTTCTGCACATTTGCTACAGATCAGCGTCGCTTCATGTTGGTTGGAATGGCTGGTCCATCTCCTGACTGGTGTTATGAGCTCGTAGATAAATGGATCCCTTACACTCCCGGACAGCAGTTTGATTCAGTTTTTATTGATTATTGTCCTTCGGGATTTAGAAATCGTCTCTGACTTCTTTAGGTTTAGAGGTAAGGTAAAATTCCTTGGTATGGACGTGGTTTAATCTGTGTATTTATGGAAGCAAATGTAAGGAAGTATTTCAAAATACATGTACTCATCAGAGGTATCCGCATATGTGCCCGATACTATTGTTACCAGTGTTTACCATTATTGTATTATGTCTTTCCTTTTGAATATACTCTCCAAAACTTGCCATTATAAGTTTAGAACAAGATAAATAGAGTGAGTTTTGTCTTCACAGTGCGATATCCAATGTCTCTGACAAAGCCGATATCATGTTGGGTCAAACCCCTTATTGCACAGCAAGCTCGTGCTTGTACCGTTTGTCATCCAATAGACGTCCTGGCATTCTGTGTTGACACCCAATAGACGTCCTGGTATTCTGTGTTGACACCCAATAGACGTCCTGGCATTCTGTGTTGACACCCAATAGACGTCCTGGTATTCTGTGTTGACACCCAATAGACGTCCTGGCATTCTGTGTTGACACCCAATAGACGTCCTGGCATTCTGTGTTGACACCCAATAGACGTCCTGGCATTCTGTGTTGACACCCAATAGACGTCCTGGCTTTCTGTATTGACACCCAAGAGACGTCCTGGCTTTCTGTGTTGACACCCAATAGACGTCCTGGCTTTCTGTGTTCACACCCAATAGACGTCCAGGCTTTCTGTGTTGACACCCAATAGACGTCCTGGCATTCTGTGTTGACACCCAATAGACGTCCTGGCATTCTGTGTTGACACCCAATAGACGTCCTGGCATTCTGTGTTGACACCCAATAGACGTCCTGGCTTTCTGTATTGACACCCAATAGACGTCCTGGCTTTCTGTGTTGACACCCAATAGACGTCCTGGCTTTCTGTGTTCACACCCAATAGACGTCCAGGCTTTCTGTGTTGACACCCAATAGACGTCCTGGCTTTCTGTGTTGACGCCCAATAGACGTTCAGGCATTCTGTGTTGACACCCAATAGACGTCCTGGCTTTCTGTATTGACACCCAATAGACGTCCAGGCATTCTGTGTTGACACCCAATAGACGTCCTGGCTTTCTGTATTGACACCCAATAGACGTCCTGGCTTTCTGTATTGACACCCAATGCTTTCAACCAAAGTTGTATCCACAACAGTTGCTGTTCGACGTATACGATCTACAATTATAAAAATGGAAAGTCGTTACAACTTGTGTTTTCCCAAGGTGCTACCGAGTTGAGCAAACTGAAGTTCATACAACCTTGAGAACGAGCACCTGCTCCATCAGTGTATGTGAACCCGATACCCTACTATAATACCCCGATTCCCTGAACCCAATAACTCTCGTTTTACTGTAGGCTGGTTGTTCATCTTTATATGTTATAGCATGTCATATTTTCAACCAATGAAATGTGATGTTTGAACGTCGACGATCACTCATCGGACCTCTCATCCGGGTACTGCCTATATTGAACGAAATTAAGTTAATTTCATTGGCTGGTTATCAATAGCAGTACGAGAGTTGCTTGGATCATGGAATCAGGGTACCGGACACAAACACACTGATGAAGCAGGGTGGGGTTTTAGGTTCGCAGGTTCGCAGGTTCGCAGATTCTTTTGGGGATTTTTTCAAGGAAATATATAGTCCGTGGTTACAATAACCGCTTTGTCAGAGACACAGTGTCGACTATTGCAGCCATTACGGTAGTTTATCTTGTCGTACTGCTGATAATGTAAAGACATCCTGTTTGTCCATGATACTTCCTGGTGTGGGGGAACATGTCATTATCTGTACTGTGATGTCTTATTGATTCGTTCATTGAGATGTGGGAGGGCGCTTTATACATAATGGAGGTATAACTGTAAGTAACTTGGCTTTTTATCTAGATTTGTGTAGCTTTGTGCTAATGTTCTTCAAATAGGGTGTCGGCTAACCACGCAATAAGGAGATGATGAGCCGCGATGGTGGTACATTTTAAGTATAAAAATAGTGCATATCATATTACGTCCAACTTTACTAGCCACCGGTAAAAGAAACGTGAACATAAGGTTATTTGTAATGGTGCAGTCTAAACTGGGAAACGTCTTGATACGATAATATTTCTCTACGACTGAAACAGTAAAGTGTATATATATAGTTTAAAACAAACACAACGTTGTGTTATTTCTGTTGGATTTATGACATTTCATATATTAAATCATTATTATACTGGAATCAATATTCGGAATAATACTGTTTAACAACTTTCACCTCAAATAAACATTTTGTTTCAATTGTTACTTGGAATATTTCAAAATAAATAAATAAATAAATAAACAAATAAATAAATAAATAAATAAATAAATAAATAAATAAATAAATGTTCAGATAGTGTGGCGAGTCTAAACTTAAATATCCATTTCCTTCAAGCAGTTAGTCTTGTTAGTATTTCGTGCAAGCTTCTTATGGCAAAATCAGTTAGCTTTCCATGTAGGCGATTGGCCAATTTACACCTTGTATCATTGGCCTATCACCTACATTCTTCAAGTGAATAAACTTCTTGTGCAATTTCACAGCTTCATGAAGTATTCCAACAGAAACCTTGAATTATATAATCAATATGTTATGATTGTAAAACAACATTTTAGATAAGGTTTTATCTTATTCAGAGCGTGGAAGTGAAATGGAAACTAGAGCAGGCTGGAGTGGAGGCTGAACAACAGCTCAAACAACAAAACCAACAACCAACGTCCAGACCTAAAACAATGCCTGTTACAAACCAAGAACAACACGACAACCAGAAAGCTCCCAACACTGAAGAAGCAAAATCTGCACAGCTTCAGAAAACAAGCCAGGAGTCCATTACACTGGAAGCGACCAACAACACGCAGGAATCCCCTTCACTTCCGGCGACAAATGGTGGACCGGGAGTGACAACGGGAGCCGGAAGGATGGCGTGGACAGAGGAAGAGGAAGTGAAAGAAGCTACTCGGATTGCATCTGGGTTCGTGGCGGCCATCATGGCGAGTGCTGTGGCGGAGTTTATCTCCACAGAGTGTGACAGCAACACCGCCTACAAGGAAGTAGTGTCCGCCGCTCAGGTAGTTTGTCATTTTGAGGTATTTTGTATGTAACATTTAAAAAGATATATGCGATTTATCAAAATCATGCTTGACTTTATGATTGATCTTTAATCGTTAAGCGTTGAACTGAAGTGAGCATCCAAGTATAAAATCTTGAAATAAAGGTTTTCGTGACAAAACAATTGGTTAATTAGATGATACAATAAAGTATGTGTCAAAGTAATAGTTTCAAAATTAAAAAAATAATTTTCTGTGACATCTTATATAAACCTTGGCTGTTTTTAAAGTTACCCATTATTGTGAAGTTTCTTTACATGCATATACCAACTCAGGTTGCTGCTGCCCGGGTCACAGCGGAAGCTGCGCGCGCAGCTCAGACGGGAGACATAGATGGCGCCGCAAGGGCTGTGCTACAAGCTGTAAAGGCGGTGGAATCCGCCGTGGGCACAACTGGGACAGCTAGTGCACACGGGCACATACGGAGCAAACTGTGCTCTATACTGTAGTGCTTGAATACCAGACATATCATTTGTGATCATTAAGACCATTCGATGGAGGAGGAGGAGGAGGAGGATCTGAATAAGTATGTCAGGAACAACTGAATACAAACTGTGTTCAAGAATTGTTCATTCTGGAGTTGTTGATCTACACGAAGGTCGAGAGGCTCTAGCTGCAGCCCCATTGAGTATGCTGTGTGACTATGAGGTACAGCATTCGGGCGACAGAAGTTCGAATCTAGAGTTGATCAAGTGAAACTGAATGGGAATAGCAGGAGCAGCCAGTTCAAAACGGGACACCAGGGGTAGGTGTGTTCAGTCACTACAGCTGTGTGACAACAGGATTTCGAGAAACGACAAGCGCGATGACTTGAGAATATTTTAGGACGTGGCAATAAAACGATATGTTAGAGCGACGTCTAGAAAATCGACCATGTCTTATTGATTGTGTCTCCATTGGAATTTACATTAATTCTTTTTACCGGAACCTCTTCAAAATGGACTTATTTATGTCACAAAGTAGAGAGCTGAATAATAATATTAGTTGTCAATATAGTTGATGGTGTGAAACTAATGATCCCTAATGCAATATCTTCGCCCTGGTGAGGATGATTAGAAGTGTAATGCATGAAGACCCTTCTCCCTGCCTCTGTCCGGACCAAGATATTCATCAAATCAGAACATTCTCTCAGTAGTGTATATACGTATTATTTACGTTCATTAAGAAGTTGGACAGAAACGAACCGAGAGAATTAATCATGTTGTAACCTAAATTACCCTTTTTTCCCTTGCTCAACAAAGGTGTTCAGGACAAAAGCAGCGTCTGTTTAATTTGCATTTATTCCATATTGATAATACCATGGACATCAGAAGCAGTGTTATGCAAAATACATTTCAAATGTTCCAAATGAACTTCTGGATGAACTGGATGTTGCATTTACATTTTGCTCTGTGCTCTTGCATCAACTAAATATGAAGTTAGATCAATATGAAGTGTGTGTATATTCTGTATTGGTTGATTGTCAGAACATTTGAAGCTGTTTCGGGACATGAAAAGCCTATTCATTTGGCCCTCAAAGCTTCTCCGCCGCTAATGGCTGCGATACTGCCTGTGAGCGGCGTTAACCCTTTCAACACTAGGTACCCTAAACGCTAATATATACTGAACAGCAAAAGAAACGCGAGTCCACTGTAACATTTTCGTTATTACCGATAACGCTGTATTTAACAAATTTATAATATCAGAGCATTCGCGTTTCTTTTACTGTTCAGTATATTGATGGCCTAATTTTAGGTATGTAGGAGTGAAAGGGTTTAACAATAACTCTCAATCAAATGTTCTCCAAGTGAACACCAACACATCAGGGCCGTGTTCAAGAGAGGTTTCAAAGTAATCGCTCAATTAGCGATTACTTTTAAACCTCTCTTGAACGCGATTGCTCAATGTAGCGCAACGTAGCAAGGCGAGCAAACTTCGAGGAAATTGCACTGTGTCGTTCAAGAGAGAATAAGCGCTACTTGAGCGCTACATTGAGCGATCAATGAGCAATTTAAGCGCTCGCTGTTATTGAACGGCTCCCATATAAGAGAAAACGGTTTTGTGAAAACCATGTTTGCCAATTCCACGGGCTGTCTATCTGTGGTCGGAAAGTGATGTCTGCGTTTGGTGTGTGCTAAACGAGTAGCAAAACATACATGCTTCAGTAAATCACGTGTGTTCATGTGCGTTGACAGATTGTAGAAAACAGATGTTTGAAACGTCATTAATGATTCTGAATGTAGAGAATGCTTGATAGTTAGACGGGACTGGTATGACAAAAACAGTAATGCTTTCAGACAAAGCATCTACGTTGAACAAGAAACGTCTTTATTGTACGTATTGTAAGTATGAACACCAAATATTTGTCAGATATGGAGAAGCTCTATGTTTAAGATAAAACATGTCGAGACTTGTTGATTATGTGGACTGCCAGTCAACATGGCAAGAAAAGGACTTCTGTTGGAGGCGAGTGTTAAACAAACGTTACCTTCAGACATTTTCATTAGTTAGGTACACCTTTTGTTGAACTGGGTGCATAACTGCATCTAACTTTACTGCAATATTGCGGAACATATGTCAATGCTTTGAAATAGGCTGCAATATTGAGGAACATATGCCAAAGCTTTGAAATAGGCAGCGATGTTGTTGAACATATGTCAAAGCTTTGAAATAGGCTGCGATATTGCGGAACATATGTCAATGCTTTGAAATAAGCTGCGATGTTGTTGAAGATATGTTCTGAAGAAGGTGCCGTGTCTTCTTTCTGTTGATATTGACACTGATGTAAGAGATGTTCTGGAATTCCATGGACGATGATGGATGTGCATTTTCATTCAGTTCTGTTGCAAGCTTGGATTCGTTGACATCATTATGCATGAACAGTCCATACGTGAATGACAGACACGTACGTCCGTTATGTGCAATGCAACAGGTATATTCCATTGATGGTTAGATGCTTCGACAGTGTACATTAGGCTTCATCGACAGCTGCGTGCATGTTTTGTTGAATAATTCAAATACTAAATAATGTTCATAAAATGTGCAGTTAAACATTAAACAGTAATTATAAACATGATCTGGAGTTATTGACAAGTTTTTCGTTATGGTCGAATGACTTCGGTCCTTCTCGAAACTTCCAGTTAGTATTTTAAACTTTAATCATAGAGAACGAGCTTAAGAAGTTCATCACACCACGAAGGTTTTGAGAATATTTAGCATGATTCTGCTTCATTTGTTCACCAAGAGACAATGAACGTCAGGTATAGTGTTGTCATTAAGCACGTATGGATCCAATGCACAGTCAAATGCTCCCGAGGATTCCTAGATAAACAAACCTCAACATAATGTGAATCTTCTAGGAAGGTCTTCATTTTTAGTTTTATTTTCATTTTCATATAATAATCATATCATTAGGTCCGGGGTGTCTTCAACGTCTTCATATGAAGCTTTCAGATAACCGAATATTTCTGAAGTTAATCATGTTTGTTTTTGTTTCCATATAGTCATATCATTAGGTCCGGACTGTATTCAATGGCTTCATTGTGAAACTTCCAGATAACATGGAGTACTCTGAAGTTTGTTTTTCTTACTATGGGTTCTTCATACCATTTTGTTCATGGCTTTCTTCAATGTCCAACCCATTAGAGAAGACACAAAGGAGAGTTTTCAGGAGAAGCTGGGGCAGCAGGTGATGTTCCAAAGATGTCTGAATTCAATCCTTTTGATATGAAAAGGTTGACTAAATAATGAAACACAACACACCCTTCATAACAACCTTTTGGTTTATTTCATACTTAAGATATTGATGTAAAATATAGTGCAGGATTATAGGTACAAACAGCATATATTATGTCAACAACAAAATATACAGCCAGTTCTTGACTGTAGTAATAAACTCTTTTTTTAAAAACGAGATAACAAAACTAGCAGGAAACTATGTATAACAAATATCAATACACAATGCTCTTACCTAATACATCGATGTATCCTTTGTTTGAGAGGCATTCTAGAAGTTGGTGTGATGAAGAAGACAAATATTTTATGGATGATCAACTTCTTTATTAACAATAGCGACGTTTCGGTATAGATCCTTATGTATCCTTATCCATATGCTTGATAACGGTATAAGGATCTATAGTATAAGGATCTATACCGAAACGTCGCCATTGTTAATAAAGAAGTTGATCATCCATAAAATATTTGTCTTCTAAGTATCCTTTGTTTATAACTTTACTTAAATAAAAAATATTTTAATTTGTAACTATAATGACCATTATCTTGAGTGGTTCTTATACAACTAGAAATTTATGAAATAGTCATGGATACACCATATATGCTTCAACAATGTAAAAGACTTTCAGAAGAAGTTCTTTAGGATAGATTTTATTCATGTGTTAACTATTCTATATTTGATGTCTTCAAATCTGAATGATTTAGATATATTTCTAAAGGAAGGAAGCAGAGACCAAGCAAACACAACCAAAGGAATTCAACTAAAGGAATTTAACCAAAGGAATTCAACTAAAGGAATTTAACCAAAGGAATTCAACCAGAGGAATTTTGAGCTGTTGTGCTTGTTTGGATTTGAATACTGACTGAGCTGTTTACCATTTCTATCACAAGGAAGCAATTGAATTTCTTCGATTTAAATAAGAAGTGATGTTTGTTGCTTAGTTAAGTAATGCATGTCTTAATATGAGCAAAATGTACGAATATGACAACAGACAAAGATCAAAGCAAAATTCCCTTCCCCATTGTATAGGATACAGGTTGTTACATCAATTGTATTGCTTTTAATATATATATATATGATATATACTTATCTGATATGTAATTAGATTATTACACAGTGATATATATCACTAATTTGATAACATTTTAAAGTATAATCTCAGGAATAATGTGGAGAAACAAATAAATTATCAAGGCAAAGCAGTTATAATACTATTGAGAAATATCTCTGGCTTACCGACTATTCTATCAAGGTGTATAGATAATCTTAAAGGGGAATTGTGCTTATTATAAAGCAGTGGAATGGATAAAGCTATGATAACATTAATTTGTCTGTAACATTTTATTTTATAGCTTCATGGACATTTTTTAAAAGTGATAAAAATAACGTTTATCTAACAATGAATATTTCATTCATGTTTCATACTCAATCTACTTACAGCATTCATTTTCCAAACAAATAATTATTACTCATTATATCCCTTCCATAGTGTAGATTTTCAAAGCTCTCTCAGTGCTAAGATAGTTGTAAGCCCCAGACATTTATATTGGCTTACACCTATCTCAGTGGTAAGTTCCACACATTTATATTGGCTTACAGCTATCTTAGTGCTAAGTTCCACACATTTATATTGGCTTACAACTATCTTAGTGCTAAGTTCCACACATTTATATTGGCTTACACCTATCTTAGTGCTATCTTATCTTATACTCTGTTAAGAATATCAACATATATGATATACCAGGTAACAGAGATATAGAAATCGCAAACGAGACAAGAAGGGTCATAGAAAGCACTGACATCAAGGAAACATCAAAGAGATTCCTATTGGATACAAAAACCTTATATAGTAGATAAAATCTTAGAATCCAAACGGTAATAAGTCCCCTACAACTATTGAACTTTGAAAGAGAAGAAATACCACAACTGAACAATTGTCAAATACTAACATTAAGAATAGCAGTTTTTTTTAGTTAGTCATGATTTGTTGAAGTTTGAAGCATGACAAATTGAGTTGTTAAAATTAGATCATGCAAATACACAAAAAACATTGATTTTAGTTCTCTGAAACCAGAGCATGCTGTAACCTGATAAAAGTAATATTGTAGTGGATCCATGGCAGAGATTGTACAAAGATGACATATAATGTATAAATGGATATAAAAAGACTTTCAGTACACCAAGTAAAATGTAATCTTCTAACTTGTGGGATACTGATGTTGAGCGTTAAACCATTGAAGCAAATAAATATATGCCACACACACAGGTGCCATTACCATTCAAATTCATAGATCAATGACACTAAAAAGGTGTGGTATCTGCAACAGAAATATATTTTTAAAGGCATGCTCTTTTGGGTTTTGTTTCACTTATGCCTTGTAACTATAAATTTAATTTTTTTTTTATTTCAACAAAACATGCCTGGTCTTATACTGTACTTGACTATACAACACCAGATACATCAGCTGGTGGATGAAGATACATGGCGGCTCTCTAACGGTTGTCTCCTGGACAAATTGTGCGTCATATTTATTACAAAAGTTGGTTATTAATAAATCAGGAGGAATATTCAAGAGGAATGTTAGTGGCTCATAGTATTGGTAAATGGATTCTGGTATCATCCATCCCGTCGTCGTTCACGAGGACCATTGGCAAGATGGACACAGCACCAACTGTCTTGTTCTTGAGGAACCATATCTACCCTACATGACTACCTACCACATCTACAGGTGATGACTAACTACAATACTGCCGATGGATTCAAGCATAGCGTCTAAAGTACCGTAAGTTCAGTACTAACATTCTGCTAACTTGAGTAGAACTGCCCTCTTTTTAAACCATTATAACAATTTGGCATAAAAATTGACAACCAAAGAATTAATATCTGGGGTTGTTGTTTTTCCAACTTATTCATATACACCCTTGAGAACTGACAATTTTCCCTTAAAGATACAACACTTCAAGAGTATGGATTGAAGCATGATGATTTTGAAGAGCAAACATAAATACGTTATACATAAGTTGGAGGATCAGCACCAAGGTAGATACCATATAACAGAGAGGAAAGCTTTATAGTTTTAACTGCAGTAAGACACAATGTACCATCCAGCCTGTTTCATACAGGCAAGAGGGCAAGCAACAAGGAAAGGATGAAAGTTGCATGCATTATTCAATGTGATCAACGCAAACGAATGTAAGATGTAAGCAAAACAAGGGAAGGATGGAAGTATCGGAATGTACAATTTTTCTTACAAGAGTCATCAACCCAAGCTGCAAGATCTAGAATAGTGAAATCATGAAAACAAACATCTAATTTGAGAAACATTCCAACAGCATGATCATTGTTGAATAAAGTTACGATGTACAATCACTACATGCCCAACAAAATGTCAAACAAAACACTTGCTGCCTTCAGAACCTATAACAAAACCAATCTGTTCGGCCAAGCTTTCTATTTATCACTCTTCTCATCACTCTCGGTATAATATTCAAGAGAGGAAAGAGAGCAATACAAATCCACTGTTATTGTTATATTATGTCTTCATTTTCCTGAATCTTTTCCCAAACAACATAAAAGTAGATCACCAATATAATGTAAGTATAGATGTAACAGTCTGTCTGAACACTGCGGTGAATGTTAGGATAGCTTAGTTCAAACTTTACTGGACAAAAATAGTTGGGGATATTTTGAAATTATGAATAGTGATGAATTTATTACTTGACATGCTAATGAAATATTAACAATAAAACATATAATATCCTGAACTTATTTTGTCCAGTATACAAGGCTGAGGTCTGGTTCCACTATCAACAGCTTGAGACCACCGTTATGATCACTTCATGAATAGCCACTTCATGCTGCATCCACTTTAAATGGCCATATGAAATTGTCTATCAGAACAAAAGAATTTTAGAATTTTCATATAATTACTCGGGCAGTAACTGTTAATTTCAAACTTACAAATGGAAATCATGATTCTTATATTGTTATAAAATTAGCTTAAGAAAGAGTTATTGTAAGAGACATAACAACAAATATTTAAGACTTTATAAACTAAAAGATGTGATATTTTCACCTGTACACTCACAACACCTGGAAGGGAGAGCATGATTTTAACACTTACAACAGATAAATTCAAATAAAACCTGTCAATCTGACATGTGGGATCGATAAAAAGGGCAAACTGTGTTGGAAACAATGGTGGAAGCACGCAACACAATACACTACTTGTGTATTAATTCTAAATAAAAAACAAATATTATTACATTTTTTTAACAAATGCTCTTTACAAAAAATCATTATTACTACAATTAGGGCATGATCAATTTGTCAATAAAATTAAGAACCGACAAAAATGTCAAATTGTATAAAAAGCTGCTTATTATTTGAACAATGCCACCTGACCCTGAGAATTGTTAAACCAAGCAATGGACACCTCTCGGGAGTCACTAACATGGAGACATGGAGACAGTTTGTTTTATTGAAATGTAAGCTAACTTACCCACAGCAATGACCTAGCAGTTTCACATAGTATACCCTTTGCAGCCTGACGACGACGACATTCTGTATGTTGTCAATCACAGCGTTGCAGGTCTCATGACAACAATGAACCTTTGACATACACAACCTAACATAATGTATGGGTCAACAAATGTTGTCTCAATTATCAGTTGTACACTAAACATCAATATTTCAAGGATACAAAAATCTGTATTCCACATCTTCAGATCACCTATATTATGAAACTATTTTCAATGTCTGTCATTATATGTTAGTTATTAGATATTACAAAAAAGGTTCAATACCCCCTCAATTCTTAGTTGATTCAGTTAAGGTGTGACCTGCAGTTCACAAGGATCAGGATCAGTCTTACATCATGAACAACAATGCTAAACATTCTCCTTTGGTTTGGAAACATTTCAGGCTTGATATAAATACTTTCATTTGTAATTCTTAATCACTGTTTTCCTTTCCATGAGAAAAACTCGTAAATGAGTGTCCTGATATATTTATGACAAGCTGTATTTTTCTTGACAGTTCAAGGTGAAGGTTATTGACTCTTCCACAGCTATTACCTTTGAAATTGAGTTCCTGAAATAATTTTTTGTCATAGTGCCACAGTTTCTCCCAGTCATCCTAAACTCTCTGTCTAGTTTCTATTATTGAAAGCTCTTTCATCTGTAGTACCATTGTCCCAAAAACGGCAGGATCTTCGATTTTGTGAAACTTCCTTCTTGGCAGTTCTCTGTCCAGTTACTATTAACTCTTCAATTCTATGAACAATTAACATTTACAGCATCTTCCATCTTCTTACACTTCTCCATTGTATTATTATTGTTTCAATTTAAAAAGAAATGTCATAATTATTTCAGGTTTTACTCTGTCCAAGAACAATTTTGACAATTCTAGGCTATAGGCATTCTTCTAAGACATGAGACTTTGTATTCAGTTAAGCAGCTTCTTTGGAATAGTCTTTTTGTCAGCAAGATGTACAACAGTAAGGATAATGCGCTCGGATCACAACAAAGTAAGGCGCGGAAGTCGCTATGAGCTTGTTGGGTGTCAGCGAGTACGTCAC
This sequence comes from Gibbula magus, assembly GCA_936450465.1. Classification (NCBI taxonomy): domain Eukaryota; kingdom Metazoa; phylum Mollusca; class Gastropoda; order Trochida; family Trochidae; genus Gibbula; species Gibbula magus. Next base: position 8,062,179 of record OW388296.1, on the reverse strand, counting down.
CTCTTGTTCTGTAGTTCATTGAAGCAGTGATCACAAACTCGCACTGGTTTCTTGGAAGACGCGACTGTCGCCTGTTTTTGGGAGCAGTCGTTGCAGTAGATGTTGCCGCAGTTCCTGCAGTGGTGCTGCAACAGAGATGAAGTGGTGTATTGGTCAAGTTCATAGACGAGGTTAAAGTTGTGTTGCACTTAGATTGAAGACTAGACAAAGGGAATTTTTACTGTCTTACATTCTTTGATGTAGTTTGCAATTATTTTGTTCAAAGTTTATATAGTGGGGAATTATGCAGTTCTTTCTTAAAACATATTGTGATTACACCCTAAAATCACATAAAAGTGATAATATATCTTAATAACAGCCATGTGTTTACTACTGATCTTCCTGGTCCTGGACTCAATAGATATGAGAACTGCAGTATATACAAGAGTAAGACACCAATTTTAACAACAAATTTACAAACTTAAAAACAGAACACTAACAATGAAACTAAACTGATATTTTGGGGAATTCCTAAAAAGCAAAAGGCACATATCTCCATTATTTGCTTGAAACATATATGAAGAGTCTTGAATTTACATTGACTACTTTTTGGTCCGGAAAACAACCCTTACCTTTTCTTTGATCTAAATCAGCATTATTCGATGGAAACAACAATAACAAATGGCACATCGTAATTGCTTCCTTGATAAATGTGCAAAGTATAAAAAAACATGTTCAATAATTATTTTTCAAATTCTGGAGAAAAAAAATAAGGTAGAAAAGAAGATAAGATGCTTTACATGCATGATTTTTCAAAGGGGGTGTGTTTTAGGGAGACATTTATTCCATTGATGAGAGTAAATGAATTACAAGTAGAGGAGCACCCACCTTCCTGATGGTGATAGAGAAGCCCTTGTTGCATCCAATACACTCCGTCACCTGGCTGTCGTCCGCCCACTTCCTGCTCTGAACCTTCGTACTCACAATCTGGAACATCATCATCAGCAGAGAAAATGTACAGATCATCAGAGATAATATACAGATCATCAGTAGGGAAAATATACAGATCATCAGAGATAATATACAGATCATCAGTAGGGAAAATATACAGATCATCAGAGGTAATATACAGATCATCAGAGATAATATACAGATCGTCAAAGATAATATACAGATCATCAGAGAAAAGATTGGAAGATCAGAAATATATTAAACAGAATCAGATATAATGTTAATATTATATAAAACATTGGAAGATCAGAGAAAGCATTCATCAGAGAGAACATAAATATTGTCACAGAAAACATGAAGATCATCAGAGAGAACATAAATATTGTCACAGAAAACATGGAGATCATCAGAGAGAACATAAATATTGTCACAGAAAACATGAAGATCATCAGACAGAACATAAATATTGTCACAGAAAACATGAAGATCATCAGACAGAACATAAATGAGTCAAAATCCTGGAGAGTGCAATTTTCTGGTCTTAGAAAAACAAAAAACAAAAGTGTATAAAACTCATCATCTTTTACTTATAAGTATTGAAATAACATTGAATAATCTGAACAAGAAATATGCAATCTTAACTGTTACTATTATTTAAGTTAATAGCCATACTTTGATGCAAACAATTAAAAAGGTCAATACTGCTACCAGAAAAAAATGTTTGAAATAGTAAAAATGTACATACACAAAAATAATTTTTGACTATTTGACATGTGTTAATGATGATGTGGTATATGTTTAAAGTCTATAAAGTAACATGTTTTAACAAATAGTTTATTCATGACCCATTTTGATTTGAAAATAATAATTAATTGAATTTTGAAATGAAAACATCTTCATATTTAACTCACCCAAACAAACTGTATACCAGCATTTTGACATATCCCTATTTAGAAACTTATCAAATCATTATCAAAATAATACAATCTTAAAAAAGTGTTATATTTCTTATATTACCATTTTTTAGTAAGTAGCAGTTAGTGACAGTGCTGGTAACAGTATTGACTCAATTTGTGACAGTATTGACATTCAAACGCAACTAAATGAGAATCTTGATGAATTATCAAATATTTTACATAAAACAGTTAGAATGATCAAAACTAACATAAAACATCCCAGTTTATACTTTTACAACAATATTCTGTTCGTTCCCAGCTTAATACAAAATGAAGTAAACAGTGATGGTAACAGTATTGACATCTGTGATGACAGTATTGACCTGACTGGTGACAGTTTTGACTGCCATGTGTACGAATTCTATTCTAGATAAATATTTTATGATTAATGAACAGATTTCGGAAAATAATGTGATATCCAGTGTCTTGAAAGTTAGTTTGATATAGTTTTTATCAGTATTTAATAAATATTTGTATTTTGTGTTTATACTTGCGATGGTAGCAGTTATGGACAAGTATGGAAGCAGTATGGACAAACTGAAAATCATTTCAATAGTATAGAGTATATTTTTTCATTTCTTACATTAAATCTCTGTCAATATAAAACAAGTCTGTCACATCAAAAGTCTGTTGATCATTTAACAGTAAAACAGAAAAACTAACACATGTCAAGGTTTACGAAAATAGTTTTCCATATGTGTGTGTCCACTCCTTGTTGAAAACACATGATGCCTGTTGGTTCATGAATTTTTGTTTGCGATCACATCAGCATAACTGTACCAACATCGATCTTTCATATGTGTTTATGGAAGCCTTTAGCTTTGGTGACTGATTGTTCCTGGACTATATTGGTAGCCTTGGTGACCGATGGTTCCTGGACTATATTAGTAGCCTTGGTGACTGATGGTTCCTCGACTATATTGGTAGCCTTGGTGACTGATGGTTCCTGGACTATATTGGTAGCCTTGGTGACTGATTGTTCCTGGACTATATTGGTAGCCTTGGTGACTGATTGTTCCTGGACTATATTGGTAGCCTTGGTGACTGATGGTTCCTGGACTGTAGTGGTAGCCTTGGTGACTGATTGTTCCTGGACTGTAGTGGTAGCCTTGGTGACTGATGGTTCCTGGACTATATTGGTAGCCTTGGTGACTGATGGTTCCTGGACTGTAGTGGTAGCCTTGGTGACTGATTGTTCCTGGACTGTAGTGGTAGCCTTGGTGACCGATGGTTCCTGGACTATATTGGTAGCCTTGGTGACTGATGGTTCCTGGACTGTAGTGGTAGCCTTGGTGACTGTTGGTTCATGGACTATATTGGTAGCCTTGATGACTGATGGTTCCTGGACTGTAGTGGTAGCCTTGGTGACCGATGGTTCCTGGACTGTAGTGGTAGCCTTGGTGACTGATTGTTCCTGGACTATATTGGTAGCCTTGGTGACCGATGGTTCCTGGACTATATTGGTAGCCTTGGTGACTGAGTGTTCCTGGACTGTAGTGGTAGCCTTGGTGACTGATGCTTCATGGACTATATTGGTAGCCTTGGAAAACGATGGTTCCCGACCTACATTGGTAGCCTTGGCTACTGATTCTCCATGGACTATATTGGTAGCCTTGGTGACTGATGGTTCCTGGACTATATTGGTAGCCTTGGTGACTGATGGTTCCCGAACTACATTGGTAGCCTTGGTGACTTGGTGACAAAATGGTCCCAGAAAATGACGGGATTTCTCTGGTGCACCAAGTGGCATTTTCAAAGATGTTTATCTAAAATTAAAATAAAACAAATGCTGTTACATAGGAAACTATTACATAAAGAGGTTTCCCTTAACATTATGACTTCAAATTAAATCAAGACATAAAAAATGAAAATTGTCACTATGAAATAATATTTCAAGTTACTGAATTATTTTATTCATAATACATTCTTTCACATGTAACATAATTAATTGTATCATTTTGAACAAGTTCTTCAGTACTGTGACAAAAGCTGTCAAAACTGCTACTGCAATTGTCAAGAGTGTTTTATAAAATTTGAACATGAATGATACTGGAGTCAAGCAGATTAAGGCCAATATTTTCATCCAAATTTACAATTTATGCTTTATTCAAACCATTATCAATCAATAATTTTTAAATATTTGATTGATTTGTCAATACTGCCACTTGCTATGTCAAAACTGCCACTACTCTCAAAAGTATACCAGGGATCTTCTATAACTGAACCTGGAACTTTTAAATCATGTTTATTCTTCAACTTCTTAAATGAAAATTTGTTTCGCCTCAAGAAAACCATAATGAATTGCATGAACATCTTAACATTGCTCAATACTGGAAAATATGTCACTACCGTCACCACATTTGTCCTAACTGCTGCCAATATTTGTAAACAACTTTCTTAAAAGATAATCATTTAGACTTTTCGTTTCTAGACAGTAAGTAATAATTATAATAACAAAAATGACAAAAACATTTACTCAGTGCCTACTTAGGATAAGCATAGATGAATATTTTCACACAAATAGTTACTTTTGTCAATAACCACCACCAGTTTTGTCACTACTGCTACCGGCCAGGATGAATTTCAATATAGTTTGTAAATAAGTGTACACACCCAAAAGCAAACAAGTGTGTTATTATTGTTTTAAATAAGTGTACACTTAAACATCATATTAAGATCCAAAAATATCATTGTTGTTAAAACTTACTATCAAAACCAATGAAAACTCAATACCGCCACACCATGTGTCAAAACTGCCACTTTTGAGATGGTTGCAGTATTGACTGTAGCAGTATTGACGTTCTTAGATGTATATTGAACTTAAATACAATTAATGGCCCCCAAAGACAAAAAGATCATGTCATTACAAGTAACTCTTAAAGACTCCTTTAACCAGTTTAAGGTGAATGAACATTACTATTCTTTCTCTTGGAAATCTTGGTGACAGTTTTGACACACATAATTCATAGACTCATAACTTCACTTACTTGGAGGTTGATTATGATACACACTGATGAGAGCTGAAATCCATCATGCTTCCATGTTGAAGACAGTAAGTGAAGGGACCAAGGCAGGAACTGATCTTTGTGAATAACTTGAGGAGAGTTTATTTTTTTTACCATGTTTGGTCACGGTAGCAGTATTGACATATACTTCTGGGACAGCGTTCTTTATTGCGCAGAAAATTATAAGCAAGGCTTATAAAGACATAAAACTGTACAATCTGAGCCTCTGTAGTTCCTGCATCAATGCAAAAAATTATAATGTTTGTAATACAAAACCATTTGACAGAAACTAATTTTCAAAGTTGACAATCTTATCTTTGGACAATCAAATTTTGCTATTTTTACTACTAAAAAATTGCTTCAAAGTTAATTTTTTCAGTGAACAAACAAAATTATACATGTGATTTGCTCAGATGTTATTGTTTCACATGCTCAATTGAAAATCAGAAATAAAAACATAGTTTTAATTAAAAATTTATGACCGGACCGAAAAATTGCACTTTCCAGGATTTTGACTCAAATATTGTCACAGAAAACATGAAGATCATCAGACAGAACATAAATATTGTCACAGAAAACATGAAGATCATCTGACAGAACATAAATATTGTCACAGAAAACATGAAGATCATCAGACAGAACATAAATATTGTCACAGAAAACATGAAGATCATCAGAGAGAACATAAATATTGTCACAGAAAACATGAAGATCATCAGAGAGAACATAAAGCTATCATCAGAGAAAATGTAAAGATCATCAGACAATGCACAAATATCGTCAGAGAAAAAAAACCATCATGAAAGAAAGCAACCCTCATCAGAGAAAACGTAAAACTCATTTAAAAGATCCTGACCAAATTGTACATGGCTCTTATCTCAGGGACATCAAGAATTTGTTTCATCCGTCAAAAGCTTCGTTTATTTACGACAAATACTACAACGGTTCATATTCATAGATTCTTGACAATAATGAACGTACCTGTAGTGACTGGTTTTCCCTGCCGAGTTCCTGCAGAGCTGCCTGGGTGTCGTCCAGCTTCCGTCTCAACTCTGTCACCTTCTCTCTCAGCTTCTCACACTCATTCTCACTCGTCAAACACCTGCAATAGAACACAAACATAGATTATTAAGGAGAAAATATCTATACAGTTACACAAACAGTAACTTGTCAAACACCTACAATATACATAAACAGAGATTATTAAGTAGAAAAAATCTATACATTTACACAAGCAGTAACTCGTCAAACACCTACAATAAACAGATTATTAAGGAAAATTATTTTTACAGTTACCGGTACACAAACTTTCAATAGTAAATTTTTTATTATTATTCATTGTTTTTCGGTTAAATCCAGCGAAAAAAAGTCAGTAAATTGCCTGCATTTCTTGCAAAGGTTAGCTACAGTTACGTGACATTCAATTGCTTAATGATGCCACAGACCATAAAAACTTGAGTAGATACAATGGTTGATAAAAATCAAAAGTGATATATGCAAAATAGCATTTATGATATTTTTAAAAATATGTCTAACATTACAGGCAATGAACATCTTTCTGATGTTATCAAAAAGTTGTGAAATATTTCTGCATAAATTTTTTTTACAATACACTGTCAAACATACTTGTTATAGAAATGAAAAGTTGATTAAGCGAACATTCTAAAATTCCTTACTCCACTTAAATAGAAGATAAAGAGACTGTTGTATCCCTGTTTATAAATGCTGAAATTTTACTTCGAAAATAATCCTTCAGTTGAAAGTTACAGTATCAAAGAGAAACAGTGGGAAAACATTGTGTACCTCTCAACAAGTATTCTTCTTTCATCGTTGTTATTTTGTAATTTGGCTTCCAATTCTGAAACACACATAAAATCCAACTGTCACTGACTGGAGACAAATTCAGCTCCTAGATTCTCTCTATGAAATAGAAACGTCATGTCCAAAACATAATGTAGCAGACACAGTACCTGCTGAAAATACAAACTCTATCCATTCTTAGTGGTTTATTGGAGTGTACAGACAAAGGCAATAAGGGAAGGTTATAAAAGGAGAATTCTATCAAGGTATTTTTTGTGGAAATGAAATTCGAGAGGATATCTACGTTTATACATATATGCAATTAATACATGATTAAAACACGATCAAATTAAAAGATAAAGTTAATATTTTGATGACTTATAAAGACAAGCCCAAGAGAACTGAAGCCATCCATCAGCGCTGAGAGGAGGGACAATTTCACTACGGCCGAACAGCATTATTTTTTATTAGTTTAATGATACGTTATGTGTTACTATGTGAATATTCTACCAGTTTATTTGTTTTATTATTAATTAAAATTGGGTTAAATATAGCGTGTTTTCAATTCGAGTAATGCCAAGAAATCAAGATGGCAGATGTTGCCAATAGATGCAAGATGAAAGAACTTAAAATGATATCTGGGGGTGCAATCACCTAGTTTCTCTCCGCGGAGCTCATCGTTGGTCCTGGTGAGCTCCTCTAGCTGTGTCTGAGTGACGGTGAGGTCCCCGCGGACGGTGGTGAGGTTCTCGTTGAGGACAGACAGCTGCATCTCGGTTCTCGCACTGTCCTCATCCTTCTCCTTCTGCAGTGATTCACGGTTTGCCTGCTCCGTGGCCTGGAGGGAGAGAATGAGAGAGAGAGATTGGGGAATGTTATTTGTGGAACAAGCATTGTGGAGGTCTCTAAGTGTGGGGAAGTTATAAATTTCTAATGACCAATATCTCTTCTCTTTCAAAATCCTGACTTGTTAGCTCCATCACCTCTGAGGACGAGGGACATCCAGCACCAGATCCTAAGCTTATGTATCTGAGAGAGATAATGTGGCAAGGAATTGAATTATGCATAGTCATGCTATGTTTACGCAAGGAGAGGATCCCTGTACTGTGGCTAGCTCACAATAGGTCTCAAAGTGTGGGGAAGTTATCAATATCTTATGACGAATATCTATACTCTGAGAGAGAGGGACATCAAGCATCAGATCTGGGGTCAATCCACTAACCGATCTTAGTCCTTAGATCATAGTCCTAAGATCAATCATAAGCCCATATTTTAACATTGACTAAGATTGATAAAAGGGCTAAGATCGGTTATTGGAATGGTACCCTAAAGCTGAATTGTATTGTGTGTAGTCATAGTTACGTTTACTTTTACACAAAGACGAGATTGACATACCAGTTTGTTCTGTAGAGTGGAGTTCTCCTCCCTCAGCATCTGTTGGACCTGCACAGACTCCGTCTTCACTCCCTCCGACTCCTCCTTCACCTGGACACACACAGAAGGGTCAAGATTTGTTAAGCTATCTAAGTCCTGAGAAAGTCATAAACCAATGTCAGTGTATGGTGCATATCACAAGTTTAGCAATACCGGTTAGAGACCTTCGGTACTCTAGGACCTGGGCGTTTCAGTCTGTGAACCTCCAGATCCAGATCTGTATTGGTTTTTGTGCTGAAGATAATTACTTGAAAAACTTATTGTTTATGAACAGCATGTATTAGGAGCTATGAGCATTATTCAATAGAATGCATCATTTACACTAACTTTACATGGTTCATTCTTGCTACGCCAACATTTGGATAAAATGGGTCATTTTGGCCAAAATATTTGTTGGCGTACCAAGAAAAATGTACAGGAGATAATTAGCAAGAACAACAGGTTTATCAACACATGGACGTATATAATCCTGGTTACAAAAACAACGAACAAATTTGCAAAACTATTTTCTGTACAACTTCTTTTATTTACATTTTGAAAATACAAAAGCATGTATTAAGGGGTTGATATTTTAAAAGGTTTTAAACAGATTTTAAAAAACCCTAGTTACAGTTGATTTAATAACATTACTATTTCTAACATTACTAACATTTAAAACGAAATAAAATTTCTAATGAATATAAGTTTAAAATATATAAATAAATAATGTTGTACATTGTTCTTCATCTTGTTGTGCCATCCCTCGAGGTGGTTAGTTGTTCTTGGTCCTTCAGTTGTGTAATGGTCCCAGAGATGACGATGTCCTTCAACCTAGTACTCAGTTATGTAGTCTGTGAACTTTGTGGTTGCTGCATCATTAGCTTCCAGGTCTTTGAGAGCATTCAACCAGACATCCTCAACTTCCTGAACTGGTACCAGGAGCAACACTGCTGCTCGTCTCACCAGACTGTGGATGTTTTTTGACGTCTTGTAGGGAACAACCAATATTCTTGGACTTTGAATTTATAGCTATTATGTACAAGACTTGGATTTCTGAGACGATTCGTAACAAAAGATATGTTACTAAAAGCCTTTGCCATTATAAAGTGTTACTAATGAAGGTGATACTTCACTTTTATAGGGTGCACTTTAATTAATGAGCCTTTTCTTAAAAGTAGATTTTGCTTACAAGCTAATTGAGTAAGGAAATATGATAGATGGGAACCCAAACTGAGTGAATTTAACCAAATCATTATAATATTGTGAACCAATAGTTATCTGTCACTCAATCGGCCTGGTTGTGAACTGTGTTCAGTAGTCAGGTGAGTAGCATGGCTAAAGCCACTCAAGGGTGAAGCTCAAGCCATGCTTAATTGGTTAGATTGGATTAACAGTTTCTTTTGTTAACATTTTGTTGGCGTTCCAAGAATAGCATTTTCCCAAATGTTGGCGTACCAAGAAGACACCCTTTACATTTACATTAACTGACTGTGCGGTCCTAACATTTACATTAACTGACTGTGCGGTCCTAACATTTACATTTACTGACTGTGCGGTCCTAACATTTACATTTACTGACTGTGCGGTCCTAACATTTACATTAACTGACTGTGCGGTCCTAACATTTACATTAACTGACTGTGCGGTCCTAACATTTACATTAACTGACTGTGCGGTCCTAACATTTACATTAACTGACTGTGCGGTCCTAACATTTACATTAACTGACTGTGCGGTCCTAACATTTACATTAACTGACTGTGCGGTCCTAACATTTACATTAACTGACTGTGCGGTCCTAACATTTACATTAACTGACTGTGCGGTCCTAACATTTACATTAACTGACTGTGCGGTCCTAACATTTACATTAACTGACTGTGCGGTCCTAACATTTACATTAACTGACTGTGCGGTCCTAAACACAAGCATATTTGAATAGATAGAATTGTGTACAATGACAAACATGATTGATTCAATAAAAAGCATTATTTGAACTTCGACTGTGGATCATGATCAAGTATATATACACTACTAGAAACAATGATGAACAATTACAAACTGGTGGAACACAAAGTACCGTCTATAAAAGGGCAGCTCACCTGTTTGACGATCTCATCGTACGCGTCCAGCTTGCCCTGCATCTCCAACTTCTGGTTGATGAGGATCTGCTTGGCTTCCTCCAGACTCGACACCTCCTGCAGACAAACGTCACATGGATCAAGGAGCAAATCTGCTTTAGTATATAGATACATGGAGAAATTGATTGAAGACACAATCTAGTGTCTCATGAGTGAGTGAGTTAGTTCTTACAGCCACTGTGGTCGTCCAATAGCAGCATCTTGGGTCTCATGAGGTTGTATAGGTCAGTAGCATTTCAAGGAAGAACATGAGATGAGTTTAGAATTTGTCTTATAATCCCCAAATAATGATGCGATGACCACAGTGCTTGAGTCACCAGCTGATCCTTCTCTTATCTCCTGATTCCTGATTTGGGAGCGGTGTTAATATAAGCTACACAGCTCGTTCACCAATCCCAATTCATTACATGAATAAAATATGTTTAAACCCTCTCCTGATTCTTGCCTTCTGATAAACTACAATTGATGAGATAGAGCAGCAGGTTTACGATTTCTTACTGTTAATTTGAAACATAAACTATAAATATGAGGAGAGCTTATTTTGATTAGGGTATCTTGTTCCCAATCCTTTTCCCAGTGAATAAAATATGTTTACACCAAATAGAACCTGGTGAAGCATCAGACCCCCTAACAAGTTTTCTTGCAACTGACCTGTTTCCTCAGAGTTTGTTCCTCTTCTAGTTGATTCTTCATTGTGTCCCGATCCTTCTCAAACGACTCACTCGCCGCCTTCGTCTCCTCATACTGCTTCCTCAGGGACGTCAATTCCTCGTCCAATGAGTCCTGCAGGTATCGAATTATCAAAATAACAGATCAGATACTAGAGTAAATTCATTGTTTAAGTGTCTTATCCTATCCTATTCTATCAAAGCTGCAATCGTTAAGTTCAATAACACAAGATCTAACACATCACTTATTTTCATATTTATAAATGTTGACTCTGCAATCTTGTCAGGATGTCACAGAATAACGTGAGACTCAAATTCGTTATTCATGTCATTTTACACACCTGCATCTTATCTTCAAATTTTTTTTCGAACTATTAAATTAATTTGAGAAATAAAGCAAAGAATACCTTCTGTTTCTGAAGTTCCTCTCGTGCTGTGGTCGCTTCCTTCAAATCTGTGTCCAGCTTCAGCATCTGAGAATTCATGGCATTGCGGACCTGAAGCAGAAGGAGAGACGCTTGTAGAGTGGTGCACCAGTCCAGATGCTGAGTGCTGCGTTGATGCAGGCAAATCATTAGATGTTCATTGACTATTAGAACAGTCAGTCAAATTTCCTGGAATTTAGCTACCATATATTATACACAATTTAAAATAACAAAACTTTACTTCGACCTTCTGATCCACTGAATAACAAGATAACAAGGTCTATTCTATCTTTACTTCCACCTATTGATCCACTGGATAACAAGCTAACAAGGTCTATTCTATCTCCAATGCACTGTTAGATCGGCAACAGAAGCAGGGTTCTATGCGAATGCTAGTCCTGCTCTGTGAGTCAAGATGGTAAGTTCTTGGAGGACCATCAAGCACTTGGCCTCTGGAAACTAACCAAACTTATAAAGATCCTAGCGATTTATGACAAAATTTTGGATATCCTACCTCTCAGATACTTTAAAGAATAGGGGTTCTGGAGAAAAGATATATGCCATTTAAGAAGTTACCTAACATTGTCATATTTTAGGTCACATACTTATGCAGATAGTGTTATCCCAAATATCACAATTCTTGCAAAACCTTGCTAGAAGAAGTCTTGAATACACAGTAGTCAAACTTTACCAAGCAGCAGAGAGGTTTCTGCCAGTAATACAGAGAAAACTGACCTCACTGAGTTCCTCGAAGGAGTTGTTGAGTTCCTTCTCTCTCTGTGTCGCCTTCTCCACCTCCCCCTCTAGCTGTGAGATCTTCTCCTCCCGCTGTCTCGCCGTCTCACGCGACTCCTCCAGACTCTTGTCCAACTCTCCCATCTTGTCTGTCAGGGTCTGCAGGGAGAGGCAAAAGCATATGATCAAGTATCCATTGTCCATGGCTGATAACGGTTTGGTCTCATATCTGATTGGTTCGTTTGGTTATTGTGGTTCATTAATTGAAAAATATTTCTCAAATGAATTGCTGCCTGAACCCTTTTCATGAATTAATGTTAGTCATAAACTGCTGCAAGTCAAAGAAACAATGTAATTCTTATATATTTGAAACTTTTTCTCTATTTCCTTTTTTAACTCAGGTACAAGCCAGACAGCCGATTCTTGATTGAAACAACCACATAAATGTCTACCTGTATTTGAGTTTGTTGTTCAGTGTTCTCCCTCGTCTTCTGATCCAACTGCTCCTGTAACTTGAGTCCAGCTTCCTGGGTTTCACTCATCTGACAGGAGAAATTAATATCTATAGTAAGTAGAGGGCCGACAAATTCACACAAAAAGAACAAGATAACATTTTGACAGAAAAACCTTCATCTGAAGTATTGAGTTCTATCAAAAAGTAAAGTTAGGAAGAAGATGTATTCTGACACACACTCTGTCAAATTCTTGAGAAAGAAAGATATGTTTCTGTTTAAGAGTTCGAAGTCTTTTGTAGAGCATGTTTTAAGTCAGGATTGGACAGATTATGTTGTCTCACCTGAACATACTGTGTGACATTACTCATCAATGTTCTGTTAACCTAACAGTGCAAAGTTCAAATCATGTGTGTCTATAAAGTCTGTCGAACACAATTCAAACATTTTCAGTGAGAACAAAAACAATACAGTCATTGACGGACCGACAGACCTGAGAGTTGAGTTTATTCTTGAGTTCCTCGAGAGATTTCTCCAGCTGGTTCCTGGTCTCCTTGACCTGGTCTCTCTCGGAGGACACTTCCTGTATCTGTCATATACAGATTCAGTGTGTTAGTCTTAGTTTATCAACTTAACTGTTCTATACAATACACTGTCTTGGGAGAGAGACCCTGCTTAACATTAAACATGTATCACATGCATGATGTTCTACTTATCACAGACGAGGGGTCAGTTTCCTAAGGGAGATAACAAGCTAATATTTTGTAAACACCCTCTGTTGTCAATCATGTATCTGTGCTATCCAGTGAACACATTTCTCACTTTCACTTAACGGTCAAGGCAGGGTTGCTTATTTTATTGGCTGGTTATTTAAAGCATGAAATGAGGCAAAATGTAGTTACACAATCAGGTGATCATTGGATCCAGACGGATACAAATATCCTGATGGAGCAGGATGGGCTGCTAAATATGTGTAGGTGTTATGTCTGTGACATGGTTATTGTTGCTACTATTTTGAAATTATTTTAAATGTCAAAAGAAAGGAGTCTCAGGCAACATTACAAATACATATCAGCTGTTGAGTAAAAATTATAAGGTGATCAAACATTCAGAGCTACAAAAACAGTGCTAAACTCTGAAGAAGGAAGCCCGTCAATATATTGCAATATATGGTTTCATTATAAATATGTAAATATTAACAGACACTTACCTTCTTGTTCAAATCGGATACCTCTGTTTCTTTAGACTTCACGGATTCCTGAAACATTAACACTATGTGAACAAACAGGTTTGAGAGCAGAATGGTGGTACCCTAGGTGTCTTTTCTTTATATCTAATAAATATGTTCAAGTCAAGTTGAAGTCTAGTCATACGTAACATACTCCTTACTGGTAGAAAATGGATCATTACATTTTCTACACTAAAATGTACCTCGACTTACACACAATAGGAAGATTAAGTTTGCTTCACAGCCAAAGTTTCATACATGAATATCATCTCGACAGCTCTGTCCTGACATGAGATTAAATCCCATATGCACTTTTAAAGACGAGATGAGTTGCAAGTTGAACGCACCTGTTCGACCTTGAGCAGTTCCTCCATGGTGGAGAGTTTCAGTTTGAACTCCTCTGTCTTCTGGTTTCCGCCTGTCTTCAGACTGCTCATCTCAGTCTCATACTCCGTCTACAAGCAACATTTACATAGTGAATTTGGTGTTTTATTCATGGTAAGCCAAGTGAGATCAGCATTTTAAACATGTAGGCAGTGATACTATGCAAAGCTCACTTGACAGCTGTCGGTGAACTTTCAGCAACAAGCAACATTTTACTGGGTGGGTGACCCACTTTATAACTGGATCATCTGAAAAATGTGGAGTCACACGGACAAGAAACTTTTTTCAGTGTGCCTTTGTCAACCCAGCATTCTGGTGAGTACACTTCTGAACGAAACCGCTCACCACAAAGCCAAAATCTTAAACCCTCCTCCTCCGGTGGGTCCGACTTCTTTCCTACACCTAGCATTACAATTGAGTACCTAGCTATGTGGAGGTGGTGCAGGTGCTTTATATCAGAACTTAGGTTAGGTTATGGTTATAATGTGAGTAGCGTAAGAGAATGTACATGCGTGTGGAGAGGTTACATTATAAAGACACCACCAAATGTCACACTCAGCTCTAAGAATCAAAGTAACATACATACCACATTCCAGCCAACATATTAGCAATCTAAAATTTTTACGAATTAATTTTTACTCAGTATATATAAAGTTCAGATAAGACATCTTTATACTGTGCACCTAAACATTCAAGACTGACACATTTCAACATTTGTTAACATTAACTGTCACCTTTGCCTTCTCCATGGTCTGTCTAAGGGTAGATAACTCTTGTTCTTTGGCTTTGAGTTGGCCGATGTGCTCCGAGAGTTGACTTGACACTTCTAACTTCTCCTCTCTCACTTTGTTCCTTTCGTCAGTTAGTGTCGCCACCTACAGGTAGGAAATCAACACTAAGTTACTAATGCTGCTGAAACTGTGAAACCATTCTTGGTGGCCAGTATACAGGACTCACTGAGGTAACAATCCAGCATTGGCAACAGGCTAAAGATAGAATCACAAAATAATCATGGACCACAGGTAAAGGTGGCATGTGGTCTCGTGCATAGCTCAGTCGACCACTATCAGTGAAGTTCAGCAACAATGGGCGCAGCTCGCTAGATGGGTGGGTTATCCGCTACTGGATAAAACTAGGAGTGTAAAGGGTTGATTCCCTGCCCCACACTGAGACATGACTTGAGAGATTTATGGTGTCACCCTTGGTAAGTGACTTTATTCAAAATGTGCCTCTGTTCACCCAGCAGCAAATGGGTACCTGGTAATGATTATGAGGTGACAACCTAGCTGCAAATATGTCACCTTGCGTTAGACCAGGGTAATAATACTCCACAGCACCTTGAGCAACCAATGAGTGGATGGATATGTGCGCTCTATAAATAGGCATATTATTATTATTATTATAAAAGGATAATGTATGGAAATACATAATACAACATTGATATATAACATTCTTATATTCTGAGTTAAACTTCAGCGGCTCAGAAAGAGTTTCCCACTATATCTTTTAGCAGGTAATTTATAATGTAGAAGATAGAAAATACAATGATTACTGCTGGGTATTCATTTTCAAACCATAATCAAGTCAAACTTAATATCAGTGAAAGTCAATGCCTGCCTAGATGCATAATGTCATATAAATAAATAATGACATCGAATCGAATCTGAAATAGTTATTCCTCCCGCCCAACTTTCAACACTTTTTTCAAATAATGTTCCAATTATCACAAATTATTTACCTGCTTCTGTAGGTCTTCTTTGGCTTTAGCAGCATCAGCGGAATCTTTCTCCATCTTCTTCTTCAACTTGTTCATCTCTTTGTTGTGTGAGGTCTTGGTCTGCATAATAAGTAATCAGATTTGTAATAGGTAAAGAGAGAACAAAGAGGAGAGTTCATGGAAAAGTGATATAAGGACAATTTGACAAATCAAACAAGGAACATTTATATACAACCTAAGTTGATGAATGTTTTGTGTCCAAGATCCCCCATTACAACTGTCTATATTAATATAAGGGTGGGCATAAATTCCAAATATAAATCTTTTGCAGCAAACTGCACATTGAACATTTAGCGTAATGAAGTAATATGTTCAAAGATGACCTACATTTTCCAGATCCTTATCTAGTTGAGTTTTCTGACCGGTGACCTCCTCGAGAGACGTCTTAGTGACGGCCATCTTGTCCTCGACCTCCTTCTTCTCCTTCAACAGACCGGCTAGGAACTCTTTCTGCATGACATCAACCGATAGATGTATAAATACCTCTTTATTAACCATAATCAGAGTGCACTTGGCACTTAGCTCAAATAATATTCAAAGAGGACTCATAAAAAACAATGAAAGTTTGGTTGTCATCCATGATCTAAAAGCATGTGTAAACCACAATATATGTTTGGTACAATTTATAGCACTTATCTGTTACAAGATCAGCCGTGAGGTTATTTAAACTTTCTCTTAAAACTTTCTCTCCAGCCCCATACCCTCTCATAACCATGTCTCATCAATGGCTGCATCTTCAACCACTGTCTCCCCCACCTATCTCATCTCATCTTCCTTGCATCCTCTCCCTCCCCAGCCCATGTATTTTTCTTCTTTTATCCCTTTCACCCAACCCTCCCCTCCTCACCTTCTCTTTAAGTTCCCTCTCCAGCCCGGTATAACTCTTGGTGCTCTGCCCCAGTTTCTCCACCTGCTCCTTCAGCTGCTGCTCCAGCTCCTGAACCTTCTCCTTCCTCGACGCCAGCTCCTCCTGGCTCTGTAGATCAATGTTAGAGTATTCATTTCTGATTTTTTAACAGCTTACTAACTAAATCCGATGACTCATGAATTTCCTTGTCGTGTAACAAGATACCGAGAGTCAACTTCTAAAGATATTCAGCTTACTGGTTGCAGTGGCATAAAGCTTCCCTACCACACTGAGAATATCATACAAGTAAAGTCAATGTTATGTAACCATCTTTATAAACCATAAAAAAAACACAACTATTTCTGTATCCTTTCAAAAAAATATAAAAATAGTGTTTGGAGTTTGATGACAAATTGTTTGCTTTTGTGTCCTTGAGTATACAAGTTCTGCTTTTCATAATTCATAATACACATGACCTCCTGTCTACTGCATTCCCCAGAAAGGCTCATAGTGTGACTGACTTCCGCTGCTTTTATCTATAGCTACAGGGATCATGAAATAAGTAAAGGAACCTGATCAAGAGTCTGTTTGAGGTTGGCGAGCTCCGCATTCTTCTCCTCCGCCACATTCTGTGCTGTGCGGATGTGGTTCTCCAGGTCCGTCCTCTGACTCGTCTTAGCAGCTTCAGCAGCCAGGAGAAGCTCGTTCTGGAACATGAAGCAAAGTGAGTTATTGCTGGACTCTTGCCTCTTTCCTACCGAGTCTCCTACCTTGTCAGTCTATAACACTGGATCCACTAGCCTAAGCTAACACTATGGAATATTAGTTTCAGGAATGAAGAGGATCAAAGTATGGAAACAAAATGTACAAAGATTACTAATGGCCTTTTTCAGCTGGCGATATTTTCAACAATTTCACCGCTTTGTGAATGATATGTTCAAGAAATAATGACAGAAACCCGATCATAAATCATAAATCATAAATCACAAGCGATTCCTCAAGAAAACAAACCTCACCTTAGTCTGGAGGTCAGCTTCTACCTGCTGTAGTTTCTGCTGGGAGGAGTTCAGTTTCTCGGCCATCTCGTCGAGGGACAGGACAAGCTTTTGTGTCTTCTCCTGGGCAGACTGGAGCTGAGCCTTGAGTTCCCCCAGCTGCTTGTGGAGAGCTTCCTGTGAGTCCGCCGCCTCGCTCGACTGAGTCTGCAGACTTTCCTGTAGTTCCTTCATCTGGTCCTGGAGACTCACCTGGGATAACAAGGATAACTTAGGTCATCAGCTTTATAGTGTCAAAATAGACAGCATATAGAGCAGGCATCTGCTGAATGTTTACTATATATATCATCAGAAGTTCATTTGTATCACCATGTGAATTATTAGCAACTTGTCAATACACTGTCCTATCTTAATTTGGTCAACTCCTCACCAAGAATCAGAGTCCAATATAATGCATGGAGTAATAAAATGACAGAAATCATTTAAATGAACTCACATTCTCCTGTTTGAGTTGGTTCATAGCTTCACTGACTCCCTCGCCAGCTTCAATCTGTAAACAGGGAGGAGATTACCATTACAACACAGCAATGATTAGAAATATAAGATAATATGATTGAAACTGATTTTAAAAATCCATAGACATGCTCAAAATGATAAGAATATAATGTTAAAAGTTGTCAACCATAAAGTGAACTGAATTGAACTTCACGTTTTTTCATTTCTCTGTGTATATAGTATACCTTAGCGAAGAGATCTCCTCTCTCTGTCTCCAATCTCTGCATGTCTTCTTTCAGTTTCTGTGTCTGTACTTCCAGGTCCGCGACCTGACCCTCTCTGCAAACAGTGAATATCTGTCACTTCCTCAATGTTCTAAAAGTACCACTGCAGTAATAATCAGGATTGTCTATCATTAGTCCCTGGCCAAACCTTGGATTATTGACTTTGTATAGTGAGTTGTGATTCCTCTATTTCAACCACTCTGAATTCATAAATCAACAGGTTATTTGTCAACATACAGTCAGATAAAAACCACCCAATGAAAACCTTCAACACGAGACTAAAGGGGTGTGACGTGTCTTGAAATTACATCTTTTAGGAAAGGTGTATGGTATGGTATTTTATGCTGTTTTCAAGGGTATTTCACTTACATCAGTAGCTAATCTTATTTCAGGGAGAAACGCCTTTAACATCATGATGGCTTTTCATTATGGTGAAACCATGGGTGGTACTGCACTTTACTGTGATTAATTTCATAGTTGGGTTGTACTTTACTGCGTGTAGGACTGTTCTACAGTTGCCAAGCCCCCTGGGGGATTTGAACCCCTTACCTCTTGATAAAAAGCTGAACACTCTAACGAATTACCCTACCGTATAAGTCATTGCATAAGGGTATAAATGATACATAAAGTGAGCAAATTAAAACTTACTTTGTCTTCCCTCTCCTCGTTTCCTCTTCAAGTTTAGTCTTTACATCCCGTAGTTCTCCCCGCAGTTCATCACTCTGGGCAATCTACAAACAACAGAAGTTTCTACATTTCTACTTAAATGCTCAATTTATACATCACAAGTAAAACAAGATTGTTTTTGAAATTGGAATCTCTTACTACATATGTATTCACACACTGCTATTAATCTTGTTGAAACTGTCATCATTGAACACAAAGCTGATCATTTTCTCACCATTTGACATTCATTGAGTGAAAAGAAAGATTTTTAACAATCAAGGTGCTCCTCGCACAAAGCAGCCGTTGTGACTTTACGATCACCTAATGTCATCGACGTAAGACTAACAGTAACCTATTCAAACTTCACATAATCCTAAGGTTACTAGTTCTTTGTGATGGGGAGTCGTGGCCCTACCTCATCGACGTGTTGTTTGTTGACGTGACTCAACTGCTGGTTCATATCATCAATCTCTGCCTTCTTCGTATCTACTGCAGCTTCAACCTGGTGACCATATTGAACTTACTTTTAGTAGAAAATACACAAACCAAAACCGTATCTTTTATGTTATTAGATATATCAGATGATTTGTCTCAAATATTATACAACACAAAGAATAATCTATGAACTACATCAATGAAATACATAGGTTTATCATTTTGTATCAAATGCAATTCGTTGACCTCATTACAAGGGAGATCATTCCAGGCTGTAGTGCAATGGGAGGTAACTTTTCATGACACATGAAAGGGAGACAACTCTAGAAGAAGCATCAAAGGGAAACCATTCTAGATGTAAAACAAGGGAAGATGGAGAAACTGTGGACAATAGTTGAAAGGAAGAAAATAATAAAAGAATATCAGGAGACATAAATCTACATGATATAGTAAGGGTAGACAACTAACCATGACAAAACAAAGGGAGACAACTGTACCTTCTCTATTTGCAGCTTGAGCTCGTTGACAGTCTGCTCCTTCTGATGTAGCTGCTCCAGGAAGTCGGACTTGGACTCGGAGAGTTGTTTCTTCAGGTCGGTGATCGACTTGTCCTTCTCCTCCGCTCCTTGCCTCAACTATATCACACGCAACACAATACCTAATCAGTACAATGAATACTGTTATCTTTGGATACAACAATCTTTTATCAAGGGAAATTGTATACATTTATCTTTTCATTAGGATATTGCTGCCTATTTTCCTACCTCTGTTGATTATAACAGGCTTGAAGAGAAGGTGAATGATGTTCTAATTCACATTGTTTCGGATGGACTATGATTAAAGTTAACATAGCAAAAGTCTAAATGGAAATGGTGACAACTGCTTATCAGAAGAGATAAGTTCTATAGATGACTTTTACTAAACTTGTGCAATTTATTCTATTTGTCTAATCCTCACTCTCATTCGGGCAATTCAAAACTTCACACTCGTTTCATGAAAGTCATATGACACACTTGCTCGTGTAATGATCTCTGTGTATCACCTTGAGATGCTCCTGCTCCAGATCAGAAAGTTTCCCTGTACGTAGTTGTGTCTCCTGCTCTGATTGGCTGATCTTGGCCTCCCTCTCGTCCAGAGTGGCCTGCAGCTCTGACAGCTGTCCCGTTCTCTCCAACAGCTGCGTCTGAACTCCCTCCAGCTTCTCACTCAGCTGGGGATGAGAGGGAATCAAAGGTAAGTAAATATTGTACTCAGACTTCTAACCTAAACTAGGAGAGATCCACTATCATAACAAAGAGAAAGTAATGCAGTCGTCGATCCAGAGGAGGGGTGGGAACCCGGCCCTTTGGTAAAAATTTTGCATATAAATTTGACAGACCCCCTAGATGATCCTGTTCAAGCATAGTCCACTGTTATATTTCTATCATTACTGGTACAAGTGTGAACATCTAACCTTTGTGAGATCCTCCCCGAGCTGTTTGACTTGGTTCTCTGTGCTGCCCAACTTCTTCTCCAGCCCCTGTTTCTCCTCCTCCACGCTTGTGTAGTCCTCCTGCATCCGACCGATCGCCGCCTGCTGCTCCTCACTCGCCGCCCTCGCATCCTCCAGCTGCTGGCTCAACTACAACATTGTAGGATTAACGTGGGGTGAAACTGAGACTGTGAGAATGTTGGCTCAACTTCAACATTGTAGGGTCGACATGGACCATTGGGTGAAAGTGTGTATTGTCGGTATATGAATACGGTCCGTGAGAATGTTGGTAACCTTGTGATTTTTGCTCTAGGATCTCACTGCTGTTTTCGCTAACCATTTAGGGTCCAGGATATTTCATGAGAGATTTTAACCTGTAGGCAATTTAGATTTGTTCCTATTTTAAAAAATTTTCATTTATATAGATTGGCCACTTTTGCCCCAATTTTTAACATTATTAATTCAGCAATGTAAGTGTTAATTTAACTATATAAAATGGCATAATTTCACTAACGATTGGGTACATTTCAAGATTATATTATTTTGAGTTGTCATGATACCACTTCTCAAGCCCCTACACAACACAAGATAAGAGAATGAGCTACAGCAGGAGGAGGAGCTGCTGACCTTGGCCTTCAGTTCGATGAGGTCCCTGATCTCATTCTCCTTCTGCTGCAGGCTTGTGTTGAGGTGCTGTGAACCAGAGTCTCGCTCACTCAGCGCCGTCTGCAGTCTGCAAAACGGGCAGCAAGGTGGTTAGAGAAATGATCTTTGTCAATTTGTGGTATAAAGAAAGTAAAATGACAAATTAAAGTTATCTCCCTTTGTTCCTATGACGACAAATTACTTTCAAGGGCTGAGTTTGCCTGCTTAGCAAGGGTTAAAACTTTTTAAAATTTTGTTTATTCCCATAAAGTTCAATTACATTATAGACAGTTGTAATATATACAGCAAGGGTTAAAACTTGGTAAATAGTGAGTCTAACTCTAGGACCACGGAAGCATGGTCGGACTACTTATTTATTTCGTTCTCTAGTTAACCTGCGCTACTCATCCTTTGTACACAAGATTGATGGTCTGACCCAAGTTGTTCAGCTGTCAATTGCTAAAGCATCACCTGTGCAACAATATCTGAATTGTTATTCATTGATAGCCAGTTACAGGTTAGGGGACTCAACCAAGGGGCTAGCAATGGGTTGAGATATATTCAGTCATGTTTATCCTCTGTAGAGCACTAGCTTCCATTGTAATCTTATTGATACTTTCGCCTCAATCATGTTCTAGTTTATCTTGTTAGTTAGTTCATTATAGTATTTGTTGGTGGGCATTCTAGAAGTTGGTGTTATGAAAACGCAATGATATTTTATGGATGATCAACTTCTTTATTATAGAATGCTAGATAACGGTATAAGAATCTATACCCAAATGTCGCAATTGTATAATAAAGAAGTTGATCGTCCATGAAATATCCTTGTCTTTTCCATTTCATTATTTGTATAAACATTTATATTCTACTTTCACATTCAATACAAGAATCTAAATTGAAACGTCTCAGAATAAAAAGGTTGTTTATCCATAAATAATTGTTCTTAGACATCTATGGTACCATTTCACACTCAAAGCTAAAAACTTCACAGAAACTACATAAAGAGTGGATTTATCAATTAAAAACTACAGGTTAGTTAAGACCGAGAGAGAGAGATGTACTCACTGTGCGACCTCCTCCAGTTTGGGAGCCTTCTCCAGCTCCACCTTTAGTTCCTTCACCTTCAACTCAACCCTGCAACATAACCACAGGGTCATACTACACCTGAACTCAACTGGCAGAGTTTCTGCTCCATCAAACATTAACATATTTAACATGAGATATACAGTTTATCACACTACCAAGTGTGTCATATCACTATTATGAAAAGAGTGTTATTTTTTTGTTTTACCCAGGTATTAGTGAGAAGTATACATCTACTTGCACACTATTCCTGAAAGTCTTATGGCACACTTTGAAGTGTAATAATGTCTTTGTAACTCACTTTGTTCATGTAGTTTGGGTAATAAGACCACTGTAAGCAATGTTATAATCCCCTTCAGTGGATCATATCAAATCGTTTTATGACATCACAGACAATAACACATGACAACTTAGAACTAATGCAAAGACAGTGGTTACTTAGCAAAACAATATGTGCATTTGTGCAGATATAATTATGCAACCATATATGCTTACCTTTATTGGAAAAATACTTATGACATTGTATGAAATAAGAATGGAAAGCTAACATCATGAAACTATTATTTTTTCCATTTTAGTGATAAAATCACATAAAAATCTCTAAACGTAACCAGGTCAGACCAAAAGTATAAAAGTTACGGTCTGTCCGACGGGCCTGATTCATACACTAATGATAACACTGTACTAACTCAGCGTGTTTCTCCTGCAGAGCCTTGTACTCGCGCTCCAGGTCGTCCTTCTCCTTCTCCCGCTCCAGAGTCATCTTGTCCATCAGAGTCTGAACACTGATCAGCTCCTGCTTCAACACAAGCACGTCATCAGCCCCGGGCCTGCAGTAGATAAGGAAAATATATTATGCCATAGCAAAGTTTTCCACTCTCAAATGAATGGCTTCCTCTTCAACCTCTCACATGTAACCGGACATGTTTACAGTTTAACAAGCCATACTTCCAAACTCTGTTTCATGAAGTTATCAGAAAGCTGAAAACCACGTTAAAGTAGCACTAAGAGACGTACCTCTGGGACAACTGCGACTCCACCGCCCTCACGTAGTTATCCTTCTCATCCAGCTGTACCTGCGCACATCATGGTACATTGAAACATAGAGACACTGCGATATTTAGATTATGATAGCAAAACAACAAAACAAATTATGTGTTCAATAACAATCTAGCTGGTCCATTAATTACTTTCAAACCATTGTGGGAGGCCATTTTACTCACTAGCAAGGATATAATCTGGGATTGGCTATTGACTAAAGAAATTATTAGTATTCAAGGAATGATCATTCGCAAAGTGAACTGCGTACCTTGAGGGTCTTGATGTGATCCTCGAGGGCCGCCCTCTGGCCCTCGCTCTCGTCAGCCTTCGCCTTCACACTCACCATCTCCCCAGCCTGTGGACAGCAAACTCTTACTTTACAGAGAGTTTAAAAGTTATAGATTTATACCTTTCTCATGACATTGGTCCACTGTCAAGGCTCAAAAAGCAAATATCTATATTTAGTAGAAATCTTGTTCTTGATCTTGTAGCATTTAGATTCATTGAACTCAAAATGTCAATAACAAAATAATTAATCTTTTGATTTAGTTAGAAAGCTAAATGGTAGTTCAACAGCTTTGCAATACAAGATCTAACATCTTGTGAAAAAATTTCAATATTCTATGTCAATTGTCATATCAAAAAGGGCACTTGTAAGACACATGACGAAAAACACAGATGAGCTTCGTAACATACTGAATACAACTAGTCAAGAAAACTCCACTGACCAGTTGAGCTGCCTTCTGTTCAATCCTCTCCTTCTCCTCCTTGACCGCCTTGAACTGACCGGTGATCTCCGCCAGCTGTGATTGGATATGGTGCACCTCCGAACTCACTGTACGATACATGCAGATATACATGTTATAGACGGCGTTATCTTTCTTTTCGTAGTGCTAGTCTCAACTATCAGAATTTTTCAATTGAAAACAAAGGTGTATATGTTTATATTTTAAAGCATGTACTACTTAACAATCATCCTGCTCAAACGACATCAAGGTATGTTTTCTTCAAGTCAGTAACTCTCTCGTCAATGGACATGTTGTGAAAATGAGGAGCGACTTATATCTCAGATTTTAATCAGGATAATACATCTAAGAAAAGAGGATAGGCAAATATTGGACGTCGACTTAATATATAGGATATGAATTTACATGCCACATTTGTATGTTAAGCTTGAGCAAAAAGTTTTCAGTTTAAGGGTTGTTGGATGGGCCTTATTTTATAATACTGCTTTTATTCCATCACTACTCACAGAGGGTTCTGCTCTCCTCGGACCCTTTCAGCTGCTGTCTCATCATATCTAGCTCCGCCTTCACCTGTAACACACAGTATACAGCTATAGTGAAGTCGAGTGAAGTCCTGAAGTCTTATACTAGATGAGTGAACAAAACAATTACCTAAACAAACATGTAAAATACATAAACGTCAATAAATTAGATCAATCATAACTGGTACATCCAAAAATTTAGATCTAATAAAATGAGCCTCAATCATGAACTGATTTACACTGTGGACAAATTGAAATTATTTTTGAAATAACAGATTTCTCTTGTATCTATCTAGCTTCTCCTGCGAAATAGTGAATAATACTTATTTAGCTTGAGTGAACAAAGTGAATAACTTCATAAATATAAGTAACATATAAGTCAAAGACATGCAAGTTGTGACTGATACTTAAATATGAAGAGCACTACTTCTATTCAGCTAGTTCCTGTTAACTGAAAAATGTATCAATATAAAAACTCTACAGGACACGATGAAATACATGCACGCACCTCCGGTGAGGATTGTCCGCCGACAACGTCTCCATTCTGCTGGTTCTTCTCCATCTCCTTCTTGAGTTCGGCTGTGTACCACTTCTCCTCGGTCAGCGACGCCTTCAGGTCCTCTATCTCCTGCCTCAGGGCCAGCACGTCTCCATCCCTGGGGGCAGACGTTTGTACCATTTATAACGTGTCAAGATCTCGGCTGGACGCCTGCCCATGCCATTAGCCCATCTGACCTTTCAGGCCTGATGAGCTTAAAAAAGAGACAAATATATTTATAAGAAAGCCATTTGAATTCTATTGTTTAGGACAACAAACAAATGACTTCATGAGAACAGTCTGACACTATTATCACTATATCTCAGATTCATGGATTCTATATATATGCTTTTCTCTTGACCATCACATGACCAGTTCTTGACCAATCAGATTGCAGGAAAGTATGCTTGTGTAATATTATGGTACCGTAGAACACAACATCCAAAGGGATAGTGATCCAATAGAAAAGTTGACTAATGTTACCTACAAATATTATACAAATGTTTGTTAAACAAACTTAATCTTGAAGACAGACATGAAACATTATAAAGGTTTATAAGTGACCGTGTCAGTATACAGAGAGGGGTACTGAAAAGCAATGAAACTGAGAAACTACTGACCAGGCAACTGTGTTCATGTTCTCTGTGCAGAGTTAAGCCTTGTGAAAGTACACTGTATATCAATACCTTTGTGATAACTTGTATTGTTCCAGTTATTGGTGAAAAAAGGAATAAAATTAGGATTGTGATTTAAAGAAGAAAGATTTAAAGATATAATTTGAATAAATATGAGAAAACTGGCACTTAGTTGATTAATGATACAAAAATGATGTTTATAAAAAATTTAATAAATAGCAATTTATTATCTACTAACATTGTTCTGGTTTAGGTTTTAATCAGGGATGCAGAACTTTTAATACCGAGAGATAAAAACTTCAAAGATTATGTTACCATGATCCTACAGCTAGTAAAGCACCATTATCACAGTAATCATCAGTAGCATAAAGACAGATCTCACAACTTAGTGGTCGGAAGCAATAAGAGGAAACAGATGTGGATGTTAGAGGAGCATAACAGATGTATTAATCAAAGACTGAGAGACAGAATATACAGATATAGGTCAGACAGATAGTTCACCCTCTCCCTCCACACGATACCTACCTTCCTTTTCTGTAGGGGAAAAATAAAAGCCTGTGAGTATTCTTTCAGTAAGTACCGACTTTAAAGGTTCATGTCAGAAGGACTCAATCCTGACAAGTTAGAGACTAGTTGTTGTTGAAAGAGCTAGGCAAGCTTGTCAAACTTTTAAGTTTCATTTAACCTCTATTAGACAAGGTATCTTTTACAATGGTCAGATGCTCTCGGATTCCCTGATCTATTGAAATTATTAGTGCCAAACATGGTTAAATTATGTATATTGGAACCTGTTGACAAAGAGAATGCTTTGGGATAATGCCAGGAGCTACAGCAGGCATAGTCATAATATCACTATATTAGCAGCTTTACTGTCAGTCCTGAAATATTCCAGGATAGATTACTGTTAGCCAGTGGTCAAATCCCATTGATAACTAGTTGTGATTCCTGCACACTGACCTCTCAGACTGATTTGACACTAATTCATTCGACAGGTAAACTGTTACGGGCGAACTGACCTGTTCTCGGTGGGTCCGCCAGGTGAGTCGTGTACAGACTGATAGTGCTGGGTCAGCTCTTCCGGGGACGACAGAGACTTCTTGCAGATTGGACACAGGAACCCCTCCTGCGGCATCATTCATAGACATCAATACCTACATAACTAGCTGTATATTTGGCATAATAGCCCCTTGTACAATGTACAGTAACATAGATGCACATGAGCAAGTCTTTCTGTTCGTTTTTCCTGATAGATTACAAGCACCTGTTTGAATTATTAGCATGGATAGGGTTACAGTTTACATATTTTCAAGTTTTTGAATTTTGACATTTGTCTAAAAGAAAGCATTATGATTATTTTGCACTTTGCAAACCAAAGCCTTAGCTCATTGTGATCTAAAATGGAATACATATAAGAAAAGCATGATATTGAGATGTTAAATCTTTACTTCTCAGTTCTTAAATGTGTCTGTGGATGTCAAACAAATTTTACTTGAGGATGTAAACATCCTTACATCAATAGTCTTTCAAACAAAATCATATAAATACATAAATTAATTTTTTTTTAAACTGTTCATTATTTTAAAAAATAGTTACTGTCAATTACATCCATTGAGAACATACAAAAATCCTTACCTTTTATTATTTTTGGGTCAACTAAAACTGTTAACTGAGCTGATCAAAAATGATTAAAAGGAGTTGTGTTTTAGTAGAAAACCTGAACATTTTGGGTTTGGCGGAATGTGAGATAATGAGTTCAAAACAGTGTAGGTGGCCAAGCAGTGCAGAAAGCGAGGTGAAGTAATGTGTCCCCAAATTGGTTATAATTGAAGAAAAGATGTGACATAAAGAATCTAATGCCTATGAAATATATCATTTCAGTAGCAGCAATTCAATTTGTAAAATAGGCATATGATACCATATGTAACAGCACGATTACTATCAAGCTGAATAAATGGCAATCACAGATGACCAAAAGCAGAACTACCTTGAAACAGATAGTTAATTTTTCAGGCAACAAAAATTCTGTTTGGCCAGTAAGTTGCAAGAAAGCTGGCTAGTTAAATTTTACATTTCTTTCATACAGTGTTACACTCCTCTACGATAGGCAGATAGATCAGTTTTACTTATGGTTCTACTGGCAAGCAATATTTTAACAATAGTTTGCACTATATCTACTCTATAATTCATAAGAGTTTGGCACATTCTGTTTATCTTCCTGACTACATTACCGGCAGGCCTATGTATACAGGCATCTGACTCGTAAAAGTACTGGTATGAGGTGAAGCAGTTTATTTGTGCACAGTATTTTACTTTACTCTTCTGACAGGTTCAAGCAGGACCCTAAGACTATTACACACACTAATGGCTCCCACACAGTGACGGGTACAGATAAAGTGTTTAAAATGGCTGTCAGCCGTCAGACAATTGCTGGTTAGTTTCATTTCAGCCAGATGCAAAGACAGTCTGCAAGCCCATATGGATTGTAAGATTATCGACAAACTAACAGTTTACACATTGGAGGGCTTGTTAATTTTTCAAACATGTGCCACTGCCTGAGACTAAAAAACTTTATTTGTTCACTGAAGCCATGAACATGTAACAATTACTCCATAGCATGCACACACCGTGATAGTGGTAAGTCACACTTCCTTGACCTGGCGGAAATGATACTACTGGGTACTGCCACCACATAACAGCAGAATCTGAAGAATACACCACACAATTCTACAGATAGATAATGACATGAAGACTACATCACACATAATTCTACAGGTAGATATTAATGACATGCAGACAGGTGAGAATGCTTACTCCCTGGTCCTGGTCCTGCATATCGTTCTCTCCGTGCTCAATGTCGAAGTGCATCTGCAGCGCCTCGGCCGACCTGAGGGACTGCATACACATGGGACAGAGGAACCCCTGGCAGGTAGGGAGGGTAAAGTAGCAGGTTACCATGGTTATGCAGGTGCCCTCACACCACACAATCACAATATTTACATGATCTTGATATTGATTTTAAACTATGAATACTTTTAATATGTCAGTTCCAAAATCAGAATTTGACAATTTAATCTATACATTTCTTGGTTCAAGTATCAAAATTTCAGTTTTAAAAACATGTTGTTGAATAAGAGAATACTCTTCACACAATAAAAAGTTTTCTAAAAACAATTTCAGTGCAACAGATTATGTTTTGGCAAAAATTACATAATTCACATGCATTAAAAAAACAGGCACTTTCCCACTGTAAATATTACCAGGAAGGAATAGATTTTTTCCTGTTGAAAGTGTTTCTTAATTGACATAGAAAGATATTATTCTTAAAATAGTAATAAGTACCAGTAATCATTGATCTTCATCTTAACCTTGTTTTCAAATAACTTGTGCATCAAATATTGAAACAAAACTTAACAGTTGTTAGTATAGAAGGTAGGTATGTAGTATGTATGATTGACAGGGATCCCACTTTCAACAAAACATGCTGCTTCCAGGAATAACACAAAATTCCCAACTTCACTTGACACCAAGTTGTTTGTTATTTATAAGAGATAGTTGGTACCTGTGCTTCATCGACAGTTGTGATTGGGTCGGCAGACTGTGAGGATTGGGATGATGTGCGATTGGTCGAGAACGGCAGGGAAAAACGGCTTGCAAGGGAAGGAGAGGAATCCTGGAGGAAAACTATTATGTTAAACATGGCATACTGTTAAGTTGAAAACATTAATACAGAAATGTTTCTAATTTTGTCATATGTTAACCAAAATGAAAATGAACTCTCTACCTACTACCTAATCTGATATGAATAGAAATGTACTGAAGAAATGGAAATACATTTTTTGTTTTAAAACCAAACAAAAATTAATTAATTTGGTCAAAGGTATGGAGGCTCAAGATCTTAGTAAGCACACAAAAATTTAAGTTAGGATGACAAACAATTTTTATAACTTCCATTTTCTGTACATAATCTGGAGATCATAATCATCAGAAGCATTAAATCAATTTTTCTTAGATTCTCACAATACAAAATTGAATAAAATAATAAAATGAATTGCTAAAATATTGTTCAGGGTGATGATTCTCAAGTGAATTGCAATGCTAATTTTTTTAGTTTTCTTTAGTAAGGATCTGTGCTGTGGTGAATTTTGGAAATCACATAGAAACTTACCTGAGAGTCCGCAGGTGTATCATTTGCTTTAGCATTCTTAACCTAATAATGAAAACCTACATTGCTTAATCACAGTACAGCATCCATATGATACATGTACCTGGTGATTACAGGCATCAACCCGGCATCAACAGGCATCAACCATAGTATTTATAATCATGTTACTTTAACTTACAGGGGAAAAACTTTTTCTGTTTTGTGGTTCATATTTTTTACCTAAATATATTATTTCCACTTGGAATTATGGGTACTGGGTATTTGAAGGTACTGTTCCAAGTTCACAATATTACTTTGTATCAAAGTATACTTTTTAAAAGAAAATTACAGCTTATAATGATACATATGGAATAGAATGGAATAACATTGTATTAATCTTAATTTTTTTATTGTATTGTGAATTGTGTCCTCAATACACCTAATGTTGCAAAAATTTATCATTGATTACAAAGAGATGCAGCTTTTTTGAAGACTGAGCCTGTTCTTAGAAAGTGTGTTTGTAGACAGAGACTAAAATGATTACAAACAAACTAAATTTTAAAGTAAATTCTTAAAAGCCACAATGTGGTGAGTTGTTAAAATTCTCATGAACAGTGTTATTTTATTGAGAAGCACAAGCGATAAAATAACAATTTAATGTTTATCGGTTCAGTATGGAGGCGACATAAAGGTAAAAGTAATGATTTATTGTTAAAAAAACAGACAATACACAGCGATTGGCGAGAGTCATTCACTCAAACGTAATTTTGGAAACTTGTTTACAATGAACAAAGACACAAATTTGGGTTAATAATATTTAAAAGGTCATATAACTACTGTGCATGTAAATATGGCATCTAGTTTCAGTTTCTTCACATATACATCAATGTTTAATATATTGTCAATGGAAACTAGTATGATATATTTGGCGATTGGGGATCAATATGCTAGTTGAGTGAAATTATTTGAACTGAAATCAGCACATATGGTATGTTTTATCACGTAATAAAAATTATGAAATGTATATGCCTCTTTAATATTGATTTACTCCCTGTCTCTAGAAATGACTTCAGATCGACCGTCTTATCCATCTATCAATCCAACCAAATTGAACTCTACAAACTTCATCTACATTCTCCTTGACATTACAAGACTGTCAATGTAATGTCATGAGGAATTGATATCAACTTATTGGGATTCAGGAAATTGCATTTAACTTCTTTTTTTATAGTTCTATGAGGAAACACTAATGATTCAATAACATCTTGATATGTTCAGAGTACAAAAACTTTGATTCATAAGCTCCTCCACACAGAGGTTGCTTTTCAGACTTGGACACCCTCAACCTGTTCAACTTGTGACAGTTGTCACCGAGGGATTTTTGCACAAAATAAAGCATTAAATAAGTGCATATTGATCAAAATATGGACAAAAATAAATAACCTGCTCTGCATTGTCCTTCTTCCCGCGAAGTCTTTTAAAAACAGACATTTCGAAGTCGATCTGTCTTCAACTTCGTGTCTGCCCACTTCCTACATCAAAACTAAACCGGATGTTTACGTCGCAGTGCCATCTGTCGGAAGAACCAATGTTGTACTGCCTTACAACAAATCTTGTATGCAACTCATGATACGACAACCACATCTTCAGTGACAAAGTAAAGAATGCGCTCGAAATCAAAGACAGCAAAACACAAATTCCTCCCAATAACTTTGCATAAAAGTTGAATTGATTTTGCAGTGCTTGCAACCAATTTCTATTATCGCATAGAGGCTTTATTTAATAGTCTCTTTCTACGGGAAGGTTACTCTTGAAAGTCAATTGTTCCCTCGA
The DNA here is from genome assembly GCA_936450465.1 of Gibbula magus. NCBI lineage: Eukaryota > Metazoa > Mollusca > Gastropoda > Trochida > Trochidae > Gibbula > Gibbula magus. Next base: position 8,029,889 of record OW388296.1, on the reverse strand, counting down.
AACTTCTGTTACAAAAATTACAATATTTCTCGCATGTAGCAATATACAACCAGGTTTCTCTAGACGGGAACTGGTCAAATGGGCCGAAGGATGAAAAGGCCGATAAAAAAAGTCATAAGGGCCGAGTGAAAAAGTCGGAAGGGCCGAAGTAAATAGTCATTAGGGCCGAGTGAAAAAGGGCCGAAAATAAAAATTATAATATATTCATTGTATTCAACCTACAGTTGATAGTTGTAATATCTTTACTTAGCCAAGTGATCGCAATCAATTCAAAAATTATTATATTTATGACTAGTGACTGTAATTGTTCCACCGTTTATGCACTCGTATAACCAAAAACAAACAAATGTATTAGTCTCTAATGTTTTATTTTTAGACTCATATTCATATTATTAGTCAATGAGACCGTGCTGTATGTGAATCTCTCCTTTGTCACATTTCACAGTTCTTTGTCACAGGTCATACTACTGATAAAAAAATTAAAAAATATCATAAATTTCTATACCGGGTATTATAATTATATTTTTTTTTATTATTTTAAACATATACATTTTATGAATGCATAAGAGAGGTAATATTGTGACATCGATTTCTTGGAAAGATGTGTGCGTGTTTGGTGAAATATATATATATATTTTTTTTTTTAAATACTCAATGTCACAGTTTTTATTAAACAATATCACCCTTTTAAAATTAAGAAACTTAGCAAGGAAAGATATTATTCCCAACCTTCCTTTCCCTTGTACGGTGTCTCAGAAGACAGTAAGGAGAAATCAACATGCGGATAGTTGCGACCAATGTTTACACAAGCAATTATCAATTAATCCGGTTATTGTTTTCACTGATAAGCTACTAACAAGGTATTAGCAATTGGCCGTGTTAATTAATTAAATCAATCAGTAATCGTGTATTCATGGTTGATCGCATTTTATGTGTTGGGTCTACAGCTGCTGAACAAAAGTTTGTTACATTTATGTTTTGAGGTAATATGCAATATTTATGTTTCAAAACATTTTAAAGTTCATATGTAAATAAGGAATGAACTCTCCGCAACTAATTGATGATACATGTTCGTATTCATCTTTGCAAATTTAGCACTAATTTCAGTGCAACCAGAATCTAACTTAATATCTGCATAGTATTAACAATTTCCTAACTTCCTTTGTATTTAAAATGATTTGACTACCTAATTATGAGAAGAAAAGACCAAGTTTATAAGTGTTTTTGGAAAATAATGAAACAAATTAATGTTACAAGTGTTGTGAATGTAACAAACTTTTGTTCAGCAGATGGATATCTTCATTACAGACAGATATTTTATTATCGTCTCACCTCATTAAAATGGATTCATACATAACTATAAAATATATATACATTCTAATATTCTATGAGAGACTTAAAATACTAAACTAAACCCATACTAAAATATAAACCAAAAAGTGTAAACAGGAATTAAGAATATAAGAAGTCATTTCTTTTCATTAAGATACTAAAGCATGTTTTGGCACATGAATAGGCATGGCAAATGAAGATGAAACCTAAATTTTTGCTATGTTATATGTTGGTATTTTTTTGGTTCGGCCCTTATGACTTGGAACAAGGCCCATTTGACTAAATGGCTCGGCCCTTTTGACTTTCACCTCGGCCCTTTTGACTTTTTCCTTCGGCCCTTTTGACTATGCAGTTCTCGGCCCTTTTGACATTCGGCCCTTTTGACTACAACCCCTCCTGCCCTCTAGACAAGAAAGCGCTTCATGTTATGTAACGTGGGAATATATTATTTGTAGAAAAAGAATTAATTCGAGAATTTTGTTTAATTGTCATTTTGTTAAATGAATATACGAATGAATGTGAATATATAGCCGTAGTAATTAACTTTACGTTAAAAAAAAGTAAATAGAGGTGTTCGACTTGTGCTAGGTAAAAGTGCGCCTTTGGAAGTGTGATTATGGAAGTTGATGTAACATAGAAGATGACTGAATAAATGTGAGTACATGTTTATGCCTTTCTTGGACGCAAGTCCATATAGATGCAGTAAGTAGAAACAGCACATAGAAACATATGTATAGTTTTTGATTAGAGATTAGATGCTTCTCTGAGACAGAGAACTGATACATAATTATGATATTGGGGAACAATATACTGAAAATATATTTATAACTTGGTGGATTATTGTGAAACAGTTCTTGAATGGCATCTAGAAGTGGCATAGGATTTCTTTGAAAAGAGGTTTTTAAGACGTTAATTGTTATCCAGAAAATTCATCCACAATTTATTTACCCATAGCCGTCTATGCACAAAATTGTCCACTGGAATTAAGTTTCCTTGCGATAGAAAGTTATGTATTTTCAATTATTCCTATGTATACGAAAACAGAACTTATACATGCTCGGGAAATCATTTCGGATACATAACCCATGTTATACCCAGAATATTCACTTCTGCCACCTGGAAAACGTTTAAATATGCCTTATCGTAAGTCAAACCGAACCAGGAAATCTTTTGTGCCTTGTAGTATTCAATTCTGAACAAAACTTTTAGGAATGTTAATGAAATCTGTAAATTCATAAATTGTTGAAACTGTTTGTTGTAATGTAATAATGTATTGTGTAAATTATATCATGTCGTGCTCTGATTGATGTACAAGGAATTCACTTTTGGGTAATAAAGTGCTAACTATCTTGTCTTATATTTTTGGTTAACCTTGTAGACTTCAACTCAGCATTTAATACCATTCAACCTCATGTATTAATGAAGAAACTCTTAGACATGGATGGCAACTCAAATTTAATTAGATGGATAAATTCCTTTCTGGTCAACAGACCACAGTTTGTTTGTGTAAATGGTACTGACTCATCATGTGTTTGTACAGCCACATTGCGCCACAAGGCTGCGTTATTTCACCCATACTGTTCATACTCTGCACAAATAACTGTAGATGTAACACTGACACAACATGTACCGTTAAATTCACAGATGATGCAGCATTGGTTGGACTTATTAGAGAATCTGAAATGTGTTACAGGAATGAAATGAATAATTTCGTAGAATGGTGTAGTTCAAATTTTCTATTTTTGAATGTTAATAAAACAAAAGAAATGATAATCGATTTCAGAAGAGGTAAGCCACCTCACTCAAAAGTAAGCATAGAGGACAAGGATATGTGACTTGATTTAACTGCGATCTAATTGTGAAGTATGTATCTTGGTTTATACATGTGTGTATTGTATATATAATTATCTCTATGTGATATATAAATTTTATGCATTTTTGTTTTGCCTGAACAGTGTACAACAAATTTCCAATGAACATTATAGAATTATCTTATCGTATCTTATCTTATCTTATCTTATCTAAGAAAGTTTGTTCCATCGACTCATGAATTATAATTTGACGTAAGGAAAATAGTATTCGTGAAACCGGAAAGAAGAAATCAGCGCCGTCTAGCGTCTCCGGTTAAAACTAAGTCCGCAAAGTCATGTTGGCCTCTTCTCTCTCAAGGTTTTCAATTGTTTTGCGGGTAAATATTATAATTCCCAATCAATCAATCAATTTGCACACACCCTTTTATCCAATGTGACAATCAAAAATATTTCTTCAAGGGTAGCACAAAATAATTTCCCTTTTTAGTCCTATTCAGTGATCACCAGTGACGCAAAGTTGAAGGACATCTGCAAAAGATTTGTTTCATCGTACGAGTTGGGATAGAAACTCATTCCTTTAAAAATACAACTTGACCAGAATGAAAGTCCTATTGATCTACTTTGCCAAGATGAATTTGAAATAATGTTCAATCCAGTACAACTGTCATAATGACGTTTAATATTAATAACATGATCCACTTATAAATGATAAGCTGTTGCTGTTGATAAGCTGTGTTGGTGTCTGACTCTGAGGGCATGAGTTCAAATCCTGCAATCGACTTGTCACATTTGTACTATTGCAGATATTGTGATCCCAAATATAACAATGTTATGCCTTTGATAACATCTACTGTTTGAAATGCATGTAATCTTTTTGGTTTCAGGCGGGTGGCCAAGCCAAGGCGGGGCGATGTCTTGGTTCTATAATCTCCAGAAATTACGCTACAGGAGGTAGGGATGTCTTTTTGGATTTAAATTGTTAATGTTAAATCAGGAAATAAAATAATTGTGAAATTTCAATTGTATTTTACACATAAAGAAAAAAATAATAAATTATATTTTGTACTGAATTTCATGTATAATAGGATATATCAATAATTTGAAAAAATCTATGGAAGTTGTAACCAAATATTCAATCATAAGATGGCAAAATTAATGAGCTTTTGTTTACATGTTACATGTATATTTCAACAGATGAATATGACTTGGTTGTCATTGGATCTGGACCGGGAGGATATGTGGCGGCCATTAAAGCAGCACAACTTGGTCTCAAGGTAAACAGGAGAAAAGGGATTTATTATACCCCCGACCTAAAAAGGTCGGGGGTATATAGTAATACCAACGATTCCGTCCGTCCGTCCGTCCGTCCTTCCGTCCGTCCGTCTGTCCTTCCGTCCGTCCGTCTGTCCTTCCGTCCGAAGACAATTTTTGTCCGATCGATTACAGAAAAACTATTCATCTCATCCTTTTCAAATTTGGCACATGTCTTCTTTACTACTAGGAGAGGTGCATTGCGAAGTTTAAATGAAATTAGTGATTTTTTTTATTTTTGGCGAATTTTTTTATTTTTTAACTTAGTCATATTCTGAACATTTTTTGTCCGAACGATAACAGAAAAACTATTCATCTCATCCTTTTCAAATTTGGCACATGTCTTCTTTACCACTAGGAGAGGTGCAGTGCGAAGTTTAAACGAAATTGGTGAATTTTTTTCATTTTTGGCGAATTTTTTAATTTTTTAACTCAGTCATATTCTGAGCATTTTTTGTCCGATCGATAACAGAAAAACTGTTCATCTCATCCTTTTCAAATTTAGAACATGTCTTCTTCACCACTAGGAGAGGTGCAGTGCGAAGTTTAAACAGACTTGGTGATTTTTTTTATTTTTGGCGATTTTTTATTTTTTTTTACTTAGTCATATTCTGAGCATTTTTGTCCGATCTATACAGAAAAACTATTCATCTCATCCTTTTGAAATTTGGCACATGTCTTCTTCACCACTAGGAGAGGTGCAGTGCAAAATGTAACACGATTTGGTGAATTTTTGGTGATTTTTAAATTTTTTTAATTCGTCATATTCAGAGCTAAAATGAATGAAGCTACTTCTGTGTTGTGATTTGTTGACTTTATCATTTTCTTTTTCATGTAACTTTCATCAAAAGCTACTTCTGTGTTCTTGTTGATTTTACTATTTTATATATTTCCACTGGTTATGTTTTGGAAAAAGTTAAATTTTCTTTCCTGTCAACCATAAACTGCTGTATATCCCTCAGGGGTGTGCTTCCATGTACCTGTTGTTTCAAGTCACTCGAATGAATCATTATGATGAATTAATTTCCAAAATAAAGTTGAAGTCAGTGGTAATTGCAGTAGTGTATTATGTTACTCATACCTTTTCAAGTTACTATCATTCCTACTTTTACTTTTAAGAGACTTGTCCTACCCTTTTCACAAACACTTTAATCTTAGCAATTACATTTCATAGCTTATCAATCCTTATGTGTGTTAAACTTTAGCAGTCGGGGGTATTAGTGAGCCACGCTCACTTTTTTGCTTGTTAATTGTTAGGATATACTTTGAGGTCATGGTGACCTGGACCTCCTTTCAAAAAGCACTAAGATGATCGTTAATCACTAAGGTTACCTTAGTGTAAAGATTTGGTTGTTTTGTTATTTGTGAAAGGAACCCGAAATTGTCTCATGCTTTTCATCTTTAAATTTTTTCAAGTTAACAGTCTTTAACGTTCATCCATTGTAACGTTGAGGGTCCTTATTCCAAACATTATAAATGTTATTTTATCAAGAAGTACGGACTGTTTACTGAAAACTACCTTTTTGGTGATAGTTGCCTCAGTACATTGATGTATTAAAGCAAAATAAACTATTTTGAAACATAATGAATGCACCATTAAGTCTTTATTATCAATATATCTACTTTCAACATAACAGATGTATATCTTGTAATAGACAGCATGTGTGGAGAAGAACGAGACGTACGGAGGGACTTGTCTGAATGTGGGATGTATACCGTCCAAGGCTCTCCTCAACAATTCTCATCTATATGCAATGGCAAACTCAAAAGATCTAGAGGGAAGAGGGATCGAATGTAAGTAGTAGTATTCAATATAAAATCAATGTCAAATTAACTTGTATAATACTCAAATACCTGGGAGTTACCTCCCCATACCACAATTTCTTAGGCTTCATCGTCACTGTAAGTAAATGAAAAGAACTTAAAGTGGCAGTGTACAAACTATCAATGTCACTATTACTGTATTTGAAATTGTCTTTATAAAATGAAAAGGCTGTTTTTAAAAAGGAGTTTTACCTTCTATTTTTCAGTTGATGGTCTTCGTTTGAACCTTGACAAAATGATGGATGTGAAGAAAGATGCAGTGAAAGCACTGACTGGGGGAATCGCTGGACTCTTCAAGAAAAACAAAGTCAGGAGAATACTTTCTATTAAAGTTGTCTCCCTTATTTCTGTTACTTTATCCCCCTCTTACATGTTAAAGAATATAGTTCAGTGAGGAATAGATTGAGCGGTCAGCTGCATTAGAACATTGGATGCTTGATACTCTTAGTTTCCGTTAGTTTTACAATTCACCAATACCTCAATTCTATTTGATTATTTTGGTTGCAGTTAACAAATTTAATGATATTGGGGTTGCAGTGTTTCAGTGGGCCATTATGTATCATTATCTATCTAAGCAGCTGCTGCCTCATTTCTGATAATTCGAGGGTGCTTTCATGATAATTCCATCCATTTAAGCTGTGATCACAAATATTAATTTGTAATAAATGCATTAGATATTGCTTGACTATTTATTACTTAAACTCTTATTGTATACTATATGCATGACCTCTGTAGATCAAAGATGGAATGAAGACGAGTGTCGCTTCTTTTATGTTTAGTGTGACCACTCTTTTCCTTAAACATCTATGTAAATCAATGTCCACCATTCATTCTTCCTTAGTGATATTAAAATATAAGATCTGAGAGCTTGATGTAAAGATAAATAATGGAAATGAGAGGAGAGGTTTTTGGAAAAAATACTTACATATCTTTGGTATAATCTAGATCACTGGCTTTGCTGGTTTCGGCTCAGTATCTGGTCCAAATGAAGTGACAGTTAAGAAGAGTGACGGAACGGAGGAAAAGGTTTCCACTAAAAACATTCTCATTGCAACAGGCTCAGAAGTTACTCCCTTCCCTGGTGTTGAGGTAAATTTTGGATAAAGAATTGTAGTATTATACTTTTATTTACGGACAAGAGTATGGAAGACAACTTCTTTATTCTGAGAGTGCGTCGTTTGGGTATATATTTTTGTACTCTTAATTCACTTCAGTCCAATAATCTGTAGTGAAACGTCACACTCTCAGAATAAAGAAGAAGTTAACCATAGATTTTTCCTTATTTGAATACAACTTCTAAAATGCCAATCAAAAAAATTACTTTATACTTTTAGTGAGAGTCTGGTTAAAATTATGTTCAAGAAATATTAGAACATTGGAATTGTTCATTCCAATTAGATCACATAAATTTAGTGATAGCTTAAAAATGTCACCGTTATGTGGGTGATGAAAATTTTATTAGTTTTGTAAAAAAGTAAATATTTTGCATGTGTCATAGCAACATGTTTTTAGAAAAGATGTTTAAAGAAATTGAATATGTGTCCTGTCAAACTATGAATGGAATATGTCATTAATCATGCATCTTATTAATGAATCATATTTTGTGAAATGTTAATGACTTTAAAAAAATAAGGTTAATTCTTCAGATTGACGAGGAGCAGATAGTCTCCTCAACAGGAGCGCTGTCTCTCGGTAAGGTTCCGGAGAAACTCATCCTTATCGGCGCTGGTGTCATCGGTGTGGAACTTGTAAGTAACTTGCTTCCCAGACTAATTTACTCATTCAAGTTCTCAAAGTGATTTTCAAGCATGAAATTTGTTGAATTAATTGTCATCACTTGTCTTATCATTGTGCAAATTATATTTGTTAAGTAGAGGTGGTTTCACAGGTAAAAATATGGTGAATCTGATATGCTATTTGCGCTATAGAATCTAAGGGTTAAATAACTATAGTCAACCAAGAGTAATGTTGTGCATTTGATCTGGAAAAGGAATATTTACTCTAGAGGAGTGCAATGAGTTTATTTATCATATGAAAACTTGATTTAAAGATGCGAACACATGAAGTCAATTGTGTTTGAATATGTCAGGGTTCAGTGTGGCAGAGACTGGGTGCGGAGGTGACGTGTGTGGAGTTCCTGGGTCACGTGGGAGGGATGGGTATCGACATGGAGATCTCGAAGAACTTCCAGAAGATCCTCACCAAGCAGGGCATCAAGTTCAAACTCAACACAAAGGTCACGGGGGCCAGCAAGTCAGGGGGCAAGGTCAAGGTCAATATTGAATCTGTCAAAGACAGCAAAACTGAAGAGGTGAGATAAACAAATGTTCTTTTTCAAATTGCAGAAAAAGTAATTCAACATTAGGACATTTTTAAAATACTTGTTTTCCCTGTTGTAAGCAGAGGACTGTTATCTGACCAAAAGAAGTTGGTATATAAATTGCTCTTTAACTTTTAATTACATAGGATGTCAAACTAATGATGAAAATCACAGCAGACATACCCAAAAATCAATATCGAATCAAACGTGTAAAATGATGTCCTGTGATTCCTCTGGACGCCTAGTTTTGAACCATTTGTCAACCAGATATTGCTTAGACAGACATGTTGACCTTCCTGTGACTAATTAACAAATTACTGTCACTGTGTCTCATCACATTACCGATTTTCAGGAACAAAATCATTAGTACCTACAGTTGTATTTTTCAGTGTAGTATATAGACTTAAATGACAGATATACAAATCTAACATTGTAGTTATTAACTTTATCTTCTACTACAGCTTGAATGCGACACATTGCTGGTGTGTATCGGTCGCCGTCCCTACACAGAAAACCTTGGACTGGAGAACCTTGGGATCAAACTGGACAGCAAGGGGCGTGTCCCAGTCAACTCACGCTTCCAGACGTCGGTACCAAGTGTGTACGCTATTGGAGACTGTATACACGGACCTATGCTGGCTCACAAGGCTGAGGATGAGGGTACGTTGATATTTGTATAAAATATATTCTGTTATTCTCAACTTCCCTCCACCAAGCATAACTCGCAACAGTCTCCAAATACTGGCTGATATGAGTCTTGTGTTATGAATTAACTTTCCTAACCACCATGATATAAGACAACTGCTCTTGAATAGGGTGTGAAACACCTTATCACTTCTCTTGCCCTTGTGTGCTGCAGGAATCATCTGCGTGGAGGGGATCCAGGGTGGTGCGGTCCACATCGACTACAACTGCGTCCCCTCGGTCATCTACACACACCCAGAGGTGGCCTGGGTCGGTAAGACGGAGGAGCAACTCAAGGAGGAGGTGAGTGCTTACCCTAGAAGGTTTCAACCACTTGGTGTCAAGTCGTGCAATTCAAAGGTGTTGGACACCTAACTATTGATTTAATGTCTTGAGTGTTTTGTCAGTTTCTTGACAGTCATTGGTCAATGCTTTGTAATAGATTTAATTAGGGATTGGAATTATCCGTCCCATTCTTTGTCAAAGACCTTGTGCAGTTCCTGCCTGTTTTTGCTCTATGTGAAGCTTCTCGTCCTCGTGTTCCAGGGTGTAGCGTACAAAATCGGCAAGTTCCCCTTGTTGGCCAACAGTCGCGCCAGGTGTAACCAGGACACGGACGGTCTTGTGAAGGTTCTCGGAGACAAAAACACAGACCGGTTACTCGGCGTCCACTTTATAGGATCGGTGAGTTCACTACAGTTCTTGTCTAGTAATATTTCAAGTGAAGATAATCTGACACTTTTCCTGTTGATTGTCTCTATTGCACAAAACTAGTCTGCAATGCATATGTCTGGATTGGTACAAGCTTGAAGACCCGACCAGTTAGGTATGAATGAAGACTTACTTAAAGGATCAGTACAACCGAGATCAATGTTGGTGAAATGAAGTGAAGCGAGGATTTTCTATGCAAATATGCTATCAATACATGAAAAACCCAGTCTCTTTGTAGGGGGCTTATCATGATTTTGATTAAAAGCATAAATACACAAATGGGTATCCTGAAATTTTACTTCCTCAAATAATACCGTGGTTATCCTCTCTGTCCATGGAGTTAACAATCAAACATATTCCAGTCCAATTCTGAAGTTTTTTTGATGATTCTCAGTGCAAAACACAAGCTGTCTTATACTTGTCCAAAACTGGCTCGTGAATAAGGTTATTGAAACATTACATTTTCTCCTCAGGTTGCTGGAGAGTTGATAAATGAAGCTGCATTTGCAATGGAGTATGGTGCATCGTGTGAGGATATAGCCCGAGTTTGTCACGCACATCCGGTGAGGAGGATTCTTTTATAGTTTGATAATTATAGAAAACAATCTCTCTTTACCAATGTTGACAATTTATTGTGATATTATCTAGTGCTATAAAGTTTATATAAAAACCCTTCATGTAAATATTTTCCTGAAAGTCATTTCAGTTACCTTCCTTGTTTGGAAGATGGGACTCTTTTGTTAAAGCTTTTCTTATATCCCCTTGGTTTGATCAGTTAAATAATTTCTCTTTACAATATTTTTGTCTTTGGATGAAACAATGTCAACCATATTTTGTATTTCTGTATCCATTGAAACTTTTGCCTTTCAAAGTAAAGAAAACAATAAGGAAGGGAGAGCACTCTTATGAAGACATTCAAACACTAAACAAAAACTGAAACAAGATGCTAATGAATCTACTTAAAACTTAACGAATGTTAATATGTCTTGACTCTTTCTTCAGACTGTTGCCGAAGCGTTCAGGGAAGCAAACCTCGCCGCGTATTGCGGCCAACCAATCAACTTCTAGTGTTGTATGAAGACTGTATGAACTGTGGTGGCGACACCTGTGTACAAGTGCTAAAACTCTTACTGTGTGAGGAATCTCATTGGACGAGATAATCAGTTGTCTATCTACCCGTGGAATTGTTTCGAGTTGGTGGTTATCCGCGGTGTTGCTGGATACGTCTCTAGTATTGGATAGAAATGTGCTGTCAACTTTTATTCACTCTGCGAGAAGGGCAGATGGTCATTTTTTGTACAAATTGTAAAAAGTATGTGAAAATTAAAAACTATTTAATATTGTGATTAGTTTGTCATGCTGGATGGTTTGCAGTTTGTAGTTAGCAGCTCCGACTTAGTCGGAGCTGCTATCAGTTTTTGTGCAGTTTCCATCGCCGCCGCGTTTTGTATTCGCTATAACTTTTTTCCTATTAGGTTTTGAGAACTCATATACATAACTTCTTACTTATGCCCCTGGGGAATTTTTTTGACATGTTCACATTCAAGGTCAAAGGTCAAGGTCACAAGTTCTGAAATCGCTAACAAAATCCTTGTAAACACGATAACTTGAAAAATATTTGTGCTATCAGGCTCTTCTTTGGTGTATATCAACTATGGAGAAAGGCCAAAATTTGAAGAGATTTTCGCTAACATCCGTCAAAGGTCAAGGTCATAGTGAGGTCACAACTTAAGCATGCTTTTACAAAAATGTCTTATTTCAATTATTAACACTTTGAATCATTACATGATCATGATACACAATGAAAAGTGATCACTGATTGTGTGACCTTGAATTTTAAAGGTCAAGGTCACGAGATAGGGTCATGGTCACCAGTTCTGAAATCACAATGTAACTTTTTTCCATGAAGGTATCAAAACCTCATATATATAGCTTCTTTCTTGTACACCTGGGGAATTATTTTGACATGCTCATATTCAAGGTCAAAGGTCAAGGTCATGAGTTCTGAAATCACTACAAAAATCCTTGTAAACACGATAACTTCAACAACTTCTGTGCTATCAGGCCCTTACTTGGTATATATCAACTATGGAGAAAGACTGAGATTTGAAAAGGTTTTCGCTAAAATCTGTTCAAGGTCAAGGTCACAGCGAGGTCACAACTTAAGCATGCAGTTGTGAACATGCCTTATTTTAACTATGAACACTTTGAATCATTACATGATTGTTATACACAATGAAAAGTGATCATTGACTGTGTGACCTTGATGATCAAAGTTCAAGGTCACGAGATATGGTCATGGTGACCAGTTCTGAAATCTGTAAATAACTTTTTTCCAAGAAGGTATAAACATCTCATATACATAGCTTCTTTCTTATAAATCTGGTGAATGATTTTGACATGTTCACATTTAAGGTCAAAAGTCAAGGTCATGAGTTCTTAAGTCACTACAATAATCCTTGTAGACATGATAACTTCAAACATTTTTGTGCTGTCAGGCTCTTATTTGGTATATATCAACTATGGAGAAAGACCAAGATCTGAAAACATTTTCGCTAAAATCTGTCAAAGGTCAAGGTCACAGCAAGGTCACAACTTAAGCATGCTATTGTGAATATGCCTTATGTTAACAATGAACACTTTGAGTCATTGCATGATTGTTATACACAATGAAAAGTAATCATTGATGGTGTGACCTTGAAGGACAAAGGTCAAGGTCATGAGATATTGGTTAAGGCCATGTTAATCCTTTGATCCAATTTTGAAATCAGAAATAGGTTTTAAGAACAAGTTTGTGAAAAGTGACCCCGGTGATGATTCAACTTGTTAGAATACCTTGAATAATAAACAAATTTTTGTCAAAAAAAATTCCCATTTTATTTATGCTGAGAAGGCGGAAAAGGGAAAGGAGAGACCCAAAGTTTCGGAGCTGCTCTGCTTTTGCGGTGTCCCGCAAACGCTCATCTAGTTGACTGTCAGTCTTCCATCTAGTTGACTGTCAGTCTTCCATATTTAAGTAATGATTTAATCTTGAAATTAAATACATAAAAATTGAAAATTGGGGTGATGCTGAAATAATATTTTGTCCAACTCATCAGGCCAAAATGGTCCGATAGTGTAATGGCTTGGCCTGTTGTCCTGGTGTGTACAGAATCTTTTACGTTTCACATTTTGTACTTAGGGGATTTGACATCTTAAAAACTCTTGATATAAATTGTAAATTTGATGGTCTAACCCTAAAAAGAGGAAACATGGACAGTGTGCTAAATCCTTTTCAAATATATGTCTTCAATGTTAGATAATGGCCTGATGAACTTCAGAGCCAATGGCTCTCTATTGTTGAAAAATGTCCCAAATTCAAGGGTTGGTCATTTCATTGTATAAACTCTTCAAGAATGTTGAAAAGCACATTGCCATCAAACAAACCACCTTGGATTCTGGAAAATTCTCCCGAATGAAAAAATATACAGTACAAGTTCCATTTGGCACTTGTTGCATCCAACATTTTCCCTTGAAATATAAAATACACTGTGCAATAAACATCTCTTCTTTTTGTTTCACATTTCTTATTTAGCAAAACATTTATTCTTGGGAATATGAAGTACCGTAATTCTTCCATAATTTCGACCCTCAAATTTTCCAAATATTTTAACGAAAAGTTCACGGTCGAAATTATCACCACTCACCTTCGTTTGTGCGCCATCTTTGTCGAAATTTTAGATTTTCATATAAATGTTTAAAACCAATTTGAAAAAGAAGGCTACACACTTCGTAAATATTAGATAGCAATTTTTTAAAATTATGTTCGTATATGGTAACTAATTATATTCATATAATGCACTAATACACCATTTTTTTTCTTCAGAAGAAAAGTTACGATCGGCGAAGCCACGCGATTCTCAATTTATTGTTTCTGTGAAATTTGAATGTCATTTGGATTTTAAATTGTGTACCATGAATTCAAACAATAATAATCTTGAGTTGAATTGTTATGTTCTTAGATTTGACAAAATAAATCAGGAAATTTGAAATGATAAGAATCGTAATTTAGCTTTAGCGTGCATGTCTCGCATCGCTGGCTGTCAACGTGTTTTCAAAGGAAGTACAATCTGATTAGTTGCTATATTAGTATAAACCAATCACAGCAGACTATCGTCATTACGGAATTCCCTTCTAGCAAGCGTATCAACTAGAACTGAGAAAAAACAATACACCAATCCTAACTATTGTTGCATTAGTTCAGAGTCCTATGTGTAAAATTCATCAATAAATTATAATATGAACCATTGTCTGTTGCTATGAAAGTCAAGTTAGGAAGCATATTTTCTCAGTCAACTTTTTTTTAAACGGCACTGTATGGCAATCAAGTAGAATATATCAACAAGCTTTCTTTGCAAGAAATTACAAATATAAACAATGACAGCTGAATAATTATATTACTTTTGAAAGGCTTAATTTATGCAAACTAATTATTATTAATATTTTGAAACATATACCTCAACATATATGGCTCTGATTATCTACTACAGTGGACAGTCGTCTCTCTGGGTGTTTGGTTGAGTCTATTTGTATGTAGGGATTAACAAGTCACAAAACTTTGAAACAATTTAGTACATATTCAGATTTTTAAAACTGAAATATATGTGTAAGTATGAGCTAACATCTGTCATAATATTCCAACAGTATTTAATCATTTGATAAGTCAATTGACTTACCAAAAATGGAAAGGCAAAAAACATCCCATGCAGTAATCCCTACTCAAAATAGACTATTCCAGTGACTTCACTGCAGACTTTAATGAACTAGGTCAATTGACTGTTTCAAGTCTCCCCAGAAAACATCCCCATGTTACAAAACTTATCATTAGTCATGTGACTGTTTCAAGTCTCCCCAGCAAACATCCAGATGTTATAAGCCTTATCATTGGTTAACTTTGGGACTTCCCTTTTCTCAGCCAATCAGAAAATTCAATACAAACTCAAGTCATAGTATAGCATTACCGTGTTGACAGTCAAAGTGATATATATTTATAGCCTCACATGGAAGTGATTGCTGCCTTTTCATTTACGAAAAATGAAATCATTGATAATGGATAATATGATAAGATGGGGGGGGGGGGGGGGGGGGGGGGGGGGGGGGGGGGGGGGGGTGCATTGGGACCCTTATTGGCCGGTGGACTAACAGTTTGATATCTTACTTCCCTAATCTTTCATTACAAGAATAACGGGTAATCTTGAGTAAATTATGTTCTGGGTGAGAGAGTCCAACTCCACCGTAGTCAAGGAGATATTACCAAAACACAACACGATGGACCAGAATACTCTTTATTGTTGTATTTACTTCAGAATACAACGAAAATGTTAAATTGTATAATTATCATTTACATTAAATTTGTCTATTGTGATTGAATTCTTATGTCTACGATCGCCGACGAAATCACTTCCAGCCGTCATGGGTGATATCAGATGCTTGGGAGTTATGTTCATAAGACTTAGAACAAAAGTTAATAACGATTGTTTAGATGTTGTTATTTGGAGGCCCACAAAAGTAGTTGAAGAGAAGGAAATCGATCCTAATTTGAAAGGAACACTAAGAAAATACATCCAACGTGAAATTACCTTGTTAAAGCACGAGTTCTATCGGAAATATCCGCAATATTGTTATTGTGCTTACGTGAAATAAGAAAAAGACAATATTTTTACTAATAATACATATTTAAAAAAATCCAAAATGTATATTGATAGGATATCCTCAAAGTTACTCATAATTTATCTTTAGACTGACAATAATTTCCACACTCGAAGCACACGATGAATTGTTTCACTTCTCACTGTTCTTATTTGTTAATGAACGTGTGCTCGCATTTATCCAAATGTCATCTTAAAAGTCATCAAAATATTACCATGAACAATTTGTTTCACCTTGATTGTGCAATAAGTATGTATTAATAACGTGTGTAAAAATGTCGCCTTGAATTTCGTTTCAACAAAAAACAACCCGATAGAAGTAGTTCTTTAATATAGGATGCCTCCAGACGAATAGACAGTGAGAGGATTTCAGTTGTAAACGCACAGGAAGTCAAGAACTTCATTTATTTGCCAGACAAGTAGGCCCAACTGTAAACCTCTTATCTGACAGACACAACAACTATATATAGTTGTATTTGTGGCAATGGCTCTTCTCAATTGTGTCGGAAGTTACTAGTGAAGAGCATATTTGATCACATTTATAATACTTCCTCTTTTCGATTAATAACATATCAAAGTAACTGGTACACCGCTGCCATACGAAGTACTTGCAAGTACGATTCCAGAAAGAAAAATGTTTAAACTTATTTTCTAGTAAATATTGAAAACTTCTGTTATCGTAGTAATTCAACGCTGACGAAATTTGTTTTTGAAAGTGAATTTTGATTTGACTTCTTAATTAAATATTAACCTTGATAACGGTCTAAATTGGGTATGTTTTAAATGAATGCATCGGTGCTTTCGTTGATATTTACAGCGGTTCGTGTAGATATACACACGTCGCTGATCCATCAAACTATGAAAACCCGGATGTGATTTACACGCAAATGGGATACGTGTCGGTAATAATAATAATACATTCTACAAACACATTTTATGGTCACAGTACATAGTTTGTATTCAAGTGGAACTAAGCATCAACACAATCTGTCTATATCACTGGATAGTGGGTTTAGGCCTATATAACACCGATGGTCAAACCGTACAAAGGACCATGGATTTCAAGACTAATTGTATTTTGAAAGTAGGTCTTTTTAAGAAGCCTACATGCCATGGTTTAATATTACCTACAAATACCACGAGTAACATGCTTTGCAAATCGTGTTCTTGGTTCCTGAATGCGCGGGTATTCTTATGCAGTTCCCGTTTGTTCGTTTTGTCATTCAAGATTTAGGAAGTAGAAATGTATATTGTATGGATATGTTGCAAGGTTCTTTACATTGTTGAATTCACAAAGGAGGTGAAAGGGGATACCGGGAAAAAACCCAAGTAGATAAACTGTGGGTAGATAGGTAGATAGGTACCTGGCCGGCGTTTGGTTAGATTGCAATAAAAACATATTCTGTAAAGCAACGAGGAAGTAGTTGAGTGTAATTAAAGACACAGTCGTAGAATCTTCGAAGTAAAATTGCATATTGA
This sequence comes from Gibbula magus, assembly GCA_936450465.1. Lineage (NCBI taxonomy): Eukaryota > Metazoa > Mollusca > Gastropoda > Trochida > Trochidae > Gibbula > Gibbula magus. The sequence goes on along the minus strand of OW388296.1, from coordinate 8,012,730 downwards.
GACATATTACCTACACTAGATATTGATTGGTACAGTGATATATATATATATACTTCTTGTTCCTGTATGCTGTAGAGAAGACAAGTCGCGGAGGGATACCACCACAGATATCTCACAGCAGGAGGAAATGTCACCTACAAAGAGTTAAAAATTACAATTCCTGAACATCGCGCATTTGAAATGTTGTAGTTAATATTTAAACCCGAATTACTTTTCCAACACCTTTAGTCGTCTTTTAAAAAGTCACAACTAAAATCATATTGCATAGTTTCGTACCATCCAGCATAACAGAAATACTTTACTCAGTAGGATAAAACACGACACAGAGGTAATACTTGGAATTGTAAAAGTTGAGTGGGATGTTAGGACACAGTTTGATATCTTACTTCCCTAATCTTTCATTACAAGAATAACGGGTAATCTTGAGTAAATTATGTTCTGGGTGAGAGAGTCCAACTCCACCGTAGTCAAGGGGATATTGCCAAAACACAACACGATGGACCAGAATACTCTTTATTGTTGTATTTACTTCAGAATACAACGAAAATGTTAAATTGTATAATTATCATTTACATTAAATTTGTCTATTGTGATTGAATTCTTATGTCTACGATCGCCGACGAAATCACTTCCAGCCGTCATGGGTGACATCAGATGCTTGAGAGTTATTTTCGTAAGACTTAGAACAAAAGTTAATAACGATTGTTTAGATGTTGTTATTTGGAGGCCCTCAAAATAGTTGAAGAGAAGGAAATCGATCCAAATTTGAAAGAAACACTAAGAAAATACATCCAACGTGAAGTTACCTCGTTAAAGCACGAGTTCTATCAGAAGTATCCGCCATATTGTTATTGTGCTTACGTGAAATAAGAAAAACAAAATATTTTTACTAATAATACATTTTTTTAATATTCCAAAATGTATATTGATATGATATCTTCAAAGTTACTAATAATTTATCTTTAGACTGACAATAATGTCATGTTAATCAGTGGAAAATATTTCCACACTCGAAGCACACGATGAATTGCTTCACTTCTCACTGTTCTTATTTGTCAATGAACGTGTGCTGGCATTTATCTAAATGTCATCTTAAAAGTCATCAAAATATTACCATGAACAATTTGTTTCACCTTGATTGTGCAATAAGTATGTATTAATAACTAACATATGTGTGTAAACAGGAATGTCCCCTTGAATTTCGTTTCCACAAAAATATAACCCGATAGAAGTCGCTCTTTAATATAGGATTGCCTCCAGACGAATAGACAGTGAGAGGATTTCAGTTGTAAACGCACAGGAAGTCAAGAACTTCATTTATTTGCCAGACAAGTAGGCCCAACTCAACTGTAAACCTCTTGTCTGACAGACACAACAACTATATATAGTTGTATTATTTGTGGCAATGGCTCTTCTCAATTGTGTCGGAAGTTACTAGTGAAGAACATATTGGATCACAGTTATAATACTTCCTCTTTTCCATTAATAACATATCAAAGTAACTGGTACACCGCTGCCATGCGAAGTACTTGCAAGTACGATTCCAGAAAGAAAAATGTTTAAACTTATTTTCTAGTAAATATTGAAAACTTCTGTTATCGTAGTAATTCAACGCTGACGAAATTTGTTTTTGAAAGTGAATTTTGAATTTGACTTCTTATCTAAATATTAACCTTGATAACGGTCTAAATTGGGTATGTTTTAAATGAATGCATCGATGCTTTCGTTAGATATTTACAGCGGTTCGTGTAGATATACACACGTCGCTGATCCATCAAACTATGAAAACCCGGATGTGCTTTACACGCAAATAGATACGTGTCGGTAATAATAATTCTACAATAATAATAATTCTAAACACATTCTACAAACACATTTTATGGAACATAGCTTGTATTCAAGTGGAACTAAGCATCTATACAATCTGTCTATATCACTGGATAGTGTGTTTAGGCCTATATAACACCGATGGTCAAACCGTAGACAAAGGACCATGGATTTTAAGACTAATTGTATTTTGAAAGTAGATTTTTGAAAGAAGCCTACATGCCATGGTTTAATATTACCTACACACACCACGAGTAACATGCTTTGCTTATCGTGTTCTTGGTTCCTGAATGTGCGGGTATTCTTATTCAGTTCCCGTTTGTTCGTTTTGTCATTCAAGATTTAGGAAGTAGAAATGTATATTGTATGGATATGTTGCAAGGTTCTTTACATTGTTGAATTCACAAAGGAGGTGAAAGGGGATACCGGGAACTAACCCAAGTAGATAAACTGTGGGTAGATAGGTAGATAGGTACCTGGCCGGCGTTTGGTTAGACTGCAATAAAAACATATTCTGTAAAGCAACGAGGAAGTAGTTGAGTGTAATTAAAGACACAGTCGTAGAATCTTCGAAGTAAAATTGCATATTGAGACATACTACCTACACTAGATGTTGATTGGTACAGTGATATATATATATATATATATATATATATATATATATATATATATATATATATATATATATATATATATATATATATATATATACTTCTTGTTCCTGTATGCTGTAGAGAAGACGTAAGTCGCGGAGGGATACCACCACAGGTACCGCACAGCAGGGGGAAAAGGAAGTGTCACCTACATAGAGCTAAAAATTACAATTCCTGAACATCGCGCATTTGAAATGTTGTAGTTGATATTTAAACCCGAATTACTTCTCCAGCATCTTTAGTCGTCTTTTAAAAAGTCAAAACTAAACTGATATTATGTGAAAATAACCAAAATATGTCACGGCAGTACACGTATCATTCTCTTCCCACGTTGCCCACTCGAGTCATAATTCTGCCAGTGACGATCGACACGGATAGTATTTAATTCATCAACAAAGTAACGGGTGTTACTTAGGAGAAACGACTTGAGTTATCTATGTGAGGAGAAGATTATGTATAGGTTGCATATTCATCCCAAATCGTCTATATATATCATAATTACTAGTTTCCTTACTTATCATTTTGTCCGTTGTAAATAAGATTCTAAAATTACGTTTGACTCATTGGCGCGCGTCAATCGCGATGCATTGTCCGGTTTACCTTTACCTTCATATCGTCAAAATACGGCGACGACTATCTTCAAAATTGTAGTTATATATATATATATATATATTCTTTATTCAGTACAGGTGTGGGCCATCGGCCCTATGTACAACATGGTCCACAGAAAACAATCACAATCATACATGAAGGATGCCTAGCCGGATATTTGATACATGAAATAAGAAGCATGCCAAATTTCGTATGGTATAGTTTCACGTTGAGACGACATGAGTATATTGAACTTAGACATTGTCGGAAATTCATAATATTTAACTGGTATATATCGTTGTCGAAGATATGATAAGTTTCACAAATTAGCAAAAAGTGATACTCTATCTCAACATGACCAGAGTTACAGACCTTACAAAGTCTATCATGTTTTGGAATATCCAAATACCTGCCAATTATAAGGTATACTTACTAGAGAAGAGATTCGTATTGTTTCTCTCAAAACTTTACAATATTTTGTTTGATGATTTGGGGAATATGTTTATTCCATTTTAAATGAGTGGATCACCTTTTCTTTACGGTTCAAATAATTCAAAAAACATTTTCCAAAAAAAACTATCATTGTTATTCATTGACATGAGTAACCAGATTATGTTTTCAAATTCATCAAATCTGTATAAAAGGCTGTCAAGCTATATATATATATAAGCCTGACAAAATGGTGTATTGCATTGGAATTTAGGAATATCCTCACATTTATTTCGTACTGAATGAGGAGATATCATTTCTTACTATCTGCGGTGAACAAGTAGTGAGTATACGGTCACATATATAATGGGTATTCTCTCAAGCTACAATCTAAGCTTATGACGAATCCCTGTTTGAACAAGTATGTTGTAAGACATCTTCAGGTATATTCTCAGGAGGATCCAGCCTACACGTGTAACTTCTTTGACAGACATGTACAAACACATCATGCACAACTCGCGGTACTTCCTATATGTATCTATAGCTAACAACTGTACCGTTATATCCATAAATAGAGAGCCGGATACGCTGATTGGTCGCTGTACCTACCAGTAGCACATCGCGCCTCTATTCACATATAAAATACTACAGGAAATACTCACAAAGGACACACTTGTCACGCATTTATAGTTGCTTTACCTGTTCAATCTATGAGTCCAGTGTTGTTACCAATTTGCTGTGGAAGATAATAATATCTTTTCAGGAAGAACATTTCGAGTGTCATTTTCAATGCTTTTGTAGTAGGCGTGTGGTTTGATGCTTTTGTACTGTCGTAATGCCCCAAATCGGAGAGAGGGGTCAACGAGTTAAAACTTCGAATGTCTATTACCCATATGGTTGAAATCAAAGATTATCCAGGGTTCCGTTTATATAATTTTTATAAAATATTAAAGATGTCCCTATCGACTATTTGTCCATGGACTTGATCTAAGTCTGTATTGCAGTTCAGTAGAACAATTTAGACATTTAGATACATATTTTATCTATTTTTGAGAAATAAAAGCTTGAACCTATATAAAGACACAACGCGGACTTTTAACGTCCGTAATCAGTATATCTACCCAGCTTCGCCCTGTGTTAAGTTTCAAAGTAAATAAAAGAGTGGCCTCATTAATTCTCAACGTACATCCCATATATGCATGTAATGGGGGACTGCCTACCAGTTTCACTTTATAGTGAATTGTCTTCGCTATAAGAACAGTTCGTATCAGCAAAAACATAGACCAAAAACCCTGATATTTATTTTGTTCATGCATCGTAGTCATTCTGAAACACAACTGAGAACACGAACATAGAAAGCAGTAAACGTTCCTAGACGGGAGAGGGTTAATTGTCATCCCGTAACATGGAACCAAAGATGCTATGAGCAGTGAGTAAGGCAGGAAGTCTCCATCTCCATGTGTTATACTTTAAGGTATATATGTATATGTATATGTATATGTATATGTATATGTATGTGTATATGTATATGTATATGTATATGTATGTGTATGTGTATCGGTGTGTGTGTATGTATGTATGGATGTATGTATGTATGTATGTATGTATGTATGTATGTATGTATGTATGCATGCATGCATGTATGTATGTATGCATGTATGTATGTATTGTAGGTAGGTAGGTAGGTAGGTAGGTAGGTAGGTAGGTTAGCTAGGTACAGATATATGTGTATGTAAACAATAACGTATGTGTAGTACATACTTCCTCCTCGATTACTGCTTTAACCATTCGATGTCTTGATGTTCAGTGAAAAAAATGAAGCGTTTCTAATTCATAACACCTATGATTGCACCACTTTCCTAACAACAGTCGCATTTTATCTTGATATGTGCTTGTTTTATGTCCTCATTCCAACGTGAACAAGTGTGAAATGATAATGTACGTTATCATGAAACCTGAAATCCCTAAATAATAATTGAGATTCCGTAACCTATATACTATTAACCTTCAGAATTGAGTGACTGAAACATTCTGAATGCTGACTGTGACAGACGTAACACTGAGTACTGCAGTTTCCAGAGATATCCAAGTCTGTTTGTCTTCAATGATTTTTATGTTATCTTCAATCACTAGAAAAGGAAGTAAGTTCGTTGTATAGAAGGAAGATAAATAAACGTATAAAATAAAAGTAACACATGACATCTAGTTCGCCGTGTTGTTGCTACAAACATGTTGTCCTTAAGGAACACCTTCAAATATATATAATGTATTTCAAATATGGTGATAAGAGCAAAGTGCCTCATTGTACGAGTATATATTATTTCGGTTAAATAGTGACATACAGGTTAAATGTTTGAAAAAACAGCTATAGAAGAATAGATACATGGATTCAATTTGGAGTTTGGATAATTGCTTCAATATATGATTTAAAGAATGCTTATAGAATAACCCGTTTCAGAAATCAATAGAACTTACACATTTAAAAATCCTTTTATACGAGATTTCATGTCTGAACTTTACTCGTATGTATAATATCCATTTGCTTTAATATATTGTTCTTAGAAATGCGAATTTAAAAAAAAAATGATATAAAATCGAAACAGTACACGTAATTCTTCAGTGCATTGCATGTGTTTTCTTTCAATGCGTCTTTATTAAAACATTACAACAGAAGACAAAGATGGAACAAGGAAGTAATTAAAGAGTTGGAGTTTGGGAGGGAGTCAGATTGGAGGGGGGGAGCAGGGGAAGGGGGTATAGGGGAGGTGAGAGGGGGTATGGCGGGGAGATTTGGTGGAAGAGGGGTGGGGGAGGTGGGGTGGTTGGCTGATTGAAGATAGGATAAGGGAGGGGGAGTTGCTGATTAAAGATCAGGGGAGAAGGAAATGGGTAGTCTGTCATCCAGACCCTAGAGCAAAATGTTCAATTGACGACCAACCCAGTCTAGAAAAGTATAGCAAGTCTAGATTACTCAACTCTAGGTCAGAAATTAAGGCACCTTTAGGGCTCCATTTTATATATATATTTGAATTGTTTGTAAAATGGTGTTTTCGTGACAAAAAAAATATTTCTGAGACTAAATGTTAGTCTAAGAAATGGGCATTGCCATAGGAAGCGATCGAGGAAGTAGGAAGTAGGTTTTTAGGTCGCCTCCGAGAGTGTATGACCTTTTAAAACAATACCAATAAAGTTGTATTCTAACATTCAGTCTAACTCTTTTGATTGACAAATATATTTTTGATTAATCAATTGTGTTCCTCATTGCTACACATGTTGAACTGTTTTGTATCGTATTTCGATAAGTCAGTTTGAAATATATGATTGGAAATTCATGAAAACGGCTGGCCTGAAATGAAATACGTACTTATATTAAATTGTTTGTTTATTAAGAAAAGAGCATCGGCATAGCGTTCTTATTTTTCCAGCCACTAGTTTGTCCTACAATGTTAGAACAAATCATAATGTCACAATGGAACTAGGTCGTCATACAAGTGAAAGACGCAGTTTAAAATTTTGATAATATCGTAATCAATAGAAATAGTGGATAATATATGACATGAAACTATTACCACATTGCGTCGTATGTGACATTAAACTATTACCGTAATGTCATGTGTCACATGAAACTATTGTCATATTGTGCCGAACGTGTGTCACATGAAACTATTACCATACTGTATAGTGTATCATGAAACTAGTTTGTTATGTGTCACATGAAACTATTACCGTACTGTATAGTGTATCATGAAACTAGTTTGTTATGTGTCACATGAAACTATTACCATACTGTATAGTGTATCATGACACTAGTTTGTTATGTGTCACATGAAACTATTACCGTACTGTGTCGTGTGTCACATGTAATTGTACCGTGGCATATTTAAAATACATGTAGTATCATACTGTGTTATGTGTCACATGGAACTATTACGATACTGTGTAGTGTATCATGAAACTATTACGATACTGTGTAGTGTTTCAGGTGAAACTATTATCACACTGTGTCGCGTGTCACGTGAAACTATTACCATAGTGTGTCTTGTGTAACATGAAACTATGACCAAAGTGTGTAGTGTGTCACATGAAACTATTACCATATTGTGTAGTGTGTCAAATGAAACTATTACCATAGTGTGTCGTGTGTCACATGAAACTATTACCGTACTGTGTCGTGTGTCACAGGAAACTATTACCATAGTGTGTTGTGTGCCACATGAAACTATTACCACACTGTGGCGTGTGTCACAAGAAACAATAACATAGTGTGTAGTGTGTCACATGAAACTATTACCATACTATGTAGTGTGTCACATGAAATTACCACACTGTGTCGTGTGTCACATGAAAGTATTATCACATTGTGCCGTACGTGTGTCACAATAAACTATTAGTGTTCTGTGTCGTGTGCCACATGAAACTATTACCGTACTGTGTCGTGTGTCACATGAAACTATGACCGTACTGTGTAGTGTGTCACATGAAACTATTACCGTACTGTGTCGTGTGCCACATGAAACTATTACCGTACTGTGTCGTGTGTCACAGGAAACTATTACCATAGTGTGTTGTGTGCCACATGAAACTATTACCATACTATGTAGTGTGTCACATGAAATTACCACACTGTGTCGTGTGTCACATGAAAGTATTATCACATTGTGCCGTACGTGTGTCACATGAAACTATTAGTGTTCTGTGTCGTGTGCCACATGAAACTATTACCGTAGTGTGTAGTGTGTCACATGAAATTATTATCATACTTTGTTGTGTGTCACATGAAATTATTACCGTAGTGTGTCGTGTGTCACAGGAAACTATTACCGTAGTGTGTTGTGTGTCACATGAAACTATTAACATAGTGTGTAGTGTGTCACATGAAACTATTACCGTAGTGTGTAGCGTGGCACAGGAAACTATTACCGTAGTGTGTAGTTTGTCACAGGAAACTATTATCCTACCGTGTTAAATTGTGTGTGAAATCCTGACCTACATTGGACTGACTAATGGGGCTTGGTTTATCTCGGCGGAAGTACAAGATATATGAGTACTTGAAATAGTACTTACTGGTCAGGGTACTTGTGAATATACTTGTTATTGTGTAGAAATCTGATATCGTATACACCCAGAAATACACTCGGAATTTATTTTAAGCTATCAAAAAGACACAAAAAGAGCTTTAAAACTATGGTGAGTGATGGCCTTACTTCAAGAGACTGAAAAGTTAATTGTTTGGCAGTGTCGATGGTCACGTATATAGTCAGTGACTCGCAGGTATCGTTATAGTGACACATATATACATCCGGTTCAATTCATCATAACCTGGGCAGCAGGTGCCCGCTGAGGGAGCGATGTCGATCCATTTAACCTTGCGCTGTTAGGAATGGTATATTAATTACTGACGTGATGTTGATGATATTCAATGGAAAGTTACAGAAGTAGTAGAACCAGCAGTGCAGTAGTAGAAGTAGTAGTAGTAGTAGTGGTGGTGGTAGTAGTGTTGGTGGTAGTAGTAGTAGTAGTGGTGGTGGTAGTAGAAGTAGTAGTAGTAGTAGTAGTAGTAGTAGTAGTAGTAGTAGTGGCAGTAGTAGTAGTAGTAGTAGTAAATGACAGCAGAGTTTGTCATCAGTGAAATGCGTATTGAAAGGTGATTATGATGTTTTCCCTGTATTTACATGTTTGGTGCCACATGTACAATGTTCATGTTACCGTTCACACTGTAAGTTTTGTACGATCCATCAAACTTTACCTGCTTGTATTTCTATTAAGTTTACTTGTTCTTGAAGCATGTGAACAAATACCGTAAAGCGTTTTAAAGATACAATAAATATCCGTAAGGCGATAATGAAAGAAGATATGGAACACTGACAGTGCGATGTGTAAAAAGTATTTCGATAAAGTATGTTATGTTGAACTGACAGTTTAAACATCCCATTCATAATTCCTTCATTTGTATATCAATACAGAGCTAGACGCCGCGGTGATCATAGAAAAGTGTAAAGCGGAAATAATTTAGCTGAAGCTTCTTGCCCGACCAATCAAAACGATGAACAGCAATCACCCAACTTTATAAGTTACTGGAGTAAAGAAAGTAGGACAGAGGACACAACCCTGCCGCACTAGCAGTAGAGGGTGAAACAGCTCGAACAGTCATGGGCAGTTGGTTTGACTGTAGTCGAAAATCGTGACAGGGACAGAAACAGTTGAGCTTGAAATTTCCTCGGTGGTTTTTAGGCGATTCCCAAACATGATCGTTGACGGGGTTGTCAAATCAAAGATTCTAGAACTAGGGGAAAGAGAGAGGTCGATGACTTCGTCACCTGGACAATGTGAGTTGAATATACCATCTGAGCAACGCAACAGTCACGGGTAAGCGACGTTAGAGCGATTTTCTTTAAATTGATATCAATATTAGTGTTATAGATATGATCTGTCAGAGTTTGCCGGATATATGTAAGTGATGTAAACAGCAAGTATTATATACAGTAATAAGTAGATACAGTTGTCGGTTGAATATTCCCATTATTCATGATTAGCGGCCTTGTGGGTAAAAGCTTTCCCATTATCTGAATTTTAATTTAGTATTGAATTACGTTAAATTAAGGCGTTTTTATTGAACATGTGTAATTGCTTTGATATGCACCTTTTGAAAAGTAAAGTCATAATACGGGTGGTCAGTGAATTAACATCATTCAGTCTAAGTCGAATGTACCCGGATTTCAACATGTAAGTGGCAGGTGAGGGTGACTTCAGCATAAGTCAAGGTTAAGGTTGTATATTCGTACACTTTAGTCGCTTTAACATATACTATTATCAAAAAGCTAATTAAAAGTAGTGCAAACGTATATTAAACGAAGCCAAGTGAAATATGTGCACCATGAATAAACATGTCTATTTTATATGGGCGTCAACTATCCATCTCAATGGTATATTGTAAAAGAATCATGTTAAGTTTGTTATAATAATAACAAATGTGTTGCTGAGGGGAAGCTCAAGGTTTTATACATATGGAGACTCAATCTTGAATATCTACAGGAACATACGGTTTTGACATCATTCAAATATTAATAAATATCACAACCTATAATGGCAAACACCAACTAACTGCAATTCATGATATATGAAAGATAAGATTGATTATCAAGTTTATAATATATATATAAAGCGAAAGCGAAACATGTAGGAGGAAATCGGAGTTTGTTATTCTTTTTAAACCAATTTGGATATATACCTACTGTACACTATATATATATATGGGCTAGGATCAGATTTTATCCGGAAATGCAGTGATGTGTTACTGATTTGGTGTGTGTGTTAACCCCTATTGCCAGTTTATATATATAAATATCTCCATTAGGATTTACTGATGTCAAATAATCTGAAAAAACACAAAAGAGAAAGCATATAATGATATAATTCTACAGTGTACATATCATTATCAAATCTTTGAGGGCCATTTAGAAGATGAAAACAAGATTGTGTGGAGAGCAACTACGTTATTGTGAACATACGCGGCGTTTCGGTGTATATAAGCTTATCCTCTCGTCAAGTGGAAAATGATTTATTTTTCCTCCTGTAAAATTTGCGAACTATACAATCGAGTTCAGACACATTATGTTCAAGAGTCGGCTTAATTTGTAATTTCTCAGCCAGTTTTGAGTTTTCCCCAACCATTTCAAAAGAGAAGGAGGTCCAAATTTCCATTTAAAAAAAAAAAATTCTCCCCCAACTTATCCCCCATAGTTATCCCCTGTCAAGAGGGATGCACAGTGCCCGCCCTTGTGTATTTATTCTAATTGTAACGGATTCATGAACCGTATACAAACAGTCGGAGCAGCAGTCACCGTTTGTTATAAGTATTGCCAAATTCAACTTTTGGGATTTTCACAACTGAATTTCACCTCTGTGCCTACATCAGTCGAAACGAAAACTGCTTTATATAGCGTGAATTCTATTCAGGGTACTTCCAAACAAACACACCCAAATTACATAATATTTACAACCTTGATAATACGTGCCTCGCCCAGTACTTCCTTATTTTGGTTTCGCTACGACTTAGTACACGGTAAGATACAAAGCCAAAACAAACATACCAGGCAAATGAATGTAATAATTTGGGCCACACTAATTGAATACATTTAAAATACACAAAATATAAAAATTAGAGATATATGGGGAGGTTTGAAGATGTTTAAGAAATAGATTTCATAATGTGTTTGTTCACTGGGTTATAAACGGTTTGAAAGGTTCAAGTTAAACTGGTATAAATGCCGTATATACTACATATATACTACAGTTTAACTTGAAATTTCAAACCGTTTACACTGGGTGTAATGTGTACGCGAGGACGTTCGTTGTTACTGATTTGTCACGTGACTATTACAGCGATGGACGTGTTATCATCGTCCATGTCAGTGAACAAAAATGAAAATTATTATCAAAATACCGACAATCCTGTAATAATATTGTTATGTTCTTATTGCTAAGGCATACCTTTAGTCTAATACAGTGGGAAGTCTTGTATACACACAGATGTTTTTCTTTTTACACTTGATCACTGCAGTGACGCTGTTTTGAGTCTTCACCTCGTGACTTATTTTGTCTACAAACACCTAAAACAAACGAACAAGTCTGAAATCTAATCATACCTACTAAAAGATGAATGAACCTAGAAATAGACTGCAAAATTTGATAGACCTGCGCCCTGTTGTAACAGAGATTGCCCGAGTTGAATCATTTTTTCAGAAACAATTTTTGTGTACGGATTGTTCAATATAGCTATACGGATCGTTACCGATTGCACCAAACCTGGTGTACGGATTGTGGTGATTGGCGTTTCTTAAACAAAACGACTCTGTTTTGAGTAGAAAGTACCAAAATGTTACATTATCGGTTGAAATGTTTTATTGTACAGATAGTAATATTACACAACACCTTTCTCATATTAGACTACAAAAATGCATCATATTTCGGCGTTACCACTGTCCTGAAGTTAAATAATTGTTCAAAGATGTCATTGCACATACCAAGATTGTCCATCTCCTAAAAAACCTTATCAATTCAAAAGAAATACTTGACTGACAGAACTGGCAATTTCAATATCAATGTGTTCACTTTCCAAAACACAGTGAGGAAACAAAATCAATTGATAAACGTATGTGTCTGATCTACAAATCTTACAACCAACGACTGCAATACAGTCACAAAGATCATGGACATATTATATCATATTTTATATGTAAACTTATTAGTAACAAGCGGTTGTCACAAAGGTGACACGACCCCCCGGCGCAAATTAATACTTCAAAATTGAAAAAATAATGTCAAGATCAGCAGATAATGATAGAATGATAATGATCAGAAACCAATGAACAGTTCTTGTGATGTTAACATGTCGAAAAATGTTCCGCTGTGACCTTGAGAATAATGTAAAGGTCATCAAAATTTAATCAGCCCTTTGTCTTCCATAGAAGAAGCTATGTGTAAGATATTAAGAGAATACAGTCAATAGTTCTTGATATATCCCGCGGACAAGTGTAAAATACGTACGCACGGACGGACGCACGCAGCAGAATACTATATCCCCCGCTTCGCGCTAAACGCGCGGCGGGGGATGATAAAAATATAGGTTATACACTTTAACCATCTATTCCTACTAACAAAAATTGCTTTTACCATTCAAACACACTTTGATTATGAACTGGGATTGTCATCTAATTTACATATCTAATCACTTTGCAACGAATTTCAGTTGTTAAATGACTGTGACTTTCGGACAATCAAACAATTTCAGAAACCACCCATTTAATGGCTTTTGGCTTCTAGAAAAGCTAAGTAAAAATGACCTCGATTACACCAGCCAGCGAGTCTGCAAAATTGAACTAAATATAAAACATAAATCAGAGAGTGTATAGAACTGTCTCAAGTCAATGTATTAGATTGTGAATGCAAGATCAAATTTGTATAGTCACTATGTGAATAAACAGATGTTATATCTTTCTTGCATAATAATTGCACACTTTACCGGTATTGGTTTTGTGTATGAATGTGACGAACGACACGGTACGAAATGGAGAAGATCAATTTTATTTTAAGTTTTGCATTTGTCTTTTTTGTCAAAAGAGAACTCAAAACAGCAACTTGCATATGTAACCTAGCCTTAAATGTAAAATAATACTTTCTCTTCCATTTGGAAATACCCGAGAGCTCATTTTATTGGTTTTGTTATGTTTATTGAAAGCGGAACTGAAGCGAACTGATTTGTTACATCTGCACCTTTAGGTGCATCATACATACCCTTGTAGTGTTCTTTAATGAGACGTTAAGACACATGCACACACGGTAGAGTAACATGGATCTTGGCACGTGAAAGTTTTAGGGGAGACCGGGGCAAAGCGCGCCCCTTAACTTTGCAAGAGATTGTTTTTAAACTATACAATTTTCAGCTGCGTATCTTTAGACCTATATCTGAAGTGCACATTCTTAATGCCTGGACTTGTTGGATCTCAGACAAAATGACTCTGTAAATGCAGTTTGAACAGGAGTAAGTCTGAAATCTACGTGGGTTCTTTTATGAGATAGATAGACTTCACACATATAAATGCAAATATATAAGCGTGTGATATGATGTGATATTCAGACCGTTCTTTGACTTGAAAGTAGATCCACATCAATCACAAACAAAACTGTGGGCCGCGTTTAAATGTTCTAAAAGTTTAGCTTCAGTTTCGAACTCCTTGCAGCATGTCGCACTTGCTACTGTACACTTCGCTTCAGAGCTTGATCGCTTCTTTTTTTGGCGGTTTTTGAGTGGTTGTTGAAAATAGTGGGTCATTAACATAAAAACAAGATGCCTTCCGACAGTGAAATATCCCTGTTCTGCAGAAAGAAACACATTTATAAACTTACCGATAAAAAGGTTTACCTATGCTATTACACGGATCGTATGTGTTTGGATTGATAGCCAGTCATGGTTCCGCACATTTAATAGCTTTCACTTTGTTTCAAAATTAACATGTTCGGATTTATTTAGAAAATAAACCAAATACAATCGGGCACAATCCGAACCCTCGATCAGCACAATCCGTGTACCGTAAATCACATGATCGGTGACATTCCGTACACCGGAACACTCGAGCTATGAAAACACATGATCCAACTTTGACAACAGATTATTAAATATTCACACCATACCATGCCTTGAAATTTCGCCAGGGCTTGCAGTAGTTATTGAAACAAATTTACATTAAATTAATTTTGGATAATATACACATTGCATACTCTTATGATAGGGAAAATGTAAAGCGATTGTCGAAATTCCGACGACATTGACTGACACGCAGTTGCTAAAATGTATGTTTGCAAAAAAATGGTTAGGATTATCTACTATTTGGTTTCACAAGAGGGAGTATAGATATTTACTCATGAAGTAGTCGCTATTTATAAGTTCATAAGTATTCAAACAATATGCATAATGAGCTAAAATTTACAACTTTTTGTGGTCGTATGTCCCGCTCCTCGCATTAAAAGTCACGTGACAAATCAGTAACAACGAACGTCCTCGCGTACACATTACACCCAGTGGTTTATAAGCCAGTGAACAAACACATAATGAAATTTATTTCTTATAAATTCAAACTTAATTTAAGCGATTTCTAATCAGTAAATAAACTTTTGAATATAAAAAATCTCTGCAAAAAGTGTACAGTGCATGATAAAACAAATGTTAAGTATTGTCTTAGATCATGCGCTAAGCTCCGCCCACAATAATACCTCATCACTTATGTGTCACCACGCGCAAAACGTAGTTCACAGGAAATGTGATTAAAGTATTTAATTTTTGGTTCTAAAAAGCTGTTTTAATCAAACTTTCAGATCAGACTACAATTAGAATTCACGTTGTAATGTTCTTAAAAAGTTTAATCAAGAAAAGAGCATGTGATTGAAGTGTAATAATTGCGCAATGATACAGTGATAAAGTAGTACCGCAGGTTATTTTTTGTAAACGTCAGGTTATGAAGGTTATCCTTTTCAGCTGTCAGTCTTGGGTTTATGAGAATGTATACCGGTCACATGGCATTGGTTAATCCAATCAGCAGAGAGCATATCGCTTAAATTTCAAAGTCTGAATTTATAAATATTTCGCATATATGGTAAAATTGTACCAGTGAAGTGTAGGGCAGGGAACTTAAAGTCAGTAAATGTTACACAATAATTGAAAGATATCGCAATATAGTTAAACTAAATGGTCTTTCTGTATAATCTCAAAACGACACCAATGTTGTGTGTCCATAGACAAATGGAAAGTCACTATATACATCGCATTGCTTGTGTTTCTTTCCATCGAAGGAGCGTGTTATGTTAAGGAGAAAACATGACTCCGAGGTCTTCTGCTCTGAGAATAACCTGAAGGGAGGGATAAAGCCCCGAGGGCGTTAGCCCGAGGGGCTATCCCGACCTTGAGGTTATTCTCAGAGCAGAAGACCTAGGAGGAGTGTTTTCTCAAGCTTATAAACCGTCAACTATCAAAATTTACGAGTTATAGTTTCGGACGCTCAAAGGGCCTAATTCCTCGGCTTAGACCATTTTAAAAGCAGAAGACGAAGGAGGAATGTTTTCTTCCTATTTATAAACGTCAAATGTAAAAATTTACATTTTATAATTTTTGATTCCCAAATCGTGTTTTTATAAAGGGTATGTCGCCCTCGGTTGCGTTATATCGAGGCAAAGAAGGTATGACTATAAATGGAGTAATTCAACCACAGGGGCTTGTCTTGTCGAAACTAGCCATTACAACGAATATGAAGTCGACGATCCAGCCCCATATACTATAAAAAAGTAAAGGGATGTAACGGGGTCAACACCCCATGTCCGTTTGAAATTATATTTCAGAATGTTGTCATCATATTATCATTCAATGTTATATATCACGGCAAAGCCAATACATTTGTCTTTAAAACAAGCCATCAAACGTAAAAATCGAACGGATAATAACAAGGATATGATTTTTCAAAGCCAAAAATATTAGCACATTGCTCATGTAAGCCATTTGCCTGGCCCACCAAAATGATAAAATATTCGCTTGAAAAAATTATTATAAAATACTTTATAATATCCTGTCAGCTAATAGTGACCCAGTTACAAAGCCCAGTATTTGGTGCATCAGATCGCGCAAGAATTATAACATGAGGGACATTGTATTTGACATACCAGGGATTTTACATTATATCAAGTGTGTTTCGAAACATCGTTTGTCTAGTAGTCATCCATATTGAATGACCTTGACATTGGTCTATTTTTGGAAACGAAATGATGTCATAGGGCCTCAAATAGCCCTATGACATCATTTCGTTACCAAAAATAGACCAATGCCAAGGTCATTCAATATGGACGTCTCACTATCAAACGATGTTTCGAAACACACTTGAGATCATCTAAAATCTCTGGTACGTCAATTACAGTGCACCCCGTGTTATAATTCTTGCGCGATCTGATGCACCAAATACTGGGCTTTGTAACTGGGTCACTATTAGCTGACAGGATATTATAAAGTATTTTATAATAATTTTTTCAAGCGAATATTTTATCATTTTGGTGGGCCAGGCAAATGGCTTACATGAGCAATGTGCTAATATTTTTGGCTTTGAAAAATCATATCCTTGTTATTATCCGTTCGATTTTTACGTTTGATGGCTTGTTTTAAAGACAAATGTATTGGCTTTGCCGTGATATATAACATTGAATGATAATATGATGACAACATTCTGAAATATAATTTCAAACGGACATGGGGTGTTGACCCCGTTACATCCCTTTACTTTTTTATAGTATATGGGGCTGGATCGTCGACTTCATATTCGTTGTAATGGCTAGTTTCGACAATACAAGCCCCTGTGAATTCAACTCCACTCATCAACTCGGTCTGCATAGCCGAGCGGTCTAAGGCGCCAGTTTAGAGAGCTAAGGGTGCCAGGTTCGAATCCAGCTATTTCAACTTGAAAATTTTTAACTTTGTATAATTTTCGATAATAATTTGCTGCTTGTTGGCTATTGCGTTGCAAGTCTGAAAAATTATTCTAAGTGCATTTCCAGGTCTTACTTTAAACAAAACCTTAGGTTCAGGTCTTACTTTCAAAAGTAAAACCTCATACCGGGTTATTCTCGGAAGTAAGACCTCATAAGAGGTTATTCCAAGAAAAGAAGATACCTACAAAACAACAGACAGAATCCGACCTAGGTTTATAAGCGGTGTTAAAGGTCCATCCATTGTGTTGTTGGGGGTCACATATTCCAAACGTTATAAATGGTGTTACTTTATCGGGAAGTGCCGACTGTTACCGAAAACTACCATTTTGATCTTAGTCAACTTAGTATATTGACGAGATGAAGGTAAAAGTAGTGATTTCTGATCGAAAACCGGACAATGTACCGCGTGTGGCGCGCGCCAATGAGTAAAACGTAATTTTGGTATCTTATTTATAACAGAGAAACTGATATATTTGGGTTGATCATGTTTAATGGGTCATATAACTACTGTGCATGTAAATGGGACGTGTACTTTCGGTTTCTGCACATGCATAATGATGTTACGCGATTTTAATTGGAAACTAGTAATTATGATTTATTTGGCGATTGGGGATGAATATACAAGCTGAGATAGTGTATTTGCAATAAACAACACATATATTGAGTTGGAACGTATTAAAGACAAATAAAATGTTATCAAACTCATTGGATGCACCTTTAACTTTCTACAATACCACAATACCTTACCTATTTCTTTTATAACAAAAGGTTACATTTGAAGTGGAGTTGTATTTAAAGTATTTTGAAAGTAATATCTGTGCGATTATAACTTTCAATCATTAAGTTCAGTTGTTGAACACTGCTATCAGACATTTAACAATAAAAAATGCGAAATTAATTATAAATACATTACCAAACAAGTACGCCTAGATGGATTATTTAATTACACCCTTCAGTTGAAGACGTTAAAGTTGTTTGAAAATATATTAGATAATATTTCTAGAATAAAGTTCTAACAAAAAAAGTTTCTAAAGACATCTTTCAATCTGATAAAATAATTGTCTAACATTAAAAAAATGAAAGTGGCGTTTTGCTGTTCAAATACAAGTGATAGTGTCATTTATTGATTGACATTCTAGAAGTTGGGGTGATGAAGACACATATTTTGGACAAACGGCTTCTTTGGTCTCTGTGGGCGACGTTTCGAAATAGATTTTAATGTCGTTCTGAAGCAAGTATGGGTTATTAATATGAGAAGAAACTTGGAGGAACTCAATATATATGATATATACATGAGTTGTCATCACCTCCGCAGCCCCCCTCCGGATCCGCCAATGAAAAGTTACGTCTTTTATCTCACCTCGTGAAAATATACAGTTTTACTTCACTCTATGAAATTGACATGGTATTGGACGAGAAGTGTAAAATACCCTCTATATATTACTGCAATTGATACCGCAGTGTACTGTTTTACGGCCATTTCAAACTAGTTTATTACTTTAGGGCAATTATATCGGAGTTCATATTTTCCATACGATGCCCGGCAAAATATCACTTTGTCATGGTGACGTAACGTCATGAACAGTGCTTTGACGTCACGTTTCGTCTATGACGGTGCATTCCAAATGCTGCGACGGCGGGATGAAAGGGAATTTTAGTGTATTTTCATTAATTTCATGATTTCGGTAATAAACCGAATAATATGTTCGTGTCTATGTCATACTTTATTTACGACACTCGTGCCTGAATATCGGTATATCACTCGCTCTCGCTCGGGAAATACTAATATTCAGGCACTTGTGTCGAAAATGTAGTATGACATAGACACCCATATGATATCCTCTATAAAAATACCGTTGCAAATAGGACGTCACGATAATGTGCAGTTGTGACGTCACAATGGTACATGACTCGCGGATATCTTAGTTCGTCACACTGTAGAGAGTTTCACTTTTATTGATATAAGACCGTGATAAACATAACACTAAACCTCCTTCCATAATACCATAATACCAATAGTCGTGAATTATTTGGAATCAGGGTATGATATGACCCATGTACACATGAAAGGATCAGTGAACAGAAAACAACATTTGAACAAACTCGTTTGCATTAGATTGAAACAACAGGCCTTTCAAATGTACAATATCTTTATTATGTCGGGTCCTTTGCTAGCTCTGATATAGCTTTTTACAATAAATATCTATATTTTGAATTTCCAATTATCTTATTAAAGAACAACCCTGAATATGTCTAAAATTATGCAATATGTATCTGTACCATACACCTACACACATTATCCATGTTTACAACTCTTCATTTCCCATGATTTGCTTTATTCATAAGGTTATGTATAGAAATGAAACATGAAAATGAAATGGCAATACCATGTCCCTAATATTCTTATCATTTCCACATAATTATCACGTCTCTCTATGTGTAACGGATTTCCCCTCTTCTTACGCATGCAATTGTAACGTTTGGAAATTATCTTTATTCATGTCACACACAGGATTTCTCTACATTCACCTTGTCCGGTTTCTCTGATCACAGGATATGATTACATCGAATTTTTATCAATTTTATTATTGTATTGAAAACCGGACATTTGTAGAATTTGTAGAATAGTTTACGCCTCCCAAAAACATCACTGATCATCATGAGCAATCACATTATATCTGATATTGTTTTATCGTATCCTTGTGTTTAATCATAAAGAGGTTTTGCATGTACATCAGCCCATCGTCAAAGGCAAAATGTATTTATCATCCAAAAATGGCTCCCACAGTAGATATCACTTTTATAAAATCGTCATAATCCGATAACATCATAAATTAATGACGTCACAAAGTTTTGAGAACCCCACTGAAAACCCTACTGACAGTGCTATGACGTCACAATGTTTTAACATAACAATGTTATTATGCAATAATGCTGATGACGTCACAATGCTATGACTCACTGAGATCACTACTGAAGAGGTTGTGTTCATTCTTTTGCTTTTAAAAATGATTTGGCATGACAAATAAAATCTCACCCTCGTCTCTTTTGACATCAAATATATCAACACTGGCAAGTCTCAGATATTTGTAACTTTAATCAACTCATGTTGATATATTTGATATCGGAAGACACTTGGGTGACATTCCCTAAATCAAGCCTGACGATATGCGATAACCATAATCATAACTGTCTTCATATATAAAGGATACTAAACGACCTTCTATTTAATACCATTTTTATTAAACGAGTTAATGATTTTGTATAAAACGAGCGAAAGCGAGTTTGATACCAATCATTCACGAGTTTAATAAAAATGGTATTAAAGAGAAGGAAGTTTAGTATTCTGTTTATTACTCGCCCACCTATAAATCCAGCGAAATAGCCGACATAGCTCTGAAATTATTATTCCCGCAAGTTCGATACCACTGTGACGACGTTGCTCCAATTGTGACGTCATAACCTCGAACTATTCTGACGTCATACGTTCGGCGGTATTACACTAGTTTAATATTGCCGTATAAATATTAAACTGCAGTATCTTACACGGGCGAGTAAAAACATCATTTATCAACCCTCAAAGTAACCAATATTGGGGTTCCATCATATATCAACCCTCGAAGTAACCAATATGGAAGTCTCATCATTTATCAACCCTCAAAGTAACCAATATTGGGGTCTCATCATTTATCAGCTCTCAAAGTAACCAATATTGGGGGTTCCATCATTTATCAACCCTCAAAGTAACCAATATCGGAGCTCCATCATATATCAACCCTCAAAGTAACCAATATTGGGGGCTCCATCATTTATCAACTCTCAAAGTAACCAATATTGGGGGCTCCATCATTTATCAACTCTCAAAGTAACCAATATTGGGGTTCCATCATACATCAACCCTCAAAGTAACCAATATTGTGGGTTTCCATCATTTATCAACTCTCAAAGTAACCAATATTGGGGGCTCCATCATTTATCAATTCTCAAAGTAACCAATATTGGGGTTCCATCATTTATCAACTCTCAAAGTAACCAATATTGGGGGTTCCATCATTTATCAACCCTCGAAGTAACCAATATTGGGGTCCCATCATTTATCAACTCTCAAAGTAACCGATATTGGGGCTTCATCATTTATCAACCCTCAAAGTAACCAATATTGGGGGTTCCTTCATTTATCAACTCTCAAAGTAACCGATATTGGGGTTCCATCATTTATCAACCCTCAAAGTAACCAATATTGGGGGTTCCATCATTTATCAACTCTCAAAGTAACCAATATTGGGGGTTCCATCATTTATCAACCCTCAAAGTAACCAATATGGAGGTCTCATCATTTATCAACTCTCAAAGTAACCAATATTGGGGGTTCCATCATTTATCAACTCTCAAAGTAACCAATATTGGGGATCCATCATTTATCAACCCTCAAAGTAACCAATATTGGGGGTTCCATCATTTATCAACTCTCAAAGTAACCAATATTGGGGGTTCCATCATATATCAACCCTCGAAGTAACAAATATGGAGGTCTCATCATATATCAACCCTCGAAGTAACCAATATGGAGGTCTCATCATTTATCAACCCTCAAAGTAACCAATATTGGGGTCTCATCATTTATCAGCTCTCAAAGTAACCAATATTGGGGGTTCCATCATTTATCAACCCTCAAAGTAACCAATATTGGGGGCTCCGTCATATATCAACCCTCGAAGTAACCAATATGGAGGTCTCATCATTTATCAACCCTCAAAGTAACCAATATTGGGGTCTCATCATTTATCAGCTCTCAAAGTAACCAATATTGGGGGTTCCATCATTTATCAACCCTCAAAGTAACCAATATTGGGGGTTCCGTCATTTATCAACCCTCGAAGTAACCAATATTGGGGGTTCCATCATTTATCAACTCTCAAAGTAACCAATATTGGGGGCTCCGTCATTTATCAACCCTCAAAGTAACCAATATTGGGGGTTCCATCATTTATCAACCCTCAAAGTAACCAATATTGGGGTTCCATCATATATCAACCCTCGAAGTAACCAATATTGGGGTCCCATCATTTATCAACCCTCAAAGTAACCAATATTGGGGGTTCCATCATTTATCAACTCTCAAAGTAACCAATTTTGGGGATTCCATCATTTATCAATTCTCAAAGTAACCAATATTGGGGTTCCATCATTTATCAACTCTCAAAGTAACCAATATTGGGGGTTCCATCATTTATCAGCCCTCAAAGTAACCAATATTGGGGTTCCATCATTTATCAACTCTCAAAGTAACCAATATTGGGGGTTCCATCATTTATCAACCCTCGAAGTAACCAATATGGAGGTCTCATCATTTATCAACCCTCAAAGTAACCAATATTGGGGTCTCATCATTTATCAGCTCTCAAAGTAACCAATATTGGGGGTTCCATCATTTATCAACCCTCAAAGTAACCAATATTGGGGGTTCCGTCATATATCAACCCTCGAAGTAACCAATATGGAGGTCTCATCATTTATCAACCCTCAAAGTAACCAATATTGGGGTCTCATCATTTATCAGCTCTCAAAGTAACCAATATTGGGGGTTCCATCATTTATCAACCCTCAAAGTAACCAATATTGGGGGTTCCGTCATTTATCAACCCTCGAAGTAACCAATATTGGGGGTTCCATCATTTATCAACTCTCAAAGTAACCAATATTGGGGGCTCCGTCATTTATCAACCCTCAAAGTAACCAATATTGGGGGTTCCATCATTTATCAACCCTCAAAGTAACCAATATTGGGGTTCCATCATATATCAACCCTCGAAGTAACCAATATTGGGGTCCCATCATTTATCAACCCTCAAAGTAACCAATATTGGGGGTTCCATCATTTATCAACTCTCAAAGTAACCAATTTTGGGGATTCCATCATTTATCAATTCTCAAAGTAACCAATATTGGGGTTCCATCATTTATCAACTCTCAAAGTAACCAATATTGGGGGTTCCATCATTTATCAGCCCTCAAAGTAACCAATATTGGGGTTCCATCATTTATCAACTCTCAAAGTAACCAATATTGGGGGTTCCATCATTTATCAACCCTCGAAGTAACCAATATGGAGGTCTCATCATTTATCAACTCTCAAAGTAACCAATATTGGGGGTTCCATCATTTATCAACTCTCAAAGTAACCAATATTGGGGGTTCCATCATTTATCAACCCTCAAAGTAACCAATATTGGGGGTTCCATCATTTATCAACTCTCAAAGTAACCAATATTGGGGGTTCCATCATTTATCAAACCTCAAAGTAACCAATATTGGGGTTCCATCATTTATCAACCCTCAAAGTAACCAATATTGGGGGCTCCATCATTTATCAACTCTCAAAGTAACCAATATTGGGGTTCCATCATACATCAACCCTCAAAGTAACCAATATTGGGGGTTCCATCATTTATCAACCCTCGAAGTAACCAATATGGAGGTCTCATCATTTATCAACTCTCAAAGTAACCAATATTGGGGGCTTTATCATTTATCAACTCTCAAAGTAACCAATATTGGGGGTTCCATGATTTATCAACTCTCAGAGTAACCAATATTGGGGTTCCATCATTTATCAACCCTCGAAGTAACCAATATGGAGGTCTCATCATTTATCAACTCTCAAAGTAACCAATATTGGGGGCTTTATCATTTATCAACTCTCAAAGTAACCAATATTGGGGGTTCCATGATTTATCAACTCTCAGAGTAACCAATATTGGGGTTCCATCATTTATCAACCCTCAAAGTAACCAATATGGAGGTCTCATCATTTATCAACCCTCAAAGTAACCAATATTGGGTCCCATCATTTATCAACTCTCAAAGTAACCAATATTGGGGGTTCCATCATTTATCAACCCTCAAAGTAACCAATATTGGGGTTCCATCATATATCAACCCTCGAAGTAACCAATATTGGGGTCCCATCATTTATCAACTCTCAAAGTAACCAATATTGGGGGTTCCATCATTTATCTACTCTCAAAGTAACCAATATTGGGGGTTC
This sequence comes from Gibbula magus, assembly GCA_936450465.1. Taxonomy (NCBI): domain Eukaryota; kingdom Metazoa; phylum Mollusca; class Gastropoda; order Trochida; family Trochidae; genus Gibbula; species Gibbula magus. Next base: position 7,988,160 of record OW388296.1, on the reverse strand, counting down.
CATCATTTATCAACTCTCAAAGTAACCAATATTGGGGGTTCCATCATTTATCAACTCTCAAAGTAACCAATATTGGGGGTTCCATCATTTATCAACCCTCAAAGTAACCAATATTGGGGGCTCCATCATTTATCAACCCTCAAAGTAACCAATATTGGGGGTTTCATCATTTATCAACTCTAAAAGTAACCAATATTGGGGGTTCCATCATTTATCAATTCCCAAAGTAACCAATATTGGGGCTCCATCATTTATCAACTCTCAAAGTAACCAATATTGGGGGCTCCATCATTTTTCAACCCTCGAAGTAACCAATATTGGGGTCCAAACATTTATCAACTCTCAAAGTAACCAATATTGGGGGCTCCATCATTTATCAACTCTCAAAGTAACCGATATTGGGGTTCCATCATTTATCAGCCCTCAAAGTAACCAATATTGGGGGTTCCATCATTTATCAACTCTCAAAGTAACCAATATTTGGGGTTCCATCATTTATCAACCCTCGAAGTAACCAATATGGAGGTCTCATCATTTATCAACCCTCAAAGTAACCGATATTGGGGTTCCATGATTTATCAACTCTCAAAGTAACCAATATTGGGGTCCCATCATTTATCAACTCTCAAAGTAACCAATATTGGGGGTTCCATCATTTATCAACTCTCAAAGTAACCAATATTGGGGGTTCCATCATTTATCAACTCTCAAAGTAACCAACATTGGGGTCCCATCATTTATCAACTCTCAAAGTAACCAATATTTGGGTCCCATCATTTATCAACCCTCAAAATAACCAATATTGGGGTCTCAAAGACAAAGGGTGATATGAAACGATACAATAATTAGAGTTATGATCTTCATAGCATTCATTCGATCCGCGGGCTCATCTCATTTGCTTAATTATCTGCGATATCTTTACCCGCGCCATCGACCACCGCCTCCTATAATTTTGCGAGGCATTTTGACTTCTATCTAACTCGGGACTGGTCTTACTTCTTTTAGGGATAATACTGTAATTTACTGAAGAATATCCATACTTTTTAACCACAATATATGATACCTTCCTTAACAAGGTCATATTTCTTCCGCGTCCTACTCGCAGTCGCGTGTGTGTCTCTCTACAACTGCTTCTAGGTATGTGATCATATTAGGACATGAGGCCATTCATTCTGGTTGACTAATATCCTGCCTCTTACTAAACAACAATACCACGTTTCCCGTTAACTGTCACCAGGCGCCGGTCGGTCTAGGTGACATCTAGAACATGTGGTGTCACTGTTGCCATGATTGAAGATTTCTCGAAACTAAGTTTCAGATGAGACATTAACATTGTATCAATAACTGAATACTTTATGCAAGGTTTCATTATCAGAACTAACTTCGCGGTACATTAACATTAAGTTGAGTTATTTAGCTCAGCAGGCCTGAAAGGCCCGATGGGCTTATGGCATTGCGTCCGGCGCCCTTCCGTCCGTAAACTTTTCACGTTTTCGACTTCTTCTCCAGAACCAATAAATCTAGAGAGCTGAAATTTTATGTGTAGACTCCTTTTGCTAAATTGTAGATTTGGTGACCCTGTGGCCCCAAATAAGGGCCTCACAGGCCACAATCTAAAAACCTATTTTCATCTTCTTCTCCAGAACGAAAAGACATAGAAGGCTGAAAAGTTGTGTGCAGACTCTTTAGTCATTGAGGATTCTAAATTGTAGATTTGGTGACCGTATGACCCCAAATAAGGGCCTCACCGGCCATGACCTAAAAACCTATTTTCGTCCTCTCCTCAAGAACAAAAAGACATAGAATGCTGTAATATTGTGTGCAGACATTTTAGCCAATGAGGATTCTAAATTGTAGATTTGGTGACCCTGTGGCCCCAAATAAGGCCTCACAGGCCATGACCTTAATACCTATTTTCGTCTTCTTCTCAAGAAAGATAGGACCTAGAAGGCTGAAATGTTGTGTGTAGACTCTTTAGTCAATGAAGATTCTAAATTGTAGATTTGGTGACCCTGTGACAGCAAATATGGCCTCACAGGCCATGACCTAAAAACCTATTTCCATCTTCTTCTCAAGAACGAAAAGACCTAGAAGGCTGAAATGTTATGTACAGACCCCTTAGCCAATGGGGATTCCAAGTTGTAGATTCGGTGACCCTGTGACAGCAAATAAGGGCCTCACAGACCATGACCTAAAAACCTATTTTCATCTTCTTCTCTAGAACAGAAAGACCTAGAATGCTGAAATTTTGTGTGCAGACACTTTAGCCAACGTTGAGTTTTAATTTGAGATTTGGTGACCGTATGGCCCCAAATAAGGGCCTCACAGGCCATGACCTCAAAACCTATTTTCGTCTTCTACTCCAGAAAGGAAAGAACTAGAAGGTTGAAAAGTTGTGTGTAGACTCTTTAGTCAATGATGATTCTAAATTGTAGATTTGGTAACCATGTGGCCCCATGTGTGGGCCTCACAGGTCATGCCCGAAAAGCCTAGAGAGAAACCGTAGAGAAAAGATGTATATGGGTGTTACATTTTCCTTGCCTCCCATGTAGAGAAATGCTAGAGATAGCGTGTGTAACTTGAGCCATTGTAACACTCTCCTTCTCTAGACTCCTGCCCCCTCTTCTTCTCCCTCTTTCCCTCCCCATTTCCCCCTGTCTGTCTCTCTTTCTCATCTCATCTCTTCTCTTCATCATTTAATATCATATTGGAAAAGTTTCTACACCATTTGAATTGGAAGAATACCTTCTCTTCAAGATGTTTCAGGAATTGTTATACTTGGACAGCCGAATTCCTCACAATGTACTTTCAAGTCATGTTTTCTTAATGCACTGACACTTAACAATTTTGTTGATCATGTTTGTTTTTCAAGGTCATATGAAGAGATTGTACTCTATAGATCTGGAGAACAATATGTTTCAGTCTCAACAAGAAACAATATATACCCTGGTGAGCTATAGAGCCCATGGCACTATTTTTATACATAAACAGTAAGTTGAGTTATGTATACATGAACATTAAGTTGAGTTATATATATATACATGAACATTAAGTTGAATTATTTATACATGAAACAATATGTTTCAGTCTCAACAAGAAACAATATATACCCTGGTGAGCAATAGAGCCCATGGCACTATTTTTATACATAAACAGTAAGTTGAGTTATGTATACATGAACATTAAGTTGAGTTATATATATATACATGAACATTAAGTTGAATTATTTATACATGAAACAATATGTTTCAGTCTCAACAAGAAACAATATATACCCTGGTGAGCAATAGAGCCCATGGCACTATTTTTATACATAAACAGTAAGTTGAGTTATTTATACATGAACATTAAGTTGAGTTATATATATATACATGAACATTAAGTTGAGTTATGTATACATGTACATACATGAACATTAAGTTGAGTTATGTATACATGAACAAAAATGAACATTAAGTCGAGTTATTAATATGAATATTAAGTTGAGTTATGTATACATGAACATTAAGTTGAATTATTTATACATGAAAATTACGTTGAGTTATGTATACATGAACATTAAGTTGAGTTATGTATACAAGAACATTAAGTTGTTTACTTGAAGGGTCTCCGACAGGACTGCTATTATCAAGTCTATAGGGTCTACGAACTATATAGGGCCTACGAACATATCTATAGAAACCAATCGCCTACAGATATCACCAGGAACCACGTTTGTCGTGCAATGTATTATTTCAAACACTGTATATGATTAAACGATCGTTAATGATGTAATGGGAATAGAGAGGTAGATCATTATATATAGGATATATATTGTCTACACCATTGTGATATGACAAAATCCATTTCCTCCAACCCAGTGGTAATATGCTGATGAACGTTTCATTGCTTCAATGGATGACATTATGTCATACATCTGTTAACGACTACGCGAAAGTATGGATTTAGTTTCAAAATATATCCCACAAGTAAGATTTAAATCCTAAGAAAATAAATAGCAAGAAAAAACACGGACTTAAATAATAAGTCCGTGGAAAAACTAACCGTTATAATGATATTATGGCAAGTTTCGAATCAACACATTCAACATCATTCAAAATCAACTATTAATATCGTTCTCGATAAACACAAATATGTGTATTATCTGTCGCTTGAATCTCATACGCATTCTCAAGTGTATATATATATATATATACCTACTTGAAATAAACAAACTGATTAAAATCATGTGGCTGCAACACCCTCTTCCTTTATATAACAGACGCGTCAGACTATTTTCATCTCGAGTGGTGAATATGCATTTCCTCCTTGGGAGAAGTTTGTAACAGATAAGTATCACATAACTTTATTTTCGGGAGTTGTGGTGCGGGTCATAATTAGGAAACTATATAGCGTGAATGACAAACTGAAGTTTTACTGCACACCATCTTCCTAACATGGATACAAGGGGACGTAAGATGACTAGAGCGGACTTAGACGAGTGGATCGCGTCCTCTCTGTAACGTCGAGAGGTTTAATGTCTGATGCATGGGATATATAAATATAACCTTCAGGTCTGTCGAGTAGTAAGCGGGTATGTACTTCATTTTATTGAATATTTCTTAACATTGTGTTACATTGTACAGCATAGATTGGCATGTGGCTGTACAGCTGATGACAGTGATATGACTATAACGTTTTAAAGGTCGAGTAGAAGGCTATAGAATGGTAATGACACTGTCTATGACTTGCTTCCGTATATGACACTGCAGCTATAGTTACTCATATTTAAACAGGTAGAGTAGAAAACCAGGTAGCCTATATATGACAGGTATTATACTTAACTGACCTTTAATTCAGTATGTTCCATACAAATTAACACACATGCTACAGTATTTGAAATATATATTCATTTATTTGGACACGTGTGTTATAGTTTATAAAGTCTATGTCCTTACATGGACACGTGTGTTATAGTAGGCCTATATAAATTATATGTCCTTACATGGACACGTGTGCTATAGTAGGCCTATATAAAGTCTATGTCCTTACATGGACACGTGTGTTATAGTATATAAAGTCTATGTCCTTACATGGACACGTATGTTATAGTATATAAAGTCTATGTCCTCACATGGACACGTGTGTTATAGTTTATAAAGTCTATGTCCTCACATGGACACGTGTGTTATAGTATATAAAGTCTATGTCCTTACATGGACACGTGTGTTATAGTAGGCCTATATAAATTATATGTCCTTACATGGACACGTGTGTTATAGTATATAAAGTATATGTCCTTACATGGACACGTGTGTTATAATATATAAAGTCTATGTCCTCACATGGACACGTGTGTTATAGTATATAAAGTCTATGTCCTCACATGGACACGTGTGTTATAGTATATAAAGTATATGTCCTTACATGGACACGTGTGTTATAATATATAAAGTCTATGTCCTCACATGGACACGTGTGTTATAGTATATAAAGTCTATGTCCTTACATGGACAAGAATGTTATAGTTTATAAAGTCTATGTCCTTTCATGGACACGTGTGTTATAGTACATAAAGTCTATGTCCTCACATGGACACGTGTGTTATAGTATATAAAATCTATGTCCTCACATGGACACGTGGGTTATAGTATATAAAGTCTATGTCCTTACATGGACACGTGTGTTAAAGTATATAAAGTCTATGTCCTTACATGGACACGTATGTTATAGTTTATAAAGTCTATGTCCTAAAATGGACACGTGTGTTATAATATATAAAGTCTATGTCCTCACATGGACACGTGTGTTATAGTATATAAAGTCTATGTCCTTACATGGACACGTATGTTATAGTATATAAAGTCTATGTCCTCACATGGACACGTGTGTTATAGTTTATAAAGTCTATGTCCTCACATGGACACGTGTGTTATAGTATATAAAGTCTATGTCCTTACATGGACACGTGTGTTATAGTAGGCCTATATAAAGTATATGTCCTTACATGGACACGTGTGTTATAGTATATAAAGTATATGTCCTTACATGGACACGTGTTATAATATATAAAGTCTATGTCCTCACATGGACACGTGTGTTATAGTATATAAAGTCTATGTCCTCACATGGACACGTGTGTTATAGTATATAAAGTATATGTCCTTACATGGACACGTGTGTTATAATATATAAAGTCTATGTCCTCACATGGACACGTGTGTTATAGTATATAAAGTCTATGTCCTTACATGGACAAGAATGTTATAGTTTATAAAGTCTATGTCCTTACATGGACACGTGTGTTATAATATATAAAGTCTATGTCCTCACATGGACACGTGTGTTATAGTATATAAAATCTATGTCCTCACATGGACACGTGTGTTATAGTATATAAAGTCTATGTCCTTACATGGACACGTGTGTTATAGTATATAAAGTCTATGTCCTTACATGGACACGTGTGTTATAGTATATAAAGTCTATGTCCTTACATGGACACGTGTGTTATAGTAGGCCTAATGGTTCCACGGCTCGTGTGTCTTTTGCAACTTCCTTTTCCTCACAGTTGGTTCAACACACTAAGTAAAATCCACTACAAATTCATGAAAATTGGCCATAAGATAGATTGAATACTGACTTTTTACAAAGAAACTGAAAAAAGTGTACCTCACCATCGAAACTGTTGTACTAGGTGGCGCTGACATCTGATGGGGACCCCACAATTTTCATACTTTTCGTCTCTTTCTTACATAATTAGAAATTTATCAAATATGCAATATTTGTTTCTTATTTTGATCTAAATTTAAAGGGTAACAATTATGAAGACAGTATCAATGAAATAAAAGACTTTTTCATGTTTATTAACATTGTTTTAAAACAAAAAGTATACGCGTATGTGTAAATTTTCTTTAAAAATTGAGGAATTCTGGAGGGGAAAAGAGATTTGTAAATTCAAAACCCGCTACAGTGACTCCAAAATTTGAATAAACATAGAATTGTTTATATAGATAAATATAATGAAAGAAAAAAGGGAGGTCACCATCATATTTCTAATAATATTTAATAAAAACCAAGATAATGTCACAATTTGTCCAAAGGGAGATAACTCCAAAGCTTGACTGAGTACTACTTAAAATATCATTTTTCACTTTAAATATATTATAGACAAAAAAGATTGTTTTATCATAAAATAAAGTGTATTTCGATTACAATAAAATGTTTAAACGATCCTATTCTAATAGGTGTATTTAAAACTCCAAAATACATGTTGGACACTCTTACTGAAAATAGCTAGACACGTCTTCATCTGACAACTGACAATGTGCAGAAAAAAGGTGTGTTGAACCCACCACCCCATGGAGGAGAAACATATAGGCCGAAACGTCGTGTATTTTCACAGTAAGAAGTTATTATCAGAAAATCTTGTTTTCTTAACTTCTTGATTCTCGTCGATCTATCCGAGACCATTGACTCCTCATGATTAATTGAAAACATAATATTATTTTATTCATTTAAGAAATGGATTGGGCGCAAGTTATAAAACTTACAGAAGCCCTCTCCACATAAATGACAAATAGTTGACAAGGCTAAAATACATAACAAATGCAGAAGAGAATTTAAAAATCTACAAGTGAAGTAGATTCTGTGTCCAGTATTCATATGACCTACCTCGGATACTTTTTATAGACTTTTATCATCTTACTAATATATGTTTGAACACAATGACGTATATATAAAGAACACAATAAATAGCAAATACGGTATTTAGTCCAGTGCACAGCATCTAGAATCCCCTAGCCGCGTTGTACTGTCGAGAGGCGTGACACTGAATAAGTCTAATGCGGTTCGACAGCAAATATCGTATTACAATTAATTACCTGGGTATCTGAAACATGTAACGAGCAAAGCATAAACAACTTGATTAGTGTAGAAAGAAATAATCGTGCGCCGTATATGAAACTTTTGTCATTTTGTCGTTGTGTCATTTTGCTTACCAATGGACTAGGTATATGTGATGTAACAGTTAATCATACGCTGGGCATGATATATTTGCCCTCATCGAATTTTTGTGTTAATCTTCGTTCAGACTGTTTGCTGATAAAACCGGATCTTCAATTATTACATACAATGAAGTGTCATCAGGAAAAAAACCATATGTTACAATCAAGGTGAACAAGGTCATTGATATATATTAAAAACAACAAAGATCCTAAAACTGATCCTTGTTGGATACCGGCCAAAACTATTGAGATTTGAGTTATACCCGTTTATGACTGCCTTCTAAACTCTCTCAGTTAGATAACTACGAAGCCAATCTATATTGATTATTCCACTAATTCCAAAAGATTGTAGTGTGTTCAAAAGTCATCTATGCCATACTTTATCAAAAGTCTTACTTATTTAACAAAACACTGTTCTTCTCTAAACCACTTGCAATGAAATTACACATATCTAGAAGCTGGTAAGGTGTAAAATCGCCTTGAAGTCCGACTAATTTCATATAGTAGTAAATTCGTATGAACTAAATAATGTGTTTCTTTTATTATCACTTTAAATTTGAGGGCTTGCTAAGCTTGATGAGGGCTTGTAAGATTTTGAGTTAACAAGCCTGTTGGCTTGTTACATTTTAAAACTATTTCATACACTGCGCTGAGGTCATAAAAGGTTAACCTAAAATTACCGCACTACCTCTGATAAACACCGTAACGTTCATTAGAGGAACACGGTAGGGTGGAACACTGGATACTAAAAGCAATATCAAGATAAGATAAGATAAGATAAGATAAGATAAGATAAGATAAGATAAGATAAGATAAGATAAGAAAATATAAGATAAGATAAGATAAGATAAGAAAATATAAGATAAGATAAGATAATGCTTTATTATCCCGAGGGAAATTTACATAACATCAAAGATATATTTATGTTTACTGCCATTGCCATCCAACTAGTAGCAAGTATGTAGGCTTACTCTCTAGCTCTTACACAGGGCTATGCAGCTAGACTTTCTTCGAATGACCAGCACGCGTTGTTAATTGATTTCGCATGCTATTAGGTTATCATATAAATATTATTCTTAAACCATAACAGGGATATTTTTGGTGGAAACAACATTCCAAAGACTATTTCTTATTTGTTCAACATACTAAGAAATGAATTTCATATATGTTTGTATCATGAACCAGGAGAGCAAACATGCATGCACAAAAGGGAATGTCTCCTCGCAGATTTGCTACCACAAGACAAGTTGTTCTCTTCCGCCCATAGTTACCAAGTAGATATATCAACAGAGATACGTTGATATGGTCTCCTAGCATCCATACTTCAATCTGTGAAATATAATAGATACAAATATTAAACACCCTTGAAAAATCATTAACACTTATAAAAAGGACAAATAGGTTAACTTACGTGTGGCGTCTAAATTGAAGACTTATTGACAAATTAAAATGTTCATACATAATAAAAGACATTCGACAATGGCGAGATACATGGAAATATGATAATTGATATTTTTAATAGAATTGATTTGAAAATATTAAAAACCATAGTCAATGAAAAACTGGTGGATTAGTCTAGTCTACCGATCTGTACATCAACAGGAAAGGTAAGATTTGACACCGGCACGAGGATAGGATATATTAGGGGAATCCCCCACTTGCTTTGTCGGGAACAGGTAGTAATATCAAACAGGTATGGCGAATATCCCCCCCCCCCCCCCCCCCCCCCCCCCCCTTATAAAATCCCATAGAAAATACATGAATGCTATCATGATTCCTCCTCAACCCTTGCATTGTAGGCCTATGTTGTGTATTATCACAAAGGGTAATTCTTTTCATGAACAGTTAAAAATATCCATCGCTACCGTGAAACTCAATTCCTTGAATCCGTTTCAGTGGGTCACGACTGAGACGGGTCACAATTCACTGAATGATACGCACAATGATATATAAAGCCATAAAGCCTTGCCCTAGAATGCTTACATGTACAATGAATTGATGTTTATGGATCCATTTCATTTTTTCTAAATAAATTCACACGATAAACCACACTTCGATTACAATGCATGATGCTTGAACGAGAACTAGTACGTAGTGTTTATCTTAGCAATATTTGGGTAGATGTTCACGAGACAGTGAGAGAGCGTGAACCCGGAAGTATAACTCATAAATATGCATGACGTGACGTCACGGGAATCCCCAGCCACTCATATCTGTTCTGGATTTATCGAAGGTCAAGGACGGGTCACAACTCCAGCGACATGGCGCAGAGCAAGTGCCTGTACGAGATTCCCTACCGTGTTACCAGGGAAATCGTCATGTCGATGGATGCAGACAAATCGTGGGAATCTTTAGGTAAGAGAGAAGATATAATCATCTTGTGGGTTTATAAGATTTGCCCTTCAATCGATAATTGCGTGTCACAAATGGAACGTCCGCATGTCGTTGAGCCAATGCCTGAAACTCTGTGTTTTCATTGGCTGAGAGTTATCCCTGCACAGAGGTACTGTTGTTGACAGTTCAAGGGAAGTACATCTCACGACCATCCCAATATAAATGTACAGATCACTAATCACCGACATTCTATATTAAAATTTCATCACTTCACTCTATTGAGAATTAGCTTACTTTCATCACCTTGACAAAGTTTACTTATAACATCAAGTCGTTTTCGCTGTATTTTAACTTAGAAGTTTGCTGGATTCATAGTCAAGTTTGAACATCTTTCATCTACCCCATTTCATGGTAAACAAATCACTTTTTATATTGTATGATATTCTTTTTCACATGGTTTTATTTTATTTTTATGCATGTGTCCTTTATATAGTCTAATTTACAAACCAATTTCTAAATGATCATCATAATCTTTTAATTGATGTTACTTTCTTACAATGATTATTATACTTTTTAGTGGACGAAATTTATGTAGATGTAATGACGTTAGACTTTACCTGGTGATAATAGCTGTCAACTGTACCAGCCTTACCGTAGACACATAAAACTGAAAATATACAGAGGATATTTGATATTTCTGGTCGAATACCATGTATATTTCATCGAGTGAAGTAGAAATGATTATTTTCACGAGTGGCGCAGCCACGAGTGTAAATATATTATTTCTACTTCACGAGATGAAATATACATGGTATTCGACCAGATATGTCAAATGTTCTATTTATTAGATTTAATAAATTATGCATAGTTCTTAAATGACGTTCATTTTATGAATGGAGCACCCATGGTCGTCTTACTTTATCGCGCTCTTCCTATGACGTCATCCTATTGTTACGATGACGTCATACGAACGAAAGCGTTCTTTCACGCAGTAAAATAACATGTTATTTCACTCAGTGAAAATACGGATTTTATTTTAACCGATAAATGCCGTATTTCACCACTGAAAATCTAATAAATGATGAATATCTAGAGCTCTGTGTCACATTCAGTGTACAAACTACTTAGTAGTCTTTACTGGCAGAAATGCTTGGGGTTTGAAAAATCAACCAGCTCTTTTCCGAATTTGACAGGCCGTACATATGTGTACATTTGATTAGTTGAAAATCCCATAATTCAGGCAGGCTTGCTTGCTAAATATTCTTGCAACTGACTCCATCTGAAATTAACCTCAGGAGACAGGTATTTTGAACACTGGTCATATTTGATCTATGTTGGAGTAATCAGGTCCAGAGTGACGTGACAGGAACCATATATGTTGTTTTACTGACGCATCTGGTATTGATTACAGCTGGAGAAATCGGATACAGCTTCGACAAGCTGAGGCACCTGGAACTGGAGTATCACAAGTACGGCGGAAGTCCAACCAAAGCTCTGCTGTGGGACTGGGGCAGTCGGAATGCAACAGTGAACGATCTCTACAACAAACTCAAAGTGCTCAATCGAATTCGAGAAATGAAGATCCTGGAAGATTATGGTAAATAATCAAGTAATAAAATAAATTAAACTTTGAAAATTCAGTTTTGAAATGTTTCACTTTGCTGCTCATTAAACTGGGTACCCAGTAGGGGGATATGATTCTGTGGTTGGCTAGCCCCAGTAGGAACAGTCAGTCAGTTTATTCAGTGTGAGAGGTAGTTCTCACAGCAATCATTATCAGCTGTCGAGTAAAAATGAACAATTATAATAAGCATATTATACTCAAGTATTTTGATAATGTAATAAATGATGGTGTCTTAATTGGAAAAATGGTTCTGGAGTCTTAGCTGTACTTACGGAGGCGTTCATGCTTATTGTCTTTAGTGACCCACTATGTTGACAGCGATACAGGTTTACGACCAGCACAGTCATGTTAGCAGTGAATGGATTCATATTTATCATCCTTGGATTTTCCTCAACAGCTGCAATAAAAAAGAATAACAATATACATAATAAGCTAATGAAATTCGTTAATAATTGGCATTCTCTTTAATTCCTCAACCAGTAATATTTAAGAATAAGTCACATTCTCAAAAATTCCTCAACAGTTTCTGGTTGCAAGGAGGCTAACAACTACCCAAGTGGAAAATCTCTCAACTGGGACAACTCTATGAAAAAAGACAGCTCCGTCCCTACGCTTCCCACTATCAATGTGGATGGTGAGTTGTGTATTGTGATCAACTTTCTGGGTTTCAAATATAGGATCAATTGGCTCCAGTACATCTCGTTCATCCATCTCGTCAACTCGAAACAACACATTGATTGTTAAACTTGATATGTTTATATTAAAGTATTGTAAAATCTATGTCAAATTCTATCAGAAAGTAGTGGAAGATGAGGAAAATTACTTAAAGATCCCGTGTAATGCATTTTTCTAAAAAATGACAGATTATTACCTCTACGTAGACTATGTATGGAAATCAATAGGGCATAACATCGAGACAATATGCACTTGCAATTGATAATTAAGACAATTTTAATATACCCATTTTAACAATGCCGCAATTAGCGGGGTCGTCTGTGACCCGCTCCGTGGAGCCTCATTAATTAATTAATGATGATTATCACTGCCGCTAGATGAATTCATGAGGTGTGTTAAATCGCTAAAATAACATGTTTATGCACTAATTATGTAATTGTCATCTGCAGAATTACCTAGTTGGATATCTAAACATTCGATGTGTGAACAATTTGAGTTGTTTTATTGAAGATTTGTTAGTGAAATTAACAATCAAAATGTTGCGAAATTACATTGAATTATGACTATCGCCAATAATGAGATTACTCCAGTGACGTCGCCGGGGCTAAATTAGGCATTTTTTAAAAAGCTGTGTATCAGTAATTTATGGACTGATTTCACATATTTAAAATCGAGCAATTGTCAAATTGACATCCCATTTTAATGAATCTTAATTTGCCCATATGTCATTACATCTATCCTTCAAGGGTTTTCATTTCATGTTGTAGCAAGCAAACACCTTTAATACAATTTAACCTTACATTGACTTTGTAACCTGATGAAAATTATTGTTTTTTAAATGCAACCCCCGCCGCTATGATTAACGTAATGTTTTCTTTTAGATCTGCCGATGCCGCCGCCTCCACGACGACAGCCCACAGAGGAGACAGACGCCAACCAAATTAATTTCAATCAACCGAAAACGAATGTCACAAAACAAAGAGTCTCGTCAAAAGTTGAATCTATCGTCAAAGATAAACAGTATGATGACAAGAAGATTCCAGGCACAACCCTCAACTCCCTTCAACACACAAGCTGCGACCAGAACCATTCTGGCAGAGTGCCACAGGAATCCGTTTCCATGGTAGCGATTGATACTATGAAAGCCTCAGAAAGCACTGAACCATCTTCTCTCGATCTCTCGACATCGTCGTCTGAGAAATCGGACCCAATGAAAGGTTTTGAGACATTGAAAAGTTACATGAAAACAGAAAATGTGAGTTTAGATGATGCTGTGGCCTTCATGGGAACACCTATCTTCGAGTACAAAGAACTTTATGAAGCGACAGACGGCTTCAGTACAAGTCACAAGCTTGGTGCCGGGGCATTCGGGATCGTGTACAAGGGCAAACTGAGGTGTTCTGTCTGTGCTATCAAGAGGTTGGAAGGGGTGAGCATCTTCTCCTTTTCATGATAAAAGTGACAACAGTAACTCTCTTTTTTCTCTGATTAAAAACGACCCTGTCTTGACCGAGCAATTACTCTGATTAAAAATCACCCCCTTCCAACCTGAGCATTTTACTCTCTGATTTCAGCAAAAGAAGGAAATGAAAGAAGACAACTCGTCCCAGCTACGAAGTGAACTTACAGCGCTGCTCAGGTCAGATGGGATTTTATATATATATATATACATATATATATATATATATATATATATATATAATGTCTTATTTATTTCAAATCAGCAATGAAATGCAAAATTATGTTTTCCTTTTGTTCTGATGTGAACATCTAATTGTTGAATGAGATACTAGTGTATTCAAAATTTGATTTTGTAAGAATAGAAAAGCTTGCTTTAAAAGTTATTATCCACAAGATCCATGAAGAAAGGAATGAGAAGTGTTAAAAGTTGTTTGATCTTCATGTAATAAAGCGAAACTGCAAGCTTTCTTTTATTGGCCACATAGAGAAAATTTACATTGGGAACAAGTACATCAAGTACACAGATAGTTCTTGTTATGAATCTTGTGCATCTGGTCTCGTGTCAAGTCACTTTTGTGACCCTGGTCCCACTGCATGGAAACCTGAGGTGAACACTTAGCCTTAGTGCAGTGTTAAAAATGGCGCTAGGGTTAGCCTTAGTATTAAGGTTGTTTTGTGCAATGGCACCCTGGTCTGTTGAAAAAATTTACAAGCCTTGGGCCTTCCATTTCTTTTTGTTAAAGACAGCTCTTTAACTTTTAAAACATGGAAATATTTTGTTATCTGCAGGTACAGACATGAAAACATTGTGAACCTGTATGGGTACGCGTACGATGGTCCGTCCCTGTGTCTTGTGTACCAGTACATGGTGAATGGGTCCCTGGAGGACAGACTACAGTGCAAGGTGAGTGTCTTGAATTTCATCTTTTATTAGCTCATCAGGCCTGAAAGGCCCGATGGGCTTATGGCATGGCATGGTGTCCGGCGTCCATCCATCCGTCCGTCCGTAAACTTTTCGCTTTTTCGACTTCTTCTCCTGAACCAATGACTCCACAGAGCTGATATTTTATGTAGAGACTCCTTGGCCAATGGGAATTCTAAATTGTAGATTTCGTGACCCCATGACCCCAAATGGGGTCACATCCTTAAAAACCTATTTTCATCTTCTTCTCCAATTCCAAAAGGTCCAGAGAGCTGAAAAGTTGTGTGCAGACTCCTTGGCCAATGGGAATTCTAAATTGTAGATTTCGTGACCCCATGACCCCAAATGGGGTCACAGGGGTCACATCCTTATAAACCTATTTTCATCTTCTGCTCCAGCTCAAAAACGCCTAGAGAGCTGAAAAGTTCTGTGCAGACAGACTCCTTGGCCAATGGGGATTCTAAATTGTAGATTTTGTGACCCTGTGACCCCAATCTAGGTCACGGGTCATGACCAAAAAACCTATTTTCATCTTTATCTCAAGTATGTAAAGCTCTAGAAAGGTGAAATGTTGTGTAGAGACTGTTTGGCCAAAGGTGATTCTAATTGTAGGATTGGTAACCCTGTGACTCCAAATATGGGTCACAGGGGTCATGATCTTAAAACCTAATTTTTGCTTGTTAACAATGTATTACTTGAGATAACTTAGATATTCAACCTTAGATTATAAATCAATGAAATCCTGATGAGCTACAGAGCCCATGGCTCTATTTTTTTACTTCCTGTCCAGCAAAATCTGTTCTGGTAAAGCTCCCTGCTCAAGTTTCTGCCTAAGAGCTGTTGAAACCCTTTTGATTTGATGCCATTTTGGACTATAAGTTTCTATAATAGTATGATGTTCTAAGGGCCAAGAAAAGGTCTATACTGCTGCAGGACAGTAATTGAAGCTTGATGTATCGGGAAGTTGGTATACATATGAACATTTGAAGAGAATGTTTGAGTCATAGAGTGCTGTGTTTAGGGAAACACTTGACTTCCAGTCTAAAAATGGTATACGAGGGATAGTTGTCTGGTGATCCACTAATGGACAGGATCAACATGAGTTTTGCATTATTAAAATAAATCCATCATCAACTCATGGAATTACCCACAGGAGGAGCAGAATGATGTCCAACACTCGAAACATAGAACTACAAAATTCTGCTGCTCCTGCAGATAGTGTCGGTCAAGTGTCGGTCAAGTGTTAATAAAGGATTGACCTTCCTCTTGACCGTCCAGGTCATGTTCTGAAGAGTTGGCTGTAAACAGAGGATAAACTGACAGTCATCACATCGGTCAGTGTGTTGACTGAAGTGTAGGGCTGCAACGATTCACCTAGACAAGTTTGATTCGATTTTTTTATTTTAACAGTTCGATTCGATTCATTTCGATTCGATTTTTTAACACTACAGAAAAAAAACCCCGCCATTTTGATCGTTGCAATGCGGCGTTGCTAAGAGAAATGTATAAGCCACACTGATTGGTTTAAGAATGTTGAAAGGTGAGGATGTAAACCAATCATTGACTACGTTACATATTGTAGACACTGAACTTGATCTCCCGTTCACATGTGACTTGTCATCGCTCGCGAATGCAATTTCACGATCTAGTTGTAAAAAAATTAGGTGACATTTTATGATTTTAGCATGAAAATAATTAATGTGAATCGAATCAAAATTTTGAATCATTAATCGATTTTCGATGTCTTTAGATTGTATCGATTTTCTATACATCGTAGTGAATCGTTGCAGCCCTACTGAAGTGCAATACATTTAATACCGAACAAGCAGTACAGTAGTCTTTTGTGTTATTAATTCTCTTCAAAGTTCAGACCAACAGACTAAGAAAGAAATTTTGCCTAAAACTCCAAGGGACTGATGGTGCTGCTTCTATATCAATGAATTATCATCTTGTTTGTTACTACAGAATGGTACAGCCGCATTGCCCTGGTTTGTGAGGATCAACATCGCACTCGGAGCAGCAAAAGGTCTCAATTTTCTTCATATTTTTGGCTCCAAACCGTTGATCCATGGAGACATCAAGAGGTGAGAGTCATGCGGGCACTTTGTCTGTAAGAGCAAACATCTTTATTGTCTTCGCTGTTCTGGTTTAGCAGTTTTGATAATGACATAATTAAATAACACAAACAAATTAAATTAAAATCTACAAGTTTCTTTTTTAATTCCAGATTCCAGATTAGCACATAGATGCAAAAGATTTGAGAATATTATCAAATTGTTGTTTATTTAAATCACATTTCCCTTTGAAGGAAAAGATCATTATCTAATTACCTATGATACATCTATTTCAGTGCAAACATCCTTCTGGACAAACACATGGAAGCCAAGATTGGTGACCTCGGACAGGCGCAGCACGCAAACAGCGGAGAACTGACCGGAAAGTTTACACATATCACCCAGAAAAACGCCACCACGAAGTTGTACGGGACAAGAGCTTATCTCGCTCCAGAAGTGGAGAGAGGGGGGGCAATGTCTGTTAAATCTGATGTGTTTGCATTCGGTGTGGTGAGTGTGTTTTAATTTCATCAGTTTGATCAAGTTTCTATTCAAGTACTTTCTAGGGAATCACTTCACTTGGAACTGGTAAAGGGAATAATCGCTTGATATGAATGAATTAAACATTTAAAATATTTTAAATAAAGGTTAAATATTTATCAACTTTGTTTTAATTTGCTAATTAAACCACAATCCAAAAGAGAACAAGTTGTAGGAAAAGTCAACATCTTTATTGTAACGAATCGTGTGTAGACACTGATAGTGTCACCAAGCAAATGATCAGTCGTAGAGAAGTTGTTGTCTGTGGGACTCATTCTCTTCTCATTCAAAATGCATCAAAGAAATCCTGACCCATGATTGACAAGATAGGCTTCACTTCTGTAAGGTGCTGCTGGAGGTCTGTAGCGGAATGAAGTCCTTTGACGAGAAGCGAGAGGGGGAGAAGTTCCTGGTGAGTTTACGCTTTTATAAGGGTTCTTATTTTCCTGACGATGCCCTATAAAATACAATAGACCAAAATTGAATACCTGAATTTATTACCTACCAAGGCAATTATATTGAGATATTTTCCTTATGATACCCAAGGGCAAAATTTCACTCTGTTATGGTGGTGCTATGTCATAGGACACAGATGAAATCAATACAGTTGGGGTTTGTTTAAAACAAGGGGAAATTGTTGACCCCAAAAACACTTTAATTAAACATCCTGATACATTAAATGTATAAAATATATAGGGAAGTTTTTAGAAGTTAAATCTATTCTCAAATTTTGAATTTTTTAACAAAAAGCCAAGGTCATGTCAACTCTTGTTTAACACGACTCATTGTCAGGAAAGTGCACTAAATGAAAATAAGAGAACAATGAACCTCTCAAACCAATCACCTGCTGCCCAGTTGAGATATGAGTTGTGTTTGAGCAATATTCCTGATATTCTTAAATAATTCTCGTTAGAATTGGGAGCTAATTTGTACATGATAACTAACAACCGGTTCGTGTAATTCAAATGTGCAGTAATGGTTTGTCATCACATTAAAAATGTGCAGTAATGGTTTGTCATTAAATTAAACAGATCTCAGGTTATTAGAAATTAAAAGATGAACAACATATGTAAAGTTAATGTTATTACAGAGACCATTCTTCCAAGACCTGAAGGACGAAGCAAAGGAGGACGACGAGAAGCTGTGTAAACTGTTCCGAGACAAGCGAGGCGGCGAGGGTCCCAACTCCCTGGTAGTAACGCTCATCTCCGCTGCCGATCTCTGTATCACCGACAAGAAGAAGAATAGGATCGAGATGGAGAAGGTACCGGGACTTGTGTTTGAAATATGGATGTAGTTGGGATATGAAGGAAAACCAAGTTCTATTGATAGTCAACTTCTTTGTTGGAATGAATCAGGAATGTGACGTATCGGTATCGGTACTGTTTCTGTTATCAAGCTGTGATATAACGTGTTTATATGGCAGAAAATAAATTAATGTTATTATGATTTAAAATATTTTCATTGTATTCTAAAATTTGAAAGGTTGAACTCTCCATGAACTGAGAGTAAATACCATTTGTTGTGTCACTCCACTCTCACTCCTTTTCCTTCAAGTAACTCCATTTTGTCTGTGCTTCAGTTGCTCCACCAACTAGAGGACCTAGAGGACAGAGTGAGAGATATACAATGTAAGTGTTTTCTGGTTTATATTCACGAAGCTTAGAGCTTTCAGTAGTCTAGAGATGGATTCCATGTATTTCAGTTATTGTATGTAACACTTTGCAGTCCATTTTGTGGCACAAGGCTTGATAAATGTGATAAATGTTGCACTTTTCAATGCCCCTCAAAGACGTGATTTACCACCCAGAAAACTGACTTTTGTTGGGCTTCAATTTGTCCATATCTTTTAATTCAATATTTCTAACCATTTACCAAAATTCACGTGTAATTCTACTATTGAAGCCACCAGTGTCAAAATTGGCATTATATACATTAGCAGACTTAATGTCTCAGTTAAGTGGCCTTCATCTTATAAATATAAATTTATATACAAACGATACACATCTATATTTCAGCCACATCGATATCTCCCTACGCCAGCAGTTTCTCAGTGCAGTCCCACCACCTCTCCCACATCAGTGGAGATGACTACAGCGCCCCCAATCTTGCCGCCAACACATCACAGAGTCCAGGAAAGACTGTCTTCCCTTCCAAACAGCCTGGACTATCGTCTGTCAGTCACCCAAAAGACACGAGCCCAGGATCTGATGAGCAGCCTCCTAGTCCAGTAGAGTACTACATCGGAAAGGACTTCGAGTCTCTCCCGGAATCTCTGAAGCTGCAGCTCATCGCCGATGCCAGGAAAGAAGGGAAGAACATTGAGATTGATGACATTGCAATGTACAAAGCCTTGAACAAGCAGAGGCAAGCATCTGAATGGACGACAGATTCAGATTCTGATCCAAAGAAGATGCGAGAAATCCAGAAATATAATGAACATTTTGAAAAAGCCTCCACTCGGGAAAAGTCAGACTCTGGAGTGTTGAAATCTGACCCAAAGAAGCTGGCGGTCCTGAAACAGTTTGACACGAACAGGCCGATGACTCCTCAAGAAGATGAATCTGAAGATCAACTGCCAGCAGCAGACCCCGAGAAGATGAGGAGGATCCAAGAATTTGATCGACAGTGGTCCAGTGGCTCCATGCCGTCAGGGCTGCTGTACGGAGATCAGAGCGAGCATCACTCGACTACGGAGCATGGAGGATTTTCATCTGCAACCCAAGGTCTGTCCTCTGGAACTCCTGGAACTTACCAGTTTGCTCCAGGGCAGGGTGGACCTTTAGCTGTAACCTCTGGATCTGGAGGTATATCTACTGGCTTCCATTTTGCTCCAGGGCATGGTCCTGGAGGTCCTTCTTCTGGATACACTGGATTGAACAATTGTGGTCAGGTTGCAGTGGTCCAACAAGGTGTTTGTCAGTTGAATATCTCGGCATCTGTCAATCCAGGCACTCAACATGGTGGTCCTGTTGCAAATGGCATACCGACTGGAGGGCAGGACCAGCACAATGGGAGCTCTCCGTACAACAGTGGAAGCTTCAGTGGTTCCGGTTCATATTTCAGTAACGAGTCTCACCCAACGATAATTGTGAAGAACTTACCTAGTGGTTACAACAGTCACATCCAGGAAGGTTCCGGTCAGTCTGTGGTTGAGTCTCACTCCCCAAGTGCTAGCCCTGGAGGCATGGTGGTGGAAGTGTGTGAAGATACTACTCCAATGGCTAAGCTAAATGCCCAATCAGACTCCTACTCAGTGCCGAGACAACAGACAAGCACCCACACGTCGGAACACATCACCTACGTGTCGGCCAATAAGACAATGCACTCCCTGCCTTCTGAGAATGATACTGACAGAAGCACAGACTCATGCACTGTGACTGATGTGCTGAGGTCAACTAGCTACCCTGGTGAAAGGCGAGCGCTGGATCCGGCAGTGAGACAAAGTGAGGGTTTTCAGTACACAGGGTATTTCGATCAGAAGGTAGGATGTGATTATGTCAATGAACTACAAACAGGTCATGATCAAAATGAGGGCCCAGTTGAAGGTGAAGGTCACGGTATTGAAGGAGGACATTTTGTAGAAGGTGAAGGTCATATTGTTGAAGGTCATATTGAGGAAGGTGAAGGACATGACGAAAATGAATCCTCATCAGATGTGTTGAACAGTGACCCTCAAGATACAATGAAGAATTTCTTTGATAGATACAACTTTGCAAAATTGCAGATGGAAAATGAAAATGAGGAAAATGAGGGTTTAGAAGATGTGAATGGAGGGGAAGATGATGATTCTGTCACCCGCATAAACGTTTAACTTGGCCTGGACCGAAACATTTACTAACTTGAGATGGTATATTGCAATTATTGTGCATTGTTTAAGTGATATTTATTTTCAAAACATTTGATTATATTTATTTTAATATTTATTAGTTAATATATTAAAAAGGGTATTAATGTTTACAAATTAAACAGCCTTCATAAATCATAGTCATTATTTATATATAATGTTAAATATGTACAGTCAGACCTCGTTTGTCCGCACGATTTCAGTGAAAATCGCCTGGAAAGTGAGTTGTGCTGTTGAGTGAATCATCATATGTATAGAAATGCATAGAGTAGACTCTAGATACCAATGTGTGGATGTCCGGGTTTCCGGATGTAAGGGGTCCGAGAAAACGAGTTCTGACTATGTAAATTCAATAAATGTTTCAATTCAAGATAACTTTTAACTCGAGTGATTTGTACAGATATGTTTACAGTTTTTGAACGCATCACTTACTCAGTGTTGAGTTATTTGTTTCAATTTATGTGTTAGTTGTTGATTTCTATGACGAAAAGCCTTAACTTACTTGTTACATTTTAATTTGACCAATATTACATGAATTAAGGGCACAGTATGAAATAAGGCCTGTTTGAGAGCTGTTTATATTTATCCAGACTGGTATCTGTGTAGCTCGTTATGCCTATAAAGCCGGTGGATTATGCCTGGCATCAATTTATCGGGAGTCTTCTCCAGAAGAACACTGTAACCCTGAAGCTGACATTTATGGGAAAGTTTCCTGCACTTAGGGATCTTAGGTAAATCGAGATGACAGTTTGTTTATGAATAAAGTTTTGATACTTGATATAATTTGACAAAATCATAGTTTTGGAAGCGTTTCAGGCTTATTTCATTCAGCTGGTGATTAGGAAATAATGATGTTGTGTTATGGTATTGGACTATTTATTTTTGCTATAGTACAGGCTCTAATCCAGCTTAATATCCTCAATACTTACAGCAGTATCTAGAATAACATGTTTAAGCTTATGATTTCTAGCCTAGATTTTAGGTAAGTCTTTATAAAATCACTTGTAAATTTAGGCTGAGAGAAAAACAGTTTATTGTCATCCCCTCTAGTTAATAATAGTTGTAATAACAACTTGCACTTTAATCTTGAAAAAATCATGGTCAAAGTCGGTTGACCTATGTGAACTTCTACCTGTGAATGTTAAGTCAATGGATAGCTAACATCAGTGATGTAATTGGTTGACTTTTGCAAAGCAAAATAGATCTGTGATGATTTATTTCACATGACACTGAACCTGGTGATAAATGCTTTTTTCGGTATTGTGCTGTGTATTGTTGAGCTTAAAATTGTTTATTTTCTCTACAAAAGTAAAGGTTCATGTCAAAATTTACACTATTTTTTTCCCCCAAAATCAACATTTTTTAAAATTCTAAAATTATGTTATGATAAGTACCTTATTGTGAAATAATTTTTCTGCAGCATGATACCTCTCGTATGATGCTATATGACTTTTTATCATATACCTATCAATAATATGGACCATTTTGCACATACGGTACTTGTTACGGACTTTCGCCCGTATTGCCCACCCGGGCCGCAAATCCATATCAGCCATATCAGCCCTAGGGCCAAAAATCCATATCAGCCGTATTGCCCGGCTAGTAAGCAGGTTTTGCAATCAATTCACGCAAGCCCGCAAAACGTCAATAGACAGAGCCCAGTTTATATTTTAGAGTTACGTCCCTTGTCACCCTTGTCAATGTTGACATTGGCATAATGAGTAGCCTATCGGAGACGATGTTTTGGCATCTCTTGCCGACAGAATTATTGAACTGGTAGGAATTTTAGAAAAGACACCATAACGTTAATTTCAGGGTTACATACATAGAAGGTACATACATAGCTCTGACAGATGTAGTGGAAACGATAGGGAGAACGGAATACCGGTATGTTCTCATAGCTATTTCAGGGTAAGATACGGTTTCATTTGTGGACAGCATGAAAAATGTCAACACCGTGAAGAAAACTGAAGGTGACTTGAAACTCATTTAAACTTATTTCGATTCAGTTGGCGAAGTGAGAAAACATTGAGCCCAAGGTTTTGGACAGTTTGTTAGCACGTTTTTTTCAAAACGTCATATAACACAACAAAACTGAATATGAACCAGATTCGATGAACTCCTTCTAGTCGAGTCTTTGTAGATATTCGAAGCAATATCCTGCTAATACTAAATCACAAGAGAACGGCAACAGATCCAAACAATGATGTTTTCCATTGTTATTGTTTATTTTTTGTTATCAATAAGCTGTTTACTAGTTCAGAGTAGTTCTACAGTATCATTTTCTTCATATGTTTCACAGTCACAGATGTGGTATATGATAAAAAGGTTACGAAATGACAGTTTTCCTTTCGCCGGGAATATCAACCCTCGACTGCCATATCAGCCCTCGGGCCTTCGGCCCTCGGGCTGATATGGCAGTCTCGGGTTGATATGACCGGCGAAAGGAAAACTGTCATGTAATAACCTCTTAGTATCCACTCACCTCTATATCATAGTTAACTTCTAACTAGGGCTTTGCTAAACAGTCTCTTCAAAGATTGTTAGATTGTAAAAAAAAACAAAAAACTATCACGTTTAAAATATATATTTATATGAATCCAAAATATTTTTTTCAAAAGGTGACACAATAATTATTGATGAAATAATTTGTATTATTTTTACATGATTTCTGTCTGTTCTCTGAATGGGAGTACCTAAATGGAGTTTAGTGTCTCTGTTTTGAAGCCAGTATATTGTCAGTCATGTTAGATATGACATCCCTATGTACAGTGAGTATGTAGGATCTCAGAAATATACTGCATGTAAAATGTACATTTCTTTATGGTGCTCGACTGCTCGCAGATTTGTACATAGTGGTTATTTTCTTAATTAGTTCTTACAATGACAAATTAATTGTGACTAATTGTGTAAAACTTGTTTGTGTCAATGGTTGTCCATTTGTGCCAAAATGTCCTTATAGCATGTTTGTATATATATGTATGTATGTATGTGTTTATATGTTTATGTACAGGACCAGTTTCTCTGTGTGCTCCACATGATATATAAGTCTGTGATAGGTAGATATAAATGTATATCTAAATCTCAAATTAATGTACATTTGGTGATGTAGTGTATCTACAGAAATAAATATCTGAAACTGCAATATGTTTAAATTGTTTGCTTACCAGTCTTATTTACATCAAATCAAATGTAACTCTCGTACTTTGCTGCAGAGGTCATGTAAGGTGACCTTTTACTCCAGCCAATCAGCGACAAGGCTAGAAAGCAACCAGACCAACTTAAAGAGTTGATGTTAGAAACACCACATTAAACGCAATATTTAAGTAGGCCAGGTCACCTGACATGACCTATGCAGCTTTTTATGGTGGGTAGTGATCAGACCAACAAACGAGGTACGAGTGTTACGTTCAACCTGATTAAAATGAGATTGGTTTACTTGCTTCATTGGAGATATTTCAAGAACATCCAGTCTAGCTGATTTCACACTTGTGCATGTTCTGCTGTCACTTTCATAAAGAACCGTTAAGAATTCTTCAGTTCATGAGGCCTATAAGGCTAGATGGTCTTGCGGCATGAACAACACATGGACTGTTGCGGCATGAACAACACATGGACTGTTGCGGCATGAACAACACATGGACTGTTGTCCGATGTCCAATAGGGAACCATTTCCCTTTGAATCTACTTGTACCTCGAAAGGTGAAAATTTGTTTGAAAATACTTTGCATCCAAATTTGTTTACATTTGGTCTTGACCTCCCCTCATATATCATCTTGACCTCCCCTCATATATCATCTTGACATCCCCTCATATATCATCATATCATTTGCATGCTATACATTTTGACTTTGAAAGTATTTCAAGGTGCACAAAATGACTCATTACAATCATTTTTTAGGCATTTCACTTCTTTATCTGCCTGGCCCATGGAATTCATTTTTCAAACAAGTCAAATTTCACATCTGTAGCACCAAAAATAAGGAAGGTCCAATGTTAGTTAATATTGCCTGCTGTCTCTCCCAGCACATATCAAGTTTAAAGCTGACCTAGTGTGACACTCCTGTATCAGTGTCCAGGGTTAGTGCTGTCTTGTGTATTGGTTCACAGCTGTGTGTATTGTTGCACTGAGTGATTTATACCATTTACAGTTTTTGTGCTTTTGAACAGCATTTTGACCACATGATGATTCGGTGACTGTCCAAAACACACAAAACATTAAGGGATACTTATGCATTTCCTTCAAGCATTATGATATGATATATTGGTCTTCCACCAAACCCCCCCCCCCCCCCCCCCCCCCAGTCGTCCTCGCTGCCTGAGTTAAGCCTTGCAACATTTCCTTAACTTTTCTGTGGTAGCATAGTGGTGTACTGTACTTCTGAACTTCTTAGTGAGCTCTGATGCACTGAAACAGAAAAGTTAAGGAAATGCAACAATGCTTAACTAAGCTAGTGAAGGAAACTAACGGGAGTCAAATCCCAAGGGAAGTTTAAAGACCACGCGTTCATCAATGCTGATTTGTTAAATAAAACAAAGATCGTTAGTTAGACTCTAAGATTATTAGAGTACATGCACTTATCCCAAAGGCAGGTTATTAAAGGTACACGAAATGACCATAATTCGTTTACTTCGACCATTATAAAAAGACTAAAGTAGTGCTGCAGGAGTAACCTATCATTATAAACAATTAAGCTGCGTAATGTTCGAAAGATACGATACAACACACACCTTGTAATACAGTAGGGATGTAAGCAAGGATGAAAAAGGATGAGATGAATAGTTTTTCTGTAATCGATCCGACAAAAAATGCTCAAAATATTACTAAGTTAGAAATAAAGAAAATCGCCAAAAATTCAAAGATTCACTGATTCGGTTTAAATTATGCACTGCACCTCTCCTAGTGGTGAAGAAGACATGTGCCAAATTTGAAAAGGATGATATGAATAGTTTTTCTATAGTCGATCGGACAAAAAATGTCTTCGGATGGACAGAAGGACGGACGGAATCGTTGGTATTACTATATAGGCCTAGGGGAGACCGGGGCAGGTTCGGCCCCGGGGCACGTTCGTCTTTTCTCTGTAATTGTTGTGAGGTGGTCACTTTAACTTCAGTTGGTGATTCCCAAGCAACCACGTGACCTAACTCATGTACACATAACCAAATGGTGGCGGTTCCACATGTTATTTGCCATCTGTGAAAGAAAAACCGTTTTTCATTCAGTAGAGTAATATTTCCCCCTTCAATTCAGTTTGTTTTTGACAAATATTGCCTGTACTTATGTTTGTGTTCCTCAATGGAGGTGAACCAACATGGCAAGGGGTATATGTAATTATTATGTAATGTGGGTATGGTGGCTGTGTATTATCGCAGAGGTAACATAAAGGGGACATGTGGATCTGGGGCACGTTCGGCCCCTACTGACGGGGCACGTTTGGATACATATATCATAACTGTGATTGATGTTCATTGGGAATTTTGACTCAGTTCTCCTTTGTGCGACTTACAAATATGCATATTTGTTCATGGTACTGTTTTTTAAACATTATTTATTAATAACGAGAAGGGAGCGGTAATTAGTTCACATTTCAGTCGATTGTATAATCAGATCTGTTTCTTTCTTGGGGTACGTTCGTCCCTGCACATCAATTCTTATTTCATAAAATTAATACTGAATCTACATGATAATAAACTATATCTATACAAAGCAATGATATGTCGTCTTTTATCGGAAATATATGAGAACAATCTATATTAAATAGTCAGCTGTTGCCTCTATTTTAACTGATTAGGGCCGAACATGCCCCGTTTTGGCCAAACCTGCCCCTGGGGGTAGCCGAACCTGCCCCGAGGCGGGGTAAGTTCGGCTTTTAACCCCAGTGTCAAGAAAGCATAGTTATGGGAAAAAGTTATAATATTAGCCATTGTGAACAATTACTACAAGACAATTAAGATGTCTCTCAATACGTGTACAAACAAGCGCAAGGATATGTCATTTAGCCAACCCATTACATTTATTTTGGTGAAAAGGGGACGAACCTGCCCCGGTCTCCCCTACCCCTAACCGTTGGTCGCGGGTATAATAATCAACACATTCCCTGGGCCAGTTATGCTGCTACAGTACTAGAAGCAAAAACAGCGAGCTTGGCTATATGATCGATCTCTATAATTCTGGAGAAGTTCCAATGGATCATTACAAAATAAGTTAAGACACAGGTGAAGTTTAGCGCAAATATGTTGCGCAACAGAGATGAACGACAAGTTTTGCCGTTCGCGCATAGGTAAAACTGGTCGTTCATCTCAGTTGCGCAACATAGTTGCGCTAAACTTCACCTGTGGTTAGGATAAAGTTTCATCAAATTAAGACATATATAATTAATATGAATATGTAATTATCAGTGTAGAATCTAAAAAATATGTGTCTCTCCGTCATGTAGAAGCTAGCACCGGATGGTTTCAGAGGTAAAAGTTTATGAACCGACATGGAAAATTTTCAAATTCACAAAATCACTTATAATTCGACACTGCACCTCTCCTACTGGGAAGAAGAAGACTGTTTATTGTAATTGTAATTGATGAATATTTTTCTGCAATAGCTCTGACAAATCTCGATCACAGAAAATGACAAAGTGCATCATACATGCAGAAATTTGTAAAAAATGATTCACATTTGGCGTGAACGACATAAAAAATAGTCAGCAGTGAAGACACCAGTGAAGAACATTTGTGCAAATGTTGAAAAGAATCGGATGAACAGTTTTTCTACAAACGGTCGCATTAAAGGCGCTGTAGCATGTTTTTGCATATTCTCAAATTTGTCATTTATTATCATAGTTTATCGATATACTGTTACATCAGAGGTACATGACCCGATAAGTCGTATCCATAGAAAACGATTATCCGTATTTGAAGAAATAGGTGCGACGTATATAAAGTGACAGTGGTGTGGAACTCTTCAGTGTGAGAGGTAGATTTGCATGTCAACTGCGAGTTTGATATTGACCATTCCATCAGTGTACCATATTTAAAACTCTTCTTTGAGTGCATATAGGAAGGCCTATCGCTACATCAGTCAGATCACTTGAACTACCTTTGAGCGGCCATTTAAGCGTGAACACATTAAAATGGTCGCCCGATGGGAAATTGAGTCGCATGTGGCTTAACCGAACCATGTACATTCGTTTTAATACTGTTTTAATTGATTCGGGAGATTTATTAAGTCATTGGTAACACTTATTTGCCTTTTTTTGAGAGCACTTTATTTCAGTTAGCAGCTACAATCGATGTTGAGACTGCAGGAGAGACCATTAAGGGGCGTTCATCTTCCTTTTAAGATCTCAATAACTTATTAAGGGAGTAGGAAATCATATATATAAATTTGTCAGTCTGATTTCGGAGGGTTAAAGGTTGCAAAACAGTGCATCTACTGGGGCACGAGTATCGTTCGAAGGTTTCCTCGCCAAACTGTCTTGTGGAGAGGGATCTGCAGAACCTGTTCGTATCCCGGTAGATAGGCATTATTTTTAAAATTGTATTTCTCTGAACAAGTTCGAATTTAAATTAGGCTGATAAATTTATAAACTTGGTCAGTGATATAATAATGGCACCAACAAGAGCAGATTACACAATTTACTTACAGTAGGCTAGGTCCACACATCGAGATATAAATAAAATGCTCCCCTTTTAGTAAACCTCTCCCAATCAAATTTCTTTTTGTTTATATTTGTACGTCAAGCTATCAACTTATGTTTTCTCATTACAGATTATGCACTGTGATTTACAATTTTCATAACACACAAGTATACTACTGTTGCTAACAAAATATGTTTGGTCGTCTTAACATATTCATCCACAGGAACACGTGACACCATCAGCTGTGAATGGCCTTTCAACCTAAGTCACATGACTATATGGCGCGAAAAGGCGTATTAATTTGTGTAAGTGAAATCAACATCAAAATCAACAAATGCGTAATCTAGTCACAATAATCTTCAAATGGGTTTAATTTATGATTAAGAAATCGTCCGTTCAATTAATTATTCATCTGAGCGAATTAAATTCACTCACTGTTCGGACTATTTTGATGACCTCGCGGCCTTGAACTCTCACCTCTAGTTCCCGCGCTTTACGATCACTTTGTGTAAATTTTCTGTCAGATAGGAGTTACACATCCAGAGAAGAAATCATGGCAGTAAGTAGAAGTTGTGAAGCATGTCGATAAGTTAGTGGTAAACAATGGAACAATCTTTCTGGAACATGTATCAAAATGTCTGATAACTTGATGCGATGATTTTATTTCCAAGTTCATTCGAGCTAACTTTTGGGAGACAGTTTGTGAACAACACGTGTGTGTTTTTGTGTGGTTATATCCACCAACTATAATCTAGTCATTTTGATTTAATTAACCAATATGCATTGTCTTATAACAGTGTCGTATATTGTAGATGATCGTTCACTCCGAGTGTTACACACTTTCGGCTGAAGTGGAAACTGAGCGAGGTTCTTGTCTTGATTGTTTCCAAAATACGAACAGCTTCTACTTCTATTTTACTTGAAGTAGGGTCGACTAATCGACACCGTATCTTTTTGTATACGATCATCAAGCATCATACCATTTAAAACTAGAAATGTGTATGATGGTAACGTGACAATGTCTTGTTTCAAAAACTAAATGATGTCGAAATTGAGAATGGTTTATGAATGGTTAATTTTTACCGAGAATACATGTTGTGTTGATGTAAATGGACAGTTGGTTGAACATGATGATCTACACTGATTGCTTTTATGAAATTTAGAATGAATTTTTAATCAATCAATTATTCAAAATAAATGGAACAATATATGATCTCTTCAGCTGATCACCATAACATATATGCATTCAAACAAATATTTTTGCTTCATTGTGAATATTCTGCATAAAAGTTCCTTTTGGAACTTGAAACCCTGCAATGAATGATCCAACAATTCAAACTACGATGCAGGTTATATGATAAAGAAAACCACACGTGATGTATATACAGAACAAAGATTAACAAACTCCAAGGGACCAAAGAATTTTATTTTAGTTTGCTTTAAATCCGCTGTTCGCTATTCGTGTTTGGCATAATATATAGGGCTTTTGACAGGACTTCTAAATTTGTTCGCTATATCCGTGTTCAACTGTAGTATATAGTCCTTCATCTGATCACAATTCTCTATTCCCTGCAGGATGAAACTTCCTCCGACCCCTTCTCCACCGCCACCAGTCCCTCCCGGCCGTCCCGCGGTAGACGCAGCAGTCGTGGAGATCCAATCACATCCAGTCCGGGTCGTGACCTTGCTCCATTCGAAGATGAATCTGAACTGAACGGACCAGAGGAGGAAGATGGGGAGGAGTTGTTCGGAGATAACCTGGAGAGGTATGATGACTGTTTTCTCAAGAAGGCTTACCTTTGTTATGGATGCCACCCTGTGAGTGAAAATATCCCATTGAGTCATCTATTTTGTTAGATGCTGTGAACAAATGGCTGTGAATCGCTCTCGATTACTGTTTACTGGAAATCATGTTAGAATTGTAACTGTTGGTTCATTTTCATCAAGTAAAAAATATTTTGAGCGAGACAATGTTAAAGACTTAAAAAAGCTGAAGAAAATAAAATGTCAGTATTTTTAACCTTGTTAACTATTTGTTCACTGGCAGAGACTACCAGGCAATCCCGGCACTCGATCGGTATGACGGGGGACAGATGGATGAGGGAGACTACTCTGACATCTCTGAAACTCAGCGTCAAGCGGCAGAGAGGGAGATTCGTCAAAGAGAGAGGGAAGAGGGAATCTCCGCTGGTCGCATGAGGAGAGGCCTCATATACGGTGTGTAATAATCGAAGAAGTGATATAAATTTGACCATTGTTTTGATAGTGTGACAGTGTTAGTGCTGGTTATCGTTAATTTTTTTCAGATCAGTAATTGCTAGTGCTAGATCGATAATCGATCGATTATAATCGAAAAGACCGTCAATCATTCCTGCTTTCACAGTAAATGCACACACCTACGTTAGCGAGCCAACTTCCGGGTTATTGTCGGCAGTGTCATCATTATTCAATGAAATCTAGTTGTCTGCAGAAATCACTTATCTTTTCGTCTAATTAACATTCTAAGTGACCATTAATTACTACTTATTAATGCTGATTGAAATATCCGACTGGCAGAACATTATAATCTGTTCGTGAAATGCAGCACTTAAATGGTTACGCTAGCGACTAACTTGCCCTCGCAGCGTCTTTGGGTGATCAACAAAGCAATAAAAGTTTTTTGTTTTTTTAAATTTGTCTTGTATTGATGTTGAATTGTGAACACAGATGTTGCAATAAAAAATTATTCTTCAAAGAGTTATAATTAAGACCTATATTTAAAAGTTCAAAAGCATTTATGAAACCGAAAATAGGTTTCTGTCACCTGTCTTATGTTCAGTTCAAGTCACGTGGTCGTTTGCAAATACCAAATTTCAACTAAAGGAATTCCCCCTATCAGCCAATTAGAAAATAGCTAGTCTGTGACGTAGTTTTAAATGACCAATGAGTGTGGCACAATTTTGATCATGAATATTTATTAATGCCCACGGTGCCTGATCGACAAGGAACTTATAAGAAATTGATGTGAGAGGAGTTCGTTTGAAAACGGAATAATCGAAGGACAAACTATAGTTTTCATTCCAAAAAGATTGATAGGTTTAGACATGATACGGCAGATTTTCATTTCATAAACAGACGTTGTTTTAATAATTTATCATATAACTTGTAAGTTTAATTAGGTGGCACCCGCACAATGCAGCGAATGCCGTGTAGCTTTCGAATCAAGCAAAGCCCGGGGTTGATGCTGATTGGTCACCTGAAACGTGCAGTAGAACAGCTCCCGATTTAGAAATAAATAAGCAAACATGCCCAGGGATCGACACTCGCACTAGTCCGCTAGCCCGAGGCTAGTGAAAATTCATAAGGGCTAGTGAAATTTGTTTGTATCACTACAGATTAACATATTTCACTAGCCCGAAGAGCACTTCGGGCTAGTAAAGATTTCCAGCAAGCGTCTACCCCTGCATGCCGACCAGATTAGATATTGTTGAGTGAAAGAAAACACGACTATATACAAGGTAGAATAAAATGTTTTATTGTTAATGCATCACAATAATGATTATTTCCGATTATCGATCTGCAGTTTATTAGTAATCGACAATCGTTTATTTCACTTAGATCGATCGATCAACCAATCCTACGATTAATCGCTCCAGCACTAGACAGTGTAATCCTATTCTGCTGCTGAAAAATTGCAGGCTTCCTTCCTATTCACATTAGTCTCCCGCAGAAATGTCATGCACAACTAATAGCAAATAGTGCAAGGGAGACAACTCTTTGTACACCATTCTCTGCTTTGGTCAGTTGCTGTATCTGAAGCTTTAATCTGGTGATGCTGTTGAAGGTGACAGTTGTCTTT
Organism: Gibbula magus; assembly: GCA_936450465.1. Lineage (NCBI taxonomy): Eukaryota > Metazoa > Mollusca > Gastropoda > Trochida > Trochidae > Gibbula > Gibbula magus. The sequence goes on along the minus strand of OW388296.1, from coordinate 7,955,248 downwards.
TATCCCCCGCAACAATGTGACATAAAGTCTCCTAGGTTTCCTTTTAGGCCTATACATGAAATTGTGATCAAATTGGTTAAGAAGAATGTGCTATTTTACACCCAGAATATACCCTTAAAATCTCTGTTCTAACATTTTCATTTCTGGATGGTCAACTACGAAGTGAGTTAAATGTATAGGCACTTTTCTCTTTAATGTATATTTCACTGTATTAATATAAATAATTTATGTTTCTGTATCTCTAACAGAAGACTCTGACGATGATGAGGACCGGCCGGCCAGGAAGCGACGTATGGCGGAGAGAGCGGCGGAAGGGGACGTGGAGGATGAGGAGGTGGGGACACACCAGCTGGATATTTAGTATATTTGAGTGCTGATAGGAACTTCGAATTGTTGAATGAAAATTGAAAAGTATGAAATCATATATTACATTAGTACAATTAAGTTATAATTTGACATGTTTTCCTGGGGTTAAATATTCATGAATATTTAATAAATAAATATTCTTCAGTCTATTAAGGTTTGTAGCACCTTCCAGAAATTGAACATGGGACTTTACATAATCTGAGAATAAAACTAATGTGAAATTATATCTGGTTGTATTTTGAATGTTTAAAGTATGAAGTAATATTATATTTCAGATGATCGAGAGTATAGAGAACCTTGAAGACATGAAAGGTCACACCGTCCGGGAGTGGGTCACCATGCTGGCTCCCAAAACAGAAATAAAGAACAGATTCAAGAACTTCCTCCGTACATACGTAGATCAGAAGGGCCACAACGTGTACCGAGAGAAGATTAGGCAGATGGTTGAAGGTGTGTTGAGATAAACAAATGATACTACAACTTGACATTGTGGCATTTATTCTATACTTGAGATTTTGTTTAGAAATGGTATCAGACATAACACATGTGGTACTTCCTTGTTATGCTTATACAGCAGCCAGCACAACTTTCCACAGGTGAATGACTTGTAATGCATTTATAATTGATCATTGTTGAATGATTTTGACTTGAGATAGTTGTATAGGACATGAACTCAATATATTGAGATTACTCCTTATCAAAACTTCCATGACGCAACATTATTAGTTGCTGATTAATGCTTGAAATATATTTAGTTTCTAGACTTCCATTTATATAACATGGATTAATGAGACATTGCTACTTAGTGAGACTGAATATATATTAATCAAGTAAAGTCAGTTTCCTGTTTTATAAACAATATTTCTCCTTGCTCCACAGCCAACAAAGCCAGTCTGGTTATTGACTACAACATGTTGGCGTCAGTAGAGCAGGTGCTTGCGTATTTCCTACCCGAGGCACCGGCGGAGATGTTGCTGAACTTTGATGAGGCGGGGCGCGAGGTGGTTTTCAGTATGTACCCCAACTACGAGCGTATCACGAAGGAGATCCGTGTCCGGATCGCAGAACTGCCTCTCATTGAGGATCTGAGGTCTCTCAGGTGGGTCTCACGTTTAACAGGAGGAATTAGTTGTCTTTTACCTGTACAATGTAATTGAGGCTTATGATGCGCATCTGGGTTATTTTAGATGAACGGAAAGGGAATACTCTTGTGTGCAAGTTTATTAATGAATATCCACTAGGTTTGTGTGTTACCTTGTCTCCACAAACTGCTCTGGTTTTGACGTCTCCGTAATCCTTTATTGAGGCGTCTCCACAAACTGCTCTGGTTGTGACGTCTTTGTAATCCTTTATTGAGGTTATGGTTCACATGAATAAATGGAATTAAAAGTGTACTTAAATCATTATCCCAAAATCATTGTCCCATGATGTTATAATTAGGAACCGTTTTCTTCTCTCCCCCTCACAGACAACTGCATTTGAACCAGTTGATCCGAACGAGCGGCGTGGTGACAAGTACGACAGGCATCCTGCCCCAACTTAGCGTGATAAAGTACGACTGTAACAAGTGTAACTTCATTCTGGGACCCTTCTACCAGACGCAGAACCAGGAAGTGAAACCTGGCACCTGTCCGGAGTGTCAGTCCACCGGACCCTTCGAGATCAACATGGAACAGGTGGGTGTTGTTTTCAATTGATCAAGGTTCTAGTGTAGCGGTCAACTAGAGATCAGTTCCAGAGGTTGAAATTAACTCCATCAATGAATATTTATGCATTTCTGAAAGTACTTGTGCAATCAAGTCATCCAAATATATCTTGTATTACATTTTAACTAGGGCTTTGGATTACCAGTCACTTCAATGACTTGAGGTCTTTTTCACTAGCTACAGGTTATTGGACTAGTGTTTGTGCACTTCAGCACTTTATTTCTTTAAAAAAGTTCACTATAGAGTGACCTCCCTTACTTGGAGCGCACATTGTAAATAATTAATGTTGGGCCATGAAACGATGTGTCAAACACTAAAATAAACCAGAAAAACTTGCATTGCGCTTCCTTCAACAGTTGCGGAAGTAAAGGTACCTCCATGTTCTCTCACGAACAATCTGCTTCGCCATTTTAATGTAACGGACACGTTGGAATAATGAGATCCACCCCTTATATTGACAGACTCTGTACAAGAATTACCAGCGCATCACCCTGCAGGAGTCCCCAGGTAAAGTTCCCGCCGGTCGACTCCCCAGATCTAAAGACGCCATACTGCTAGACGACAATGTCGACACCTGCAAACCTGGCGATGAAATTGTACGTATTTTACTTACTAAATAATGACATATATTTAATTAATGCCGAGATCAGATCTTAATACTAATGACTTTACTTATACTGCGCTGAACTCCATGCCACAAAGGGTATGCTCCAAGCACACACATTATTACCCTGGTCTAAGGACAGACATTCTCTTTTCATATCAGTGATTTTGTTTTGAAAAAGTTTATACTTTGGAGATATATTATATTTCTGAAAAAGTGCAAATACAGTGGATCAATCACTTTTACATTTTCAATCGTCCTTTACCCTCTTTGACTCTAATTCTCCAGTTTTCTGTTTGTTTTACAGGAGTTGACAGGTATCTACCATAATAACTATGATGGGTCTCTGAACACTGCTAACGGATTCCCAGTGTTTGCGACCGTCATCCAGGCCAACTTCATCACCAAGAAAGATGACAAGATGGCCGCTGCAGCTCTCACTGACGAGGACATCAAAGCCATTGTCGCCTTGTCTAAAGATGAAAGGATTGGAGAAAGGGTATGTGAACATGTGGCAAAAATGTGTATGTGCTTCTGGGATAAACTATCTTAGAATTGTATTAACTTTAATTGACGTCATACTGTATGAACCTAAGTTGAAGAAGTTTGATTACAGTATCACAGTAACACATTATTTCGGTAACATTTTTTTTAAAAATTTTATTTTCTATTTCCAGATCTTTGCCAGTATTGCCCCATCCATCTACGGCCATGAAGAAATCAAGAGAGCGATCGCCCTGTCCGTATTTGGAGGTGAGCCAAAGAACCCTGGCGGTAAACACAAAGTCCGAGGCGACATCAACATCTTGGCTTGTGGAGATCCCGGGACCGCCAAGTCTCAGTTCCTGAAATACGTAGAGAAGATGGCTCCGAGAGTTGTGTTTGCAACCGGTCAGGGTGCCTCCGCTGTTGGTTTGACCGCTTATGTCCAGAGAAACCCTGTGTCCAAGGAGTGGACACTTGAAGCAGGTGCCCTCGTGCTTGCTGACAAGGGGATCTGTCTCATTGACGAGTTCGATAAGGTGTGTTTAGCTGTTTAATTCTCGTTCAGTGGCAATTTTACAAGGCCAATCCTCGTTCAGTGACAATTTTACAAGGCCAATCATAGGGTTGCAAGTCTTTAAAATTTTCATTTAACTTCATGCTAGTTTTCTCATTTTCACTGTTAACTGGACTGAAGACCTAAAAACATTTCAAGGAGGTCTTGGCAGCAAAAAGTAAGCAAGGAGCGTATATAGAATTAGATTGCTGAATTTACAACTCAAAATTACAGGGAGCAAATTTAAAAAATTGACTGTTGTATTGAGTCCTCGGACTGAATTTGAATTGCCTCCCTTTGGTCATACATGTAGTTACAAGTAGGATGTTTTGAAAATAATCTGTAGTCCGGTGAAAGTTGTCTCCCTTCACTCATTGACTATACAGTTGTGGATATCAGTGCTCCAGATAAGCTGCGTATTTTACGCACTTAAATTGTTAAAAACGTATTTAAAGAAAAAAATGGGAGTACAGATACGCAGGCATTTTCTTTAAAACTCAATACAATCATAATATATATCGTACTGTACGCAATAGTTTGGAAACACTAGCGTATTTAAACATAAACTTGCCACGATTTGATATCAAAGCTCTACATTAGTGTTTGACATGTATAAACCGATGCCTCTGTTGTTTTAGATTAAGGGGAATCTGAACAATAAATCTCATAAAACTACAACAGTATTTGTTTGTGTAAAACGAAGCCCCCTCCATAATGTTAGTCGTTTACTATCACCATGGAAGTTATCAAAATGGCACTGTCCAAGTCAGTGGTCATAAATCTTTCTTTTTGTAACAATTTGTTACAAGCTAAGAAAACAACATTAATTTAATTTTAGACAATTGTTTTGTCAAATTGTCGTGCAAACGTGAAAGAATGAAAATAAGTCATGATGACTACCTTAGTTATTCTGTGAAATGACAACAGATACAATTATTTCATTTTCTCTTTCAAAATGACATGACAAAAAATATTGAAAAAATTGAAGAAGTACATTAATTGATTTCAACATCTTCAATACATGTAAGATATATGTTCAACAGTAAGAATAACATCATATACAATCTTGAGTGTAGTGTAATCCCATTTTTTAAAAAATTAAATACCCAATTGTCAGAAATCGGAGGAGTACCATTTTACTGAATATGCAATCAAAATCAAATTTACTCAATGGTAACAAAAACAAGGGGTAAATACCCAATAGGTCTCAAAATTATCTGGAGCACTGGGATATTATATAATTTAAGATGTTCAATAAATAAAACTAGACTCAAGTAGCTGGATTAATTGGATACCATTCCTAGTTGTCATGCTTAGGATTCTTAGCAAATTATCAAGGGTAATAATCTAAGATTGGCTTTTGACTTTCCAGACATTGCTGCATTAGCAGCTTGATAACAAACTGTTCAGATTTCACAATTATTTAATCACTTGCAGATGAACGACGCAGACAGGACAAGTATTCACGAGGCGATGGAACAACAAAGTATCTCCATCTCAAAGGCAGGAATCGTCACGTCACTACAGGCCAGGTGTACCATCATTGCAGCTGCTAACCCTATCGGCGGCAGATATGACCCTTCTCTCACATTCTCGGAAAACGTAAGCATTTTGTTTATACCTGTGATATTATTTATGCCCCAAATCAGGATTGGACTATATATCTAATAGCAAAACCACAAGTCATTTTCTAAGATCACGCAGCTAGACTATTATCACTTGAATAACATTGCTAATTTATATTCAGGAAACAACAGATGTTTCTTCATTGAAAATGTTATGTTTTAAATGTGTCCATGTAAGAAAAGTTTCATCGTGGACTAAACATTAATCACTTTATTTCTTTGTTTTCTTCCAGGTTGATCTGACCGAGCCCATCTTGTCCAGGTTCGACATCCTCTGCGTGGTCCGTGATACCGTCGACCCAGTTCAGGTGAGGGAGCCACGTATTTCATCCTAATTATTCATCGACCTTAAAGTATCTAGCTGAAATTTTCTGGATCCATAATAATTCGCCATCAGTTTTATCAAACTGACACTTCATCTAATGAATTGGTTTGGTCACAAGCTGTTCAAATGGCCAACAAATGGTAATCACAGCAAATCAATAAGGAATAATCTGTAATTGGCCACTGGCAAAAGCTGGTACAGAATTAATATAAGTTGCACACATCATTAAGATTGTCTGTTGATGTATTTCAGGACGAGTGTTTAGCGAGGTTTGTCACTAGCAGTCATATGAAACATCACCCCAACGCAACCGAGCAGACAGAAAACCTACTGGTGAGTGTTTCATTCTCAAGCAGTTGTCTCCCTTGGTTCATTTCTGTATATTATGCTTCTCTTCATGATTTCAGAGATCTATTCAAAGAACATTTTGGGGGGAAAATCGACTGATGCATTGAATTTATAATTTGAAGATTATAACAATAAATTTGCAATTCAGTTTCAATTGTAAAGAGGATGATTTAACTCAAATTTTACAACACAGCTGAACGTTATTTGAAAAGATACTCACATTAAAACCTTAAATAAAAAGTTAAATGATGTTTTCCCGACACAGGAGATTCTGAACACCACTGGAATCGATCCGATCCCCCAGGATCTGCTGAAGAAGTATGTGATCTACGCCAAGGAGAAGGTGCACCCCAAACTACACCAGATGGATCAGGACAAGGTCTCCAAGATGTACGCAGATCTCAGGAGGGAGTCCATGGTGAGAAAACTATTTTGATTTGATCTTTTTTCTCACATAACATTACCCCCCAAAAAGAAAACAGGAAAAATTAATTTTGAAGGAGTTTACTAAACATTTGATACAATGCTGTTTATTAATCAACATAGATTTGTTTCCATAAACTGAAATGAGAATCTTACATTGGAAATTACATTGTAATGATGAATGGTTTTAGTTTTTATAGATATGGAAAATATAACTGAACTCCTTGTGCAAATACAAATTGAAAAATAACTAGAATATACTATCCAAAATTATTATAAAAAGTGCTACAAATTGGTTGCTCTATTCAGACTTGCAATCTTATTTCTGATCAAGGTCATTTTAGAGGAATATGATTTATAGAGTCAATGCTTTAGACTAAAGAAATGATGCTAAATATTTAAATCTGTTGAGAGATTTTCATTAGGATGCAAAAAGTAACTCTTGGATTGTAATTTTCTCCGCAGGCTACAGGCAGCATTCCAATCACTGTGCGTCACATCGAGTCAATGATTCGTATGGCGGAGGCTCATGCACGGATGAATTTGCGTGACTACGTCAACGACGATGATGTCAACATGGCGATCCGTATCATGCTGGAGAGTTTCATCAGTACACAGAAGTTCAGCGTCATGAGGAGTATGAGAAAGGTAGAAGTCATACCGTCTTTCTTTTCATGATGGACAAAATTGTCGGTGGAAAGTTCATGATTGCAAGGGCTTGAGCAAAACATTGCTGTCGTTATCAAATATCCATGAAACTTCTTTAATCATGCCAACTGAAAAAATGCCTCTAAGAAATCATTTCTTGCAAGACCTATAAAGTTAAGAATTTGAAGCAAATGATGGTCATTAGCAAAAACATATTTGTGTATCATACATACATGTATGTGAAAAAGTAAATGTAATGTTATTTTGAGAAACAAATCCTTGATCCAGTGTTAAATTATTAAGTTGGAAAAATGTAATTGACAATCTTCTTCATCACAGCAAAATATTTTGAATATTTTTTAATGCTTGGTTTAATTGATATCATCTATTTAATCAAACAATATCCTTCACAATCTCTTACAGACATTTGGCCGATACTTGTCATTCCGCAAGGACAACAACGAGCTTCTATTGTTTATCCTCAAACAACTTGCTCAAGATCAGATGACCTTCCAGCGGAATCGTTACGGCATGGACCAGGACTCAATCGAGATCTCGGAGAAAGATCTAGCAGACAAGGTGCGTAGTTCAATGGCGTTATGTAGTGGAATAGTATCCCTTTTAGCTTAGTCCTGAATTTTGATGGATGTAATTTATCTCCTCACTAGTGGTTTTGAAAGCTTGTAAATTTAAAACTTTGAGGACAATTAAGAAAGAAAGATACTTCTGGACTGGTTTAATGTTTTAACGATATATTTTTATCAAATATCATGTTTTACTTCAAATTAGAACTGTTTTATCATGTCTCCTACTGTTTTCCAGGCTCGACAGATTAACATCCACAATCTGACCTCGTTCTACGACAGCGACTTGTTCAGGATGAATCACTTCGCACACGATACCAAGAGAAAGATCATTCTCCAGAGCTTCTAGATTTAAACTAAACAACCAACTTGAAAATGGAAAGAAATTCATTAAAGCGATGGATTATTTGAAAATGGAAAGAAATTCAATAAAGTGATGGACTGCTATGAAAGCTACCACTTTGAATCTGGAAAAACAATTTCATTGAAACAATGGAGGACGTGGTGCATAGAGACCAACAAGATCTGAATATGTTGCCGGTCCGTGCATACCAAGAAGATTCAATTTCAAGGACCATGTTTGTTACCTTTTATAACTTCACTTTATGCCATAAGATCTTGATTAGAACCCCTCGCTATGTGACCTATGGGTGCTCCGTGTGGAGGTTCTTCTTACTCCTCCTGTGGTAAATGGGGGAGCATCAATGATATTATGTGAAATGTTGCGTCATAGTGCTGTAGTTCTTATCCCTTACATGTTAAGTCTGTTACTGTAATGTTCAAATCTTAGGAAATGCAGCTTTTGATGTACATAGTGTTGATCTGATGTTCCAGAACACCTCTTCTACCATGTCAAGTTTATTTCTTTCTTTACTGTCCAAGAAAATATGAATCATGAATTAAATTCAAAGTTTAAAATTATCATTAATCGAATCATGTTTTTCAGTATGTTTACTGAAGTGTATATTGTTGTAGATACCTAAGGTTTGATTCTGTCTGTACGGTTTGTGATGTATATAGATTATCTGATGTAAAGTGTACAGGTCAACCGTTGTGCTACTGGTTGTCTATTGGAGGATGAAATGTCTGTTCATTTGTAAATAATTGAATAAACTTCATGAATTGTAAAGTGGTTTTGTATTAAAATTGGCGATACCTGGATGGACACTTTGTATGTCAGGACATAATTAAATGCAGCAAAGTGATTCACACTTACGGAACAATCTCTTTGCCAATGGCGCAGGTTAGCATTCGACTACGGATCTGAAGGTCCGGGGTTCAATTCCGCCATGAAAACTGTTCTACTACATGCAGTAAGATTTGGGTGCAATGCTTCAGTTAATTTTAGCACAGTATCACCCAAAACGAAAAACGAAAAAAATGAATTTTCCCCCCAAATTTAATCATAATTTATTTTTTAAATTCTCTGATTCTTACAAATCATTTGTCAAACTGTTGGACATTCTAAGCTGAACATTTTTCATCATATATATGATATTCTATCTTTAACGGTTGAGGCTAGAGAGGTCTTCATAACTAAAATAAAAGTGGCAAATTGACAAATATTTTTTTTCTATCTGGCTGTCAGATAGAAGTCGGGTCAATAGAAGGAAAATACCCCCTCAACCACCAAAATGTTGATACAAAAGGTTTCTCAACTGATTCTGGTAAGGTTTAGTGTAATTAATAACATACTAAAAGTTAACCAAAATAGAACCCCCGGAAAGGTGTTTTTTCAAGATGGCGTTCAAGATGGCCGCCGTCGCCTCTTTATCATTATTCTGTACCCATCAACTCAAATGTGATGATCTTGGTGTCTATCCCCAGGTTTGTGGGGGCAACGAACACACTAAGATCATAACAAATGGTGTTTGTCTCTTATGGAACACAAAAATCCAATATGGTGTCAAAAATGGCCACTGATACCTCCAGATGACCATTTGAACTATTCACTTAAATTTGATGATCTAAATGTCTATTTCAAAGTTGTTTGGGGCAAGGAACACATTAGGACCATGAATAATATGTATATTAAGTATATCTTACCTGGTCCAACATGGCACTACCATTTAACCTACGTTTCAGTCTTAATTTGATTACATTTTGGTCTAGATCTATCCTCTGGTTTTGGGGGACAAGAAACACATTCTAACCATTTTAACGGTGAATGCCTGCAAATGCATTTCCCACACTGGTTGTGCTTTGCACCCACATTTCGCCAGTTCTCTGCAAGACCTGGACTCCTCTGGAGTATTCACCCATAGTTCATACCAATGTTGTTCCTTTTGGTACCATCCAAAAAGGATTTTTCTCTGCAAATATTTATACACTCTTTGTCCAAACACTTGCTTGGAAGATGGTCCTATTTGTGTGCAGAATAAGAAATGATGGAAACAAATGCTTCAGTTCCATGTGCTTCCCTTGGCAGAATAAGTCTGGTTTACCATCGTTCACTCTGGTAAGTGAGTAATGTGGTCATACATGATGCACACAAATCTTTCTATGAGAGCAAACTGTTCCCCATCTCTGTCAATCGGCTTGTAGGGAATCCTGCTTTTGAAAATAAAAGTTTCTGCTATCTCTGGATAGGATACCTTTGATAGGCTTGCCAAGTCTTTCCTCTACCAGTACACTGGAAGTTATGTCACGTCCTGTAAATGCATGGAGAAAAGAAAGAGCTAATGTCTCCAAACTCCTGATGAACGGCATTCATATACTGTATAGTTCCTGCCGTTACCAATGGACAACCAAACGTTTTATATTTGGTTGATTTGTTTCAGTTCAGATAATATGTATCCACTTTGCTGACAGGAATGCGCTTTAATTAAAGCATCTTTGGAGAACTAGTCTGGTGTTAGCATCCTTTTAATCTGACAAAATTATTGATTCACGGCCATAATTGGCAAACACTGTTCTTCCTAATGTAACGTACTTCTTTACCTGCCTCAAATGTGCTTGTTTTGACACTATCTGTTAGTACTAGTTCTTGTTTGCTCTTTGAGGTTTTGGGAAACATTTGGAAATTCTGTGGTAGTTTGTTTTGTTTGGACACATTGCGTCTTGACCCTTTGTCTCTTCTGTCTCTGGTTGCAGACTTGAGACTTCTTTCCTGTACCGGTCTCATATAATGTCTATCCTTGTCAGGTCAGGTAGTTGCCTTGCTACTAAGGTTAGAAATGTGAGATTACTGTACTCTCCAAAGGATGACATGTGTACATTACCTCTTGGCACTGAGTGTCAAATCAGCTATTCGGAATTGGCATGCGATGAACATTTGGGTGAATAGGTTGTCATTATCTTTGAAAATTAATGAATTGTTACTTTTCCTTGGTCTTCACTTTACTGTCTGGTCTCTTGAAAGGAAGTGCATGCTCTTAGACCTGCTTTGGTGTGGTAAGACAACATTTTCGTGGAAAATTTCAAATGTACTGTACCAGACCATTACCTACATGCATAGATTCCCCAGAACTTCACTTTATAAATACTGTATAGTTTATACACAACAACATAACATTACCGATTACATCTTTTCAGAACAAATTTAGGCTTTTTAGCTCATCAGGCCTGAAAGGCCAGATGGGCTTATGGCATGGCATGGCATGGTGTCCGGCGTCCGTCCATCCGTCTGTCCGTCCATCCGTAAACTTTTCGCTTTTTCGACTTCTTCTCCTGAACCAATGACTCCACAGAGCTGAAATTTTATGTGCAGACTCCTTGGCCAATGGGGATTCTAAATTGTAGATTTCATGACCCCATGACCCCAAATGGGGTCACAGGGGTCACATCCATAAAAACCTATTTTCATCTTCTTCTCCAGTTCCAAAAGGTCTAGAGAGCTGAAAAGTTGTGTGCAGACTCCTTTGCCCATGGGGATTCTAAATTGTAGATTTCGTGACCCCATGACCCCAAATGGGGTCACAGGGGTCACATCCTTAAAAACCTATTTTCATCTTCTCCAGTTCCAAAAGGTCTAGAGAGCTGAAACATTGTGTGCAGACTCCTTGGCCCATGGGGATTCTAAATTGTAGATCTCGTGACCCCATGACCCCAAATGGGGTCACAGGGGTCACATCCTTAGAAACCTATTTTCATCTTCTTCTCCAGTTTCAAAAGGTCTGGAGAGCTGAAAAGTTGTGTGCAGCCCTCTTTGGCTAATGGGGATTCTAAATTGTAGATTTCGTGACCCCATGACCCCAATTGGGGTCACAGGGGTCACAACCTTAAAAACCTTTTTTCATCTTTTTCTCAAGTTCCAAAAGGTCTAGAGAGCTGGCAATTTGTGTGCAGACTCCTTGGGTAATGAGGATTCTAAATTGTAGATTTCGTGACCCTGTGACCTCAAATGGGGTCTCAGGGGTCACATCTTTAAAAACCTATTATCATCTTCTTCTCAAGTTCCAAAAGGTCTAGAGAGCTGAACAGTTGTGTGCAGACTCCTTGGCCAATGGGGATTCTAAATTGTAGATTGTGTGACCCCATGGCCCCAATTGGGGTCACAGGGGTCACAACTTTAAGAACCTATGTTCATATTCTTTTGTCTAGAAAGCTGAAATGTTGTGTGCAGAGTCCTTTGACAATAGGAATTCTCAATTGTAGATTTGGTGAATCTGTGACCCCAATCTAGGTCACAGGGGTCATTATCTAAGATCTTTTGCTTGTAAACAATGTATTACTTGAGATAACTTAAATATTTAACCTTAGATATTACATAAATGAAATCCTGATGAGCTACAGAGCCCATGGCTCTATATTTACTTATTAGTATATTGTATAATGTCGAGCCGTGAAAGAGGTGCATGTATTCATTAAATACATTCCTGACATTTGTGTAAGGATTTATTATGCTGAATGAATGTAAATATCATCCTTGGTAAGGAGCCACAAACCTGAAAGCTGAATCTTAAATTAAGTCTAAAGACGGTGACCTAGTAAACCGGCCATGGCAAGATCTACGCACTATTATGACGACAACACACTGTTGGTAAATAATTGATTACGGTGATTAATATACACTTCCTTTTCCGAACACATCAAGTTGTTTGGAGCAGGAGAATTAAAAAAAAGTAATTAAATTTGGGGAGAATATTCATTTTTTTCACTTTTTCCCAAAAAAATAAAAAAAGATAAGAAAATGTTGCGAGGCCTCTCGATCTGTATGTGACTATATGGGTATCAGCTACAATCGTGCCAAATTTCATGCTTGCATCACGAGGTGCACAATTAAGTTGAAAAAATGCACTTACCCGCTTGGCTAAATCGCGCCTGAGGCTCGACAACTCTGCTGAGCCTGTATGGTTTAGGTTCAGCATCATGGTTCTGGTTCGCAGGTTTCGCGGCAATGGATAGCCACTACGGCTATCTCCCTGCAATAATATTGGCGACCATGATAAACATGTAATTATATTTCACTTGAAAGCAACCTTAATCCCCAATTCAGCTCACTGCAAAATAAGCTATCTGAAAAATATTCGAATCCCAATTTTCGAATGTATGAAAATATAGTTTGACATCTCCAAATGTTACATTTCTTTACATTGAATATATCGCAAGGTTATCACCAAATACATTCACTTATAGAAATTAACCTCAAATCTAAACACGCCAAGATATCTGTGTGTCGGCCCCTCTTCTTGTATCCGTAAGAATACGGTAAATACTAAATAAGTAAGATCGCAAAAGGTAAACATCTTAATGGGTTAATATAGGATGCCTTCCGTCTCGGTGACGTTCGTATAAATTTGTTGTACAGAAAAACAGAATACATTAAATAAAAGTACAGTGATCAAATTACCAAACATATTGCCACCCGATAACGCGATACTCGAATGGGACACAATGGGAATGTTCAGGAATGCGGACCTCTGTCCTGATCAAGGGATAACAGGAATCGGGAATATCTAAAAGTCAGTAATGAAATTTGTCTTGGGTTTGGACGTAATTTAAACTAATAGTTCAAATTGATTTAAACAGGAAGGATATAAGCCACTATCAATTTCCATTGACGCAGAGTCTCGCTAATAAGCCGTTCAGCTCTGACTAAACCAGTCACTAAATTGACAATTGTGTTATTTTATGCAAATTGCCCGTGTGTTCATAAATTGCACGAACCTGAACGAAAAGATCTAAAAAAAAGAGTACGAGTCCACATTCTTAGCTCATCACGCCTGAAAGGCCAGGGCCGTGTTCAATAGGGGTTTCAAATTAATCGCTCAATTAGAGATGAGATTACTTTTAAACCTCTCTTGAACGCGATTGCTCAATGAAGCGCTACGTAGCAAAGCGAACGAACTTTGAGGTTTTGCACCGTGTCGTTCAGGAGAGAATGATCGCTACATTGAGCAATCAATGAGCGATTATAAGCGCTCACTGTTACGGAATGGAGCCCATATGTGCTTATGACATGAGCCGTCGTCCGCCATCCGTAAACTTTTCACTCTTTCGACTTCTCCTCCAAAACTGCTACACCACCAAAGCTGTAATTTGGATTTGGGCTTTTTCGGGCTGATAATGGGTCAGGGAAGATAAGGGAATGGAGCAGAAACATAGTTGAATATTTTGTAAAGGTAATTGGGAAACCTGTATTAAAAGCTTAACTGTTCAAAAGTTGTTCGTATGGTATGAACCATATGAGCAATGCCATATTATTTGATATTTTCCTATGTCCTTTTATTTATATTGGGGACAATGTGACAGTAAACATAGTTGTAATGATATGATATGATAGAAGTATAAGCTTCCAAGATAATGTTTAACTGCATTTGATTATTTTGGGTTATTTGATGTCAGAAAACGATGTATTGTTATGTTGAGGACAGAAGTAAGGGCCTCTCATGCCTATTCTTAAAACCGTCTTCTTCTCCAGAACAAAAAGACCTGACGGCTGTAATATTGTGTGCAATCTCTTTAGCCAACGATGATTCGTAATTGTAGATTTGGTGACCCTGTGGCCCCCAAGTGCGTGCCTCACAGGCCATAACCTTAAAACCTATTTTCGTCTTCTTCTCCAGAACAAAAAGACCTGGAAGGCTGTAATATTGTGTGCAGACTCTTTAGCCTTTACATTTTCCCAAATTTAAGCCAGTCACTCAAACTGTCTTTGGGCTAGCGTAATATGAGCTGACCTGGGTAACCAAGATTGCAGTGGCTTATGGTAATCAGAGCTACATGTAACGTAATGATATCATGTTCCACAGAGCACTGCAAAGCAGGTGGTCAGTATTGGAGAGTAAGACTCGGTGAGTGAAGAGCGCTCGTTAAACCAGACTTTATCAAAGGTTGTTATTTTTTACTAAGAGTCCCCAAGGGCTGTTTTGGGAGGAGGTTTGGTTTTAACTTGTAGAGGGAATGGGTCAGGATATATGTTATGGCTTTGTGTGTTATTTCTCTACATGTAGTCCGGACAACTTTAAACATAGTAATATTATTAGAAAATATTTTTTCTCCCCGATTTCTTTACTATTTTGTAACATGATTTGGGGAATACGTCTTAGTGTCACCATTTGAATTGAAATAGTATTCTTCTCTTGAAGCTAATTTCAGTACTTTATCTGGAGAACAATCTATTTCCGGCTTGAACATAAACAATATATGTGTACCCTGATGAGCTACAGAGCCGATGGCTCTATTTTTAAGTCAATTAAGAAATAGATACTTAACATCATATTATTGTAAATATTCTTCAATTGAAAAGTATATCTCCCTCATGAAAATCACACATAAACCCCTTTAATTAAAATTATCAAAATTCATTAAAGAAGGTTTATGTCTCTTTTGATTACAAACTAACTTAGCTATCAAATTTGTGTATGTAAATATATCTATATATATATATATATATATATATATATATGTGTGTGTGTGTGTGTGTGTGTGTGTGTGTGTGTGTGTGTGTGTGCGTTTGTAAACCTCTACTTTTGAGGTACATTATATGTTTACACACCAACATAATGGGGTACACCAAACTACTGAGGTACATTTTATCATTACCTCAGAAGTTTTACCTCACTTTCTACGTGCATTCATCGAGTGTTTCACACACGCAAAATATCTCATGTACCTCGGTATAGCGGCCAAATACGTGTCTGTGTGTTTGGAGTGTGTAGTGCAAAAGTAGCACACATGGGGCCATCGTACCGCGCATCTATCTGCGCATACATGTATGGACGGTACCTAATTTGCATATGACGTTCCGTCTGCCTGGGCATGCGCATAGTATCTATACCGGAAGTGCAGTCTTGGCGCCTCATATCGTTACGAGAACTGCCGGGACTGCCGAACAAAACCACATCAAAGCATGATCTTGACCGCTGCCATGATTTGGATCAACGATGATGAAAGGTAAGATACAATTTAATTCAACCATGGCGTTTTACACTCTCACAATAAACTCTAAGTCAGAAGTAAAGTGTGAAAGGTCGCAGAGTTTTCAGTGTGTATATATAAGTTCTTTATCGCTATTTTGAGGTATATACCATCGTTTTCTGGTATGATTAGTATTGGGATATCAATAACTGTCGAATTTAGCCTTATTGACAAACATCATTAGTACGATAACGTGATAGATTACACATGTTCCCAATATGTGATGCGACACAATCATTTATTTTATTATTTTGTCTATTTTAGTTACATTTGTCAAAGTTGCTAATTTGTACAATATGGAGGTGTCACTTGTTTTCGTGGTATTTGATTTTGTTTAAGGTGAAATAAGGACAGTAAATCACATGCTACGATGCTTTATTTTACTCCGTTCCAATCACAGATGGTCATAAAATAGAAATGATTAAAAACAAAAGTTGTTATATGTTTTGTTTTTACATTCTCGCGGAATAATTTATCTTAGTACAGCCATGTAGGCTGAAGATATGCGACGGGAAATCATACTCACTCACACAAAATTCATTATAATCAATAAAGTATCACGTAAACAATATTTTCATTTGCAAAGTTTGGACAATGTAGCCTTGTTTGTAAAAAGTTTTAAAAAATAAAATTGCTTAAAGAGCCATAAATGATAACACAGAAAGAATAACCCGGCCCTTTATAATAGAGCACGTACATTTCTAACATATATTTTGCCTTATTTCTAGAGCAGAGAATGTGATGCATCGCTTGTAGAGTTCAATAATAAAAAAAAACTTATATCAACTTCAATTTGAATGTAATTCTACACCAGTTCATTTATAAAAAGTGATTGTTTCTTGTTTCTGTCCGGCTCAAATGTTGTTTTTTTCCGGATTTTAATAAGGGTAATGGGGAGGTAACTCTATTCCCATAACCTAGGAAAATATTGGACGTTGGTCAGGTATGGCTCTGGTTTCTGTAAAAATCAAGTATGGGGTATACATATTAGAACATTTGATCTTATATATTGTAGTTTAGATTTGTGATTGCTTAAACTATAGGTATCAGCCGTTGACATGTTTGTATTACCTCCTGAACTGCTGAATACGACGATATCTGAACCATAATCATCGTGACGTTGGTCTATGTAGAACTGTTGGCTGCTTGTTGGGAGAGGAGGGGGAAAGAAGCAGGCCCAGGTGACGCAGTCAAACTTTGTTTGGAAAATATTTGTTCCTATTTGTTAAACAGATTGCAGTTTGTATGTAATCAAAGACATAAACACAAGTACCGGTATCGAAGACACTTGTTTAGCCTTTTAGGGTGAGATATTCAGAAAAAAATAGAATTTATAAATATCTATACAGTCAAAATGATTGCAAAAAACACAAACCTTAATAAGTGTTTAAAAATAGAATTGATTGATTGATTGTCATATGAAAATTGAATAAATACAGCAATTCAATTGTGATATTTCAATTATTTTCAACAGATTAAAAAGTATAGTTTATTTATGAAACATTTCCCCAGAATATTAAAGCATACAGTATGGTCAAAATTAAAACTGTAGCATTGCAATATAAATGTATTCAATGAAATAGGCATGAGTGTGTAATATACCCGGGTAAAGAGTATATGACATCTGGATATGTTAATTTTTGGTGTTTGACAATGCCATTTTTTTTAGCACACATACATATTAATGGTGAGGTATCAGAAAAGCAAAGCCTTGCTTATTTACCAAGCCATATTCATTTTGAATAAGAATTTTTTTTATAATTTGAATAAATACAGCAAATTTACTTGATATTTAAATTATTTTGAACAGTTTATAAAATAAAAAGTATGTTTATCATGAAGTATTTCCCAAAATGTTTAGGAGTTAAGTGTAGAATTGCAATGACCTCGAGTGATTTTTTTTCTGTCATTTAAGACACACATCAATATTGCGAATAAACTTGTTTTAAAATTAATAAATACACTTCACTATTAGAGACAATTTGTAGGGGAAAATGTTTTGATGACTTATATATTGTCCCATTTGGTGAGTGCTTCTGGTATTTTTACAGTGAGTCAGCGAGCCAATGTCGGAATGGGATATCCCAAGCTATTGATGGAAGTTCCGTTGCCCCCGATATGTCCATTACACCAAGGGGTAGAAATTTTGTTGGCAGCCGGTAAGACTTGTTTGAATTATTAAATTATTGACTTTTTCATAACATGCAAAATGTAGTTCAGAATAGAAATCATATTAAGCATAAAAGAGAAGTTTGTGTGACATTATAAATCTAAAGGAAGTTTAACACAAAGCATGTTATTCTGACGGCTAGCGACATCACATCATTACAAATATCACGAAACAATAAACACATGTGAGCTGTTCGAAAACCATTTTCTTGGTAATATATATATATATGTATTCAATTAAATCTTTTGAAATCTATTACAAATACACCAGTGCTGCTTCATTTTCATTTTCTAGCATTGTTTACATTAGGTACATCTATTAAAAATATTTCTCTAGTTCACTAGAAAATCTCTAGTGTATTGTGAAAAATTATATGTACCGGGTATGTCATTGCCAGTAAATCTGTACCGTATAATAGAAAATTTGAAAAAAAAATTAACATTTGTAAACAATGATGCAATATATTCAAATTTTTAGAGGATATTTGGGTTTTCTTGACTAATACCACGTTTATCTCATCGAATGAGGTAGAAAGGTCATATTTTCACCAGTGGCACAGCCACTGGTGAAAATATATTACTTTTCTACATCACGAGATGAGATAAATATGGCATTGTCAAAAAAAGACAAATTTTCTATTTATTATATGACCAAATCTTTGCATATTCACTGAAATAGACTTGCATTTACGTTAGTCGTCTCCGGACTGAGCTTGTCGCCTCAGCAACAATGTGACGTCATGAACGTGTCATTGTTATATCAGTCACTAGTGACTGATAACACGTTCCATTGTTATTTTTCACTAGTAACTGATAACACGGTTTATTTTCATTGATAGATCCGGGTATTTCACCTGCAATCATATAATAAATATAGGATATCTGTCTTTTCTTCACTAATACCATGTTTATCTCATCGAGTGAGGTAGAAAGGTTATATTTTCACGAGATGAGATAAACATGGTATTTGTCAAGAAAATATACAGATAAATGCGGTCAAAGAGAGGACAGACGAAAAAATAATTTATTTTAGTATTCAAGTTTATTGTGTCTTTTATCCAAAAATTTGAAAAAACGCAGCTCATCAAACCATTTTAAAGGGATTACTGTATTCATAATAATTCTGCTATTTTAACCAATTCTTACGATTAAACCATTATCAGTGTGTAAACTACACATTTCAATCACTTACAGAGATCTTTAGTTTATCTTTATTTGAAAATTGTTTGTTTGAACAGTGTAAATCGAAACAAATTACTTTTATAAGAAAAATGGCAATTTTCTTATCAAATTTTGGATATTCAACAATATATTTTACTTGCTCAAACAGTTTAGATATTGCTAAAAATGTTACATGATATTGTAATATTGTGTGTAGACTCTTTAGCCTAAATTGTAGGGCTCAAAGGCCATGAACTAAAAACCTAATTTTGTCTTTCGTAAAGAAAAGACTTGGAAGGCTGTAATATTGTGTACAGACTCTTTAGCCAATGGAAATTCTAAATTGTAGATTTGGTGACCTATCACCCAATATAAGGGCCTCACGGGCCATGACCTAAAAACCTATTTTCATCTTTTTCTCCAAAATGAAAAGACTTAGAACAATAGTCAATGGATATTCTTAATTGAACTATCAGAGACCCATCAGATTGCTTCTTCTCTTTCAGCCTTAGTTTGATCAGTGCTGCCAGTGTTTTGAGCCTGGCAGGGGCTATACATAATTACGTGCAAGAGAGGGTGATAGTTTTCATGGGTTAAAAGGCATGGGGTGGTGTTTGTGAGAGGGGGAAGGTTGGAGAGAGTAAGAGAGGGTATGGCAAGGCGTAACTTAAAAGTGGTGCACCCCTTTAAAAACTGTGATAAAACATATCAAGGGATTGTACTTGGGAGGATCACCTTTTCTTCAATGTCCTTGCAGGAATTGTGATACTTGGACAACTAATTTTATCAAAATTTAGCGTCAACTGTCAATTCATGGGGTTTTTTTTGCACTGACAATTTCAAGACAGATTTGTCAGGGCTAGGGATTGTTCATTATATTGTGAGCAATCTATCTCAGTCTTCAAACATCAAACAATATAAACCCTCATGAGCTACAGAGCCCATTTTTCTTTGTCTTGTAATGACCAAAGTAGTCCATTTCAATGTCTTACTTAGTTTTCAGTTAAATTACTCTTTAAAAGATGTTATTTTTTTGTTTATTGTGAGGAAGTACAATGTCCCTTAATGTAAACATGATGGTTTTCAGATTCTGAGCAAGTTAAGTCATTACTGACACTACGGGGATGGAACCATCTCACAGGTCTACAAGAACCTCCAAGGAAGAATCCAAAGCCTTTGGCAGCCAAAGGTAAATGATTGAACAGATTAAATTGTGATTCGTACATTTTGAGGCATTGTTTTGGTTTTGTTGAGCCAGGAAATTGGTACCCACAAATTATTTGTTAAATTGTTTAGACAGAGATGATATGCTATATGATCCCAATCCTGGCAATCATCTCTGGATAACAATAATAAATGTCACTATTACAAACATTTCAAATGTTTTTTAAATATAGAGAACTATTTTAATATGTAATGACAGCCCTCAATATCTGTTTTTGAAAATTAATGGCATGTACTTTTTTATATTTGTTATACATATTCTGATATTATAATTAATTACTTATCAAAATATTCCAGGAAATCTTGAACTATGATCACTTTCATATCCAATTTCCAAAGTAACAATGTTAATATCATGAAGGATATTATGTCTTTTTTATACTATGATGATAAAAAACACAAATCTAAATGAAAATATATTGAAGTGAACTCTTATTTATATACTTATTTTATTATACAAAAAATGATGTACATTTATTTTGAGCTGGAGGCCTGGTTCTGTCTGTTTTTCATATAATATTAACAAACCTAGGTTACCAATGTAGAGCCTCTAAATTGATGCAAAATGCAGAGATACACTTGCTAAACGAGAGTGAGGATTTTAAGGTAGCATATGAAAATCTGTGAGCACATTAAATGTGATGTTAGCATTGTGAAGTAGTACACAGGTTGCTATGTGTGATACTCAGCGAATAAATGTAAACATACATTTCATATTTTTCAGAGTCTGTTACTGATGCTGAAGTGAACTCGCTCACTTGTATTGAAGAGTCTGGGAGAGCAGAGCATCCACTCGCCCACATCAACAACATTAAATGCAGCTAAGGTACTTTATAGCCTTACACAAGTGATATAATCTGCCAATGAGTTCATTGAAATATGTATATATTTTTTATCCCGTCAACAACGTTGTTGCTTGGGTTTTAAATTTGACTGTCCATCCATAACATGTATACGTCTGGCTTTTAACTTTGTAACTTTTAAATATGGAAATACCCATATGTGAACAGTAGAATCCCTCTACAGCCCTTCAATTCACAGTAACTAGTTTCTAAACATAAAGGGGTTGGAATAGCGCAGTGATTAGGCTTCGGATCAAGAGGCCTTGGGTTCAAATTCTGCCGGATCCTCGGCAACTTTGTCTTATGTGGAGAACTGTTCAACATACAGTAAGGTTTGGGTGCAATGCTTTCAGCGCAGTTCCACCCATAGCAAGTTCCAGCTGATGGTCACTATATCACAGTTATAAATCTTGCTGCTTTTTGTAAATCAGGATAGGTTACTAGTATAACTAAGCTGGGACAAAGTGAAAGAGACAATTTTCAACTAAATTGCATCAGAATAAAGAAAGACAAGAATTTGAGAGTTAATGTAAGTTAGTAATAGCAAAATAGAAATAAAAAGTATAGGTCATTGTCAGTTGAGATATGGTCAAAGGGGAGACAATAGGCACAGATTATCTCCCCCTTGACTATCATTTGTAATGATATTTTACCAAAGTCCACAGCCATCAGTTTTGGAGACATTATTTATCCATCATCTTTTTTTGCCAATTTTTGTTTGTTATAGACTCTTGAATTTGTACCTGTCAAGCCCTTTTTGTCTACTAGTCATAAATTTTTCTGACCTTTGGTTTATCAGCAGCCCCGACTAAGTCGGGGCTGCTGTCAGTTTTTGCGCAGTTTCCACCGCCACCGTGTTTTGTTTTGGCTATAACTTTTTTCCAATAGGGTTTCAAGAACTCATATACATAAGTTCCTCTATATACCCTTGGGAATGTTTTTGACATGTTTACATTCAATGTCAAAGGTCAAGGTCACGAGTTCTGAAAGCGCTAAAACATCCTTGTAAACACAGTAACTTGAAAAATATTTGTTCTATCAGGCTGTTTTGTGGTGTATATCAAGTATGGAAAATGGCCGAGATTTGAAAAACTTTTCAATAAAATCCATGAAAGGTCAAGGTCACAATGAGGTCACGACTTAAGCTTGCTTTTGTAAAAATGCCTTATTTAAACTATTAACACTTTGAATCATTACATAATTGTAATACACAATGAAAAGTGATCATTGATTGTGTGACCTTGGTGGTCAAAGGTCAAGGTCACGAGATATCGTCAAGCTCACCAGTTTTGAAATCACCAAATAACGTTTGTTCCATAAAGATATTAACACCTCATATATATTGTTTCTTTATACACGGGGAATAATTATACCCCCGCTATGACGTAGTCGGGGTATATAGCGCTCAACATTTCCATCCGTGTGTCCGTCCATCCGAAATTGTTTCCGGAGCATATCTAAAAAACTATTTCACTTGGAAACTTCAAATTTAGTCTGGAAGTAACCTATATAGTGCTGTTGTGTCTTTTAGCGGTCTTGACTCAAAGGTTCAAATAATTTTGAAATTGTGACCAAAAACGGTCCGATTTTTAGCTCATCAGGCCTGAAAGGCCCGATGGGCTAATGGCATGGCATGGCGTCCGGCGTCCGTCCGTCCGTCCATCCGTACATCTGTCTGTAAACTTTTCGCTTCTTCGACTTCTTCTCCAGAACCAATGACTCTAGAGAGCTGAAATTTTATGTACAGACTCCTTGGCTAATGGGGATTTTAAATTGTAAATTTCGTGACCCCATGACCCCAAATGGGGTCACAGGGGTCACAACCTGAAAAACCTATTTTCATCTTCTTCTCAAGTTCCAAAAGGTCTAGAGAGCTGAAAAGTTGTGTGGAGTCCTCTTTGGCTAATGGGGATTTCAGCCATGACCATGACCCCAAATGGGGTCACAGGGGTCACAACCTTAAAAACCTGTTTTCATCTTCTTCTCCAAAGGTCTAGAGAGCTGAAAAGTTGTATGCAGCCCTCTTTGGCTAATGGGGATTCTAAATTGTAGATTTCGTGACCCCATGACCCCAATTGGGGTCACAGGGGTCACAACCTGAAAAACCTATTTCCATCTTCTTCTCCAGTTCCAATAGGTC
The DNA here is from genome assembly GCA_936450465.1 of Gibbula magus. NCBI lineage: Eukaryota > Metazoa > Mollusca > Gastropoda > Trochida > Trochidae > Gibbula > Gibbula magus. The sequence goes on along the minus strand of OW388296.1, from coordinate 7,931,683 downwards.
TAGAGAGCTGAAAAGTTGTGTGCAGACTCCTTGGGAAATGGGGATTCTAAATTGTAGATTTTGTGACCCCATGACCACAAATGGGGTCAAAGGGGTCATGATCTAAGAACCCATCTTTTGCTTGTAAACAATGTACAGTCTGATTAAAATCGACGGTTTTCCGTGGAATAAAAAATGCAAAATAGTGCATCTACCGGGATACGAACTCGTTCGTGGGTTTCCACACCAAACCGTCTGAAAGCACCCCGTACACTAGCATGTTCGGGCGCAATTCAAGTAGCCAATCAAAAGATGCCCAACAAATGCTTTCGCTGCGAGAAACTAGGGGCAGATAACTCCAAACAGCTATCCTTTTGTCTGTTCCGAATGCTTTCAAAACCGCAACCGTTTAAATACTATGATGTGATTGGTCAGCTATTTGACTGGGTTTTGGCTGCGCTAAACTGGTTCTAAACACACGCCTATACGGGGTGTTCTCAGACCTTGTGGCGAGGAATCTACAGAACCTGTTCGTATCCCGGCAGATGCAAAATTTTGCAAATTTTATTCCTCGGAACAAGGTCGATTTTAATCAGACTGAAACAATGTATTACTTAAATATTTAACCTTAGGTGGTAAATCAATGAAATCCTGATGAGCTAAGTAGGCCATTTAAATGTCTTAGTATGTCTTAAATGTACTTGGCTTTCAGTTAATTAATCCTTTAAAGATCGTAACTATAGGATACATGTGTTTTATCTTTTAACATTATGTGTCTTTTGGATACGCGTACAGTTTTTTATGTCACTAATTTTCATAATTTACATTTCAGGCAGGGACGTGGCTGGTAGCTGCTGAAGATCAAGTTCTGTTCAGATATTTATGTCAAGAATAAAAATAAATTTTGAATAAAAAGTATTGTTTTTTTTAACTGCAGTCTCTTGCTGCTAAGAGGATTGGATGACTAAGTTCATAGCTCTGATTATAAAGTCGGTCATTGAATGTCATTCAGAGTATGACTATTTTCCACTAATTTATTACAATAATATTACATAAGCAATGGTGTTATTATGGTCTATAGAGGCGGGCTGCTATAACTTTGGGAGTTGGAGAATGTGGAAGAGGTATTGATGCTCCTGTAATTTTACTCGGGAACTTGCTTTGGACTTTGCATGCTGAGATATATGTATACATATAGGGGTATGACACACACTTGCATCTTTAACTTTGAGAGGTATGTGGTTGCTTTGCCCTGCTTCCATGCATATGTAGGTGGTAGCAAGAAAGGTAACACCACTTCACGCAGGTCAATATTCTCAATAATGTTATGACATGTGATGCTGTTTAACCAGTGATGTTAATACGATGCAGAACTTTTGAATATAAAAGGCATTCTAAACTGATGAGTAAATATACAGGAGTACATGTATGAATACTTCTGTCCTTATACATTCTGAGGAATAAATGTAATCATACACACATTTTACTCTGTATGTTTGACTTCTTTTTTAAAGTGTATGTACTTTATTTCTTTTTAGCCATAATAATATAAGTGACGTACCTCTCTGAGTGTATGTAATATTGACCACACAAACATCTACTGCTGAATGCTTGCGACACATTTTATATGCAAGTGTTAAATACCTCAGAGTGTATCTGGTATTATATGCATATATCTGTGTTCTACCCCAGAAAGTTGATGGGATATCACATATGTGATATACCTCATTATGCGTGGAATGGGCACAGAGTCACTTGATTATACCTCTATATGTGTGTGACAGACGTGTGTGTACTTCCTCTAAATTATCTGGTATTATATGCATATATATGTGTGTTCTACCTCAGAAAGTTAGTGAGACACCATATGTTTGATGTACCTCATTTTGCGTGGAACGGGTAATACAGAGTCACTTGATTATACCTATCTAAGTGTTTGATAGACTTATGTGTACTACTTCTAAACGTATCTGGTATTATATGCATATATCTTTATAACATGGTTATATTTGGGATAACACTACCTTCAATAGTACAAATTCTTGTACTTTTGCGGGCCGAGTCCCATGCGAGATTTGAACCCGCGCCCTCAGAGTAAGGCAACTATCACCAGCATAGACTGTACCAACAGCTTACCACACGACCATTTCGCCTCGACATATATCTGTGTTCTACCCCAGGAAGTTAATGGGATATCATATGTGTGATATACCTCATTATGCTTGGAATGAACAACACATAGTGTGATGTACCTCATTTTGCGTGGAACGGGCAATACAGAGTCTAAACGTATCTGGTATTATATGCATTTGTCTGTGTGTTCTACCCCAGACAGTTAGTGAGACACCAAATGTGTGATGTACCTATTTTACGTGGAACGGGTAATACAGTCACTTGATTATACCTATCTAAGTGTTTGATAGACGTATGTGTACTGCTGCTAAATGTATCTGGTATTATATGCATATATGTCTGTGTGTTCTACCTCAGAAAGATAGTGATACACCATATATCTTTATAACATGGTTATATTTGGGATAACACTTGTACTTTTGAGGGCCGAGTTCCATGCGAGATTAGAACCCGCGCCCTCAGAGTAAGGCAACTATCGCCAGCATTGACTCTACCAACAGCTTACCACACGACCATTTCGCCTCGACATATATCTGTGTTCTATCCCAGGAAGTCGATGGGATATCACATCTGTGATATATCTCATTATGCGTGGAGTGGGCAACACATATTCACTTGATTATACCTCTCTATGTATTTGGTAGACGTATGTGTACTACTTCTAAATGTATCTGGTATTATATGCATATGTGTCTGTGTGTTCTACCTCAGAAAGATAGTGATACACCATATTGTGATGTACCTCATTTTGCGTGGAACGGGCAATACATAGTCACTTGATTATACCTATCTAAGTGTTTGATATAGTTGTGTGTATTACCTCAAAATTTATCAGATATTGTATGCATATATCTCTGTGTTCTGCATTATATACCGGTACATATTCAACCTCAGAAACTTGGTCAGATACTATCTGTGTGATATACCTCTGTCTGCGTATGACATTGGCAATACGTTATACCTCTGTTGTATGATAGACGTGTATGTACATGTACTACCTCTTAATGAACCTCAGAAAGTTGTTGAGACACCATATAAAGCTCTTTGTAAAGATGGCAATATAAAGTTAATTTTGTATAATTATCTATGCATTTATCTGTGTGCTCCGCATTATATATTTTATTGGTACAGGTTCAACCTAAACAAGAACTTAATTATCTATTAATTTAAGAACTATCAGGAAATAAGTGCTCGTGAATGAAAGAATTTCATTTAATCAGCAAGAAATTTCATTTCCCAAAATGAGTTGCATACACATATTCCATACTAAGAATGTACCTAACAATGGTGAATGTGTACTATGCCCTTTTTTGGAAAATACCTCAAAAGGTAGCACCCGAATATGCACTTCCTTATATGGAAGTACCTCATTAATATGCAAAACCTCAGAATGTTGCTGATGTGTTTGCGTCTTTATTTTCATTATTTGTCGAAAGTCAACATATGACATGATTTTGGTCATTGTGCAAATGAGTATTTTATTTACAATTTCCATATAGTATGCTTATAAAGGGTAGACCTCATTACGTTGGTGTGGTAACATATACCTCACTTGTATATGAAAACGAGTGTGTGTGTGTGTGTGTGTATAAATGTAACGTGTGTAGATAACTTGTATGATTTATGACATACTCTTCTCTATGTCACTGATGTGAATTATGAGAAATAGATTCTGTTCTGTTTAAAAAAAGACCTTTGACCGTTCGTACTTCGTGCGAACATTTGACAATCATGTAGTTCTTGGTCAAACAGAGTCCGTGGTACTAGATCTACACTTTATTCATACATCAATGAAGGGACCACATTAAGGTTATGAAAATTGACATAATTCAAAGGCTTTAAATTCTTTGTATTATTTATCTCGGGCAAAATGATATGTAAGTCCGTGACTAATACAAATTCTTAGTTGCATCGGGAAATATCCGGACAGCTTGTCTTTGAGGTTCGTCCTCGGCCATAGTCCTCGGACGGACCTCTCGAACAAGTCCTGGTATTTCCCCATACAACTCGGAACCTCGGAAACTGTCGTAGTAACTTTTACTTCATCAATCAATCAATATAGTCATTTCTATGGCTAGGCTATTCCATTGTTCTTGGCAAACGAAATCTTCACGTTTAAGCATTATAAATGAATAAGCTGTAGACAGGACCCCGTTCCATAACATCGAGCGCTTACAATCGCTCATTGATTGCTCAATGTAGCGCTCAAGTAGCGCTCATTCTCTCTTGAACGACACAGTGCAAATTCCTCGAAGTTTGCTCGCCTTGCTACGTAGCGCTACATTGAGCAATCACGTTCAAGAGAGGTTTAAAAGTAATCGCTAATTGAGCGATTACTTTGAAACCTATCTTGAACACGGCCCAGATGTTATTCACATGTGATTCAAGGCTCATGGTAGAGTCAAACACAACGTTTAGGTTTCTTGCTGTAGTGCATGGCTCGGTAAGACAACCTTCAATTTCAATTTGCATGGCAGGTAGATGTTTTCTCGATGATCTCGAGCACAGCACAAGCATTTCAGTTGTGTCCTGATTAAGTTTCAGGAAGTTGTTCGTCATCCACCGCTGAATGTCTGATATGCAGCATTCAATGGATCTACGGGCAGATTCCCACGACGAGGATTGCAGAGGCTTGAACCCAAGGTAGAGCTGAGTATCATCAGCGTACAGGTGAAAACGAAGTTGATGAGAACGAGCTATGTCCCCCAAAGGTGAAGTGTATTTCACAAAGAGTATAGGCCCAAGAACTGATCCTTGTGGTACACCAAACTGGAGGGGTGACGTTTAGAGACCTTGCCCTCAATAAACACAGACTGATGTCGGTTAGACAGGTAGGATCTAAGCCAGTTTAGTGCAAGCCCTTTCACACCCATGCGGTTTTCAAGAGTAGACAGTAGAATTCCATGATCCACGGTATCGAAGGCAGCCGAAAGGTCTAATAGAACAAGAATGATTCCAACAGTAGAATCGATTTCGCTAAGTAGGTCATTCTGAACCCGCAACAAAGCTGTCTCTGTACTATGCCCCTGTCGGTATGCAGACTGCATTACCTCATAGAGGCCATTCGATTCCATATGAACCTTCAGTCTGGAAGCAACAACACGTTCCAGGAGCTTAGAGATATAAGACAGGTTCGATACTGGTTTAAAGTTCTTGAAAACTTCTGCGTCAAGGTGCCTCTTCTTAATGAGGGGAGTCATGTGGCACATTGACAAGAATCTTAAATTCACTGGTTTCAATGAGAATCGAACAACTGCCTTATACATATGTACCAACCCTAATCTGTCCTTTTCTTAACTTTCTTAGATAGTTTCCAAAATATAGCTTGACACATTGTTTCTTTCTGGCAGGACATTACGTTAACATAAGACGGCCTGCGAGCACCACTATGCTATAAAGGATCTGATTTTGGTACAAGTTTCCATTGAGGTTGTCGAAGGCAAGATCTAAGAATACAATCACAAAAACAGCAACGAATACCGAACGTCTGGTTGGATGGTGTGCAGTTCCTCGTGGACACCACATTTGACCTTATGTAACAAAACCTGCTTTCCTCCGACCTTTGGACTCTCTACCAAGACCAGATAACCTACCCGCGGCTTTTACTACTGTAACTCCCTCCTCAAGGCATAAGTCGCGCCGGTCTGTGTCTCTTACAATTTCAAGACTAACTGCACCTCGTCTCTCGCGTGCCAGGGACCTCTGATTGCACTACCCAATCCAGCTAAAATATATGTTACATTTTAAGAAAAGTCAGATAACATATCTGCCAAATAACATGTATTTTCTATAATGTGTTGGTCTGTATATTTATGTATTAATAATGATGAATTAAGAATAAATACATACCAGAAATGTTCCTATCAAAATCGAGTGCAATAGGATATATCTCTATTTTGTCGTCAAATAATGAGGATGTTATACTGAAATTATCTCTATTTATAAAACATGGCATGGAACTAAGACGCAAATTGTTAAATTGAAATTAGTGACTTGTGGATTGTTTGTTCATTTGTATCTGGCATACCGCCAAATGAATGTCATTTATATGAATTTCATTGTGACAAATGACCTTTTTTCACACAATTCTGTAAAACTGTATTGTATACATAACATTGTATATGGGCCAGAGGCCTTAAGTACAAATAAACTATCTTTGACTCTATTTATGTATTGATGTATACTGTTGAAATGATATGTATAGTCACCGTCTGGCTACTGGATTTCTTGACATGGACAATACACGAAACGAAAAGTATTAAATACGGCATCCGAAGGCAACTTGTTTTGTATTCTCTATGTATCTCTGACATAACATACATATGAAATATGTCATTGCATGTTTTTTTTCTCCATTTTATCACATTCATCGTTATAGTTTATCATTAATTCATCCCATCGGTCTCGCATGACCAGGGATCAGTAAATTATCCCTCGAGTATGTCAAACATTAATTGTATATCAGCATGGCATGTTGCTGTTGTATGTAGTAAATGTAACAATCCTAGCGTATACTAATTCATGTGTAAGGTGCATCATGTGTAAGAGTTAGCGAATCACGTATAAGCTGGGGAATAATTTCAATAATATATCTCGCAAAGCCAGGAAATGTAAAGGTACGATGATTTCTTTCAAAACTGAAAGCAGAGACAATCAGCCAACTGTAACCAACACACCTACAGCGTCATACGGGTACCTGTTGTGTTGAGTACAGTACCTGGCGAGGTTCGGGTGGATACAGCGTGTTTCAGCACAGCCATGGAGGGGGTAACAGTGGACGATATAGAAGCTTTAGAAGATGCTGGGGACCTGATAGACGTCGCCCTCAATTATGACATCCCCCTGGATTGCTGCCACAGTTGTGAGGAGTTCAAGGAGAGGATTCTTCTCCACAAACAGAAGCTGTCAGGTCAGCACAAGCACCTGCTGGTGAGTGGCGTTATAGGAGCGTACGTTATAAATGATAGTGTACCAGGAGGGGCAGGGCTATAGACGCTCATGTTCAATCATATAAGGTTTTGGCTTCATTGAGATAACGAGATTATATATTCTGCTAGATTTGTTGGTAAGACATTTCATGTCTTACCAACAAATCTAGCATTGAACCATTCATTGAAGTAACAAGACTGATTTCATAGCAACTACAACAGTTTACAAGAAAGTGGCCGATGTAAATTTCCCTTTCTGCCAAGATGTGCTACTCAACATAAGAAAAACGTTTATAAATTACGGAGCTATGTTTAAACACAGACCCAGCATCTACGGCCTAATGTTACGATGTAGAAGAGATGGTAGAGGATGAATTGTGTTGACCACTACTCTGCCATCAGGTCATATATGACTTCGCGGCGCAGGTGTCTCTGAAAGCAAGAAGGTTAACTCTTTTTGGATGATCGAGTTACCTTAGATTACCTCAGTACAATATACTCCAGTAATAATCTTCTCTTAACACCCAACCCCTCCCTCCTCCTTTCCACCCGAGCCCCGCGAATTTGCTATCTGTGCGATACACTCCAGTGACGATGACTCTTTGTAACCTGCCACGGTAAACCAGTCGATGACAATACAGTTAACGATGGCACGGAACACGCAATGCAAATGACACCATACTATTGCATAACCGACACAAAGCAATGAACAGCACATAGATATGACTTCAGGAGAAAACTAAAAAATAAATCCGGCATATCTCATTACCCCGTCCGTGAGCCATTATGTACAACGGCAGTGACAGTCAAGACAGGGACAGATATCAGTTTCAGGAAGATCAGGGCATATTACACAACCATTATAATATCACATTACTTTGACTGCAGTACGCAGAGAGACTGCATGTTGTTAACATGATTCCAGTGAGCAGCATGATTTAAATAATCAATGTCAAGTCAACGTTTTAGACCTTTCAAAACAAAAATAATTAGGACACGCCACTTAATCAACAGTTCCACTAATGCAACAACGTTCAGCAACCTTTAATAAGCACACATATATGAGAATATCCAATGGCTCACACTATATCGATAACAAATTATGACCACTCAAATCCCAGCCCCTCTATGTTGATTAGAAAATTGCATTGAATTTAACGGACATCCATATCATTTATAAGCTTTTGCTAAACGTCCAAAACCATAACCCTTTCGAATTTGAATAAACCTCAGTTATTTCGTCCGTGCATGCATACGGCATCTATATACGGAAGCGATCTCTAATTGGTAAAATAACGCGTGTTAAATCATGTCAATAACAAAAGAACACAAGCTTGCTATTAGATGACAGATCCAAAGCGAAAATAATGAGTATAAACACCAGTTCTATCCATTTTAACATGGGCCGTATAGCCGGAAACCCGTAAAAGATTTATCAATATGTTTTCAAGCTAAATGAATGCAATCAATATGTAGCGATTTTACATTGAGGTGATTCCACATCTTAGATAGGCTTTGTTTCTAATCTCAATTAATTCATGGGTTGGAATTTACGTTTTCAGGTACGTTAAGGTTAGTAAACGAATTCCTTTCAAGGTAATAAAGTATTGTCTATTGTCTATTGTCTATTGTCTATATATCCAAATGAAGAATTAGCGGTACATGCAAACTGTTTATAGCAAGATAGAATATTACTTTAACCGTTGGGTATTCTCGTCTTTCCAGTGAAGAGGGTTGGGGGGAGTTTTTACATATCATGTTCAACACCGAAACGCATGCAAGCATGACATGACATCTTTTATGAAAAATACACTCATAAAACAACCAAACCATGAGTGAAATTACCAGTCACCATTCATACAGCTAAACGTCTCCCTGGAATAGTAGACAGTAGTCTGACAGATATATTACATTGATTAAAAAATAATATGTTCAGACATTTTTATGTTCCTTTATTTGACAAGATTGAAGAAGAAACATTTTGGTAAGAATAATTGTGAATACAGATTGACAATGAAGACGAAATGTTTTGATGATTTGGTCATGCTCAGCCCAACTACATCCTTGAATCGTTTTGCCTCCGATTGTACCAACAGAAAGTATCAGTTGACTTTTGAATGACAGCGCTTGGGTTGATACGGTATGATTGGAATGGACGACGTCATCAAGTTCAAATAAAGAAAGAAACACTTTTGAATGAGCCATGAGCCATAGCTTTTTCAAAGAGGGATGCATTATCATGTTCGTTTAAATGTATATTATTATTAAGAATGACCTTTTAATGGTGAGTGAATATTTTTTTCGTACATCATGTTCACTTGTGTCTCATCAGATTCCATGACAGGGCTACGGTGGTATAGGCTATTTTAAAGGGAGGTAGCAACCCTTATTGAACAGGGCTATAGAAGTAGATACTTGCGAATTTGACCTGAGCATGGACTTCTAATAAAGCTTTTTTAATTCGAAAGTCTGCATCAATGGCAAATGTAAGTCTTGCTGCATTCCGTTATCTTTTCTGTACCAGCGTACCAGCGCTATGACGTTCAGGTGCAGAGCGCTGGTACGCTGGTACGCTGGTACGCTGGTACAGAAAAGGCAGCAAGGCCTAAATAGCCAATAATAACATTCTGAGGAAGTTGTTCGAAACAATTTACTTTGTGTAAGGTCAAATAAAGGTTCTATCTAATAACAAAAAGTCATCAGCACACTTCCCTCAATAATATGTTTCAACTGGATTGTTAAATAACCATATATTAATAACACATGTGGAAACAGGAATGGTCATTTAGGGTTTCGTTTCAACATAAATACCGTGATAAATGTACCATGGTTATTAAGGAAATCATCCTGAATATTTATCATAATCAAGAAACAGAAGCCTCTATTGGTAAATTTGTGACATTTTGACTAAAACCTCCCATAATTATGTAACACTTTTTCCACATTAGGATTACCAGCGGTACGAGAGTTTGTGCACTGAGAACGTGAAGAAACGAGAAGCACTGAGGGCGATGTTCCGGTGCATTCTGGACAACCGAGACGGACCCCTGGACCTCCTGTCTGAAATACTGGACAGCCAGAGGCTGACCTCCAAACTGGACTCTCTGGCCAGTGAGGAGTGCAACATTGTCATAGCTGGTTAGTAGTAGTCACTTTAAATAGTTTATTAACGGGTAAAGGTGACACTTTTACATTGAATGGAAGTCGTGTCGTCGCGTCGCACAGGGAATATGATACTTAGTACCTTTTGTAGTTTATTTTGAAGGGATGAGTGTAACGTCGTCATGGCTTTTCGGTAATAGATTTTGATTTAAAACATATTTTATTCATTTAAGAAATGGATTTGGCACAAGTAAAAACTCGTAATAATTGAACCGCTGACTCCTTCCAATGTATTAATGAACAACGTGAAACATGTTTTCTTTGACTGGTTTTGGTAGATTTGGATTGCCAAGCAGGATTGTATTTGAATCTAGTTCTGCCTTAAAATTTGCAACATGACTTTAATTCTAAACGGTAACTAGCATATCTTGGACATCTTAAGAAAAAATGATAGACATCTTCAACCAAACACCACAGATGTAAGATGTACTTTCAGATAAATTGACACGATAGAGATCAGCGTTTAGGAACTACAAGAATTTCTTAACTCACTGTGCAGAATGTTCATCTTCATGATCAGAGATATCAAGATAAAAATTTAGACCCCATAAACTTGTTACCATTATTGCTTTTTCTCGTAACCAAACATGTATATACCTTCCATGTAAAGAAATACTTTCGAGAAAATGTTGACACGTGCATGTTTATAACCCTGTTTTTGGAGGTTTATCTTAAAGCACAGATCTTTTTTGTTACGGGTCTTTGGTCCTTTAGGACAGTCAAGCGCTGAGAGGGTAGCCCTGTTCAGGGACTTTCTAATTAATTCTATATAGAATTTCGCTGCCCTGTCGATCCTAATTAGGTATGGAGCTTCTGCTATACAATAACTCAGTTGGGCGAACTTACGTCTCCATATTGAACAGATTGGTTGATACTGATCGAAGGAGGAAGATTACTCTTCGGGTTGGCTTACTGATCTATGAACTGGTCTCTTCTATATTTGTGGAGATTTAAAGAGAAAGATCAAGATGATCTTTAAATGGCCCTGACTCAAAATACAACACTTCAGTTTGTTCTTTTTGTGTTAACAAACAGGGTCCATGGTTTTATCATCCATTGTAATTCTTTTCATTGTAATGCTTCCTTATCCAAGGTCTTTGGTAAAGTTAGATGTATGGAGGGCTTTATTTGTGACTGTTTTATTAAAGAAAACCAGTTTTAAAACGACCTCTTGATCTTGTGTATCCAGGTCAGACCAGCGCTGGGAAGAGCACCCTCCTGAATCTGCTTCTCGGTATGGAGCTGCTGCCTAAACACATTCTCAGCTGCACCTCCAGGATCTGCAAGATCCGGTACGGGTCAAAGCTCACGGTGAAGGTCGTGGATGGAGAGGAGGTCGAGGAGAAAACGCTACAAAGTCTTCAAGAGACGCACTCTTTTCTGGAGGATGTGGTCGCGCTGAAAGATATCAGCAGGCGCACGGAAGGAGGTGAAACGCCGGAAGTGGAGATACACGCACCAGCAGACATCTTGAAGGTCAGTCACTCCAGGAGTGCCTCGACTAAATTTCAAAATCGTAACGCATGACCTCTAGTTATCATTATGATGTCAATATTCAGTTTAACTTCATTGTCAGATTCTTGAAGGTGATTCTCGACAGCATCAACAATCACTTTACTTCTTGTGTCATATGTTGAATCTATTAAACCGGAGCTGAGCATCATGTGTCTGAAAGTTCCACAACATCGGTTAATCAGATCACAGACTTACCATCGACAAGCGAACATACTCGAAGGCCTCTCAGCGATAGGTAAGCCGCAAGGCAATTATATTGAATGGTAGGCTGCTGGCCATTTCTGTATTTAATGTATGTAATTCTTACAGTGTGGGGTCACTATTGTCGACACTCCATTGCCTTGTTCAAGATAGGTTTCAAAGTAATCGCTCTTTGAGCGATTACTTTGAAACCTATCTTGAACGCGATTGCTCAATGTAGCGCTACGTAGCAAGGCGAGCAAACTTTGAGGAATTTGCACTGTGTCGTTCAAGAGAGAAGAAGCGCTCATTGAGCGCTACATTGAGCGCTACATTGAGCAATTTAAGCGCTCGCTGCTATTGAACGGGGCGCCGGTTTCGGAGAAAACGAAGCTATGGACAATCTCGTGAAGGATTTCGTCACCAGAGGGCGTGTTGCAGCTTTCGTTTACGTCATCAAAACAGACAGCGCAGGCGGCGTGCAGGAAGACAGAGTGAGCATCGTCAAAGTTTTGTTTTCATTTTCAAATCTCACACGTTGACAATGAGAAAGTGAATTACCTTACAATTGCGATTCATTAAAGGCTCTTAGTTTATTAACAATTAATGTGTTGGTAGTATTACTTCAGGTCATAACTACATGATTAATTTTTTTCATAGCTGGTTCGATTCCTGAGGATGATTCTCAACCACAGAGAAAGCTATGAACATTCATTCAATCCGAAAACGGCTCTGTTCGTCTGCAACCGGTGGGACCAGATCGATTATAACGATAAACCGGAAGTGAAGAAAAACGTGTTTGATAAGCTGAGAGATGTGTGGCCAAGTCTCCATGACAACCAGGTGTGTTTCTTCTCCACGATCAGGGCCCAGGCGAGTCTGGACGTGGACAAGGATTACATAACACAGGAACTCCATCACCTTCTCGTCAACCTTAACTCGCTCTTCATGCTCGCACATCAGGACGCCATTGTTAAGTCTTATGGGTAAGCACTTGGTATCTACATCTTCTGAATTTATATTTGATTTTAATAAAGGAGAGAAGATAGGTTAAAAAAGCAGAAAGTGTATATGTTGAGCTTTTCCTCAATAACATGTGCCGGTCATGTTTTAATGATAATTAATCTATACCTTACTGTATAATTAATTCATCATATTTAGTGTAATTTTGTTACACATCCTCCTTCAAATGTTCTTATCTGGCAAATACACGCTTCTCTGTCTGAAATACTTTCCAGATGGTTGAAGAAAATAATGAAGAAGTGTTCAGCCCACCTGCAGACGATGCTGACACAGTCGGCGATGACGGATCGGGAACACGAGGAGACGATCCAGACGACGTACACACAGCTGCAGCTGCTGGACTCCCGGGCGAACAGCATCCTGGACCAGCTGAGGATGGAGCTCGAGCGTCTAGACAGCTTTCTGATGAGAACATGTCTCGAGATTCTGTCATGCAGACGTTTTAAGAAGGATCTGATGGAATGGGAGGAGGGGTCGATTCCTAACGCCCCTGACGCCACTTCTAGGAATCTGAAGCTAGTTCTTGTTGATGCTGTCGTTAACAGGATATTAAACCTATTGGAGAGGAGTGAGAGGTGGGCATTGGTTGACAGTTTGTGCTCGGACATGAAGCGTAATATTGAGAAGAAGATGAAGTCCCTTGAAACCGGGATGGAGGAGATTTCTACCAACCTGAGACGTGGGTCCATTGCGTCAACAGATTCAGGTTACTCTGACGAGGAGACCAGAGTCATAGTACATGTCAAGTTCAAACAAGAAGCACGACAACTCGCCTTCACCGAGGTGGACGATAGCATGCTCACTTCCTTCCGTGACAAACCCAAACACGTTGTCAAGAAACTAGCCAAAAACATGTTGAAGAAAATGAAAACAAACATGGACCTCCGAAGTAGCTATATCGCTCGTTACACAGACGGATTTCACTTAGAGATTGACACGCTTGCTCACAATATCCCCCTCTTCATCCAGGAGAAGAAGACTCTGTCCAACAACATCGTGGCCTATAGACTGGAGTGTCGGGGTTTGAGTGACAGACACAGGGTGAAGAAGGCTCTGGAGGTCCTGGAACCTCAACGACAGCAGCTGCAGGGCTTCTGTGACATGTACATCAAGGACAGGGACCTGCTGTCTGACCCGAGCTCCCCGGACTCCGAGGACCTCAGGGAGACCGGGACCATCAGCAAGATCAGAGACACGGAGTCCGGACTCGGACTCTGGGCCCAGGTTCACAAGGCAGAGCTGCAGGTCGACCAGCAGAGAATCCCTTTCATGGTGAAACGTTATACCTGTCAGCTGGAGGACCAGTACATCTTCAAAGAAATCGTCAAGTTGAGGTATTGACTTTTCATATTCGATGAACGTTATGTTATGTTATGTTTGTAATTCTTTCCGTCTTGGGACCTTCATGTGCCGCTTAACACCTAAAAGAGGAGTGCTGAAATATAGAATTACATGTATCTATACAAAAGGTTACACAGGTTTAGATTTTGTCGGGGATGACTTAGTGATAAGATTCAGTGTTGTCGAAAGGTGTCCGACACTGAGGGTGTGGTTTCGAATCACGTAATGGAATACTTCCGAAAAAAATCGAAAATCTTTACAATTGCAGATTGTGTGTAATTGAATATAACAATGACTTCATGTCTAACTCTCTGGTTATGATTGCAGATGCCTGGTACATCCCAACATAGCTAAGTTCACAGGAATGAGTCGGGTAGAAGACCAGGATGCATTTGTGTTCGAGGGGGAGATGACGTCAGCAGAGCTCTACCTGGACACCAACCCTTCCCAGGAGACCAGCATCTCCCTGTTGACTGCAATCCTGGACGGGCTGGTGGCTCTACACGAGGAAGAACTCGTGCATATAGAACTCACACTTGATACTGTCATGGTAAAGTCATATACTAGTATATTGTTGTACAATGTGATTGAATTCGCTAACATTGTTGAAAATGTTGTATATGTTTTAAAGCAGGTGCATTGATATATATATCTACGTTTAATGTTCGATAATGGTAGAATTACCCTATTTTTAAGCTTTTTACTTAAAAAAGAAAGTAAATATGCAAAAATCAATTTCCAGGTTACCGTTTGTAAATTAGATCTATATTAAATCAATCTTGCTTTAAAACAAGGTGACAGGTCTGAGAGGAACAGTTTTGTTATACTATTGCTCTATCTATCTCTATCCCCAGGTGAACAGTTCTGGACAGGTAAAACTGTGCTACATGTGCCCCCCGCGCCCCTGTCGTCTCCCGGTCGATATAGACGTTATCGACGCGGCTGACTTCACCTGTCTGAGTCCCCGGGTGCTAGCTGGATCTGTGTACAACAGGGATGCAGACATGTACAGCTTCGGGCTGCTTGTGTACCGACTCCTTTTGAGGAGGAAACCCTTCCAGGAACAACAGGGGTGGAAATTGTCACGGTTTATTGAAGAGGTGGATCCAGAATCTATGTTGAACCTTCACGATGGTATTCCAGAACCCCTCGCTGAAATCCTCAATGGATGTTTGGTTCATGGTTCTGGTCCTGGCATTCATGCTGCAAGGATTAAAGACAGACTAGCACATTGTGAGGACCTCTCTGTGACCTTAGCAATCAACACACCGGACCTGCCGCACCTCCCAGAAGAATCTTTACCGGAAGTTGAGAACTGTCAACATTTCCCAACAGAAACTGACATTCAAGTAGAAGACGTGCAGTCTCTTCAGACAACATATCAAACGGAAGTTGAAGCTCTTCAACAACTCCTTATCTATGACCAAGGCACAGAGTGCTAGACAACCTTTCATCGGTGTCCTGCGTCGTATACCATATTCACTCTGATTGATGTTCCCTTGAACAAAGTTCCTTTAAAGAATGTTTGCAGGACAGGATCAATGACCTTTTGGCGCATAATTCTAGTGTTGTCCAAGCAATCACTACGGATGGACATGCATGTGTCTAGAGTGCAATAAATAAACATGTTAAGACCTGACTGTCAGTCCAATGCAAACAACACACTTACTCTTGATCAATTGAAAGGATCGTATTCAGTGTCATTCATTTATATACTGGACACAAATAGTTAGGGATAATTTCAAATTTTTAAATTGTGAGTAATGGTCTATTTATTCATTGACACTCTGATGAAATATCAATCATAAAATTCAAAATATCCCTAACTTAGTTTACCCAGTATATGATACATTTTAGCGAGAACAGCGGACTGTCGACGATAACGTTAACCATTACAATTGCATGGCTTTACTTAATGAGTCAGTATTTTGAGAAATCATATTACACAGATTTGAAACCATGAGTTTGAACATTCTTGACTTCTGGTCACGTAAGAGATTTACCAAAATGACACATACTACTATTGATATGTTCACAATGTTGCGATATTTCGCATTGTAACATACATATAACATGACTATCGGCAATAAAGGGATAATGTCTTAAAATACGTCTGTTTGAAATAGTATCCAAGGTTACGAGATATATACCATGATAGATATTAATTTCTTATTCATATCATAACATTAATTTATAACAGCAGATGAGATTGGATGTCCGTGAGCAATACGCTAAATGACGCCGACAATAATGGACCATCACTGCCTCAGCAAATAGCATGTGGCCGGAACATTGAGACTGTATATTCACAAAGCAAAAACTCTAGTAAAAATTGGTTATTAGTCATGTAGATCATCTTTCGAAAGACTAACGACCTCAACCGGTTTTCCGCAAGAAGAAAGTCCAACCTACGCTACAGCTTATAAAAGAATCGTTTACAAACCTCAAATGTCCACTTTAATTCTTAGAATGCTCTGTGTTGGTGCTGTGCGCTTATGCAGCGCCGCAAATTTTGATGGCATTCTTCAGTGACCACCGCCCGCCCACTTTCATTCTGGTCGCCGGGGCTTAATTAGTCGTATATGGGTACTTTATGGGTCAACTTCAGAAATTTAAAATCGAGCAATTGTCAAATTTAAACCCCTTTTCAACAAATACGAGAGTGACCCTATGTCATTTCATCCAACCTTTAAGACAGTGTGAGCCATGTACGCTATGTACAGCTTGTAAAGTACCTACTAAACGTTGATGTTGAGATCCGGTGATGAAGAGGATATTTCTTTTGGACCCATATGAATTCTTTATTTTACAAAAATACTTGTAAAATTTGATGCAATGTTCGTTTCTATTATTTTAAATATGATGAAGAACTATTCTGTATATTTGTGGTCTTTATTCGCGTGATATAATTTTCAATTTCAAAATCTGTCGTAATCTATTCACATTCAATGCATCTTTATATTCGAATTTGCATTTGTAATCAAACGTTTGTTCAACATGATGTACATCGCTTTCAGTACTTTAATGTCAACGTTTTAAGATAAGGTGGCCCAAATAATAAAAGATTTCAAGTTGCCGGTATATCAAAATTTATCATTTGGTGCAAACATTAAAATACTGATTTTCACAATATCGATGATGAATATCTTTGTAACTTTATATAATATTACTTGACTCGGGGAAGATCGCTACAACATTTGAATAATATATCACATCACACAGCGTGGTGTCAAAGGGTATACCGGGTCCGCATTAAAGGAGCGGCTAGTAGACCTTACCAATCATCTTTACAATTCAACCTGGCTATTCCATTGTTCTTGGCAAACGAAATCTTCACGTTTAAGCATTATAAATGAATAAGCTGTAGACAGGGCCCCGTTCCATAACAACGAGCGCTTACAATCGCTCATTGATTGCTCAATGTAGCGCTCAAGTAGCGCTCATTCTCTCTTGAACGACAAGGTGCAAATTCCTCTAAGTTTGCTCGCCTTGCTACGTAGCGCTACATTGAGCAATCGCGTTCAAGAGAGGTTTAAAAGTAATCGCTAATTGAGCGATTACTTTGAAACCTCTCTTGAACACGGCCCAGGTTTAACACAGGCTAGTTTGAGAAATAAGAACAATGAGAAATTTAAAATCGCGGCCAAGTGCACCCTCAACGTGTGTAAAAAGTCGATTTTAACCATTTTAACCTATTCAACCAGACTGTTTAATAACACTGCCAAAGCATTGTTGTTTGAACAGGAGATAATCACGATTCCAATCTATGTCCATTTGCTGAAGTTTCACCAGCTTCCCAGTCATAACTCGCGGTAGTCTCCATCACTAGCTAATTTAAACCTTGCCGCATTTCCTTAATGTTTCCGTGACAGCGAATCAGCACGGAACAGTAAAGGAAATGCTGCAAGGCTTAGCTTAACCAGTGTGCGAGTTATAACTTGCATAGGGAAGTTTCACATTAGCTAAGAACATGAGAATGAGATAAATGCAAAAGAGAAGTCCCCCTCGACTGACCCTGTCATGATGTCCCTTTTACAATCAATGTGACTAACAACTAACTTTAGACAACAACAAAGACAAAATGTTAAACTTTAAAAATTTAATAACAATATTTAACAAGTAAAAAGGTCAACAATAACAATTCAGCTTTGATACAAAGCAAAACAAAATACTGCTGGGAAACATACAGGCAAAAGGCAGATTTAGGTGACAAATCTTCAAGCCAGTCCACACTCCGGACACAAGGTCCCCAAACTTCAGTTTGAAAGCACACACAAAAATCATCTTTAGGCCTGCCTACTTCCTATGAAAGAAACGGCGGATTTTGCCAACAAATCTGGCGACTTTCTGCTTCAGTCCATTCCACACTCTGGCCACGAAGTCCCTGAACTTGTTGAACCAGTGTCGGGACCTGCCCAGGTGGTGTACAAGACTACCGGCCTCCGTGTAGAGGACGTCCCGTCTGTTCTGGTGGTACGTTAGTCGCATGAGCAGACTCTCACGGTACACAACCTCGAACCGGGCCTACAAGACAAAACAATCAACATATAGGAGAAATAGTGAAAAGCCAGTTCTTATTATAAGGAAATTACTTTTCAAAACGAGAAAAATCCCAAGAACCATTGGAAAATAGCTCGAGATTTATTAAACCTATTCATTAGATTATTACTATTTAAAATATGTTATTGCTAATATAATTAAGTTAATATGCACTAACATACGCTCTTATATACGAATGAATCAGTTTGGTGTATGTAATGTCTTTCTCATATTTAGATATATTAATAATAACATCTTATCAACTTAAATATTATGTCAGATATTCCTGCTGGATTATGATAAAACATCGAACATAACAATAACGTATACGCAAAATTGATCTGATCTGGTCTAAGACTTCCTATAAAGACTGTTCAACACCTACCATGTCTATAGGGAGTTCTCGCATCTCCTGCTCATGTTCTGTGATGAGCTGATGCAGGCGGACAATTCGTAGCTCATTGCCTGCAGAGAAACAATGTAGTTTTAATTAATATGAATTCGAGAAGATTAACACATGTAAAAAAAACGCATGAACAATAAAATATTTCAGCACTTAAGCCCCGCCATCTTTGCCATTATATTAAATGCAATGATGGCGGCTAATATAATAATGATTACAAACTTAAATTGTTTACATATACATATACATTATACATAATACATTATAATAATAATAATAATAATAATAATAATAATAATAATAATAGGCAATTTATATTGCGCATTTATCCATGAACATTATACATTAAGAAAAACATATATTATACTCACTTTTGTATTCAGCAATGGCCAGATATTCAAGATCTTTCTTCATTTTTCAATAAAATTGCTTTCGCTGTTGACACTAATTTTGATGCGCTCTCCTTCGATGTGATTGACAGCGAATGACGTTCGTTTATAAAGACAAAGTGCGGACGTCATCGAGATCACCCGTTGCTTAGCGCCGATTGCCATTTACGCGTCAGATTTTTATGACCTTTGACCTATAGATGACGTCACAATAGCGAGTTGTATTGTTGACGTCACAGAAAAGACAAAAATTTGCTAAGAGACTTTAAACTTTCATGTTTTTTCCCCCAGTAATTTGACTATAGGACGTCTTCAGTACATGAAGTATCATGAATATTCAGAAACAATAGAAATTCACTTCTTTGTAGCATACTTAACGCTTAGCTATTGACTTAAGTTACCCAAAATAACAGATTACCAAAGATTTTTAGTTCAATATTTCATGTAAACACTTGATAGTTTATTTTCGTATGCTATTAACCTGTAAAATATATACGGTACCTATTTCTGTTCACAACCTATTTCTGTCCAGTCATCTTTAATTAATCTTGACAACGCTATGTTTAAGAGTGAAATCAGTAGAACTCATGCTTAATTTATCCAAATA
The DNA here is from genome assembly GCA_936450465.1 of Gibbula magus. NCBI lineage: Eukaryota > Metazoa > Mollusca > Gastropoda > Trochida > Trochidae > Gibbula > Gibbula magus. Next base: position 7,911,484 of record OW388296.1, on the reverse strand, counting down.
ACTTCTGACTATTTAATAACAAACCAAATTGCACATTGTGTTTGACATTAAGAAAAGTAACATAATTTGTCGTGGCCTAATATTAGTGAAATACGTAGTGGTTTCCAAATGGTAATTAATTCATATCGTTTTATCTCCAATTGCAGGCTTGATTATCTAAACATATTTGTTTCTGACATACTTCAAAAAGGTTGACATTGTCTTGTAATCACATCGTTTCGGCAGCATGTATACATGTAAGATACAATAAATAATTACACACAGAGCAGAGTATTTGTAATCAATAATAAACTTAACACAGAATACTAGTTGCTTTACTGTCAGCTGTTCACTCAGTCTGTAACCAATTTATTTGTGAACTTATTTAACGGGTTTGAAGATCTGAAGTTTCTGTAGATATCTAACAACTGCGAACATGTATTTACATTTTATTCACAGCTCATGACGACTTTGTATCTGATAAATGTATTGATCTTATACTACCAATGGTTAAGCAGTACTTATTACAGATGCAGATGCTGTGTGAAACAGCCTCATATTAATTTTTTATCCAAAAGAAATAAAAAACAGATATCATGTTGAAAAATATACTACATATACCTATTGTAGATGGCAGACATTTAAATATAAAATGTATCGACTGACACAGTGTAACGTTAGAATGGTGTGTTTGTATAAGAAGAATTATTTATTTTGTGTTGTGTGTAATTTGTAGAAAAGTGTGACCTCACCAGCTACTGTTTATTTTTGGACGAAATTCATTGAACAAAATGAATGAAGGGTTAATTTTGAACGATATATCAAGGTGTCAATAAACATTGATTCAATCATATCTGTCAAAACGAAGCAATGACGTAGTGTGACCGTATAAAGACTGTCTAGCATTTCCTAACATCACAATCACAACCCGCCTAACTATACAAAACTCACGCTTGTAAATGAGCGATTACATTAAAAGGATTAGATACGTTTGTATCACTAACAAATAAAAAAGTAAATAAAATTCTGGAAAATTTAAGGAATTTGCTTCCGGGTCAAGTGCCACAAAACGTCATTTAGTCAAACTTGTTATATATATCGTTATTCTAGGAAAGATAGGCATCTCGTCAGTGGTAAATTCCAAAGGAATCATTTTCAGTCTGACCGGAAGTAAATCTCCACGGAGGCGTGACGGGATTGTGCTAACCAGTTAGGGAGTGTTTAGAGGCTTTATAAGATTGCTAAGTCTGTCACAGTCTCTCGTTACAATTGTATCTTCGTGTCACCCCGAACTGAAACCAGTCCGAAGATACACGAGGTGTATGGTGCAATGCTGGAGAATGGGGACACTGGTCACGCCGGGTGGATCTGTTGTCTGCTTCCTAGAATAGATGCGTCACAGTTTCTCGGAACATGGAGATAGAATATACCCAGGGATTACACACGGTGTAAGATATACATTCATAAGCCAGTCACTAATGACTTCCACGCTGAATGTGTCTACCGATCTATAAATAATCAGTGGGATTTTAAAGAAAGGGATTGGGGACTGGTTCCGGGATGTAGGCTGCTATGAAGTCACATACACATTTATGAAGATAAATGTCAGAGGACAAAGTTTTTAACCTAGGACGTAGGCCTATTATTATCAGCAATACCAACCCCAATGCATGAAGTGAGATGTTCTGGTTGAGAGAATGATCAAATACTGTACGTACGAGAAGCCTAGAATTATAAAATGTCCAGAAATGACTTTAAAGCACTTCAGCACGTTTGTTTTATTGAATGTTTATATGCTCAACTTTGACATTTGTAGTAAAGGTTTTTACAGTTTATCAAAGGTTTTTACAGTTTATCTTTCCTTAAGAGGGTAAAACAGCCCATTACACGACCCGAGTATTCGTTGTCGTGAAAAATGGAGACACATATAAAACCAAAACTGTTGGCGGCACTTCTAGTGTAACACCTTTTAGGATAGGAAATGGCAGGTCCGCGTTCCGTAACCGAACCATAGCCTTACGTTATAGAACTCTATGTATTGATTGAGGAAGATTACATGTATTTTGCTATTGGTAACATTTCTTTTCCATAATGTGCGATCTCTTTATTTCCATTAGAAAACGTGCTACATCCCTTTAAATACATGGCTCTATCCAGGAGGCAGTAACATTATGGGTACAGCGTGTTATATATATACACTCTCATTGATTTGACGAGGGTAGAAATGAATTAATTCATCTCCTGTATAGTTTCACTGGAGCACAGTGGTGTAGTGGTTAGCATGCTGGCCTCTCACTCCCGGGTTCGATTCCCGGTGGAGGCACCTACAATTTGTAACCCGGGTCTCTCTCTGTGTTGTGTCCTTGGGCAAGTCGCTTTATCCACATTGCACTCAGTCCACCCAGTTGTATAATTGGGTTTATCATCCAAAACTGGCTCCCACAGTAGATATCGCTTGTGTGAGATCAAGCGATATCTACAAGCCATATCTACATTGTAGATATCGCTACAATCAAATCGTCATAATCATATTAAAACATCAGTTAATGACATCACAAGGCTTTGACATCACTGATAACACTGATGACAATGTTATGACGTCACAAAGTTGATGACGTAACAATGCTATGAGGCCACAATGCTGATGACGTCACAATGCTATGACATCACTGAGCTCACTGCTGAAGTAGTTAAATTGCAGTTTTTTGTTGTAGATATGTACATTATTTTGCTAATAATTGTTGAAGAATGATTTTGAATGATAAATAAAATCTCACCCTTGTGTCTTCTGATATCAAATATATCAACACTCGTTGATTAAAGTAAAAATATCCTCGGCAAGTCTCGGATATTTGTAACTTTAATCAACTCGTGTTGATATATTTGATATCAGAAGACACTTGGGTGAGATTCTCTATATCTGAATTAACGGGTGGTTTCGTGAAGCGCTTATGGCTGCTCCGAAATACAAATCCGTCAGGGTAATAATGTCAGCGCCTTGAGAAACTGCTGAGTAGTTTGATAAGTGCGCTATACAAGATGGCATACTATTATCATATTGTTCTCGCCCCGTCATCAGGTAAAGGTAAAATTTTTATCAACATTAATGTCTCTCACATCTACGGAAAATGGAACTTGAATAATTAATAAAAGACAAAACCGAAAAAGTCATTTGATAATTATCCTTTGGGGTACCATCCCAGTTGGACTACTCCCAAAATACCTACTCCCAAAATTACTACTCTAATCCTATTAGTTAAAACAACAAAGAGTCCCTGCTTCTCTACTCGTCTAGTTAGTTTATAGGTAGACATGTTAAATGGGCAGTAGCACGTTTTTTCGCTCAAATAAGTCGGTGAAATGTATTTGAAAAATAATGTCACCAATAAGAAAACACCCTCCTCTTTTCGGAAAATCAAGTTTTAAATCAGTGTGCATGGTTCGGTAAAGCCCTGAGAATCGTTTTTGTAATTCAAAATAGTAAAATGTGTTCACAATAAAATGGCCGCCATGCAATTTTTGCTTTATTCGCAATATCTTTATTACCACTACGGATAATTGGTTTGTGTAACAAGATGTTTTACCCGCTAAAGTTAATTTAAATGACATAAACTATCATTATAAATGGGAAATTTGAAAAAATAAATTTAGCAAAAAACGTGCTACTGCCCCTTTAATTTATGAAGTAAGCTAGCTTTGTTAGCTAGTGTATGATCTGCAATACATCTGTGTCTCTGGCTTGGGGCTAGACAAGATTGAAGCCTCCAATCTTATCAGAATGTAAGCTGTGCTACCAGTAAAAGAAATAATCTGTTTTTGATTTTGTTATTTCTTTCAACTATACTTTAAGTTATGACTGGGTTGGAGAGGGCAGCTTTTGTTTTATCACAAAATGGTACAGATCAAATATTGCACCAAGTCTATTCTCTATGGAATCGGTGATCAGGAGGAAGCTGCTGCAAGTGAACCATGGTGCTTCATCGTTGGTTACCATGAGCCAATTGTGGAGCACAGTGGTGTAGTGGTTAGCGTGCTGGCCTCTCACGCCAGAGACCCGGGTTCGAATCCCAGTGGAGACACCAAAAATGTTTGACCTGGGTCTCATTCTGTGTTGTGTCCTTGGGCAAGGCACTTCATCCACAATGCACTCAATCCACCCTGCTGTTTAAATGGGTACCTGAACACGGGAAAGTATGGAAAGTACAATTCCTTCAGGGTAATAATATGTGTAGCTAAGTATGGATTCAGCGCAAAATAAATATGCCTTTATTATTGATTAAACCAAAAACAACATATTGAATCAATAACTTACTTAATGTCACGTTGAAGCTTCTTCGTTAACCTGGGTTAACGTTTCCTGTAATTGAACACTCGCATTGATAAGTCATAAAATCAAATTTGTAAGGGCCTTTATAGACTTCAATGTCCCCTTTTAATAACGTTATTTTGAGGTCAACATGATTATAACATAGACATTATTACTGCTATATGGATACTTATGACCGAGTGAGTAAATGGTAGTATATCCCGAGTTTATAACAACATTATAATGTTCTATTTATTACCTTGATATTGAGGTAAATACGTCAAAAGATAACATTGACCGACTATCTAACGTCGCCATATTTATTATTAAGAAAGCAACGCCTGAGACGATCATATCATTGTTATTGCTTAAGACGTCAAGTTACAATGAAACAGTAATATGTTAATGCCAGGAACCCCCATGTGAAAGCGTACGTAGTTGATAATTTGTTCACATATTTTTAAAGATTTCTCCGCATTTCAAATTAATTGAACATTCTGTAAGAGAACAAGTTAAATCCAACAATGGACTGTCAGTTGCTTTTTAGCTCAGCAGGCCTGAAATGGCGTCCGGCGTCCGTCCATCCGTCCGTAAACTTTTCGCATTTTCGACTTCTTCTCCAGAACCAATGACTCTAGAGAGCTGAAATTTAATGTGCAATGTAGATTTCGTGACCCCGTGAACCCAAATGGGGTCACAGGGGTCACAACCTTAAAAACCTATTTTCATCTTCTTCTCCAGTTCCACAAGGTCTAGAGAGCTGGAATGTTGTGTGCAGACTCCTTGGCTAATGGGGATTCTAAATTGTAGATTTCATGACCCTGGTGCTCCAGATAAGGGCCTCACAGGTCATGACCTTAAATCCTATTTTCATCTTCTTCTCCAGAACAAAAAGACCAAGAAGGCTGAAATGGTATGTGCAGAGTTTTTAGCCAATGGAGATTTTAAATGTAGATTTGGTGACCCTGTGACCCCAAATAAGGGCCCTACAGGCCATGAACTAAAAACTTATTTTCATCTTCGTCTCCAGAAAGAAAAGATCTAGAAGGCTGTAATATTGTTTACAGATTCTTTAGCCAATTGAGATTCTAAATTGTAGATTTGGTGACCTGTGGCCGCAAATATGGGCCTCACGGGCCATGATCTAAAAATTTATATCAGTCTTCATCATATAAGCCCTGATGAGCTATACAGAGCCCATGGCTCTATTTTTTTAATAGAAATTGAAAGAAGCTGACAATAGTTAACCTTTTCTCCTTCATCGTATCACCTTCTAAAAGGCTAGTCCAGTGATTCAACATCATGTGTCATTGTTTCATTTCAGATTTAATTATAATGATTATAATAAGTATAACGCCATATTCCGTACACGTTACATGTCAAAGTAACCCCATGTAATGTTCCAGTGTTCCACAGGTGTGATGGTTAGACAAAAACTATGTGCATTAGACACTGTATAACCAATGCAACCTATTTTGGTGTTCTTCGAGTTTGGGTTACGTTTATTGTGATCAAGTATGAAAGTGATGAATTCAACATTTTTTCTAACAAAACGAAATAATCATTAACAAGACCTACTACATACATACATATAATCAACAAATTCACATCAAAACTTCGAGAAATTGTGTAGACCATTCATCACATTTGGTTCCGAATAAAAAACACTATATTGAAACCAAGATATAATGTTGTCTCAAAATTCCTAACACATTTTATATATTATTTTATTGAACCCAATAACATAGATACATACCTTTATCGGAACCAACTGTTTTTGACATACACATACATTGGAACCTAAAACATTGATATAGATGTGTACATATATTGATATTTCACGATGGTCCGGACAGTTCTGTAATACTGTATCAACTGGTTTGTCATTTTCATATGTGGAGCGTCTGTTTATAAACGTGGAAGCCTCTCTTCAAACATGCCTGAAGTCTGAACCAATGTATTGGATGAACTCAAAAGCCCCGGTAAAAAATTTAGCTTTCGAGTTTTGAACTCACTTGCAATTCTCAGTGTGTGTGTTTTTAACGTGTGGTAATATTGTGAGGATCTAATATCTGGCAATGCATATGTTTTACAATCTATAGAAGTGGACTTATTCCGATGAACAGTAACAACATTGTGTAAAGTATCAGGACACAGTTGAAATCATTCTTAAATAACCGCCAGGTTCAAATATTACTGCCCGAATCTTCAATGTAAAAATTACACAACACTCATGTTCAAAACAATTGACAGACATATGCCCGAAGAAGCCAGATCTCAAAGTTCTCAAATACAAGTTCCAAGTAGACCTGGTCTAGTGTTTATCGATGTTGCGAAGGTTCTGGCGCAGATTCAGCTGGTGTACCAAATCTGACAATGTGATATCTACAGAGTCAATTTTGATCTCATACTTCTGATTTCAATTGCAGAAACCTCGGGACTCAGACAGTCCTGTTTGGAGGTCTTTACTTCAGGAGTTCTGTTTGAGAAAGTCCTGGAAGAAAGCCCGAGCCTCCGAGCTGGTTGGTCGGTTAGCGGGTTTGATGTCCCAGCACTTGACGATCAGCTCCCTCCACTCGCCAGGGGGTTTCTCCGACAAGGTCATGGATGGACGAAGCCCCTTCTCCACCGCCCTCTCGAAGGTAGTGAACAGTTGAGTTTTAATGTGATCAGCTGCGTCCAGTCCGTACCACATCTCCCACAGAATGATTCCGATACTGTATATATCGGCCTTGAAGTCGTACCTCTCCGTCTGCAGAAGCACTTCCGGTGCCATGTATACGGGACTTCCCGCGATAGTTCCCGAGATCTCGTGAGCTCGTTTAGCCAGACCGACGTCTGTGAGTTTGACCACGTCGTTTTCGTCGAGCTGGAAATACCGTAAAATGTTATGGTGAGATGTAGTTTTCCGATTCATGGATTCGTTGTACATGCTGTTACATTCTACTTCAGATAGATCATTGGCCCACCAAATAATTGTCTATTCGTGATTATCAAAAACATCTTTAAAAACGTGAGTAATTAATCCTTTGTCACTGTCTGCGGCAGTCTAAGTATCTTATATGTTATTCTTTGAAGACAAGCTGATTTATAAAAAAAAAAAATAAGGTCTCACACTATCAATGCATGTGGAACAGAAATACTGTAAGGGAAGTCTGTAATTACCGATAATAAAAGTCTGTTTCTGAATGCTTCCTTAAAACTTATTATTGAAATGTTAGGCGTCTTACCAATATATTATCAGGTTTCATATCACGATGCACAAGTCCTTTAGCATGTAGATATTCAAGTCCACAACAGATCTCCCCGGCGAACTTGGCGACCGTCTTCATAGCACTGATCTTGAGCGCATAGATGTCGCCATGTTTGGAAGGACTATCGGCCTGTCGACCCACAAACTTCTGCTGGAGCGTCTTGGGGCAGTACTCAAGAACCATAATCCAGCGCAGCTCGTTCCGGGTCACTTCACACGAAGATCCGTAATACTTCACTATGTTCCTGTGGTCCAGGTCTCTGCAATGTAAGTTTGAGGACTTCATGTGTTTGAATCAATATACAGTCGGGCCCTGTTTATCAGCACAATTTTGTTGCAGTGAGTAAATAAGACATCGTCACCTACCTTAGAGTGTTATCCTCGAGCAGGACGTCAGTGACATTGGAGACATCAAGCGGGTCCCGGCACACCTTCAGGGCGATCTTCAACTCCTCGTGTTTGTACTGAATCGTCGAGAAGTACACTTTGGCGAAACTGCCCACGCCGATAGGGATATCATTGGGGCTCAGGGTCAGTTCTCTGTAGGCGAAGTCAAACTTGGCGAGCCGAGTCGCGTAGAACATGTCCAGCTTGCCCTGTAGCTCCCCACTCTCCAGTATGAACCTGGGGTAGTCATTCACCAACGCTTTGTTCATCGCCTTGACGTCTTCCACGAGAGATTTCATCAGCTGTCTGTCTGCGCGTAGAAACTCGGGGAGCATGTGCCCGATCTGGAAGAGGATGCAATGGTTGACTCAGGATAGAAGACACAACGCTGGTTGTAATAATAGTAATATAATGCGGATACTTATATCGCGCCAAATCCACGACACAAAGTCGTGCTCAAAGCGCTACACACATTAAATTATTACCTTGGTATAAGGACCAACCTCGTTCCTTTTTCATTCTCCCTAGTAACCTATGCAACCTGAGCTACGAAGGTTATCTGTCACATTTGCCTTAACTTCCAAGCCTGCCGTCTGTTCCATAACAGTGAGCGACACCACGAGCCAGAAATAAGAAATATCTAAAGATAAGTAGTCTTATTTTAATTTCATCCTTTTTTTCTTCATTAAAGTAAGAACATCTAAAGTTATATCGCACCTTGTCAATGCTCTTGGAGTCTCGTTCAAAGAACTTCTCCACAGACGCTGTGACGTTCTTCTCCGTAAGTTCATGCAGGAAGAGGTCCGTGGCCTCCTGCATTATCTGAGACGCCCTGGACGATTCGTAGGACTTGAACAGGCCCTTAATCTTGCTACTGCGAGGGTCGAGTAGAGTCGCCGCGCCCACCGCGCTACCCAGGCTGAGGAACCCTTCGTCCTTCCCAGTGTTGCGGGCCCTCCTCCAGACTGTTCGCACCGGGGCTCGCACTCGCATTGAGCTGTGGAGGTCCACGAGACTCCGTACGTCTTCTCCTAGGAACTCGCCTGTATGAAGGAAGAATAATGACAAAAAGCTTCACATTAGAGATCTGTATAGTCTGATATTGGTTGTCTACTATGGCTCTACTATGTTCAAACTGAACACAAACAATCAGGATTTTAGATTTTAATCAATTTACTCGTTTCACAAGCTTCTGGAAGCGTTTAATGATGAAGTCAAAGTCATGTTATACACGGCAGCACGACCTTACCAATACAATGATATAGGCCCTGGCGGATTCAGCTGTTACGTCACTGTCCCTAGTCCGACCCTTCGTTAGTTCCACCTATACTTCTGTGTTACCTATCATAGTATGGAATCACTATTACTAACATAGACACTTCCGGAATCCGGATTCAAGTTCAATGTTCTTGATCTGATCATCGACGTGCTCAAAGTCCTCCTGGCTAAAATACCATGAAATCACAAACTCCCACCCCATTACATACTTTCATTAAATCCTTGTGTTGCCTTAACTGTGGTCCTCACGCTAATTTGTGAAGACATAATCTGCCCTCCATACCTTCTATTTTCTTGGTCATATACCACCAAATCCCACCCATTACATATTTTCAAGTTCTTGTGTGTCTCTCAACTTATGTTATTTTGGGAAGACCCTACCTTCTATTTTCTTGGTCTGGTCCTCGAAGAGCTCAACATCCTTCTGGAATCTCTTGATGATGTTGAGTCTTACACTCCCCACCACGTCCTTCTGTTTCTCCCACGTGTCCAGGGCTTCCTGAACACGCCCTGAGATCAACTCGGACGCCTCCGTGGCCACTTTCTTCCATCTGTCCGGTCGGGGACACAGGTCCGGTTTCCACACCATGAGCTGGCCGCGGACATCAGGCCCCTTCAGAGTCTGGAGGACAAAATCAGATATGTATTGGAGGCAAGTGTTAAGGGTGGGAAAAACAACTGTGTCTTGGACCGCGGTAAACACATTGCGGTTGATTCGTGTTGATAACCGATACCTCGATACATGATATGAACGATAAGGGCGAGGAGACAAACATGCCACACTGCTTGCTGATATCATGACACTTACAAGGATACAAGGACGTTTTTCAGGAATAACTTGTTTTCGACAATCTTAAAGTGAAGACAGCGGAAAGACCACTGTGACAAACTGTGAATTTTTTAATATGTTCTTGTATGTTCAATGTGTAAAACATGGTCCGTGTCCCGTGTCCGTGTTTTTGGAGTGCATATATTTTTATCCCTTGTGTGTATCTGAATACACAATGTCTCTGACATCATAAAGCAGTATGTTTCTTGAGACACCAGTTTTGAGATTTCAATGACAGAAATCTCATAAAGACATTATTAAGAATTTTAGAATCAAAAGTACTACAGACCCTCAAGGCTGCTCTAGAGATGTCGTCCACGGCCTGTTTGACGTCTCTGCGCATGTCCCGGACCCTGTTCTCTGCACGTGTCTCGAGCTGCTCGATCTGCACACACACGTCCCGGTACATGTTCTCCATGTCCTGCACACTCCGCGCGTCCAGCTGTTTGGATACCTTGAGTGAGTACACTGTTCTCTTCAACACCGTGCCCAGCCATCTGCAGGGTATACACAGCGTGCACACATTAACAACAACCATACAGGGAACACTTATGAAACAGTGACGTCACTTTCAATGTGTGAAACATGTCATTGTACCAAGCACTTTTTTTTTATTTAATCTTTTTTCCAGGTCACCATATACAAGAGTAACCATAATGCAGCCCATACACTTTCATCGAACCATCTGCACACCTTAGGTTACTCTTTCTCACATGTATCGTGGTTTGATCTCTATAAGATTCTAGCACAAGCTTCAAGACAGATACACCTGTAATTAAGTGACAACGCTCTACGTCTGTTATTAAGTTACTACGTTTCTTACCTGTAATAAAGTTACAAGGCGTTCCATCTGTATTTAAGTTACAGTGCGTCTCACCTGTAATTACGTTACAACGCCACTCACCTGTAGTGGGAGGTTAGGTTCGAGTGGAAGGTGGTGGGGAGCACTCTCCGGATTCCCTCGACCAGGGTCACGTGATCAGAGTCCATCTTTTGGTAGTTTAGGACACCCAGTGCCTGAAACAATGGCAATGTCAACATCGGACACCTGAGTTGAAGATGTGTTTCCAGAAGGCAATGAGAATGTACTTCATTACCATACCTCTGAAGAATTTGGACTCGAATAATGAAACATTACATGCACGTTTTAATCAAATCTGAGAATTAAATGATTTCTTCAAAATTCTGGTCGTTACAAGTGAATGAAACTACTTACCTGAGTGGCGGAGATCTTGAAGATCTGCCTCCTCGATACAGTGGGTATGCACGTCCTAAGCTTGTCCCTGACGAACTCTCGTACTCTCTCGTCCTCCCCCCTCCCCACCTGGTCCCACTTGTTGCACACGAAGATGGCCGTGGCCGGGTCGAAGTCCTCCTGCTGTATGGCCTGACTCAGGAGTCGACCCAGCTGTAAAGAAGTGGAGTTTCGATAGATTCCTCTCAATAGGGTCTGATGACGTCCCGTATATGCGAATGTTCTCTACCAGTGTAGTACAGTGTAGTCATTAGAGGGCCAATCACAGTATAACTTTTAAATGATCGCCAGGTTGAAGGCATTCGGAATCATTCGTCAACACGTTCCTGATGTTACCACCGAAGCTTTTGTTTAGGACTTGTGATTGGCTTATTGTACTTGTGTCACAACATGCGAGTAAACGGGCCATCATTAGACCGTTTGGAGAGAAAACTCCCGAGCGATTTGAGCATATAAGCGGGATGAATCAGATACACAATTGCTCAGATATGTCAGTATGCTATAAAAAAAAAACAAAAAAAACAAATAAGGGTCCTGTCCCCTCAGGTGTGACAAAATAAGGCCCTTTCCTTGATGAACATTTATTGGCGAAAGTAGGGATATGTAAGACAAAGGCATATACGAGGACTGACCCTGTCCCTGTGGATGCCCCCGGCGTCCCCGGTGTTGATGACGTAGATGAAGCCGAGAGCCTTGTCCATGTAGTTCTGTAGATCCAGACAGTAGGACCCTCCGATACCGGGCGTGTCCACGAACACCACACCCTCCTGCAATATGTTTAAACGTGTAATGCTTATTTCTTAAATATTACACAGACCCTCCTACATAATGAATACGTTACAACCTCTCAAACATACATTTACACCTTCTGAGGAAAATATGTTTTGTTACAGTTATGATAATATATATATATATTAAATTGAAAGCTACCAAAACTGCAACAAGGAGCAGGAACAACTACTAAAGGTCAATTCTCACGGTACGACTTGTCGCAACAACTTCTAGCTTTAACTTGTGGTATCGACTTGTAGTATTGACTTGCACTTGTATATGAGTCAGTCAGTGTATGGGCTGCTATGACTTAATTTACTATTAGTACTAATACTATTGACCCTACAACTCAACTCCACTCTGAAGGTGGCTTTTGCGCAACGAATCTGACCCGCGTATCTGTCTGAAACGTAAAGAAGACGCTGTTCTGCTGTGTAGGAGGTTAGAGTGCTTACCTGCATCATAGGGAAGGGATAGTTGATTTCTATCCTTTCATACGGACTCTCATCATCATCATTGGTCTCCCTGATGCACTCTGTCAGCTTGGCCTGGAACTCCTCGAATCGACTAGCATCCGGGCACTTGACCGTCTTGCAGGACTTCTTGTCCTTGTAATGCAGCACGAAGGAGCCGGTGGGGGCACGTCTCAGCTCACACAGGCTGGCGGTACACTGGAGGGCGGAGGTGGGCAGGATCTGCATCCCGACCAGCAGGTTGATCAGGGTGCTCTTACCCGAACCCGTGTCTCCTGGGCGGAAAGGGTTGATACATTTTAGAGAAATGTGTCTTCAAATTAAAAGTAAGAACTTATGCAGGTTTTTTTTACTGGAATATTTGTTTCCTGAATGGATAAGATGGATACGTTTTAGAAAAAAATATGTCTATAAATTAAGAGGAAGGTTCTTGTACCGGAATATGTGCCTCTTTAATATCATTTCAAAATATGAATATGATGTTTAAGATTGAAAGGCAGCAGCTGATATTGTGATACAATGGAGGGATGCGGCTGATATATCCTGGATTCACACAGGACGGTTGATAATGTTCATAACAAAGAGGTTGTTGTCCAGAATGTTTTATTTCCTCGGAGTGTTTAGTCGTCTGATATAGGGGGTTACGGATGTGAACATCAAATTATCATCTTAATTATATATTATATTTCAAGAGCATACGCTTAGCTTGTTGTGATAGTGATCTTTCGCTAGAAAACAAGGTTTCTCGAGTACATGCCACGCACCTGCAACAAACACCGCACAGTCACTCTTCTTGAGGAGCTCCGACTTGTGCTTCAGAGTGTTCTGGAAGTCCTTGAACACTCGGCCCAGATCGTCCCTGAACCTGGATGGGAGCTCCGTGAAGAACGTGTTCGCCTTCTCGTACAGGCTGGTCAGCTCCCGTCGGTTTGCCTTGTCCTCGTCCAGGGCCGCCTCCAGAGCATTCTGGGCCTGAAACGAAATAACAAACACATTTGCCAAAAATAAAATAGTTGAATATCAATGTATAAATCAAAATGCAAAATGTTCATGATTCACCGGCAACCAGTTACGCCCATTCTGCATTTAATAACAGATATAAGTGGGAATCTGCCACACTCGCTATGGACCATATAGTATTACAATAATTATTACACAATGGACACTTGTTCTGCCTGTGGGCAAGAACAAAATGCGAGTGCATATAGTTTTCTCTCAAAATATGTTGCGAAAGGAGGGCTGTATTTATTATATAAAGTTTAACATGCACATATAACTCCAAAAGTCTTATTTAATAAGCCCATATTTGGCTATGAGGTGTAAAATAATGGATTTCATAGAGTGTTTTAGGGCTATACACTCTTTATTTATTCAAAAACACTGAATAAGAATTTAGAAATAACGTTTTTAATGCAAAGGGCGGACAAGTTGTTCATATCATGTAGTGAAACCGGCAAATTTTATCATAATTAGCATCAATAAACTCGAGGCAGTATGTGATAAAAACATTTTTCTCAACTATTCTCTGACGTCTGTTTGCGAAATTGTAATTTGAATGAATTGAATGAACTTTTTGGCATACAAACCCATTTTGATTGCTTGGCCTCCATATATATACAATGAGACCCATTTTCCCTCCAGTATATGTCAAGATTTGTATGGGTTTAGATAGTACATTACCTTAGGTAATTAATCATGCATCTGATTATCTACAGAGCCAACGTTTCTATCTTGATAATCATCTCCATCTGTCTTTCTTAATAGGACATGTGATATACAATATTAATTAGTGATTTGGTCCGAAAGTCTTTTCGAACCAATATATAGCACAACGGTTTCTCAGAATGAATTCGGACGGAGAGGTGTGAAAGCCTACCTATATCCAGAAATGTGGGAGATCGCTAACAAAATGACGTGGCCCTAGAATGCTGCTATAGGAGGAGACTATATTTTAAATGTGTTGAAATAAAGTATGGATAAAAATAAACATCTTCTTCATATCTTCATACGAAACTGAAAAACGATTAAGGACTTAAGGAATTATTTTTAAGATAAGGTAAATTTGGTTTCTTATTCTTTGTATTGAAAACCACGTATCTGAAATCATGACATATTTTCGCGTATGAGTCACAATGAACTATTTATCAGAGTTAAACAAACTTTAAAAGAAACATTCATATCGTTCCACGTGTGTTAGTACCGTCTTCCTACATATTCATGCCTAATCTGTCACGGAGCCTCGTCCGTCTTCCTACATATTCATGCCTAATCTGTCACGGAGCCTCGTCCGTCTTCCTACATATTCATGCCTAATCTGTCACGGAGCCTCGTCCGTCTTCCTACATATTCATGCCTAATCTGTCACGGAGCCTCGTCCGTCTTCCTACATATTCATGCCTAATCTGTCACGGAGCCTCGTCCGTCTTCCTACATATTCATGCCTAATCTGTCACGGAGCCTCGTCCGTCTTCCTACATATTCATGCCTAATCTGTCACGATTGAGCCTCGTCCGTCTTCCTACATATTCATGCCTAATCTGTCACGGAGCCTCGTCCGTCTTCCTACATATTCATGCCTAATCTGTCACGGAGCCTCGTCCGTCTTCCTACATATTCATGCCTAATCTGTCACGGAGCCTCGTCCGTCTTCCTACATATTCATGCCTAATCTGTCACGGAGCCTCGTCCGTCTTCCTACATATTCATGCCTAATCTGTCACGGAGCCTCGTCCGTCTTCCTACATATTCATGCCTAATCTGTCACGGAGCCTCGTCCGTCTTCCTACATATTCATGCCTAATCTGTCACGGAGCCTCGTCCGTCTTCCTACATATTCATGCCTAATCTGTCACGATTGAGCCTCGTCCGTCTTCCTACATATTCATGCCTAATCTGTCACGGAGCCTCGTCCGTCTTCCTACATATTCATGCCTAATCTGTCACGGAGCCTCGTCCGTCTTCCTACATATTCATGCCTAATCTGTCACGATTGAGCCTCGTCCGTCTTCCTACATATTCATACCTAATCTGTCACGGTGGAGCCTCGTCCGTCTTCCTACATATTCATGCCTATTCTGTCACGGAGCCTCGTCCGTCTTCCTACATATTCATGCCTAATCTATCACGATTGAGCCTCGTCCGCAATGCTTTCTGCACTTGAACCCGTTCAACACATCCGTCAGACAGTCTGAACACAATACTGTCTACCCATAACATCATACGTTTATAACAAAACAACATACAGTGGAAATGTCTGTACATAACATAGCTGATCATTCATAGGCTGATATTCGGACCCCGTGTAGGAAATGATTAACACAGTCACAATGAATATATATAAACTATTGTCAAATCTAACAAAAGATTAATACTAAATCGATCGAAGAGCGGCCCGATCGATCGTGATCTGAAGGGTGTGACGGGTATTGTGTTGTAGATAACAGCTGACTTCCAGGAAGACATGTGAAGCATGCACCAGGGTATATCTGTATAGGTATCCTACATTCAGAAGCACGTCGACCTTTGAGAAGGAGTGACATTAGTACAATTGTATTCGCATTTGACGCACCCATAAGTAACTTAATATTTATTCTGTCATAATCTATAATATTCATTACAGTAACTATCATACTATCCTTATGAGTGAATATAGTTCTGGAGAATTAAGACTATTTGAAAGATAACCTGATCTTATTTCAAATAAAACGCCTTGATCTTTGAGCGGAATTGACAATAATAGGCTATTGGGTGTATATATGATCCTGAATCAAATATCGAAACATGTCTATAAAAGTAGATACAATGGTTATAAAAAGACTAACATTATGAATGAATACATATCTTATTTGGAAAGGAGCTACACTTTAAGATTAACAATAATGTTTAAGATTCCCTTGGCCAAAGTACTCCTAGTTCAAACAAAGACACATTTGCATGCATATACAACATAAATATATCGTTGCAAATTATGTATTACTTGTCACGAGCATGGTTATCAATAGAATATAAAATCACTGAATTTAAAGAGTGCACTTTTTAAATGTGTACTTTCACCTTATTAAGAGTTACACTGCCACCATAACTGCTTGTAAAGTCTTTTTTACATTTCTCGTTTCCTTACAATGATATAAGGTTAGATTGTTGTTACAATATTAAAAAACTATAAGTGATGCCATCATGGTTAACAGTAGAAAGGAAATCAAAGAATTTGAAGAATGAAGTCTTTAAACGTGTAGCTACACCTAATAAACACTCCTACTTATACCCCGATCGTACCCGCTTTAAAATGATATGGGGTTTTAAAATCGGGAATACATAAAGTTGCTAAAGAATAAAGAGAAATACACAGAAAACAACTTAGTTCGACATAGATTCTTGTGTTCAAGAGCATGTGCGTCGAAACGTTGCATACATAATTTGTTGTGCACTCATGTCTCTCCATTCTCGTCATTCCCAACTCTAAAATGCATTTCAAAGATGATAATTTTTTATTACTTATTTTTCTGGGAAGAATGTCAAAAGACATTATATTATAAAACTTGCGAAATAGTTGAAAGGATTAAATATCAAAGACGAATTAGCATAAGTCGGCTTCACACTGTAAGATGTTTCATAAAAGAAATGTTATAAAACGTAATGAAGAACCTTGAAGGGAATTCCCCTTCTCGTTACTGGTCGCTGATTGGCCCAAACTACTTAGGTATTCGTGGACGTTCTCTCTGGTATACGGTTGACTTGGCTCGCGAGATATTTCATCAAAAGAAACGTTAGTCATCGATATATTCATTATATTATTCACGTGTGCCACAACGCGACTTATAAGGTTGAGGGAGACTGATAATTATACTAATTATAAATATTATGAATGTACTATTTTCATATCATTTGAATATAGCAAGCAGGCCTAATGTGACTCGATACATTTATAGATCGACTTAAGTGAACAATGAATCCATATGAACGTCAAGAACCATTTCAATAAGTTAAATACGTTCTAAGGTATTCTTCCTGTATGATGAATGTTATCGAAATCAACATTCGAGACGATTGATTGCTATGAAATTGATTAATTGGTCCCAATTGTCATCCCATATTTCTTTCCATATTAAAGTGGGTTTTTTTTACTTTACCTTGTATGGCAAAATGAATGTTGTTAATTTTCATTGATCTCATTTCTTCTGTATTTTTTCTAATTTCACAACTTTTTAATAATAAAATATATGTATTGATATAATATCTAAACAAGTAACAAATAATTCACCATCAGACTGATCTGAATGTTTTTGTTACGCCATAGAAAAGCTTTCAAAGAATGGGTTCACTTCTCATTGTTTTCATTTTTGAATGAATGTGCGTTATTATTTGTCAAATTTTAAATCACCAAAATATTACCCTCATTAATATGCTTTCAATTTGTGTTGTAATCATGTTTCGATATATGAATAAACATGAAATCTCCCCTCTTATTTCGTTTCCACAAAAAGATCCCGATAGAATCCCCCTTTAAAGGACCAGTAGCATGTTTTTTCGCTAAAATAAGTCGATGAAATGTATTTGAAAAATAATGTCACCAATAGTAAAACACCCTTCTTTCTTCGGAAGATCAAGTTAAGAAATGAATGACATGATTCGGTAAAGCCATGTGAATCGTTTTTGTAATTCGAAATAATAAAATCTGTTCACATTAAAATGGCCGCCATGCAATGTTTGCTTTATACTCAACACCGTAATTAGTATTACCACCATAAATAGTTTGTGAAATAAGATGGTTTACCCTCTAAAGTAAATATATATAACATAAACTATCATTATAAATAGGAAATTTGAAAAATTAAAATTTGCAAAAAAACTCGCTTTAAGCCAATGGTTATTATCTTATTGAGTGGATAGGTGTTCTCGAAACTATGTAAGTAGTTTGACGACCACTGTGAGCGTACAGAAGTGTCATCGGTACACATGCGATTATTTCAAGTCACGCGCTTCTGCGACTTTCTTTGAGAACAAGTCCAGGAAGTTGAGAGAGCATGTGTCACTGCGTCAAGACAAGCTCGCACCGGGTCATAAGACCAGGAAGTATTTTGTATTCGCTTTCACTGTGTTTAAGTGAATGGTGCTTCAACAGATCATGGCTTTATTGAAATCCGCACTGACAACCGTGACCAATTCTAAAAGCACGTCTAATCATTTGGCAACAGTTCAAAACCGATCCAGACTGCGTTTTGCCCAGTTCATTTCTGAGAACATTTATTTAAAGGGAGGGTTATGTCACATTTTCCGCAATTTTGTTTCGATGTATAAGGTGACATGGGGAAAACGCTGTCATTTTATAACTGTTTAATAATAACATATATATGGATGAACTATTGACAACCAAATAATTTAAAGTAATTTAAAATAAGTCTTTGATTCCAGACAGCTACAGCTACATGTTCTAAGTAGTAATTGCTATGGTAGAAATATCAATAGTGCAGATGTAATATGTCTAAGCATTGTTTTCACCATTACAAAGTTATATGTATATGAATGTAATGTGACAGAAGTTATCCCATGTTCGATGTATTTATGAACAAATTTACCAAGCAAATCAATATCCCGAAATACAGAAGCATCAAAGTAACTCCTTTCATTTCTTCTATTTTTCATTTTCTCAGGTAAGCTCTGAACGTGAGGCCCTGCGACCATTATGTCTTGACCACGTGACGATGTAGGTCACTTATGTTAACCGTGGTTATTTTAATTTTAATAAATGAGTGTCTCGTAGCAAACCTTTCCAACATGGCGTTACTTCTTATTGTATTTAATGAATGTGTGTTATTCTTGGTAAAATTGACAAATCTAAAGTCATCAAAATATTTGCACCACTGATAACTTATATGTATAAATAAAAAAGTCTCCTCGAATTTCGTTTCCACAAAACTACCTTGAAGGAATCCCCCCTTTAAACCTTACCCTTCGTCGCATTACAACATGCTGCAACTCGATCAGATTGCAATCAGCACATGATAAAGCTTACAGGCGGCGTGACCACACATCCAGGAAGATGGTTTAGTACTTAATGTAATAGGCTTAAAACTGATACCTCAAAACCAACAGTCTTCCCTGGAACATTCTTTATATACATTATATAAAACAGTTCAAAATTTTCCAACCCTCAGGTCTCATTTAAAATAATACAATTTGTGAAGAAATAACGCCCATATCCATATCCATAATAATCAATTCTTTATTACAAAACATAGTGTAGGCCATCGGCCCATAACTACAGAAGCAACTGTCAAGATGTGTGTCATATTGATACATTTCATTTAAATTGAATTATACAATGAACACTTCAGAGATGATTTTCTTAATAGCATAGCTTTATAAATGTACATTGATAAGTTGCGCAATAATACACAATTGGAAACTGACATCAAAATATTGAACTTTGACCTGGTTGGGAAGGCATGGTATTTATATGGTGTATATTGTTGCCTTAGCTCTCTATATGATGGGCAGACTAGCAGGAAGTGATACTCGTCCTCTACATAATTAGTTTTACACATGTAACAAAACCTAGCATTTCTAGCAGTATTATAGTACCGTCCAGTTTCAATGTGAAGCTGATGAGAAGAACATCTGAACTGAGCTAGAGCATACCTAAACTTTTTGAAACTGATGCAGCCAATATACGATTCCTTTGATTCCATAATAATCCATATCAAATCATCGTGATTTCTTCACAAATTGTATTAATTCTAATAATATCGATATCTTAAAATCCGTTGTCATTTTAAAACAGTTGATGTCCATTTTAAATTTCCGATCACAACCATTAAATATGTCACGTAATCTCAAGCTGTCATGAGAAACATCAATTATACTTTGAGCCACTGGGTCTTAAAATGAGGGTTTTATCGGGGTATTTTTTGTGGAAACGAAATTCGGGAGGATATTCCTGTTTACATATGTATGTTATTAATACGTGATTAAAACACAGTGAAATTGAAAGATTGATGACTTTATATTTCACAACTTGATAAACACAAGCGCACATTTGTTGA
Source organism: Gibbula magus (assembly GCA_936450465.1). Classification (NCBI taxonomy): domain Eukaryota; kingdom Metazoa; phylum Mollusca; class Gastropoda; order Trochida; family Trochidae; genus Gibbula; species Gibbula magus. The sequence goes on along the minus strand of OW388296.1, from coordinate 7,890,911 downwards.
AAATTAAAACAATGAGAACTGAAGCCATGCATCGGCGCTGCGATATGGGAAAACTTCGCTACAGCATAATAGCAAATTGTTTATTAGTTTTATGACATGTTATGTATTACTATGTGAATACTCTATCAGTGTACGTCTATAGTTATTAAAAAATTGGAAAATTAGGTAAAATATAGCGTTTTTCATTTCACATAATGCCAAAAAATCCAATATGGCCACATTACCCTCCCTTTAAATATTGAATACACCTGTCTGTCTGTCTTCGTAAATACTTGTGTTAGTACATCTTACTACAACGAGTAACAGACAAGCACTAAAACAGTGTTTTGCCATTATCGGTTTATCAAAAGGTAGACTGGTCATTAGAACAAATTGTTTACAATTGTGAACAGCGATGGACATCGCTTAGTAATAAAATCAGGAAGACATATATGCCTATACGCCCTATTACTTTAAATACGAGGGTAAGCCTATATAAGTATTTCTAACGCTGTTTCTTAGTGTTTTGATACCAGCCCTGCTGGGAAATCTGCAGTCTCTCCCAAGAGAGAGACTCCCTTCAGATTTTCTATCCTAACCTATGTTCTTATTAAGCTGAATTCGCCGACAGATAAGGGACATCTAATTGGCTACATCTGAATCTAGTTGTGCAATCAGCGACGTCGTTGTAAAAGTTACATTTGTCAATAACACACCATAATGCGTTTTCTCGTTTAATGTGTTTTCCTCGAAATATGATATTTGTGTGAAAACTATTGATCATAAACATACTGATAAATAAGAGGACCAAATCAGAGACAAATACCGAAAATAGTTCATTTGTATTATTTCATCCGACATATTCGAACGACATATGATAATTAGCAAGACCCTTTAGAGTCAAATCTTTGAAGTTACTCAGTCGACTTGTTTGAGTTTTCATTGGTTAAGAAGCTGAGATACAGTAAGAAGCTCCCCTTTTTCAGTATAGGGAATTTTGCTGATGCCGGTGAATTCATCCCAATATGAACATAGGTTAGGATCGGAGATCTGAAGAGAGTAACCTCTGTGGGAAGAAAATGGAGAATCTGGAGAGAGGCGAGAAAGCAGTTGCCACCATTGTTTTCAACCAGGCAAGTTGATGTAATTTCAATGTATAATAGTTCTGCAGAACATCTGCACGGAGCCTTTTGTTAGGGGCTGTCATTCCGTGTTTCCCAATTTATATTTATATCTAAATACCCCCTTCCTCCAATAACCACTCCTAACCAATAAAACAATACCAACAACTACACTATAAGCATGAACAACATATATACACAAGACGAAACCATCGACTTTGGGTTAAACCAAAATTTTCTAAAAAATAAAACGAAACCCCCAAAACGCCACTCCTCGTTAATAACACGTTGACCTCACCAACTGTATTTTTAAGTTTTACGCATGACTTAATCATATCATCGACCTTCAGAAAACATCTCAAATGTTCAAAAACCTAAACTGACAATCCACAAATGCCACTCCTTGCTGACAACACGTCACACAATGTCACTGGCTGCATGTTGGGACTCTCTGCAGCTATAGACTGGCACGTCATGTAGTTACTGACCCTCAACACAGTTCAGTAGAACGCGTATCTAATTCGGAACTGAAACCATTCTATTCTGCGTGGGTTTAACTTGACAAGTGCATAGATGTATGTAGGTTAAACGGAGCTAAATGTTCTTTTTCTACGTGGATTTTTATTTAACCAGAGTCGAAGAAGGTATAGCAAGGGTTTCTCTATGTACCTCATTCCCTAGTTTTAAAGGCGATGTAGCACTTTGTTCTTTCTGAAATAAGGAACTTTCACGTACATGTAAATAAGTGTTACCAATAGATAAATAACATTCCCGGATCAATAAAAAGAGTTATAAAACAAATGTACGTTGTTCGGGTAAGTCATGCGAGACTAATTCCCTTCGAATGGCCATTTTAATGTGTTCACATTAAAATGGCCAATTGAAGGCATTTCAAGTATTCTGATTGTAGTGATGCCTAAACACTCGGAGTAATGTTTTATTGTTGGCACCATGATGGAATGGTCAACAATCTTGCTGTCTGAACTCTCAACATCGCATGACACAACTACATATCAAACAATACTGTCGCTGTATATAAGTCACACCATTTTCTTCCAATACAGAAAACCGGTTCTATGGATGCGTGTAATGAAATGTTCACCCTCTAAAGTAGCAATATACTATATGAACTTTAATAATAAATGGAAAATTTGAGAAAACAGCGCCTTTAAGATGGAGAGGCAGAGTTACATCAGGGTGAAATCTATCCCCTTTTTCGACTTCCAATCCTTTCATTCGCTGACATCAGGTATCCCATATCTGGCTATAATTTGTTTTATTTCATTCAGAATCTGTAGAGAGAGGATATGAAATTTAGATAAGGTTTAGATTTTGAAGGAATTACTAACAGGTAATGAGAGAACATTCGTTCATTTAAACTGTTTCGGCACTTTTTGCATATCATTTAAATACAGTGTATTTTGAGTCGAACACATTCAAGTCAATTTATTACATTTCCAATGGCTTATTGTGTATTTCCAATGCAAACTCCTGCTGATCGCGTTGCATTATTCGTGTTAAAGAAAAGCGGATAGAAGACAGCTTGTCCCATGTAAAAGATGCCTCGACAATTCATTTTGGTAGCCACTAGCTACTCTGTAATATGTGCCAAATGGTCTGATGTAGTTGTCATTAAATTTGAATTGTCCAAAACGGTAATGCGTTACGTAAAAAGAATGTTGACAGGAGGTTACCTACACATTGAAATGGAACACCCTGTTGACAATGTTGAAATAGAAAAATAGCGATGGAGAGGCGCGTTGCTGCCACGTTTATTTAGAAAGAATGCACCTTTCTGTGCAGACCGCGGATACAATTTGAAATAAATACTTTATATTAACTACTGAGACACGAACCTGCAGTTTAACAATAGCATTCTCTCATCTGTATACATGAATATTTCAATAAAAATGTCGAGTTCTGTTCTATCGATATACACAGAACAGCCAAGTGAATAGTTTCACACTTCAACGAATTCTACAGCGATCTTACGACTCAGCTGTAGCTAACATATATGTTCAGTTGATCCCTTAAATGTTACACTACATTAACTTTTAATATGAAAACGCACTTGCAACTGCATATCTTAACTGAGATCTTCAGTGTACAATACACTTAACATTTAGCAAGATATTTTAGGCAGATAAGTTTTTAAGTGTTATGGCATGAAATTATCCATTTACAATGGAGTGGAGAAAAACTTCGGGTCACAAGTAAAGTTTTCTGAAACTGATGAACCAGGAACTTGACATGCCATGATATGCTTGAAAACGTTACACTTACATGTACGCATAACATATTCTCAGTGAATGAACAGTCATATACATCAAGTATGAAAAACTGCCAGGCTAAAGAAAGTACTCACCGCAGTTGGTTTCGATTAATTCAATATTTAAAAGAAATCAGATGCATTTGACTATGGCACGATACAATAATACTTATCTGTAGTGGTTTAAATGAATTAATTGGTGACTGTGGTTAAATAAAGTTAAACTATATTTGTTTAATGATGACAGGGGTAAGACATGAAACATACACCAACACGACCCCTATCATATTTAACATGTTGTAAATGTGTGAAGAATCAGGCACATTTATTTATTTTCATATAGAATATGTCTTATATGTCGATGAACAGCTATGTATCATCAAAAACAATTTTTGAAGAAATTTAAAATTCAAAATTTCATATTTAAAAAACATGTAGAAGTATTCTGTGACAGCTGACTATATATTATAAACACCTGTACTTACAGTGTGTGAATGCCATCGAAAACTTGAGATATTTGCAATTGAAAAGCTTACATACGATAAAATCAACTGAGATGAGTACTCTCTATTGCCTGGCAGTTTACATCACTACCTCAAGTATGCGACGTGTATAAGTATTACGACATATGATAATTTGATAAACTCTCAGACAGGGATGGTACCGTCCATTGCCAAACGATTATTTGAACACTTAATATCGATATCGTAACTATCTGATGATGTTCTCAAACTCCAGAGGTTGAAAATACTTGGTGTAAATCAGAACATACGAGGGGCGTTCAATAAGTGTTACAAGCGGGGCATTGGTGTTTACATAAACAGTGTCAGCTTATAGCAGGTGTTACTATAGTCAAAACATAACATTGACACATGTCAAAACAATTTCTAGACATAACAATTATTTAGATATAATAGCTGCGCTGACCTAGGGGTCTCCATAACCATGGATTCTCTCAAACACGAACAACGCGCTGTGATCAAGTTCCTTACTAAAGAGGGATGCAAAGCTACAGAAATACATAATCGTATGTGTAATGTGATGGGTAAGGATGCTCCTAACTTTTCAACAGTTTGTCGCTGGTCTCTTCAGTTCAAGCGGGGCAGGGAGTCCTTAGACGATGACCCACGGTCAGGCAGGCCATCTGAAGTCATCCGACCGGAAGTTATTGCCGCTATCGAAAGACGAATTTTAGCTGACCGCCGTGTTAAAGTTTCTAACAATAGCATTCTCTCATCTGTATACATGAATATTTCAATAAAAATGTCGAGTTCTGTTCCATCGATATACACAGAACAGCCAAGTGAATAGTTTCACACTTCAACGAATTCTACAGCGATCTTACGACTCAGCTGTAGCTAACATATATGTTCAGTTGATCCCTTCAATGTTACACTACATTAACTTTTAATATGAAAACGCACTTGCAACTGCATATCTTAACTGAGATCTTCAGTGTACAATACACTTAACATTTAGCAAGATATTTTAGGCAGATAAGTTTTTAAGTGTTAAGGCATGAAATTATCCATTTACAATGTAGTTGAGAAAAACTTCGGGTCACAAGTAAAGTTTTCTGAAACTGATGAACCAGGAACTTGACATGCCATGATATGCTTGAAAACGTTACACTTACATGTACGCATAACATATTCTCAGTGAATGAACAGTCATATACATCAAGTATGATAAACTGCCAGGCAAAAGAAAGTACTCACCGCAGATGGTTTCGATTAATTCAATATTTAAAAGAAATCAGATGCATTTGACTATGGCACGATACAATAATACTTATCTGTAGTGGTTTGAATGAATTAATTGGTGACTGTGGTTAAATATAGTTAAAATATATTTGTTTAATGATGACAGGGGTAAGAAATGAAACATACACCAGCACGACCCCTACCATGTTTAACATGTTGTAAATGTGTGAAGAATCAGGCACATTTATTAATTTTCATATAGAATATGTCTTATAATCAAAAACAATTTTTGAAGAAATTTAAAATTCAAAATTTCATATTTAAAAAAACATGTAGAAGTATTCTGTGACTGCTGACTGAACACCTATACTTTCAGTGTTAGAATGCCACCGAAAACTTGAGATATTTGCAATTGAAAAGCTTACATACGATAAACTCAACTGAGATGAGTACTCTCTATTGCCTGGCAGTTTACATCACTACCTCAAGTATGCGACGTGTTTAAGTATTACGACATATGATAATTTGATAAACTCTCAGACAGGGATGGTACCGTCCATTGCCAAACGATTATGATCTCAAACTTTAGATAGGGAAAACAGTTGGTGTAAATCAGAAAATATTTAAAGTTGTTGACAGCTACATTTGTCAATTAAAAAGTTTTTTTTTTACTTATTGCAAATGTGCCACTGTTGCATAACTTAACTCAAACATTTTACCGTGGAAAAAATAAGTTTGACACGGAATGAAACATACACTCTGTCCGAGAGACTAATGCCCTACTCTGAGTAATGATCTCCACCCAAACATAACCCGAATATCACGACACGGAAGTAACGGTATATAGGTACATTGAGTTTACTGTTCTGTCATTCAATCGTCAAACCAAAAGACGTTAAGGCAGGGGAGCCATGCGCTTTGCATTCATCGTTGTAAGGACAGAACTATCTTTAACTGATCTTTATGACGGGTGGAGTACACACCTACAATAATATACACACAATACATTTTTTGTGTATAGTGTATTTCGGACAAAACGTATGTGTCGTTACATACTGCACCTATAACTTATGTATAACATAACATGAAACATTATTTCACCCAATGAAAAAACACTTTTAAATCATATGGCATCTTCGGTCACGTCTTGCGACGCTTACCGGATACTTAGTTCAATTAAATGAAATACATTTTTAAATCCTATGTTTTTAACATGATAGAAGAACATTTTCTAATCCAGTTGGTCTAATCTTTTGAAGTAGACATCGTTAGTTTTATAATTCCAAGGCATCGCCATATATTAGCCCAGCGTTAGACGAGTTTTTTTTATTGTTTTTTTTTTATTTTTTTATTTTTTATTGCTCCCATTTTTCAATACAGAAATCATACAGAGAAACAGTGGGTATATCAAATAAAAGTAAGTTCAACATCAAGCTGTGGGAAAACAATACAGAATAATATATTTCATCTAGAACAAATTAGGGATTAAATATTTGGAATAAGTGATGCCAATTGATTGAAATTTTTTTTCGAAATTATTGTTTCTACTGGATATGAATTTTTCAACAATGTAAATGTCTTTCAAAATTTTTAAGTAATTATTCTTTTTTGGAATTATTTTCTGTAAAGAACATGTATAAATGTATCTCTTAGCAGAAAATAAAATATGAAGTAGCAATGGGTTATTGTCTAAGATACCAAACCAAACCATGATTTTTGTTTTTTCAAATGGCTGTATGTGTTGAAAAATCCAGTTTTGAAGTTCCATCCAGAAGCTCTGGGTCAAATTACATTCCCAATACACATGACATAAGGTTTCATTTTCAACATTACACAAACTACATATTTTCATTTTCAAAAGTTCTCTTTTTGTAAAGATAATTCGGTGCAAAAATTTGAATTGAAAATCTATAAGTTTCATATCTTTTAAATTCCTTCTGCAAATATCAAAAATCATGTGCCAATTGAAGTCAGTATCCTGAAATAAATTTTCCCATTTTTGGCAGATACGAGGTTTAACATTTTCAGATAAGAGCATATCATAGAAAAGTCTTGAGCCTTTTTTGGAAATCATAACATTTTTATGAAGAGAGTTAATATCATGATCATTGGTATGTATGTATCTATGTAGCGCTAAGTAGCAAAGCGAGCAAACCTCGAGGAATCGCACCGTGTCGTTCAGGATAGAATGAGCGCTACATTGAGCGCTATGAGCGATTATAAGCTCTCATTGTTGTGAAACGGAGCCCAGGTGCATATCCAGAGAGGTAGAGAGTTCCAGAGTTTCCATACACTTCATTCGTTGCGTGATTGAAGTAACGCCAAATGAAATTACACTAAACGGCAAAAGAAACTATAGCTACAACAACGCAAAATATTTTAATCAACGAGTAATGGACACGACTGAAACACAGTTACACCATGTCTCTTCAAAAACAATCAAACTTAGTTTGTAATTTTCTAAACATTGTTCATATTTCTGAGAAACACGGCATTTCAAAAATCGTCGTTTTGGAAACTCCTCAATTAGGCGATACAGAAGAGAGAAATATGGTTTTCTGGCTTGCTTTATGACATTCGACGGCAACGAGGCGTCATCGATTTAAAGTCCAAGTAGGTACATTATGCCGACACCAACTTGTACTAACAAAATGTCCATATTTCATAAACTTTTATATTAAATACCAACCGTTATGTCCAAAACAAACCTTTGAAATAGCGATCTCAGAACACAATGTGTGTTTGAACAGATATAAGATATTAAGTACCATCATTCCTGAAATTGTGTATATCTATTTACAAGATACATCCTCATCACAGACATTCAAAATACACTTTATTCAGCAGAAATATGTTGCGTCTGACAGTTGCAAATAAGGTATAGTTTCTTTTGCCCTTCAATGTATGTCCTACGTACCTTCAACCTGTTACTCTTGGCTACATCTGGACCGTTAGTAGCGAGGAAAGCTGCGATCTTCTTCCTGGCGGCGTTGGTTGTGATCTTGTTGTCGTACTGGATCTTGTGTTCCCGCATGAACTTGATGGCCGTGATTAAATCTGGAATTCGGTCCACGTCTCCTGGATTCTCCAGGCGGAGGGATACTCCTGGCATCCTGCCCTGGAATATAAGAAACACAATTATGGTTTTAATAAGATTTGACGTATTACGTCATCTTCTAAAGGTACTCGCTGTGATGTCTGGAGCAGGAAGCATGGAGCAATTCTTGTTACAGAGTAATCAGATCGTTCGAATGGGTATCGACTGAGGTATAACGTTCACGGGAGAGGTTTTTGTGGTCAATTTTCGAGTTTGAAGAGCTATTAAAGTTATAATAGAGGTCACATATGGTGATAACCAGCCGGGTTTTGCGAAGAAAGGTATAATTGATAGGTACGTGCGTTCATTTGGGGATGTCACCAATTCTTAGCGTAACTTTTGACCTAATGTTGAATGGACCCTTAGATCGGCAATATGGCTGCCCCTGCTCCTTTACTCTATGTTATATAGGGGGTATTGCTTTTTACCTACGTTAAACCTACATTTTAATTACGATATCGCGTTCCTGTGGTTAGTTACTATTAGCCTATACATGTACGAGTCTATTATTGTTTTACTCATCTCATCGGGAAACAGATAACACTATTGTCGAGCACTATGATGCCCTCGACCTTCCTGTATCTATGTCAAAAACATTTGTTGACATTTTACATCTTTACATTTTGACGTCTTATTTGACGTTCACGAACAAGTTATTTTCCTTTGATCCGAACAGAAGATGTATTCTCTTCCCACAGAAGAATCTCAATCATGTCTTCCTACACAACCTCTGATACATGTGTGACATTTTCTTGGCTAGACATAAGAAATCATGATTGGTTGCGATCCAATTTATTTGAACCATTTTCGACGTTGTTTCAAACTGAGAATTCAGTCGGATCCCGTGACTTTTGAAAAGACTGGCTTTCCTTCTCCTGTGCGATGCGCACATAATTCAGATCCAGTCGGTGTTGTAAGGCGATATTTTATAGAATAGAACTAGAGATTCGTTGTACTTGTTGCAAGCTAGGGCTTTTGCTAGAAGCGAGATATATGACCTACTTATAACTGAGGTTACATGGGATGAAACGATTTGAGTGATATTTGTGGGGGATAGAATGCGGTACACCCTTCCTGTTAGAACGTTAAGATGTAGACATACCGTATTACATGGAACGTAGACTGTTTTCTAATGGAAATAAATATAGCTCACATATAGAAAAGAAATGTTATCAATTGCAAAATAATCATCCTAAGTCAATAATTAGAGTTCTAAGACGAATGATTATAGTAACGCGGATCAATGTTCCATACTCGAAAGATGTTTTCGTTTTATAGGTGTCAACGTTTTCTACGACTATTGGGTCGTTTAATGAGCTGTTTTACCCTTTTAAGTGAATAAACCTTTATTATGAATGGCAAATGTGAACTCATACAGCCACAAAAAGTGCTACAGTGCCTTAAAAACATGTACAGCAATTATAAACTCAAACCACTTATCAAATGTATGAAATAATATTGATAATTAGATGTGATGGTAATAACAGTCCGTGTGTATTGTGCTATGGTCATGCCTTTGCATACTCAAAACTCACAATTTGTATAATTACCCGGAAGGAATTGTACTTTCGGTGTCGCGACAAAGCATTCCACGACCGTATAATTCCGCAATTACCATGTCTAGATGCCAAAGAGGCGTTGATGACTTTAGAAACGTATTTACCTTGTTGAAGATATCAGTAAATGAACGAAATGTAAATAATCAACTTCAAGATTCAGGTCCTCTAATCACGTGTTTAACATATACACCAACACTCACGTGTACGTGCAGCAAGCGTTAGAGAGACAAAAGTATACCAACAATGGTTGACCTGTGAGGTTAAATGGTTTATGCATCTTAGAGCGTTGAACTAAAGTTGTCTACCTTGTCAGACGACATGGTGAATATATAGATATACATTACATAAGTACAATCTCGCCTTATATACTTACACACATTCATTAAAATAGAAGCTACTTACCTATGATAAGTTAAAAATCAACGTCCCTTTCACAAACTAGGTTTGTTATCGGTAAGAGCAGCAGTTTTCCTCTGAGGTCGGAGCGACAACTTCTTCCCGAGTTCTGCCTGACTAGTTGCTTGCTGTAAGGTCTCCTCCTATGTTAATCTAAAGACAAGACACGCTTTGGTGCCCTCAACCTTTATCAGACTCGCAACAGGATCTTCCTGGTAAAGCCCAGAGAGTCATGTTACACTTACAAGGTAGTTGGGTCGAGCTATAAGGCGGGCGCTCTCGGGTGAAACCGCTATAAATACTGGAACACTAGTCGCGTCTAGTCTACCTAGAGAACTGGCTTCACACTGTCATCAGAACGGATTTAACGTTGGTAAAGTTGACACGAATTGGTGATGGGAGTGTGACACCATGTGGATTCTAAACCTCAACACCAGTTGACCACAACCTCAACACTTTTCAGAGGAACAGTTTGAAACTATGCAGAACAGTTTGGAATTCTGAACAAGTAGAGCCTGAGTTGAAGACAAGATAAAGATGCGTTGTGCGTCAAGAACATAACTCGTGTATACAGGACTGATACTCCAGATCGAACTCACCACTCACAGGTGGTAAGGACTCGACCGAGGACACAGCTCATTGTAAATTGCTGTCTTTCTTTACTAAGGTCACAGTTCTCAAGTGTTACCGAAGACAGGTGTTATCTCACTAATTACAGGTGATACGCGTCCGATATGGAGGAGGTCTCCCAGGAGAAGATCGAGCGTATGGAAGACATTGGGGATATATTCGATGTAGCATCCAGGTACGACATACCTCTGGAGGGGTGCGACAATTTGGAGGATTTCATAGAACGCATTTCTCTACACAAACAGAAGCTGACAGGCCACCACAGACAACTCGTCGTGAGTACAAATAAGAGCAGTAAAATTAATGTTTTAAAGTAGCATCCATGGACACTTTATATATCCATATTTCAAACATGCATCACAATTCCACATTGGGGATAATCAGAAAACGACAGACAAATCATACATGCAGTAAAACCTAACGGGTACACAACAGAATAGACATTACATGCACCGACATTCACTACTCTACAGCTATACAGAATACAACATACTATACCACACATTCCCCATATATAGCTCGACATGCCGGCTTTACAACAGACATATATAAATCTTACATGCAGCACAACCCCATACTACAGTTATACAACATACAGCATGCTATATCATACAAGTTGTTCTCCTATACTTTCTGATGCCCAAACTTAAGACCAACCGTGCCACAGTCTTTTATTCCCAATAGTATTAGACTTTTAAATAGCAACTGTGATAAATAGTTATCATTTACCCTACATATATTTATCATTTTAGAGCTCACAATATATATTTTAAATGTACATAATCTCTTTCTATGTCATATATGTATTTTATGTGTGTTTTGTTCTTCAATGTTTGTATATTTGTTACTTGTATGACTCTGTGAATGTAAAAAGAATTCCCTTTCGGGTAGTAAAGTATTATCTTATCTTATCTCTTTATCTATACTTTGTAATTTCATAGCTCTTTGTAATGGTATAGGAAGAAGTCAATATAACACTAAAGCACCACCTCTTGGTTGAGTTAAATTTGGTAGGCATTATAGAATGCAGAATGCTATGTCACATAGTGCTTCGTTGTACTGTTCAAACCTAAACTTTATATTTGATAAAATGCGTTCATAGTATGTTATATTGAAGATTAAATTTTAACGGCTCAATCGGTGATGGTTCCAACACAGCGGGTCTAGAAATGTATGGTCATCAACGTCGACACAATTTAACTGTAGAAGACAGGAAACAGAGACTCCAATGTTGACTCTCTGTTGGTTTGTAACGGGATCGTGACTATGGATTATATATACATTATCCAATGCAATTGCTTCTCAATTACATTATGTGTCAGCAAATTCAAACTTTAACAGCACGTTTTAGTGGAATATATTCTAAGACTCGCAAACAATGTTGAAAATATTACAATACGGTAGGCCTATATTATTGTTTATATATTACATAATCACTTATTTTCATGATATTCCATTTGAAAGGCTAAATTTTATTGATATATTCTAACTAAAACTGTCCTAATTTGTATCAATAGCTTTATAAATTTCCGTTTTAATAATGCAAAATTGATGGATTTATACAAAGAGACTGGGTTTTCGCTTTAAAATTTCATAAACTCGTTTGAAGTTTTAAAATGAATTTAACTGGATGAAACAAACTTGATGTGAGTTAGACACCCAGACATCAGTTGAAGACGCGCTATGTATGTACACAACAATGTAACTCTATATACGTGTGCATTGTGTCTCCAGTCTATATTCACGATGTGCTAGTACAGGTCGCCCCCTGTATTCTGGTATGTGGGGTACGTCAAGGTTGTCTAACAGTGAACCTGCTTTTATCTGTATTGTGAAGATCAGGTTGATCTGAAGTGCTTTTCATCACGAAAGCATTACAATACAAATACAATTAGGATCCGTGAATACTGGTATTTTAAAACTTCACTGAGACGTTAAGTTTAGGTTCTTCTAGCATGGTGTTGACCTTTGCATTGTTTTTCTCATGAATAGAGTGACTGATGTCGGTTTTAAAAGTTACTATCCTCATGAATAGAGTGAACATTCGTTTGCTCATAAAGATAAGAAAAATACACGATTCCATTGAATATCTGTTGTTTTAGTACCATTTACACTTCAGTCATACTAAAATAATGACGACATGTATCCACCAATTTACTAGTTCAAATTATTAACTCACAAAGCGTCACTGTGAGTTAGATTATCAGAAGAAATATACTATGCACTTGCGGAAATATTTTCAATAAATTAACATAATCTCAGAGTAATGAACTATAAAAAAATACGTTTGACTCAACATGTCAAATGGCTTTGAGTTCAAAACTTTAAAAATAGTTTTAACCTAATCACATATATATTACCTAAGCTCATGGTATTTAAAGGACAAAACCATATCAACCTACACTTTAATCCTATTAAAATGCTAACATTGGTCCATTTATTTACAGGACCCCCAGAGATATGAGAACCTTAAGACCGAAAACAAACAAAAACGAGAAGCAATCTGTAACATATTCAGGTCTGTACAAACAAACCTGGATGGAAGTTACACTCTCCTCAACAAGATTTTGGAATCTCACGAGATCTCGAGCGACCTGTCACGTGACTTGAAGGATCACCTCAAGTACTTGGAGAATGGAGAATGCAACATTGTTATTGCAGGTTTGTTTTTAAAATCTTTTTTAAAACTTTAAAGTAGCTGAACGGAAAGGAACTGGCTGAGTTTGCAAAACTAATTCTAAAAAAAAAATACAACGCTTAAACGTTTTTTTCTCTCATAGTGTTCTTTGGAATAACACAAGAGGTCTTGATTGCAACAGGAAGTTGTATGAAGAATGTTTGGAAGGCACATTCGTTATACAACTATTTGATCTGTCTACCCAGTTATCGCATATTCAACTGATTGAGTCACATATTTGTTTATTTTAGATTTAACATTTCATATGGAATTTCATTTAAAATCATTTGTAACGTTATGGACGAGAAAGCACCGAGCTGACATATATGGAGACTGATTTCTGCCATTCGCATATTCTTTCCTTTGCGTTTCAATTGGGATTCGCTAGTTCACCGTAGGATCAGACTGCGAAAATAGAAAACCTAAGATTTAAGCTTTTGTAACCTTCCAACCTCCAAACCCTCCTTACAGGACAGACAAGCGCTGGGAAGAGCACCCTCCTGAACCTTCTTCTCGGTATGGAGCTGCTGCCTAAACACATTCTCAGCTGCACCTCCAGTATCTGCAAGATCCGGTACGGGTCAAAGTTCACGGTGAAGGTCACCAAGGGGGAGGAAGTCCAGGATGACGTGTTGAGGAACCTCGAGGAGACGACTGCTCACCTGGAGAACCTGGTGGCCGAGAAGCAGTTTGACAGACGGGCGAGCGGCAACATCATACCGGAAGTGGAGATATACGCACCTGCAGACATATTGAAGGTACATCTTTATATACAACGATATTTTAAAAAAATATGAACATACTCAGATATTTAGATACAGAAAGGGTGCCATCACTAATAGAACGTGTACCTGTAATACACCCAGTTCTTAATGATCTCTTTCAATGTTTTAGTGTGGTGTTACTATTGTCGACACTCCCGGCTTTGGGGAATTTGAAGCAATGGACAATCTGGTAAAGGATTTCGTCACCAGAGGGCGTGTTGCTGCTTTCGTCTATGTAGTCAAAACGGATAGCGCAGGCGGCGTTCAGGAGGACAGGGTAAGTGTTTAAATCAAGGTCGTCAGATATCATTTTAAACATTTGTAAATGTTTATCCATACGGTTGTAGTTGCATGGTATCTGATAATTATTTTATAAACGGTTTACTGGTTTAAGACATTCAGAAGATTTAAGATTGCCTTCCCTTTTTTGTTTCAAATAAATGACTCGATGAAGTCATCTTATCGTTGCGTTACATTTCCAGCTTGTGAGATTTCTGAAGACGTTTCTGGAGAACAGAGATCAAGACCAACACTCGTTCAACCCTCGAGCGGCACTGTTCGTCTGCAACCGGTGGGACCAGATCGAGGATAGCGAGAAACCGGAAGTGAAGAGGAATGTGTTGGAAAAGTTGAGAGATGTGTGGCCAAGTCTCCATGACAACCAGGTGTGCTTTTTCTCCACGATCAGGGCCCAGGCGAGTCTGAAAGTGGACAAGGAGTACATCACACAGGAGCTTCACCACCTCCTCGTCAACCTCAACTCGCTCTTCATACTCGCTCACCAGGACGCTGTCAAGAAGTCATATGGGTGAGAACATATTTTCATTCAGCTCTTCATGTCTGTAGATATAATGTATCTACTTGTAACAGGGGTGAGCATGAAATTCATAAGCCCATTGATTCGAACCCTGAACAATATGTTTAGCCTCTGGTGATCTCACTGAGTCAAGTTCAATTTGAACATGCAATTAGGTTCACTTTATTTGAGACCATATGCAATAGTAATTCACGTGAACGTATTAACAATAATATCAAGCGGATTTCTAAGAATTGTGTTTCCTTCTTTCCGTTACAGATGGTTGAAAAATGTGATGAAGGAATGCACGATATACCTTCAGACTATTCTGTCCCAACTCGTAATGACTGAGCGCGAACACGAAGAGAAATTCCAGCGTGCACGGAGACAGCTGGGGATCCTCCAGTCCAAGGCTGACGACATGATGGAGGAGCTCAGGATGGAACTGGAGCTGGCCACCAACAATATGTTGAAGAAATTCAAACAGATCATGTCCTCACGGGAGTTCGAACAACAAGTGTCGGACTGGAATATTGTGGATATTCCTAGTCTTCCAAGTACGGTGAAGGAGTTTGGGGAACTGAAAGAATCTATCGATTCGATGATTGTAAATAGAATATTCAAACAGCTGGACATGAGAGACGATTGCTGGGAGTATGTGACCCAGCTGAGAGCGAACATTATGATGAAGATCAGGAACCAGCTGCAGCTGCTCGACGAGGATATGTTGGAGTTCTCCTCAGATCTGAGTGGCGGATCTATCCGCTCCACCAGCTCCTCATCCACAGCCTCCAGTTCAGACGAGGAGGAGACGATTGTAGCTGAGATCAAGTGCAGACGTGAAGCTAAACGACTCAGTCAGAGGATACTGAAGCTGGCCAAAGTGAACGATGATACGAAAGGAATTAATCCAAGAGCTTTCATATGTAGGACACTAGCACCCATTGTATGTAAAGCAATCGCGCCGATTACAGAAAAGGTTGAAACCAAGAAACTCTTTGAAAGAAGAAGATCGTCTCAGTTAAATCCTAAAACCATTATCATAGAACGTGCAAAGAAAGTGATTTCCACTGTGACTCATGATGAAACCCTTCTGAGAAGGTTTGTTGGCAGATACACGGAGAAATTGGTACGTCAGATAAATAGGATAAGCTTGAAGATTCCTCACTTCATTGAAGCCAACAAGACCATGATGGACGAGATCACGGTGTACAGACTGGAAGGCACGGCAAGGGGAAGCATGCATGAACTCAGGATGGCAATGCAGCGACTGGAACCTCAGAAGGAAATGCTCCGAGGGTTTGGATACCTCCATGTGAAAGACTTCTCTTCAGATTCGATCTTGCTGAATATAAACGACGCAAAGATCACCTCGTCCACAAAGATCCGAGTTGACATGTTCCTCCAATCCTCCCAGTCAGATGCACTCACCAAGCGTGATGCTGCACAAGGACTCTGGGCCGTCGTCCAGAAGGCGGAACTAACCATCGACCAGGAGAAAGTGCCCATCATGGTCAAGTGCTACATCAACAAACTCGAGGATAAGAATATGTTTCAAGAGATTGCTAAGTTGAGGTATGTTGAAGTATGTTCTAGAAAATGATGTACCTAGAATCAAGAGAATGGTATTTAGATACTCGAAAATTTGGTGAATAGACTTCTCTGAAGTATTTTCTGTTATGATTTCAATATCTTTGCAACAAATAGAAACTTCCTAAATTATTGATCAAATATCAATTCAACCAAAGGCAAATTCTAAAAGTTTATTCATTTTACAGGTGCCCGGAGATAACTTAAGTCTCTTTACAGATGCCAAGGATGCCTTCCTTTACATCTCTTAATGTTTGTTCTATCCACAGGTGTTTGGGACACTCGTCTATAGCCACCTTCCTGGGAATGACACACACCGACACTCAGTCCGCCTTCGTGTTTGACGAGCACCTGACGTCATCACGCAGATACCTGAGGCGGTCCACCACCAGAGTAGGGACCGCAGTGCCGCGGATCCTGTCGTCACTCTTGGACGGACTGGAGGTGATTCACAAGGAGGAACTCGTTCACATGGAACTCTCTCTTGATACTATCATGGTGAGGGTTGGCCTTACTTATAACAAGTGTGCTGTCATATTCATAACATTGATTAATAGTTAATTAGCAATTCCATACCAATTTTAGCGCTTATATTCGCTAGGTTTAGATACTTTTCATCCTGACTTCAATGATATATACCCAAAGGTAAACATCTTCAACAATCTATGGATACTGTCACGGCAACGGTTATCAGTAATAATCGTGTCATTATTTGTTTGAAATCCGTACGCTGCAGAGGTGGCGAGGCATCGTAAAGGGCGAGTTTTATTATAGTTTATATAGTATATTTTATTGAAGTTTGTAGAATTCAAATCACTAAATGTTGACTTGAATGGAATTTGAATATTATCATCCTGACAGGTAATTCATGTATCGAATACAGATACTGATACTGCAAGTAGTAACAGCTGATGTTTGCGTATGGTGATCATGGGATGATCTTGAAATTCATTATATCTCGAGGAAATAAACAGATCCATAGAGACTAGCTAAATTTAGTGATACGTATGAACAATCACAAAAGGTTACCGTATCACCATAATATAAACATCGTAACTGCAGAAAAGATTTGGAATGGTTTAGTCCTAAAGTTCTTTGTCTTGTTCTATAGGTGAACGCCAACGGCGAGGTGAAGCTGTGTAACATGTGTCTGCCCCGCCAGTGTCACTTCCCCTCCGATATCGACGTGATCGACGCTGCAGACTTCACCTGCCTCAGCCCCGGAGTTCTGAGAGGCTCCCTCTACACCAAGGAGGCCGACTTGTATAGCTTTGGACTCATCATCTACGAACTGATGATGCAGATGAAGCCGTATGAAGTTCAAAGGTCATGGAAACTGTCACGCTTCATCGCAGATGTCGACCCTGCCACCATGTTGGATCTGGGAGGCGAGATGTCACAGCCACTTTCTGATCTCCTGCAGGGATGTCTACTTCCCGTGGACCCTCTCAATGTGAGCAAGGTGAAGGACATTCTGAAGAAACTTATTGAAGAGCCATCTTTCTCGACTCTCAGGTTAGTGAAGGATGTAATAAGAAAACCGAGCTCTTTAACAGAAACGATTAGTCGACGAATCAAGAAGAGGCCTCCTCGCTCCTCCTCGGGAGAATCAGACTCGCTGACACCAGAGCGTGACATGGACATTGAACATGGACTAGAAGACAAGGTCTATCAGGTCTGATAGTACGTGAATTCTGAGAACAGAGATTAAGTTCTGATTTTATTCTGACAAGAAATCCAAGCGACATTACAGTATAAAGAGCTATCAATTGTCGACATGCTTGTGAATGGAAGCATATGAACCGAAACAATTATGACGCTGAGTACCGTATTTCCTCAAATAGAAACCTACTGTTCTTCTCCTTCAGTAGCAAACAACCCCTTGTTTTACTTTAGGTCGGGTTTTAAGTGTATGAAACTCCTGTTTTATTTGGTGAAATACGATATTGCAAATCTTAAGTAATAAGCAAACTGTTTCTCTGAGAGGTTTCCTCACTGATGGCGGCCAGGCTTAACGGGTATAGTTTACATGGCAAACCACACTAACATAATGACACTGATCTCCTGACACGGTTGTGCAGTAGTGATATATACAGGGTATGTGAGTTCCATTCTGTCCTTGCTCAGTTAGACAGAAATATATACACGCACAGTGATTCTTGTAAGATTCGATATCAAAACTTCACATTTCAAAGAATGCGTTTACAGTCAATGTGTAAGTTTTAACAATGAATTTATTATTAGAAAGTTAGTGTAATATTATTCGAGTTTAATATTTCATTGAACATAAAACATAAGAACATTGAAATCCCAAATACGTGCAATCATTGTTTTTTTTTGCTTAATGCATTATTATCCCCCTCAGAATATGCTTGATATTATGGAAAGTACACACATGTAGACCAACTGTTATATAATGTGTTACGTCTATTCAGGTATCTATTATAATGAATGCTTGTGATTACTGGAATAAATTGAATTTACAATTTGAATATCTCGTTTATTTTCGTTGTTTGTAACCCAATATACCCCAATATAAAAAACAAGCAGTGCTGCCTGGTCACAGTGTAACTGATACGTAAATGCGCTGCACACTACTTGTTGATACCCTGAATGTGCAGTATACGTACGACCGACGGAATGACTTAAAATCAAGAAATATCGGAAGTCCTCGGATGACCAATGAGCGATCATCAACTTTAATATCACGACATTTCATTGTTTCATTTGTTGACACCCTATATACTTTGTTAGACGATACATAACGAGCAGGTAAGAGAACATATTCCGTATAACTCCTTGTATAAAGTAGTAACTGATTAAATACCCCGAGCGATCAGGATGGTAAAAACGTCTACGTATTAAATCCTGGGTAAAGTTGCACAGAGCCTATGGGTGATCTTTAGTGAGTAAGGAAGCTTTAGTCCTGTATTAAAATACGGCACAGAGCCTAGAGATGAGCTTTAGTGACAAAGGAAACCAGATTTAAAGGTACATGCACATCCATTGTGTTGTTCGGGGTCACATATTGCAAACGTTATAAATTGAGTTACTTTATCGAGAAGTACCGACTGTTGCCGAAAACTACCGTTTTGATGATAGTAGACTTAACATTATGACGATATTAAGGTAAAAGTAGTGATTCCTGATCGAAAACCGACAATGACCATCGTGTGGCGCGCGTCAATGAGTCAAACGTAATTTGGAAATCTTATTTATAACAGACAAAAAGACAAATTTGAGTTGGTAATGGTTGGTTGGCATTAATTTTGATGCTAGGGTTTACATGATGACAATAGAGTAAACTCCAACATGTGACTATGTAGCAGGACTCATTATAGATCCACCACCAAGTGTTACTCTGCTGTGACACAATACAATGATTAGGTTGCATATACACAGTCACTCAGACTGGGTTTAGTTGACCTGTGCAAGATTCAATTGGTGTGTTCGCATTGACTCACGAAGCAATATTCTAGGGAAGTGAGACGCCCACGTTGCTAAACAAACACTTCAGTCTCGGCAAGTGGTATCACGTGTCCTGGTTAAATGATATTTCACATTTATAGTGTACTCTCATTAGATCATTAAATGGATGTACTGATATTCAGACATGAGTCACAGAAACCAACATTGACATATACACGAATATAATATTCTATTCATTATTGAAATAATGAAATTGAGGAAGTTGCACTAACATCTAAACTCCAATCTCCTTGGAAGGACGCGAGTTTTTGACTTCATGTCGGGAAAAGCACGCATCGTGTCTCCCTGATAGGACGCGGGTCCTGGAGTTCAAGTCGGAGAAAGCAAGTTTCAAATCTCCTTGGTGGGACTCGAGTGCCAGAACGCGAGATATATGGTTTCATATTAGTTCATTAGTTTTCATTTAAATTTGTTTCTCTAATCACATTCCTCCTCCTAATATTTAAATTACCTGATAATAGTTTCAGTCTTTATAAAGTAATACCAGGTGCATATCAACCCCTAGCATACAGACATGTCTGATAATAGAGGAAGACGTTACATGTTCTTTACTCACGTCCCTCTTTACCAAGTCCCCAGTCCCCCTTCAACTTAACACACGACCCCCTCTCTACCTAGCCAACCCCTCTCCCTTCCACCCCATTACCCACTTTACTGTACAAATAAGACATGAGGGGTACGGTAAACCTCCAAGTTGAAAACACTGCTTATCTCATTTATACCAACTTCCCAATGCAAGGCATAACTCTTGCCAGTCTCCATTACTGGCTGATTTAGGCCTTGCAGTATTTCCTTAAGAAATCTGTGTTTAGAAATCCAGGCCCGCTATGCATTTCCAGTGCAGCGATTCACTGCCTCGACACAAGAAAGCGAGGGAAATACCGCAAGGGTTAAATCAGCCAGTAATGCAGACTGGCAAGAGTTATGCCTTGCGTTTGGAAGTTGCATTTATACTACATAAGAGAATGTTTAGACCGACCCGTGCAGTGGTGCTGCATGTGCACTCTGTGCACTGTTTTACTTGTCTTGTCATGGCATGTCTTTTGCCGTCAACATTCCTAGACATGTGAAAAGGCCTTTATATTTTCCCCAGAAATGTCATTATGCCCTTGTGATGCGCAATAGCCGTGGCATCCGCATACTATTTCATAGCTCATGAGGCTATATTCAATTGAATTGTATTTTTCAAACATGTCTATACACTGGCAGCCTCACAACGCATATGCGCCCCGTTCAATAGCAGCGAGCGCTTAAATTGCTCAATGTAGCGCTCAATGTAGCGCTCAATGTAGCGCTCAATGTAGCGCTCAATGAGCGCTTCTTCTCTCTTGAACGACACAGTGCAAATTCCTCAAAGTTTGCTCGCCTTGCTACGTAGCGCTACATTGAGCAATCGCTACATTGAGCAATCTTGAACACGGCACTGGTCTGGTAGTGATATAACCTGGGCCGTGTTCAAGAGAGGTTTCAAAGTAATCGCTCAAGTAGAGATTACTTTTAAACCTCTCTTGAACGCGATTGCTCAATGTAGGGCTACGTAGCAAAGCGAGCGAACTTTGAGGTTTTGCACCCTGTCGTTCAGGAGAGAATGAGCGCTACTTGAGCGCTACTTGAGTGCTACCTTGACCAATCAATGAGCGATTATAAGCGCTCGCTGTTACGGAACGGAGCCCCGGTTGCATCACAAAGCTTCTAACCTCCGAACAATGTTACCTGCCTGCATCACAAAGGCTTGCTCTGACTTCCTATACAGTGTTTAGATGGAGATGAGCCCTCATGTAAGAACGCACTTTATATAGGAGATACACAATGACGAGATTTTTATGAAGCACAAGTCATGAACAGAACGATTCATGGCCAAATAATAATCTGCATCAACGTGTATTATATTTGCATGACTTACTTTATGAATATCCCGCTAAATAAACAGGTATGGAAAAGTTACACAATTTGAAAATGTGAATTTTCATTTTTCTTATGCCCAACAAGTTTGTGCCACTTTGACTAGAGACATCAATGCCAATAAGAAAGGAACAAATACAGTTTATAAGAATTTTTATCAATAGCAATAATACATTAACATGTATTTTAGACAAATCCGTAAAAAATAATATATCTAGGATTCACTAAAATACATGTAAGAAACACTGTAAGTTCCTAATGTGATACATATCTATGAAAGTTAAATTAGGTAAGGTAAATTAAATGCTCTAAACAATTTATCAAATAATATCACCGCATAATTTGATAACAAAATATGTGTCTTTTTACAATTAACGAAATAAAATCATGTTTTAATACTCCGTTCCAAGTGTACACTATTCTTCTACTTCTGAAAAAGGTAAGTTGCTTTGAAGGACAGTTCATAAATAGCTCGTGCTGTTTGTGAATAGTTCCCTGAAGCAGGATCAGACAGTCAAATAAATAATTCAGTGATTGACACGTCACCACTGGTTGCAACACCATTATAAAAGTATATTTCTTTTGAAGGATAGGAATGTGCAGATAAGCTAGTACATCGGGCAGTTAAAGAATACAAAAGATGCTGTCAAGTTGTTCAGTGCTGCTACTGTGAGGTGTACTCTTGAAGTATATGCTTCAAGTACTACCGCTTTATCTTTATAAAGTCAGTGAAATGGAACCGTCTGTACAAATCTTTAGAGACATAACATAACCATGACATGCTCTAAAGGTTTCCATTGACATATATTCTATTAAATAAATTAGATCAGGTGTGATCGTCAGTTAGCCAATCAGAGTACAGTATGCATTAGGAAGAAGTTCATTGAACGTGACATGTTGAATGGACCTTGACGTGGAATCAGGAAGTGGTCACGGTTGAACAGTACTAGTCATATCTAATGTAAAATATCTTGTATATGGTACAATGTATTCAGTGTGTTTAATGTAAAGAAAAGGATTTTTTTAAAAGAAAAATATATTGCAAAGTTACGAAAAATGTAATATAGTAAGGATATAGCATGCAATAAAGCTCTAGCAAATCGATGGATACTTTAACATAGAACCTGGAAATTTAAAAAACTGCAACAAATCGGAAGATTGTGAAGGCAGTTATTTCGATAATGATTTATCCAACACTTATTTAATAAAAAACGTTTTCGTTTACATAACTTGTCTGACAGTTTGCGAGGTTTAAACATTATCAAAATGCAGAGTTTATAAAGTTAAATTAAATGTCCTTTATTTGTTTCATTTGAAATGTAAAGACAATTTATCCCAACTAATTCAAAGACTGGTTTGTCATGGTTTGATGAACTTAAATGTTCACATTTTATATATAAAACATTTTATTATATATTCCCAGCATGTGTGAAATGATTTTGTTAAAGTCACGTTGTAATACACATGCATCACGATCCGTATGACCCTATGACCTGCGATACACATAGTCTTGTACAAGCAACTCAGGTTTAACGACTCGTGGACCATAAAAGTCAACCAATCAGACAAAGAGATTACAATAAGGAAGTGAAAGATGACTATATATGACTATGTCATATATCTTTACTAAAACTTATTAATTAATGGATGGATAACTTAGATATCGTTAATGTAACAGATCATATAGTGTTTATTTGATGACGTCTTGACCTTGTTTGGCGCCACGACCTGACCACAACGACCAAATCTCGCCTGCCATTAAACAACTTTACTTAATGTGAACCGTTTGCTATAAACAAGTCTCAAATGGTATGTTCATATGTTAAAAGAATGCTTGAAATCTTTAAATGCAGTTACTCTATGTCGGAATCGATTTTGTAACCTTTTGGATCTAGATTTTCGAAGCCTGTGCTAACCCATTCTTAATCAGATACTTTAGAAATCTATGCCCCGTTTCCAAGTTTTATAAAAGGCCGGTAAAGCCCCAGTAACCATAAGGGTTTTTTCTCATATAATTTTTTCCTGTAATAATTTATAATCTAGATGTTGTTCTGTTGTAAACAATATATTGAATAACACAATTATAAGTTGTATATTACTTACAACTGAAGGCAATCAAACCCGTCATTGTTATAGACTTCAATGTTGCACAGCGTTCTAACGAAAAAATATCTGCAATTTCATATTGCCATGGACGTGAAGAAGCACAATCAAAACGATAAAGATGGATGAATCACTGTGTTTATCATATACTGTATTTATAATATAGTGAATTTAATGAACGGATAGCAGAATGAATGTCATGTTTAAGTAATAACATACATTACATTCAATGTTGTAATAAGATGGTCAATTTCATAATAAATAACAGAAAAGATTTCATTTTAAAAATGGCCGAATTGTGTATATTTGAATAACATAATGCAATGC
The DNA here is from genome assembly GCA_936450465.1 of Gibbula magus. Taxonomy (NCBI): domain Eukaryota; kingdom Metazoa; phylum Mollusca; class Gastropoda; order Trochida; family Trochidae; genus Gibbula; species Gibbula magus. The sequence goes on along the minus strand of OW388296.1, from coordinate 7,866,509 downwards.
CTTTGCCTAACATAATAACATGCATAACCAAATAACATAATTTAATAAGCAATTTTATTATTTTCAGAAAAAGTGTAATGAATTTCACAATAAAGTGTCATAACAGATTTCAAATTAAAAAAACACCGTCAAATGTTATCACTTGTTTATGTTCATAAAGTTTATTTGGCAAATGATTCTGTAAAATAATCCATACGGTTTTATTTTTTTATTTATGACTGTGCTTATCTATGGAATAATCTTTCCTCGAAAATAAGATGTTCAAATTCATTATCGTCATTTCAAGCAAAATTATCTGAAAAAGAATGTAAAATCCCAAAATATTTTCTATTCGGCGATAGGAAGATGAACATCATACACAGTAAGTTAAGAAATTCTTGTAGTTCCCTAAACGGTGATCTGTATCGTGTCAATTTATCTGAAAGTAAATCTTGCATTTGTGGTGCTTTAGTTGAAGATGTTTATCATTTCTTCTTGAGATGTCCAAGACATGCTGATCTCCGTTTAGAATTAAAGCAAAGATTTTATAATTTAAAGGCAGAATTTGATCTTAATACAATCCTGTATGGAAACCCAAATCTTCCACAAACAGTCAATGAAAATATATTTCACCATGTTCATAAATTCATTGGAAAGAGTCAACGGTTCAAATAATACATTAATACTAATGTACGTATTTAACATATTCAAAGTGCATTTTGTCATAAGAATAACATTTCCAATTGTGTCTTGCCTTAATAATGTATATTACATGTTTGCCCACTTTGTCACTTGTCGATTTCTTACTTTCTTGTTATGTATTTTAGCCTTGTCAAATAGTTGTTGATTACGTGGAGAGGGCTTCTATAAGTTTCAAAACTTGTGCCCAATCCATTTCTTAAATGAATAAAATATGTTTTCAATCAATTTTTTTAATTTCTATTCAACTTCCTTCCCATCACTATATATATCTATTGAAACGTGCATGAGAATGGCCTTGAACATAGATTTTGCAACACTTTCTGTAATCGTTTGATATTATCTATGAAACATCTTGACTAGAAAACCAGCCACTAGCAGTTAAGAGCCAGGTAGCGTTGTGATAGAAAATGGTATCAAATAACTAAGTAAGATTGACATTTTGATAAAATTTTAAATTTGATAAACAATTTTTATAATATTGATTAAATTGGAAATTGTCGGTTCGAAGAAATCACATTTGGAAACTGGTCACATTTCACATCAGTATTTTACATCAGATCATATTCACTCATTATATACTCTTCTTTTAAATAAATCTTCAATATAATCAAGTTCTGATTCCATTGCTCAACTCCTATCCCGAAGATATAAAGTTGGCCATTGGTTACCGAGTCGACGCAACTGAGCAACTGTGAAGACGTGATGACATTTCCTACATACCACATAAAACACATTCATGGAAATGTTTTTCAATGAAGCTTGAAATTAACTTCGCTTAACAAATACTTGAAATACCATAAGAGATCATATAATGATGACTATTACTGTCTTGAAAAAAGAATTTAATGATATCCGGGTTTTTATTCGGTAGCTCCATTTAAACTTCAAATGAAATGTTGAGTTTAATGTATTGAAATGTTTAACATGTGTGCAACAATTAAACTTTACAAAATCTCTAAACGTACATATGAATAGGGTTTCCATGGGTATTCGAGTACTCGAGTACGAGTCAGGTTTAGCTGGACTCGAGTCCATTTTCTTGGACTCGAGGACTCGATAAAAGATTACTCTATTTCACATTAATTTCATCCTGTGCAAGTTATATACATGTCGTGCCTGAAATAAGATTTAACAACAACTGCAGTGGAACCCCTATATCCGGGCTTGTATTCGGTAACTCAATTTAAACACCAATTGATATGTTGAAAATCAATTTAATGTATTGAAATGCTTAACATGTGTGCAACAATTAAACTTTACAAAATCTCTAAACGTACATATGAATGGTATACACAAATGTTCAGTCGTATTTCATTGATCAAAGTAGGATACCACAGAGTATAAAAGTAGAGAATAAATAAGCAGTTGTCAATGAACAAAAATGTTGGTGAATTTATAAGACAAGGAGACTCCTGTTCCAACCATTTAAAAAAAATAACATTTAAACCTCTTTTTATATAAAAGTTATTAAGATTTGTGTTTTTTGGCTATACATACACATGATGGGGAAAGATCGAAGTTTTCTCCCGATTCAAACACAAAAAGAGAAATCCCCTAAAGTGTGTTTACGTAGTGTGTATACCGTTACCTGTTTTAATCATAGACAATTACAACGTTATATGGAAATCTGCCAACAAGGAAGAAGGTGACTGGACAACACACACAGTTTCACTTTACAAACGTGACTGCGCACTTTGTTTACATTCATCGATGTCTTCGATATTAACCTTAATCTTGTTGTCAACATAGGTATATCTGCGTCATTGGCTTTTTAGATCTTCAGATTTTACATGCCTAATTACCTCCACGCTTGAAGACTAACATTTCATAATTTATAACACTCTGCTCTGGGTATGTCTGCACCAACTTCTAACAATCTATGGTTTTTACTCCAAAGAATATCTAAAGTAAAAATAGAGTTTGTACTCTCTAATATTATTACCCGAGAAAGCGCGTCATATGAAGTTTACAAAAAGAGTATGAATTGTTGTAATGCCCGCACGATAGCGATACCTAGCCTCCTGCGGGATACAGTTTTGGTTGACAAAGTGAGATGATTCCAGCGGATTTCGAAGTGACCGACGCTCTACCAACCAACGGAGCTAGTAGGACATGAGGAACCAATAGCAACACTTCCTTACCACCTGCTATATTATTTATCAAATACCAACAAATTTCTTTATCAGATAAAAAAAAAAAAATGAACGATAACAACAATTTCTAATAAACATCATTTCATGCTACTCCGCCATCATTCTGTAAACGTGTTAAATGCTGCTGAATACGACACAACTGACTGCCACAAAATCTGAAGATTTTATGCCAGCATTGATTGAAGGTTTGGTAACATCATAAACGCTTTTCATTCGTCTTAGCAACAGGTTTCTCGTCTTTTATTGGTCATTGAGTTTGTTCTCAACTAGTCTTACTTCTTGTCACTGGGCGATACACAAAAGTAGCACTTGAGGAGAGAACGTGTTTTAACTGCCCAGATCAAATTGACGGCACGTTTTATTGAAGTACCCAGTTTATACAAATGAGAGCTTTTATCGATATGTGAACTTAGTTCAATTTACCAATCCCAAGTTTATAGTTATGTGATACAGACACATAATACTTGATCCTGTATCCCCCTCTTTATGTTATTTAACTGTCAAAACTACCAGTTTATTCTCGTTGTGAGAAGGACTTATTTCTTTGTGCAACAACTTTATTATTATATGAACTTATTTCTATGCGTATAAACATTTATCTAAATTCTATCTTTTTTTTCGCTTTTTGTTGTGTTTCATATTCTTACATTTTTCGTAGCGTTGTATAAATACTTGTTATTTTAAGATTAGGTTTATTTCAATATATTTTTTAATACTGGGCATTCATAATTTTAGTTTCCCGTAACTCTATCTTTATCCCTCTTATTATCAACCCTAATAAGAGTGACTTATCACATATCTGTGGGTTTGTCCGTCTGTCCGAAATAGTCAAGCACTATTGAGTCACAGATGGGATTTGACAGAAACTTGGAAATATGATAAGTGAATTCAGGAAAATTTAGATTTTAAAAGTCCAGATAACTTTAAACAACACAGTGAGAGTGTTTGCAAAATTTGGCTTTGCCACTCGATGTTTGTTTTATACATGCAGCTTGGGCTTTAGACAGAAGGAAACAGGCGTCTCAAACAATCATGTAAATAATGACTCTGTCTCGTAATTTTCGCTTCGTCTAATTTCAATATTAAGTTACATACAACCTTTTTTTAGCTATACTGAATAATCTTATCTTTGCACAACCAATTTCTGATTTCATTTCTCAATTTCTTATTTCGTAGACAGTGTAGGCCAAAGAGTGTTCTGCAATGATCAAACCGGGTATAAAAATCTTAAAAGCCTTTTTATTACAAGGAAGAGTGTAATTGAATTTACTTCATACAAATCCCACGTAATGTGAATACCATAAAACAAGGTAATAAAAACAAGGTAATAAAAACAAGGTAATTAAAACAAGGTAATAAAAACAAGGTAATAAAAAAAGGTAATAACGTTGACTACTGTAAGTTCGAGGCGTTGAACATCGTGAAATAAATGCTCATTATCTATTATCGTTTTTAGTCGCAATAAAATTTATTTTATATATCTTCCTTAAAAGATAATGTATTTTTTATTTTCAACGTTCTGAACGTTAATAATTTAGTTACGAAATGCAATTCTGAAGTGACATAAAATAGAGACATGGTCTCTGTAGCTCATCAGGATTTGTATTGTTTGCAAAACCGAAATTAATTGTTCGCAACTTGTTCTAGAGCTTTTCTTCCATGAAAAGAAGTCGATTCAATTTAGAATTCACATTAGCGAAGGAGTCTGCACACAACCTTTCAGTTATAGACCTTTTGAAACTGGAGAAGAAGATGAAAATAGGTTTTTAAGGTTGTGAGCCCTGTGACCCCAGGCCATTTAGGGTCACGGGGTCACGAAATCTACAATTTAGATTCCCCATTACCCAAGGAGTCTGCACACAACTTTTCAGCTCTCTAGACCTTTTGGAACTGGAGAAGAAGATGAAAATAGGTTTTTAAGGTTGTGAGCCCTGTGACCCCATTTAGGGTCACGGGGTCACGAAATCTACAATTTAGATTCCCCATTACCCAAGGAGTCTGCACACAACTTTTCAGCTCTCTAGACCTTGTGGAACTGGAGAAGAAGATGAAAATAGGTTGTTTAGGTTGTGAACCCTGTGACCCGATTTGGGGTCACGGGGTCACGAAATCTACAATTTAGAATCACCATTACCCAAGGATTCTGCACATAAAATTTCAACTCTCTAGAGTCATTGGTTCTGGAGAAGAAGTCGAAAAAGCAAAAAGTTTACGGACGGACGGCCGGACGGACGGACGGACGGACGGACGGAAGCCACAAGCCCATCGGGCCTTTCAGGCCTGGTGAACTATTAACTCACTCTGTGCCAGATAAGCTACGACTAGCATATGGCCATGTTTAAAGTTCAAACAAACGTAGTTATTTCTAATAATGCACTGATGAAAGTTCTTATAATAAATAGTGTATATGTGTTTGTGTTATAGAAGAATGATATCAGTTATATTAGACCCAAACAATCTCGCTAGACATGCACTCCTCGCTAAATTACGTCAATAATTTTTGCAAACAGCGTTTTTTTTAAAATAAAATAAATTTTGTTTAATTATATTGATCGAATTAAACAATTCCAAGTCGAGTCAATCGTCTTCTCAAAGTATATAAGTATACTAAAATATGGCAGATATCGATTTTCCGATTGATAGACTAAAAGGGGAAATCCCCTAAAATTTGTACAACGGTGTCAGTCCTATTTATAGATACTTTACGAGGAAATCTACCATTCAGGGAAGACGATGAATAAGGACAAGCATTGTTCACATACTAACGTGACTGTGCACTATAGTAGGATAGATCAATGGGTGGTATATACCATATACATCTCCTTGTGTTTGGTTAGTGTATTGGATCACTACGCTATCCTATCTTCCCTTTGCTAAGACGATTCCGGACACTCCAAAAAATCTCGACACACCTTATCAGATCGAATTTTGTTTTGTTATCCAAAACTTCGATTATTTTAGTAATTAATCACCTATTATAAAAACACATTTATCGATGAATTTTTGAAAATATACATTTTTCAATTTGCATTTGTTGACTCAATCAAACAAGAATAAGAATCAAAGGTATTGTTGGTTTAATATTTATAGATAGGAGTAAAAAGATTTTTTTAAATCTTTCAAGCAAAAATGTTGTTGCGCGATAAAATAAGGGTATGTTTGTGTGTGTGTGTATGATTCAATTAAATCGTTAAAACTGTTAATGGAAGACGACGTGAAATGTATATTATTACTTATCAAATGTGTGAAACGACTGAAGACAATGGCATAAAGAATTTGATTCAATAAACAAAGAACTGAAAGCAAGTTTAATAACCCTCCGGCCATGTATGTTATCTACATTTATTTACACGGTACAGTGAATGCAACAGTATTATTTACACGAAATAATCAATCGTCAAGATTTATATTTAACAAATAAAAATAAAATCTGTCAACAAATAAAAGTGATAAAAGAACCCATACTACTGATTTGTAGAAGTGATATTATTAGTATAACAAGGAAGATTGTGATAGAATCACAATATAATCATCTGAATATAACAATCAACGCAAATAATCTGAGTCAAGACTCAAGCAGCCAAAAGACAGGAGGCTACAAAAGCACCAATCAGAATTGTTTATCTCTAACGAGATCTGAGTTTTGTTCAGACTCAAATATAGTAAAACGGAGCATCATTATGATAAATGATACACACGATATGTCGAACAATCAATTGTTCTGTTTGCAAATATCACATTATGCTTGATGCTTACATGATGTATAGATGTAAACCTTGAAATATGAACATATAAACGCATGTTATTAATAGCTGAAGTAATTAGCTGAACATCATAATTTTCTTGATATGGTATTATATATACACACATATTACACACATCCCAAAATGAACAGAACGTCCTCTCACAACTGCTAAGGTATGTAAGTCAATAAGGTTACCTTAGTGTGATGTAAGTTAACCCATTTATGCATGACGTCCCATAAATGGGACGCTTATTCAATGATCTGGTTCTCTGTTGATATATAAGATAAATATTTGCTGTAAGCTGTTTTTTAAAGGGAAGGTGATGTATTTATATGTCAACCAAGTTAAATAGTTGTAGATTTAAATATGGTTAAATCTGACAACCTGAAACAGAGGAGATACTAATTTAGCAAATTGCCAAAGTTTGAGGTACCACTGAATAATTGAACTTTCCAGTTGAACTCAATTGATTTGTTTTTAAGGTTTTTCAATGTTAAATAGTAAAAAGTAAAAATAAGAGTTTCTGTCAACTATATTTTGTCCATGCTCAAAGTTTTGTCAAATTAGCGTCCCACATATGGGACGACATGCACAAGTGGGTATTTTTGTGGCGAACTATATTTTCTTGTCTTGATATTTATTGGAAAGGATGAGTGGAAGGTTAATAAAAAAAATTAAAATTTATAAGTGACTGACTAACCCTCTGCTGACATATATCTATATTGACATATCGGATTTTTCTGGTGCCACAGATTATTTTGAAGATGAGGACGGTTTTAAGGAGGATATATTCCTTGTCCCGCTCTCTGCAGAACTTTTAAATGTTTGAATTAGATATATACTACGTTTTTCACGCAAAAATCGATTGATTGCTCTGCTGTAGTACACCTGTAATCTGAAATTCAGAAATGGTTTGCCTTTCAGAAAGAGGAAGTCCCCAAGATGTTGTCCAACCAAAATTTATTATCTGTCAAACAATTTGTTTTTTTCATGTGCATATAAAAAAAATTTACCCTCTAGTGCATGACGTCCCATATATGGGACGCTAATTCTATCATCAAAATAACACGGACAAAATTATTTGAGGTAAAAACAACCATTGATTCACTTCATTGCAAGTTATGAACTATAAATTCTCACAATTAAATGAAAATCTGAGAGGTCATGCACAAATGGGTTAAGGTAAACCTTTTAAACTGCTGTTTTGCGAGGAGTTCTAGAAACGTCAATAGGGCTTTATAAAGGACATTGACATTCGTACATTCACTTAACATATGCATCGGCAACTCTAGTTTCGCACTGGATCATGACATATATCTATCGCGATCATACACAACAGTTCCTCCTAGACCGGAGGAAACATCCACGGACCACAATGCACTAGGGCGCCTGTGCTCGTTCCTGTAGCCTGCCTTTTGGAAGTCCAATCTATCGAGAACGCCGTTCTGCTTCATGAGAGACAACAGATCTCCGATCTGCCGGAGCAGGTGTCTCTCGCCTGGACCATGGACAAGACAGCCAAGGAGAAGCTCATGCAGCTCCTTGAAGTCGGTCTGGTCGGGTATAGACAGCATGGTGGTAGGGTCCACTTCAGATATGAACCGAGCTAACGTCCAGGTCCTCTGGGTTTCGTAGGGTCTACGGTCTAGCATGATCTCGGACACGAGGAGCCCAAGACTGTAGACATCATCTGCTTCACTGTAGAGCTGTCCTCGTAGGACCTCGGGACTAAGACAGGCGAAGTCTCCAGTTTCTATCGTGTCTTGCTCTACAGGTAGCTTGGCGAGGCGGGGGAGACACATACCAGCTAACTTAACATCGCCGGAGGACTTCAGCTGGTGAAAATAATGTTACATTACATTACATTTGTTATTTTAGGACAAGGTTTAAGACAAAATAAATCTTTTCTTAATTTTAATATTAGATGTACAAGAGTATTTTCATATTACACGTTGTTTAGGCAATATATGTGTGTGTATGCGACTAAATACTGACATTTAAAATCAGGTACCTAACATAAAACATGTTGAAGATATTATTTTAAGTTTGATGCAGGTACAAAAGTAGATAATTTTGAAATGCAAAACTCCTAGATCCGTGTTTCAGACACTGTCAAGTCATTGCCATGAGTTTGTTATTCGACTCACCATGACTGTATCAGCTGTGAGCTCCAGGTGGACCAGACCATTCCTGTGGATGTATTCAAGGCCTTCCACGAGCCCCTCCAGCAGTTTCGGAACAGCTTCCTTCAACCTCGGCATCATCGGGTACCCGGCTCGGGACCGCCTCAGGAACCTCCGAGCAGTCGTCAGCTCGTCCAGGTAGATGAAGGCGGATTGAGACTCGGCCCTTGTCATACCTACAAACGTGGCCACCGAGTAGTGGTTTAGACATCTGAAAGCAGAGAATCGTCTTGGTGAATAAGAAATAGTTTAGAGCAGTTGTCCATGGGGAAAGTAAATACGTATCAAAAATATTTTCTAATAGCTTGTGTAAAGTTGTAATAATGATCTGTATTTTACACGTTTTATCCAATTTCAATTAAAACCCCAATTTCCCAACGCAAGGGATAACTCTCGCCAGTTTCCATTACTGGCTGATGTAAGCCTTGCAATATTTCCTTAACGAAATACAATGTCTCATATTTCTATAAGACGATACTGATCAACAAGTAGTACCTGAGTTTGGCAACCTCCCTGTACAAGTGTGGATCGTCCAGTTGATGGATGTAGTAGCGGACAGTGATGGTTTCTACCCCGTCATCAATTGACAAGGTGCCTTGCTGAAACCGACTCCATAGAGCTTGGGAAACATAATCAGGTTTCTCTTCTTCAACGTCAACCTTGACCAAGGATGAGGATTTGAGCCTTGGGATATCCAGCTGCATCATGAGGTCGTCCACGAGGATGTCCTTGACGTGCACGTAGCCGTACCCTCTCACCAGCTCCTTCTGCTGCTCCAGATGCTCCATCGTCTGCTGCAGGTCCGTCTTCTTCAGCTGGGTGTTACAGCAGAGCTGATTCACCTGTGTTATAAGCCGCCGAATCTGAGTCACAAACTGTGGCACGTGCTGGATAAGCCTGTCTATTTCACCCTCAATGACGTAGATGTACCTCGAAATAAGAAGCTTCAGGAGATCGTCATCTTTTGAAATGGCAAATGCTATTTCGCGTGCTTTTTTGGTCATTAGCATATAAGGATCGGTGACATTTGGCAGTGACGTCCTTCTTCTTCTTTTGCTAATGGAGCCGGGACTTGACAACGTTTTACCTGCATCTTTTACCAGCCGCCGAGAAAAGTCAATGAAATTGATAACGCCAGCAGGGTTCCGCTGACCGAAATGTTCGGCGAGTCCAGACACCGAGGTCACTATCCGACTCAGCACCTGTTCATTCATAACTGCCATCCCCGACTCTTCCCACCGCAGCAAAGTTCTGCCCAGTTCATTGGAGCTCGTGGAGTCTTTCAGGTCAGAGGTCACATCGTCCATTTCCTGTCCTATCCGAGACATTTCACTCTGAAGTTTACCCTCCACAAACTTGGAAAACAGTTGCTTTGTGATTGGACAAAAGTCTAGAATATCAATTATTCTTTGCACAATAACCTCGTCTCTAAACCTTGACAAATTCGGATCTCTGATGGTGTGGAAGTCTGGAACATCTTCCACCTCCCAATATGACAGCTGCTTAGACATTTCTCCTGACGACAGATACTGACGAATGTCTTCTGTGAAAGTTGTCTGTTCGTGTTTGAGCTGTGTCTTCATTGACTCCATCGAGGTCTGAGCGTCTGTATTCAGCGTGGCCAGTAGACTGGTGGCTGAGTTCAGTCTCTCTGTGTTGGCAGCCTCGTCCTTGTTGGTGCTGTTAACCAAGGTCCTCAGGCAGAAGGCACACTCTCTCACAATGTATCTCAGCCAACTGTGGGTAGACATAAGTGTTACCTCTACTAGATCTGAGACGCATATTTACATTTATAGATCAAAGGAAAGTTTTATATGTATAATCATATTAAGTACATTGCAACAACAAAGAAAGGAACTCACACAGTATGAATCTTCACTAAATAAATCAATTTCATATTTCTGAAGTAACACGATGTTAAAACTTTAACGAAAGGTTGAAGAGAGCATTATGGCAAGTTCTGTGAATTGCATAACGTATATCAAATAACATACTGTCTCAAAGGCGTCTGTGTTTCGTGACGTTTCATCATTAATTACAAATGTATGGCCTGGTCTATGGCCTATTTTCAACTCCCAGAATAGAATACCTCAGTAACACAATATAAACACACATTTGTGTTATAACTTTCATTGCACTGTAACACCTACCAATAGGCCCTAGTGATGACTCCCTGTCTGGCAAGGTCGAAGACAGAATCCAGAGACTCATGGAGCAGCGCTGATGCATTCTCGGCCTCCTGCACACAGGAGAAGAAGGCGACCTGGGAGGCCTCGAGTCCAGGCCAGACACACCTGAGTTTCGAGAGGACGTGATCCCTCACTCGCGGCTTCTCCTGCTCGTTGATGAGGTCCCACCTGTTGCAGACGAAGAACGCAGCCCGCGGATTAAAGTAGTGGCTCCAGTCGGACCCGCGGGACTTGATGCTCAGTATCTTCTTCAGGAAGTGTATCAGCTGGAACATTAAGTGAGGAGGTGAGATTGTTGCTGCATGTTTATATGCTGAGTGTAAGTCAGGAACTGAAGTCCTTAAAGTATTTATTCACATTTAATTTAAGTACGATTTTTTTAAAGAAAAAAGTGATGATAATAATTAAAAGGACAAAGGGCTCAACCAAGTATATGACTGCATCACGTTATATCTAATACGAATCTTTTACTGTGTTAAAACATGAAATAACACGTCATTGGGTAATTATTCAAGTGGCAGGATCTGATATCCTGCAGGTCTAACGACTACACACGATATTTATCTGAGACAGATATCCCTTTGCCTATACCATTTTTATGTTCGAACTACTTCACCCCAGAAATAGGAACCAGGAAATGAGAGAGAAAAACAGTTCACCTTCACAGAATACATTCAGAAATTTAAAATTGACAGTTACCAAGGTTGCATTACAACAATGTGCTCAGTAAAGGGCCAAATCGTTGCGTCTCCCTAATTGTTTTTCATAACTCAGATAAAAATGTATGGTTTTGTGTATATTTTCGGAGGACTGAAGACTGAGGTCCCTCACCCTGTCCTCCTGTACACCTCCACTGCTGTCAGTCTTGATGATGTACACGAAGGCGTCCACGTCGTTGTTGATGACGAAGTCTCGGGCCACGGCGTCCAGCGCTTCTGTCTCGCCGAAACCAGGACTGTCGATTATCGTGATTCCAGTCTGGTAGAGAAACAAAGTTACATATAGGCATAACTTACCGACATGTTCTTTTAAGAGTTGACAAGCAGTGGAGAATAAAAACAACTGAATTTGAACATTGAATTTATTATTATATCAGTTCAACCTCGAAGTATCTGAATTCAATAATTTCACGGAATATGTAAAAGCAAAACGTGCTCGAGGGCATCTTTAATGACGATAAAGTTTTGTAAATATAAATAACCATTTTAACCGAAACCTCGTTATTGTCAAACTAATTAATTGTATCACCTTTTAAAAGTATCTTAGTCCGATATTCGATAATCGAAGACACAAACGGAAAGTCCTCAGCTCAACCTTGAAACGTCAACGTCAAAAACATTTCACAACAGATGAAATACTACATGATGTGGACTTCAATAACAAAATCCAGAACTATAATATAGACTAATAAACTTAAAAGAAACTCTTCTAAACCATATACAACTTCAAATTGTAACCTCAGACGCGTACCTTGAGGATGTTGGCCGGGAGGAGGACATGCACGATCTGAACGGACGGTCCCGACTCCCTCTCCCTCTCACTCCGGGTCGCCACTGTCTCTTCCAGGAAACTCCTCATGGCCCGGGGGTCGGGGAACTCTCGCTCCTCCTCCTCCCCACCCCTGTGGACCACTCGAACCCTGTAGTCGGGGGAGAAGCTGATCTTGCAGATGCCGGCAGTACACCCCAGGATGCTCTTGGGCAGAACCTCCACACCGAGCAGGCGATTCAGCAGCGAGCTCTTTCCCGCGTTCGTCTCACCTGTGTTCAAATGAAAGGACTTTAAGATACATTGAGACCGGTGAGAAGACAGTTGTTAGGTTACTGTGATTTTGTGCTACTGCCCTACCATTCCATGCTAAATGTACATGTAGTATAGTTTTATTCCAACATATCTTTACCTGCAATAAGCACATTACACTCGCCCCTCTCCAGCACCCCGAGGCGGTGTAATATGTCCTTGGAGAGGTCTGTGTCCGCCCCCTCCCCCCGGATCAGTATCTTGTTGAGGTGCTCCACCCCCGGGGAAAGGCTGCCCTCCGCTGTTCGGTAGATCTTGCACAGCTCCTTCCGCTTGTGGTCGTACTCCCGCTTTAACTGACTCTGCCGAGGGGCGCTCTGGAAATTAGGTGGGCTATTAATGTGCTGTAGAAACCTGGTGTAAGCGTTAATTCAATAACAATTAAATTAATACATTTCTGTATGACTACCTTACTCATTCTGTCATTCATTATTACTTAATCATTAATTTCTCTGGAAAATATTTTTGACTAAGAAAATATTAACAGGAAATATTTCAACATATTTTGTACGTCATTTGAACAACAGATGACTGAGTGTCAACAGTAGCAAAGTAATTTATAACAAGTAAATATATGGTAAACGCTAAACCATGTCTAACTCCTACCATAAAAGGCAATTCATTATCAATCCATCCGATTATCTGTATATTTTGACAAATATTACCATAATCACGCCAATCCATGGACTTACATATAAAATGCCTCTTGAAGAAGAAAACATTTATATGATAAATTAATTCTCCAATTTCGCGCGATGTATGCCTTGAACATGTTCGAGAAAACATTCATATGATAAATTAATTCTCCAATTTCGCGCGATGTGTGCCTGGAACATGTTCGAAAAGAAGAAATGAAAGATATGGTTTTTTTTCTCTCTTGTTTTTCTTGTTTTATTTTAATTTAGTTTGACAACTGTACAGATTAACGGACTTACCTACTGTATAACAAACAAAAAGACAGATTAGGTTGGTCATGTTTAAAGGGCCATTTAACTACTGTGAATGGGACGTGTAATTTCGGTTTCTGCACATGTAAAAGGCTGTTGATCGATTTTGATTGGAGAAATCTGGATAATATAGTTTACGGTAGGGTATGAACAGTCAACTAAAATTATGTGGACGTAAATCAGTGGTATTTTTCGGCACATATGAAAGCCAAATGTAATATAATGAAAAATACTCAATGGTTCTTTAACAACATTATATACTTTTAACCGGAAACTAACTATACTATTTTATTATGTATTTTGCTATGCCAAAGAATTGGTTGATTTGACATCGTATATACGTATATCTATAATTTAGAATGTTTATATTCATGATTTTTTACTGTTTTTTTTAATTTACAACTTTGATCAAGTGATTTGCTTCATCGACTTTGAATATGTTTGAAAAAAGGGTTCTAGCTCGAGCAGGAAAATCGCTGTATTTTTAAATATCCATTTGCACTTATCATGCTTATTTTTTAGCTTCATGTCCATTTCAGTTTTAAAATCTCATAAGATTTCTTTTACAATAACATTGCGCACGTTGAATTTTATTCTTCATAGTTTTTTTCATAGACTGGCGGAATGAAGGGGGGCGCGTTCTATGAATACTGATATATGATAGGCACTGAAAGAATGCTGTTCTTATAGACAGGTTTGTTAACATTGATTGAATGCACGTACACAAACAGGTTTGGAAGATAGAATGTGTGCTAAGGTTTTATCTGTACGTAAAGTGATATTGGTATTACCCCAAACCCTGATTAACGGTAGCTTGCAGTTTTTTTGCTGAAGTTTAATGTCGGGTCTGTTTTCATTTCTTTTGTAGTCAAGTGAAATGGTTCGTGTTCAAGAATACACTTAGCTGAGCTGTCAACAAACATCCCTTCTTCCTCGAATTGATCTGGAAATGTAGGGAGACAAGGCCACAGTGTTCACTTCAAGAATGAAAGAAATGTTTTTTAGTTCGTTAAAATTTTAAAAAATACACTTGAATTATGATTTAAGTTTTTCTTCTTCCTTACTATGGGCAAACATTCAATAAACTTCGCCTCCATTTAGAATAAGTAATTTCCATATATATGGTTGCACTGCATTTAATTTTTATTTATATGTTAGGTTATTGCATTGATAAGACGTAAAACAAGAGCATTCTAGTATTTTACATATTTGAAGAAATTAAGGTACATGTATGTGAATACAACATTTTTATTTTATATTCAGTTTTTTTCCATTTGGCATGCTGACTAGACAGTACTATATTCAAATAAAACTCTTTACACTATCTATTTTAAACAAGAACTATTGTTTAAAGGTTAGGGATAACAAAGGTATATAATAAGGTTTGTGTATTGTAACAGATCATAGCTTGTGACTCACAATACCAACGTATACCAATACCTCCACTTAAAGGGGCAGTAGCACGTTTTTTGCAAATTTTATTTTTTAAAATTTCCCATTTATAGTGATAGCTTATGTCATTTATATTAACTTTAGAGGGTAAAAAATGTTATTACACAAACAAATTATCCGTAGTGATAATAACGGTGTTGCGTATAAAGCAAAAATTGCATGGCGGCCATTTTATTGTGAACACAATTTAATCATTTCGCATTACAAAAACGATCCCCATGGCTTTACCAAACCATGAACACTCATTTTCAATTTGATTTTCCGGAGAGAGAATGGTGTTTTACTATTGGTGACATTATTTTTCAAATACATTTCATCGACTTATTTGAGCGAAAAAACGTGCTACTGCCCCTTTAAAATTGGATATATTACACCAACACTTTAACCAAATAGAAAACATTGAATATTTTAAGACCATAATATGTAGTCACAAATATGTTTTGAAATTGAAATCATAAAATGATAAAATCATGCATTACGTATTCAGGATCGTTTGTGGGATATAGTGCATTCTGATGAATCTCGCCTGTTCCATTCAGTGTCAAGTATTAAATAGACCTCTTAAATCCAGTTGTCATTTTGAAGCTATAGTTTGTTGATAAATATTATTCTCAAATAAGTTATATTTGGATTCTTAGGTGTGTTATAAACTATTCATATTGAGTTAGAATACTTCATAAAGTAAATTTAACAACTAATATACGCTTTAAAAGGATCAAAACCTATGACATTGCTCATCATTGCATCATATATCACCACAATGTATATATTCATATTCATGAACAATATATAGTTAATGGACACAATTAAACTAAAGGACGTTGTCAAAATGTGAATGCTTTGTTTCTTATATATAAGGCAAACCATCTGGACGCGCTGTGAGTATACTATATAACACCAACCGAGGCCAGGAGTCGACTGCGATTTTATAAAATATTAAAAAATAGTTTGCAATTTTATGTAAATCTGAAAGTAAATAAAAATATAGTAGTTGAGTTATTGAACAAGGATGGTACAGCTTCTTCCCTGCCGAAGGGATTTTACCTTGATCAAAACTTCTTACAGCAGCCGTATTTGACTACTGCAAATAATATCTATATCAACATATCTGTACGCCGACTGGAAGGATATTGCACAGGAAATTGTACTGTACAATTTGAACATGCTCTTATATACATTACATACAACAGAAACTACCTGTTTTCCATGTATATAGTTATAATGTGCCATGAGCATGCATTAATGGTTGGGCACTGGCTCTAGATAAAATTGTGTTGTGAACAAGATTGGCACTCTGCTGTTCAAGATAGTCCCAAGGCTTATTCATATTGTATGTATAAACACAGTTTTTCCACTGAACTGTACATTACTGTTTTAACATGTGATAAATTTAGACATGCAATGGCTCGCTTACGATGTTTCTCTAGTCATCTTAGAGTTGAAACCGGTAGGCATAATAAGGAACCCAGAAATGAGCGAATATGCAATGTATGAAAATGTAATTATATAGAAGATGAATATCACTTTATTTTAATATGCAAATGTTATGATGATTTAAGAAATGAATTTATTCCTAAAAGATATTTTCAATTTCCAAGCAGACATAAGTTGTATGTTTTAATGTCGTCATATAACCCAATTACCATCAAGCTGTTAGCAACTTTCATTGTTAAAGCTATGTATTTAAGAGCATCAATTCTATAACACATGCATTATGTACATGCTGTATCATGGGCCTATGGCCTACATACTTCAATTGAATAAACTTCTTCTTCTAAACACTGGCTCTTTATACATATCCATTATCATCATCATCATCAACGTCATATTCTATACCGTTATTTTATTAAGTTATTTGGGGATATTCTCAATTTCCTGTGGATTATTTGCATTGTCTCGTGTCAAATTATTCGATAATTTGTACAAATTCATTCCATCAATTACACAAAGATGTAAGATATAAGTCACGTCAACCTACCCAGATATCGAGTGAAGTGTCCCGTGCCAAGTGCCGCGTGATCCCCTGCAGGAGACGAGCTCTGATCTCCTCCACCGAGTGACACCCCGATATGGACACTCCCTGGTCGTCTGCTAGCTCCATCAGCTCCTCGATGTCGGCGTTGTTAATGTTCTCATGGCTCTCACTAATGGAACGTAAAATAGCTCTCCTCCTCATCCTGATAGCGTCTTTGATGAAGACAGGGCTGATCGATAAATGTCAGAGTTCGAATAAAACTAAGTCGTTTTATTAATGAAGACTATTTTAAATAATGTTCATCCGTCTAGTTTATGGTAATAATGGTTTATCGCGTGAAAATTACTCTGATTAAAATTGTTCTGCTTGAAGGAATATCGTCTGCTCAATTATTAGTCTTCAGTTTGAAGAATTTCGTCTGCTCAATGAAAGTCCTCTGCTTAATGAAATGTCATTTGCTCAAAGACACATTATCAAAGGACGAAACTAAAGATGAATTGTTTCTGACAGATGCCGTGGAATGCATGTCCCTCTTGTGGTTGCATTGTCGTCTGCTTGAGGTGACATGAGATTCACCTGTTCTTCTTTATACTTAAAACATGGATTTTGTACAAATATTAATTTCCTATCTTCTGACTGGAGAATCTGCTGGTACACGGTGCAACGTCGTCTGATCTGAGGTCTGTAGCGTTGTTTGCACTGTTTATCGTCTGCTTACACTTTCCACTTGTCGTCTGCTGACCAGTTGCTCCAGCGAGCACGAGTGACTATTCAACTGTAGACTGTCTCACTCCGCTGTCACTCCGCGGTCCACACAGGGGAGAATAGTCGACTATTTAAGCGTACGTTGGAGATTCTTCTCCAATATACAACTGCAGGCTTTTATTTCCTGGAAAATGAGATAAATTAGATTGAAAGTGATTTCAAAATCACGAGGGAATAAATTGAATATAATTATATTACAGGTATAAACGCTCGGTAATCCGGAATGGATAAGTTATCCTTTAAAAGTGTTTGGTTAATAAACTTATCAATGTTTGATGTTAAAAAGATAAAAATAGAAAATAGCAATACTCTAAATCATAAGTAGAAGCCTAAAGCTCATATTAGATACCCAATATAATATATTCGTCTTATGACAAATCAATATTACACGAATTTGATTTCAGTATTTTTGATATTCAATTAAATGTTATTTCAGAATTAAAAACAATTTGCATAAAAATGGCATCGATTTCAAATCAGCAGAGAATGAATATACGATATTTCATTGATGCCTTTCTGCAAGGTGAATGTGGTAACGTGTTGAGATGAGAAATTAATAACCTTCCTCACACCGATACTCACATTGACTACACCCTGTTTGGAGAGTGTAACACGCTCTTAACGTCATGTTCATCTTTAGTCTCTTCACTGACAGAACACGCTGAATAGAGCGGCGTAAACCTACTAATATAGATCGGCGCGTTACGGGTAACAATATCGACACTAGTCGGGTGTGAGGGTACTCAAGGAGAACCGTGTTCAGCCAATCAGATCACAGAGCTCCGTGCTCCCAAACACCTCATTGGACAGGGTATGGAGTTAATCATTCTCGGACATCGTATATCCTGCTTCTTGGAACTATAAAGTTTACACTCGTCTTGTTTATTGTCCATGCTCGTCAACTCTGAACATGGGTGAATGATTATGCTGACAGCAACCGGAACTAGCAATAATACTCATTAATATAAATTTAAGGCGACCCGATTTTATTATGGAAACCCGAGATTCCATAATTGACCAACGTAAATAACATAAGTGAGAAGTTCAAATTCTATCAAAAACCTATTTTTATACTTTAACTAAGATATTGACGAAAATTCCAACTTTCTACACCGCACCGTACGTGAGATACAGACCCCCTTGCCCATGGGCCGGCCCATGGGCGAGAGGTTGTTAAAATTTGAGTTACACAAAAATTATTTTCTAATTTTTAATAATGGGTCTAGCAGTAACATATTTTAGGTATTTGTGAACTCCCCCAATGCAAAGGAAATTTTTTTTCCCATGGGCGAGATTTCCCATGGGCGAGATTTCGCCAATGGGCGAGACTTCGCCCATGGGCCAGGTTGCCCATGGGCTGATTTCCCATGGGCCAATGTTGACTTTGGCAAACATATAATGTTTGTGAAATGTTGACTTTGAAAAAAAAATGTTTGTGAAATGTTGACTTTGAAAAAAAAATGTTTGTGAAATGTTGACTTTGAAAAAAAATTTTTTGTGAAATGTTGACTTTGGAAAATATAGAATGTTTGTGAAATGTTGACTTTGGAAATATTGACTTTTAAAATATTTATTGATTTTGGTGGAAGTGTTACTTTGATAAAATATGGACTTGTTGATTTAAATACATATTTTGAGTTATATGAATGGTTGACTTATGAAATATTCATTTTAGTGAAATGTTGTGTAGTTTAAGTTTAACTTATATAAAATGTTAACTTTGGTGACATGTTGACTTTGAAAAATATATTTTGAATTTAGTGAAATGTTAATAATAATAATAATAATGAGGATACTTATATCGCGCTGAACTCCACAACACAAAGGGCCATGCTCAAAGCGCTACACACATTATTACCCTGGTGTAAGGACCAACATCATTCCTTTTTCATTCTCAACTCCCTAGGGAGTATGCAACCTGGGCTGCCAATTAAGGCGCTCGAAGGTTATCTATCACATTGCCTGCACTTCCAAACCAGGTACTCAATTGTACTGCTGAGTGAACAGAGGCACATTTTGAATAAAGTCCCTTGCCCAAGGTGACACCATGAGCCTCTCAACTCATGTCTCAGTGTGGGGCAGGGAATCACCCTTCAAACTCTCAGTTTTCATTCAGCAATGAGGCGGGTAACCCATCCATCCAGCGAGCCACGCCCGTTGTTGCTGAACTTAACTGATAGCGGTCGACTGAGCTATGCACAGGACCACCAAATGTTGACTTTAATCACATATTTACATCTTGACTTTAATCACATATGTTGACCTCGACCATGGGCCGGATTTCCCATTGGCTTTATTTCCCATGGGCGAAACCTCGCCCATGGGCCAATGTTGACTATGCAAACATATAATGTTTGTGAATGTTGACTTTGGGGGGAAAATAATGTTTTTTGAAATGTTTACTTTGGAAATATTTATTGACATTGGTGAAAGTGTTACTTTGATAAAATGTTAACTTGGGTGACATGTTGACTTTGAAAAAGATATTTTGAATTTTATGAAATATTGACTTTGATTGAATGTTGACTTATAAAAGATAGTTTGAGTTAAGCGAATTGTTGACTTACATTAATTATGTTATGTTAATTTATTGACTTTGGTGAAGTATGCTTATATCATGAAATATTAATTCCATATTTATTCCATTTTATTCACCTTGGTGAAGTTTGAAATGTTGACTCTGATTATATATATTGAGCTTGATGAAATGGTGATTTTGGAATTGATGCCACTTTGGTGAAATGTTGACTTTGAAAATATTATAATGATGGTGAAATGTTGACTACGGAAAAATTGGTTGACTTTTGTGAAAGTTTTACTTTAATAAAATATTGACTTTGGTGAAATCTTGACTTTGAAAAGATATATCGAGTTTGATGACATGTTGACTTTGGAACTATTGGTTGACTTAAAGTTTATCTTTAATTATATGTTAACGTGGTGACTTATTGACTTTGAGAAGATATTTTGAGTTTAGTGAATTGTTGACTTCTAAACGATTGACTTTAGTGACATAGTTTTACTTTGAAATATTTATTGGCGATGTTGAAGTTTGAGTTTAATAAGATTTTGAAAACACTATGGTCTGGCTTAAGGAGCGCGTTTCAAACAGTAAGTATTATATCTTTTGACTACGCTGTTGCCCACAATACAGACAGACAGACAGACAGATAGTTTATTCAGTCTCACCCCATATATACACATACATAAAATAATATCAATAAAATATAAATACATCTGGCCCACCCTAAAACTAGGGTTATGAGAGACTATCTATACATATCAAAAATGCAATGACTACAAATAAAAGGTATGAATGTAAGAGTAAACGTGGTTATAAATCAGATACTAAAACTTTGGTTAAATATAGAATAATACATATATTTGTATAAATATAGGTATACATATAAACTGTGCATAAAAGGACATAAAATAATATATTATAAAAAAGTCAATTTTTAAACAATACATTTCGACGTTTTTTCCAGCAGTAGTTTGCAGCTTCTGGAACTTTCTTTTAAAATAGTTGGGCTTGCTAGGATAAATGATAGACGTTCCGGGTCGGTGGCAGTATTAAAATTGTTCCATTTGGCTTGACAGGTTCTAAGCAGTGGTTCTCTGATTGTTTTGTAGAGTGGGCAGTGTCATCGAGACTGATGATTTATACACAACCAAGTGAAGGTTACAGATATATGATATATTAGACCTGTGCATTTGTGTGTATCAGAACACCATGTCTATGTAACGAGCGTGCCGTGGTATTGCGTAACATGTCTATTCGATCAACTAACCTATTGTTGTAAATTACGAAAATAAAACAGTCCATTACTTACCTCACTTGTTTGATTCTATTTCGAGCGGTTTTAATCATTGAATAGCACAGAACATACATACGTATATACATTCTTGCATGTATGGTAGTGCTCAGTTGTTCCTAGCGTCAAAATACTTCATTGCCTCTTTTGAACAAGGGATTACTTCGCAAATATTATGAACACTGATCTAATATATTCATTATTCGTTTGTATCAATAATCAGCGAAACGTTTTACTTTTAGAAAAATGTAATGATGTAATGAATTCAGAATGTTCTCATTTTTGGCGTTTACAAATTCGCCAGTACCCTACAAATTTTAATTAATTCGAACTCTTGCAATTAGTCTCCAATTTAGATATTGAGATGACCCACTCACTGTTAGTCTGTTGACAGCAGTGAAGGGGTTACATGAAAAGTCTATTTTAAGTTCTTAATAATTTCATTTGTTTACAATTTCGGCCGCTTTCTCAATACGATACAGGGATTATCAAAGACATCTTACGATTTTGACGGGTATTATGTATGAAAAGCCTTTTCACACAAGTGTCCTTCCCCTAAAAAAATATATATTAAGTTTATATATATGTATAGTCAGTTTATAACCATACGTTTCCACAATATACTCTCCGGTTTGCATTCAAATGAAAATAATCCAAAATAAATATACCACTCTTTTCTAAAATCTCAGACAATTCCTGAGTGTTTAACCATCAAGTCAGTGAACCGTATCTCCTGAACATCCCAGTGACCACGTGTGTGTATCTCTGAGTCAACTACACACGTGTCAAAACACTCCGATTGAAATAACAGTATTGGCGACAATACGAATATATACGTATTTTTTTAATTGGTTTATGGTAATACCCAAAGAAACTGCCCCTTTGCAATACACACTTATCCCAGTATACCCAGTATATCATATTCCATTTAGCTCGTTAAGAGCGCGACTTGGCTCCTCATAGGATGACTAGTGATGGTAATTAGATACTCCAGTACTGTACAGCATACATACTGGTTCATTTCAAATTTTATTTGAGAGCTTAATGAACAATTTACATGTTTTTTGTTTTTTAATTTTAAGTTGACAATGTTGCATAATGTAAGCGTTAATACAGCGTGGTAATAGTTTAATAGGTTTGCTACAAGTTTGAGATTCAAGTAAAATAGACAGGCAGATGTCATGACTTTGTTTATGATATTTAACGGTTAACAACATTTATTATGTTTCAAATATTTTGGTACGGTTGTTGGAAGTGTGATAATATCTAAATGTCCATGTAGTTACATAAACATTGCTTGCTACACGTTTGTATTTCGTATTAATATTGCAATAAATGATTTGAAAGCATTATCTTTTCAAGTTATCATACAATACCGAGATGAAGTGAACATGGTATTTGTCAAGAATTGACAGATATTTTATTTATTATGTCAATATTTGAAAATTTCACTGTTGGAGTTGACAGATTTCAAAGGCAGCGGTTTAAAAGTACATCCATTGTGTTGTTGGGGGGGGGGGGGGGGGGGGGGGGGTCAAATATGACAAACGTTATAAATTATCTTATTTTATCGAGAAGTACCAACTATTACTGAAAACTACCATTTTGATGATACTCGACTTAGTATATTGACAATATGAAGGTAAAAGTATCGATTTCTGATCGAAAACCGGACAATGCACCTCGTCTGGCTCGCGCCAATGAGTCAAACGTAGTTTTGGAATCTTATTTAAACCAGACAAAATAACAAACTTGGGTTGATAAAAAATGTTCGACAAGTCATATAACTACTGCATGTGCATGTAAATAGGACGTGTAGTTTCTGCACATGCATAATGATGTTACTTTTAATTATTGGAAACTAGTAATTATGACATGTTTGGCGACTGGGGATGAATATGCAAGCTGAGTGAATTTGTATTATGAAACACAATTGATGCACCTTTAAATGACATCATACATAACAACCTTACATTTGGAGCTTCTAAATAACTTTTTCCAACAGCCTATGCATGTGTTTTCTGTGTTGATTTATACAGAACACAATACGATAATCATATATGATTGTTATTATTATTATTACTGCCTTTCTAATATCGCATGTTATATAATACTGTGCGTTAGATCTATAGACAGACAGACAGACAGACAGACAGAATATTTTATTAGTGTCTCACTCGTAGATACAAATTATAAGATTATTGTATATAATAATAAATAATAAAATATGCTACGACCAGTCGCTCAGCGACTTATGAGAGACAATATATCTTTAAAAATACAGAAATAAATGAAAAGAGCTAAAATATACAAATAGGTAAGAAAATATAAACACATAGACAACATGGAAATTCTAAAACATTAACCATATAAGATACCACGGCGTTTAATTAAAATATCCTGGCAGGTTTTGGAAACGGTAAAAATTAGGTCATGGGAACTAAAAATATAAATAAACATTTCTTCACAAGAAAGTGAACTAAAATGAGGTAAAGTTCTCCGGCATGAGTTAAAAAGCACTTCCCTAATAGAGGTGTAAGCGGGACAGTAAAATAAAACATGCATTTCGTCTTCCACTTGATCAGGGCAGTTAAAACAATATCTTTCGCTGTGTGGTATGCTCTCATATCTACCCGTTTCAATTCTTAACGGGGCCACTCCACACCGAAATTTCGCCATAGCACTCCTGTGGTTACGAGAAAGTGGACATCGAACATAGTACTCTGTTTCATAATTTTCTTTAAAAAGTCTGTAATTTCGGAGCTTATTCTTCCCTCGCCTTCCTTCAACCTGTGACAAATTTTCTTTCCATGTAAGATGATATTTATTGAGTAGGATATCTTGTATAGATGT
This sequence comes from Gibbula magus, assembly GCA_936450465.1. Classification (NCBI taxonomy): domain Eukaryota; kingdom Metazoa; phylum Mollusca; class Gastropoda; order Trochida; family Trochidae; genus Gibbula; species Gibbula magus. Next base: position 7,841,950 of record OW388296.1, on the reverse strand, counting down.
AAAGAAAGGTTTTTTCTCAATGACACCAGCATATGTCAGGTGTTCGAATCCATGATCTTTTAAAAACGTTTTTATTTTACAATTCCAATTTTTCTTCTTACAATCATTCGCCCAGAGAAATATCCTCTTATTAATTCTTCTACTTGTTGTATTCACAGCTCTTGTCCAATGTCTTAAAACAGATAACCAATTTCGAACTTCTGGTGGTATCCATCCCATTTCACCGTTGACAGCGATATTCGGGGCATATTTTCCTAGACCAAGGAAGAAGCGCTGTGCTCTGTGTTGGACGGCATTAATACATGAATGTTGTGCGGTTCCCCATATTTCTGCTCCATAGTTTAACACTGAGTAAACCATGGCGTCGTAAAGTTTTGTAAAAACACTATACGGCATACCGCCAATACTTTTAAACTTGGATATTAGAAGTCCCAGTGCTCTGTTTGCTGATTGAGCTGCTGATTTGGCCATCATAGTGTAGTCCAGATGCTCGCTTAGTAGTACACCGAGATAGTGATACTTATCTTCGATTGCTAAAGTCGCCTGTCCACACTTGAACGTCGTCGTCGATCTACTTATAGATGGTGTCCTAAAATGAACAATCTTCGACTTATCGGGGTTAATAGTCATCCTGTTCGTAACACACCACTGATAAACTGCATCTAATAAACACTGTAGATCTTCCTCTGTCTCCGCTAGTAACACAATGTCGTCAGCATATGCTAGGACTGCTATGTTATCTTCGTTTATTCTTACTCCTCTTCCAAGTGTGTTTAAGGTAAAAATCAAGTCGTTTATGTACATATTAAAAAGTAACGGTGAAAGCAAACATCCCTGTTTGAGACCTCGAGTAACGGAGAACCATGGCGTGAATAATCTGTTCACACGAACACAACACTTGACGTTTTGGTAGAGAGATTTTAAAGAATTCAACAGTCTTCCTCCAACACCTGAGTCTTGCAACTTCGTCCAGAGAATATCCCTGTCAATCCAATCATACGCTTTCTTGAAGTCAATAAATGCTGCATATGTACACTTTCTAGTCAGTTTTCTTTTTTCAATTATACTAGTAATTGACGAGATATGGTCTATTGTAGATCTTCCTTTTCTAAAACCATTCTGTTCATCCGTCAGAATATCGTTTCGTTCAGCCCAGGTGCAAAGTCGAGAGTTCAGAATACCGCAATAAATCTTATATATAGCTGGGGCTAAGGTAATACCTCTGTAGCTAAGGGGGTCTGTTTTATCCACCATCGTCGATTTCGGTAATGGGGTGATAATTCCCTGTGACCACATCGAAGGTATTTTGGCGGTTCTAAAACAAATATTAAACATTCTATGCAACAGATCTACAGTTCGTTCCCCTTTCAGCAGCTGAGTTGGGATCTCGTCCACCCCTGGCGACTTTCCATTCTTGGCTTTCATCAGAGCAGACTTGACTTCGTCTACAGTGATGTCATCATTAAGTTCTTCTTGTCGTTGCTCAACCCCTGACGTAGAATACTCTCTTGTGACGTCATCTTTTTCTCCTTCTCCATTTAACAGTATTTCATAGTCTGTCTTCCACTTATCCAAAACTATATCCCTATCTCTCGTAACTGTACCATTACCTAAAGTCACTTCCATCGGAATTAGCTTCTGCCGTTCCTGTGCTATGCCTATTTTCCCGATACTTCTCCAAAATTCTTCTTTGTTTTCCTCACACATACTCTCCAGGTCCTGGTGAATCTTACTTCTGTACGATCTCTTCTGTCTCTGTACTGCCCGGTCAAACTCCTTCCTCAACTGTACATATGTCTGCTTCATATGTGATCTGTGGCACCTATAAGCTTTCTTCCACTCTCTCTCTGCGGTACACAGTTCATTCCATTTGTTTGAAAGAGCTTCGTTCCACCACTTCTGTCGCTGTCGTCTCCTCTTGTTGTTAGCCCCTTCATGAAGAAATACTCTTTTAATGGGAAGTTTATCTTTCATTTCCGTTTTCACGACTTCTACCCATTTATTATAAGCACAGTCAATATCACACTGTTCTTTATGGGATAACTCCAAGTTAAGGATAACATCGTTTAACTCTGCCTGTATATCATTAGACTGGAGAAAGTTAGCTGGTGGTTTTCCTGTTAAAAGTTTGTCTATATAGTCTGGGGAACTATCTTCACTATCATCACCGTCGAATGAATCATTAATAGTTGAACACCATGTAAGCAGAGAGTGGTCTATCTTGAGTAGAGCGTCTCCATCCACCCTACCTACACAACCTGCCTCGTTAATCAGATCTGAAGGAAGGGTTACTTTAAAATCACTAAAATGATGAAACTGTTCGTATGGGACAAAACAATAATCCACAACTGACATACCTTGGCTAGATATAAAAGTAAAATCATTTTTGCTAGAACAACGCCCATTAAGCATGCATAAATTAGAACTAATTAAAAAGTCAATACAATGTTTCCCATTCACATTTCGTGTAAAATCAACAACATTTCTTTCAGGCATAGTGTCCACTCCTTCAATATAGTCAGTGTCATCACCACAGCGACTATTAAAGTCGCCGCATATAAATGTCACATTCTGTAACTCGTGTACCTGTGAGAGCAGAGTATTATAGAAGTTCTCTGCACAAGCATGTCTTGATGAATTATCAGGCGGCAAATAACATACACATATGTAACTAGTAGATTGTTTATGCTTGTTTGTCACTGCTAACCACAATATGCCTTCATGTGAATTGTCCTTTATTGATACATTGTTAAAATCTAAAAAAGTGTTCTTTATTAAAAAACCAACTCCCCCAGAGCCTCGGGGGGCACGTCTATGCAGTTGATCCCTATTGTGTCCGTACCACTTGTACCCGTCGACTGCTATCACCTCATCATTACGGAGATGCGTCTCCGTTATCTATAAGAACATTTGAACGAATGTTGGCCACCCCTAATAGTCTGGTGGGAGATACACAAATAATTAAGTGATGGTGGGTACATGATTATTAGTTAATGTTCATTCCCGCCACCTGTAATTACATCAACTAGCGAATTCCCATGGCCAGTGAAGGGTGACGTCCTCTCATGCACATTATGTAAGACCAGGGACTTTCTTATACACAGCACACTTAAAGACCGTTAAAATCATTAGATTATCGCATTAAATTAATTTTGTTACTTCATTTGTCAAAATCACTCCATGTCTTTTGCTTGGAATATGTATAATGATATGTGATATTTATTCAATATTTCAATATGCATCTGATACACATGAGAGGTATATAACTAGTTCATAACTGTCAAAGCTGTGACGATTTTTTGGGTCTCACATATAATGCACCACCATCAGCCTAGTTGTGATATCCATGGGTTTGCACATAATTGATACAATCAGCCTTTGATATCCAGTTGAAAGTGTTAAACCTATGAGAAAGGCAAAGACGTCACACATTAAGGTGGATTTAGAAACATGTTTCCTTCATTATATAAGTACATAAGCCAATAAATAGTTTCCAGTCACCAAAGTCAATCTCTTAAAAGTCAGCAATTCCTACATGATAATCTTAGGCATATTATAACTGTTGTAACAAAATAAATTCATTATCTCAAAGTTACATAATTTACATTTGTTACATTTACATTCTCAATAACTAGCGCTATTAGTTCCTGGTCGAGAATGTCATCTGATCGGAGATGAATTTGCAGTGTAATGCACACAGATCGGAAACATATAAGAGCTAATGTGGTCACTCTATCGAAATCTTACTACATTTGTATATATATTGGCGTTCTCGTCACACAGGGGTCAGAGGCATTGTACCGGTAATTAATTACCTGTCGGCCTTGATGAGTTGACCGAATACTCATGTTAGGTAATACCGAGTGGACGCTTGTTCAACAGTAGAGTATTCTGAGAGTCAAAACAAAAGTCTGATATATCACTTAAACCGCATTTGCAGGGCTATATTGCAATTGTTCTATATATTTATATAGCTGTAACCTGCACTCAGTTGTGTATAAATAATCAGTCATGGTGACCGATGTATTGTGGGCAATAGCACTTACACTTACCGGAACTATTTGAAACACTCGCCTTTAGCCAGACATTAGTGTTCAACTTAAAAAAGTCATAATATTTCAAGAGTCAACGTTTCATTAAAGTGAATATTTTATAGAAGAGAATACTGTTGAAACGTCTATTCAAAACGATACTTCATAAATTATATATATAAACTCAATATATGTTGTAAACATTTTACTAATAGTAGCGACTTCAGATTTACTGAGCTTATCATTTTGCATTATGTAAATTACTTTATCAGTTGGGCTAAGTAAAGGAAGCAGAGAGTGCCTGCAATAATAATAGTTGATGATGATGAGTACGGAGATTTAACGAGCGATTTCAGCGGAGCTGTTCTCTCACTCGGGTCGCAAGGACCATTAATAAAGTTTCGAATGATTCCAAAGGAGGATAATTTTGATGCCACGGTCGAAAAGGGTGGAGGCAAATTTTGAAATTTTGAATAGTACCTAGGCAAGATTAAATAATAAAAGTCTCTCATAGCTCTTTATATAGTGGCTCATTGCATTTTAAAACATATTTTATGTGTGTGTACATTGACTGTAATTTTGTGAGACTTAAATAAACTATCTGTCTGTCTGTCTGTCTGCAATTATATTAGTAGCCGTACCGCCTCATTCTTTTAATTAACAAACCGTGTCATTCCAACAGCATTTATAATGATAAATGCAACGTTGACACCAGAACAGAACACATATCATCTCTGCCACTCTCTGATTCAACCAGGACCACAAAATCACTCAAGCGTGAGTCTACTGGTCAGCACAGTCAAGTTTTGAACATTTGACGGATTCCGGCCAAATTCAACTTCACAAATCAGAAGCCGCTGTGTGTATTGCATTTGCAGTAGTAATGTCCACCTCAACTCCCCAACCCCGACCTCTTTCAATGGGTGATTATAAAACTGCAAACATTATCATTGGTGTAATTTTCACTACTGACCATTGCTCAAAGTACCATTTTAAGAGTCATTGTGATAATGTCACAATGGGATTCATCGGTACGTAAACAGTTCCCATTACTATCACTACACAACACGAACATATTTGATATATGATACTAATTTAACTGCATGGATTTAGGTCTTTGAAGGACATTTAGAAGTGGTATACCTAAGAACAGGAATATTTTCTGGATAATAACTTCTTTAATGTGAAAATGCACGAAGTTTCGGACTACATACTCATTCCTTCATCAGGTACATTCCACCTGAACATTGGAATATTTGAACAATAAACAGGAAATGGATTCTCAAGGCACTAGACCATATGATTACGTGTTGACGACATCTGTGGTAGACATACTGGGTGTGTATTCATTCGGATCAACGCTAATTAACGGATGGGCGAGCTATTACACAACTAACAGGTCACTGCGATTACGCGAGCGAGAGAGAGAGAGAGAGAGAGAGAGAGAGAGAGAGGGAGAGAGAGAGAGAGAGAGAGAGAGAGAGAGAGAGAGAGAGAGAGAGAGAGAGAGAGAGAGAGAGAGAGAGAGAGAGAGAGAGAGAGAGAGAGAGAGAGAGATTATTAAAGTGTCTTGTGCTTCAAGTTACAATAACATACAATATATACATACTTTAAAGTATAAAAAAGCACCCGGCCATTTAATATCACAATAATACAATATGAATAAATGATATATTATAAACAGTTAAACACTTTCTAAAGTAAACAGACGCGCAACCACATCACACGGCACACTTCTTCACATACTGTCGTTCACTCACAATAATGGCTCGCTCATCCGATCATACTCAATCATGTCATCTCTTACACACTCACATAAATAGATACACACATATCAGATACATACAGACATACATACATACACACATACACACACACACATACACACACACACACACACTCACACACATACATACATACATACATACATACATACATACACCCATATCACCTCTAGTGGCGATATTTGAAGATGTACTGTTAGCTCCAAGACAAAACCGATAGGCTCGATTTTGAACAGTATTAATTTCTTTATGTACATAAAGCCCCCATATTGCCGCTCCGTAGCTGAGAATAGGTTGTACTAATGAGTTGTACAAAACTTAGTACAGAGAGCACCCAGAGCTCTACCGGCCGATTTTGCCAGTTGATGTATGGCTAATTTAAAATCAAGGCGTTCATCAAACCAAAAGCCGAGGTACTTATAGGAGTCTCAGTAAATATCCCCACATGCAAACTTGAATTGAGAACAGCATCGCGATCTGGGCCTAATGTGTAGGATTTGACTAATAGATCGACCAATTGTAGTTTTATTAGTCATTGAAATTATCATAGTTTCAACAGAAAGCTATGCAGAAAAATACAGAAGGTTCATATCTCCCATTCTCCAGACAGCCATTTGTCAGCCAGTTCTTAGAAATAGATTAACGTAACACCCATGACTAAAATGGAACAGTGAAATAGGACATCCTACTAAATAGTAGCCTTTATTGGTATAGTCTGTCCTCGTATCGCCTACACCTATCGCCTACGCCACAATCAAAACAAATTCTACTTTCTACATTCTACTTCTAGAATGCCCATCAAAGATGTCTACATTCTACGCACAGTTTATGGCCCGGGAACAATGAAGGTGCTCGATACAAGTCAAGATACGGCGATTACATAATATTGTTTTAACGGTACATATACATTGCTTTAATATATATATATATATATATATATATATATATATATATATATATATATATATATATATATATATAAATAAGATGAGTTGCTTCTCACGTGAAGTAAGGTTATATATAGAAAATAGTAAACATCAGATGGTTTTGACTGGATCAATCTTCTTTAATACAATACGATGAGCTCATTTCGACCAGTATATCGGTCTTTTCAAGTACTTGATACTTGAAAAGACCGATATACGATGAGCTCATTTCGACCAGTATATCGGTCTTTTCAAGTACTTGATACTTGAAAAGACCGATATACTGGTCGAAATGAGCTCATCGTATTGTATTAAAGAAGATTGATCCAGTCAAACCATCTGATGTTTACTATTTTCTATATATATATATATATATATATATATATATATATATATATATATATATATATATATATATATATATATATATATATATATATATATATATATATATATATATATATATATATTCCTTACATTAAACAAAAGACTTAGTCATGCAGTCGGATGCATGTACACATTGTATGAAATATATGTTACCTTTTATCACATCCTTGTTTCACAATAAATATGACATCAATAACCAGAAAGTAAAATAACATAAGCATAAGATTGTAATGTCATATTTACACTCTATTTCGAGGTAAGAAAGTGCCAAAGCATAATTAACTCTGAGTATTTAGGTGAGAACGTTAAAGAGAAGCAGGAAAACACCAAAAGACATACCCCTAAAAGTTTCTATTTATATAATTACTCCAAGTGTACGGCGAGCAGATTTTGCTAATTCCTCAGAAATGAAAGTGAATTACAATTACAAATAAATTTTTTTATTCTTTATTGCGTAAGTACTTTACACGAAGCTGAATAACACTTAACACAATGTGTGTGTACTTGATATAAACGTTTATACATATATTTACTTTACTAGCGTAGCATTCATTCATTATGTTAATTGATGCACATACCGTTGACTAACAACCCGTTGTAGGTATTTCTTGTGTGAAGGGTCAGTCAAACCATAAATTAATAAACTAATATAACAGTCAACATTTCAAACTAAACCAAAGTCAATAGAATAGAAATATTAATATTTCATGATATATGCAAACTTCGTCAAAGTCAATACATATTTCCAAAGTCAACATAAGTCAACAATTCGCTTAACTCAAAAGATCTTTTAAAAGTCAACATTTCATAGTAAACATGTGATTAAATTCAACATTTCACTAAATTCAAAATATCTTTTACAAAGTCACCAAAGTTATCATTTTATATAAGTTAAACTTAAACTACACAACATTTCACTAAAATGAATATTTCATAAGTCAACCATTCATATAACTCAAAATATGTATTAAAATCAACAAGTCCATATTTTATCAAAGTAACACTTCCACCAAAATCAATAAATATTTTAAAAGTCAATATTTCCAAAGTCAACATTTCACAAACATTCTATTTTTTCCAAAGTCAACATTTCACAAACATTATATGTTTGCCAAAGTCAACATTGGCCCATGGGAAATCCGCCCATGGGAAACCTGGCCCATGGGCGAAGTCTCGCCCATGGGAAATCTCGCCCATGGGAAAAATAATTTCCTTTGCATGGGGGGAGTTCACAAATACCTAAAATATGTTACTGCAAGACCGATTATTAAAAATTAGAAAATAATTTTTGTGTAACTCAAATTTTAACAACCTCTCGCCCATGGGCCGGCCCATGGGCAGGCCCATGGGCGAACTTTCCCATGGGCATACCCATGGGCAAGGGGGTCTGTATCTCACGTACGGTGCGGGGTAGAAAGTTGGAATTTTCGTCAATATCTTAGTTAAAGTATAAAAATAGGTTTTTGATAGAATTTGAACTTCTCACTTATGTTATTTACGTTGGTCAATTATGGAATCTCGGGTTTCCATAATAAAATCGGGTCGCCTTTAATGTAGGCGCATGAATGCATACCATTGTCGTCAGGTCCATTGATCACTAATTTTGTGCTCGGTTGACCGTATTTAAAGGCACAATTTTAACAAATTTATCGAAACGAAGATTTCTGTACATGCTTCTTCTTTAGATTTCTATTGATGGTATTTCGAACTTAATTCAGATGCCCAAATCAATCTCACACATACCATTACGTAGTCTGTCCCCGTTCCATATCTTACGTTATCGCCGCGAATCCTTCACATTTGGATAGATTTTCTTCAAAGTTGATGCATGTTGTTTACTTCCATTACATAGGGATGCCTGTGCCATAACTTGTACCTTATCAATTCTTATGAAGAAATGTGTTTTGATCAAATATATAAACAGGTAAATACTGAAATGACGTCAATAAATGTTTTTTTAAAGTTTCAAATAGGGAATTTCTATACAAACGACTTTGTATTTTATTTCAGCATTCACTAGATCTTTGTCTTAACTCTGTTCTGTATATATGTATGACTTGTTGTAATTATCTGATGATACTGTTTTATGTATATTGATCTTCGGATTGATATCTGGAGGAAATAAAGAGATTCATTCATGCCTTTCCCTCTAGGGCTTTCTATCTGTTTCGCTACCCTCTAAGTTGCTCCCTTTAACTGACCTTCTTTGCTTGTCTGTCTGTCTCAATATTGCATTGCCTCTATATCTCTGTCTGTCTCTGCCTCTGTCACATTCTCTGTCACAGTCTCCCTCTATCTCTCTGGTTCACGCGGCTATGGCTATACAGATCAATATATATGAAGAAACAGGAAGTGTTCTCTTTTCAGTACATGCTTAGTTGGGCCAATATAACATCTTAATAATAGTACCGTTAAAGGGGACAATATTGCAGATAATACGAATGTCACTTTGAGGAGTGTTTGAATGCTATGACTTTTTCGTTAAGAACAAATATAAGAATTCATAACTATTCAATGGATCAAAATGAATAGAAACTCGGTTAAATATGGAAATATGGACAATTTGTATACATGTTGTACTTGATATGGATTTTTTCATAACTATTGTACAGATGTGTTGTATATATAGCAATGCGTCAATGGGTACAGGTGGCTGTACTCGATATTAAGAAAGAATGACGTGACGGAGAAAGTATGACGCGACGGAGAAAGTATGACGCGATAGGGAAAGTTTGACGCGATAGGGAAAGTTTGACGCGATAAGGAAAGTTTGACGTGACGGAGAAAGTATGACGCGATAGGGAAACTTTGACTGACGGAGAAAGTATGACGCGACGAAGAAATATAACGTGACAGGGAAAGTTTGACGTGCCGGAGAAAGTATAACGTCATAGAGAAAGTTTGACGTGACAAAATTCATTATTCCATACTCAAAGGCCACAGGCCTATAGTACATAATACACATGAATATACATGAATATAGATTGCTTATAAACACGATGACACATTGCACTAGTCATTTCTGATAGTCATGGCATGGTATATAAACATAGCAAGATTTATATTACATTCTGATGTACGTAATAGAATTCTTTAGGTATTTTCTACGTAGATTATCATATAATGGACACACAAGCAAAAATGGTATTCTCTTTCTAATACGTTGATATTACATGATTTACATACTCTATCTTCTCTTTTTATATTTAAATATCTGCCTTTTTAAATCCATAAACCATGTGATGAACATCGGAAACGTGATAAGCTTATTCTAAATTTTCTTATAGTGACACATGATAAATAATATTCATTTGTGATTAAAACCTGTTGAGAATAATAACTTTTTAAATCCGTTACCCAGTTCTTGTGTCCATTTTGGTCATATAAAATCATACTTAAGATTCTCAGCCAGTATTTGGTTACTTTAACTTCCGAATTAATTATAAGCGGATACCTACCGCATTCTCCATATATCATTTCATTCGGCGTGTTCATCTTAACCCCAAGAAATTTCTTACAGGCCAATAAATGAACTTTCTCTATTTGGTCAAAATGACGATATCCCCAAATTTCAGCCCCGTACAAGAGAATTGGACCTATTTTTGCAATAAACATTCTGAAAAAGGATGTTAAATTTAATTCAAGTATTTCTAGATGTTTCAAAATGCCTATCAATATTTTCTGAGCTTGGATAGATGCATACTTAACATGCGTTGACCAGGACAGTTGGTTAGTAAAATAAACACCTAGGTACTTAAATGTGGATGTTGATTCTATAAGTTTTCATTTTTTACCATTTTTCATGTCGAGATAATTTACCTCCTTTCTTGAAAGTAATTACTTTTGTTTTCTTCATATTGACATTGAGTTTAGATTGTTCACGATAAGTTTCCAATTCGGCAATTTGCTTCTGGAGACCTTCAACAGTACTTGAAATAAGAGCATTCCTGCAATTATTTTCAATCTGCATAGCCAATTCATGTATAAAGAAAAGGAGAATACAAAGGGGCTTAGTACACAGCCCTGTCTAACACCAATTTGTACATTAAATGATTCTGATATTTCATTTCTGTTCCTAACAGTTGCTTTCACATTGTCATAGATAATGTTGTTGTCATTTTACTACTCAACCCACCTGCTTTAAATAAATCCCATAATTTATGTCTTTGAACAGAGTCAAAAGCTTTAGAAAAACCAACAAAAGGTGCGTAAAATTTGGCCCTTTTAACATTAAGATACCTTTGAACCACACTCTGGAGAATAAACATACTATCAGTTGTAGTATATCCCTATCTAAAGCCTGCCTGTGATTCACTTATTTAATTTTTATCCATTGTTTCCCCGATAGAAAATCAATCTTTTATTAATAATTGCTGTGAAAACTTTACTAAATATACTCAATAAGGTGATGCCTCTATATTTTTCGACATTGTTAGGATTGCCTTGCTTGTGTAAGTATGACATGACGGAGAAAGTATGACGAGACGGAGAAAGTATGATGTGACGGGGAAAGTATGATGTGACAGAGAAAGTATGACGTGACGGAGAAAGTATGATGTGACGGAGAAAGTATGACATGACGGAAAAGTATGACATGACGGAGAAAGTATGACGAGACGGAAAAAGTATGATGTGACGGAGAAAGTATGATGTGACAGAGAAAGTATGACGTGACGGAGAAAGTATGATGTGACGGAGAAAGTATGACGAGACGGAGAAAGTATGATGTGACGGAGAAAGTATGATGTGACGGAGAAAGTATGACATGACGGAAAAGTATGACATGACGGAGAAAGTATGACATGAAGGAAAAGTATGTCATGACGGAGAAAGTATGACGAGACGGAGAAAGTATGATGTGACGGAGAAAGTATGACGAGACGGAGAAAGTATGATGTGACAGAGAAAGTATGATGTGACGGAGAAAGTATGACATGACGGAAAAGTATGACATGACGGAGAAAGTATGACATGACGGAAAAGTATGACATGACGGAGAAAGTATGACGAGACGGAGAAAGTATGACATGACGGAGAAAGTATGACGAGACGGAGAAAGTATGATGTGACGGAGAAAGTATGACATGACGGAAAAGTATGACATGACGGAGAAAGTATGACGAGACGGAAAAAGTATGATGTGACGGAGAAAGTATGATGTGACAGAGAAAGTATGACGTGACGGAGAAAGTATGATGTGACGGAGAAAGTATGACGAGACGGAGAAAGTATGATGTGACGGAGAAAGTATGACATGACGGAAAAGTATGACATGACGGAGAAAGTATGACGAGACAGAGAAAGTATGATGTGACGGAGAAAGTATGACGAGACGGAGAAAGTATGATGTGACGGAGAAAGTATGACATGACGGAAAAGTATGACATGACGGAGAAAGTATGACATGACGGAAAAGTATGACATGACGGAGAAAGTATGACATGAAGGAAAAGTATGACGAGACGGAGAAAGTATGACATGACGGAGAAAGTATGACGAGACGGAGAAAGTATGATGTGACGGAGAAAGTATGACGAGACGGAGAAAGTATGATGTGACAGAGAAAGTATGATGTGACGGAGAAAGTATGACATGACGGAAAAGTATGGCATGACGGAGAAAGTATGACATGACGGAAAAGTATGACGAGACGGAGAAAGTATGACATGACGGAGAAAGTATGACGAGACGGAGAAAGTATGATGTGACGGAGAAAGTATGATGTGACGGAGAAAGTATGACATGATGGAAAAGTATGACATGACGGAGAAAGTATGACGAGACGGAGAAAGTATGATGTGACGGGGAAAGTACAACATCAAAGATAAGTATAACGTGACAGAGAAAGTATAACGTGACAGAAAAAGTATAACGTGATAGAGAAAATATAATGTGATAGGGAAAGCATGACGTAATAGAGAAAGTAAGACGTGACTGAGAAAGTATGACGTGACGGAGAAAATATGATGTGACAGAGAAAGTATGACATGACGGAGAAAGTATGACATGACGGAAAAGTATGACATGACGGAGAAAGTATGACGAGACGGAGAAAGTATGATGTGACGGGGAAAGTACAACATCAAAGATAAAGTACAACGTGACAGAGAAAGTATAACGTGATAGAGAAAGTATGACGTAATAGAGAAAGTAAGACGTGACTGAGAAAGTATGACGTGACGGAGAAAGTATGACATGACGGAAAAGTATGATGTGACAGAGAAAGTATGATGTGACGGAGAAAGTTTGACGTGACGGAGAAAATATGATGTGACAGAGAAAGTATGACGTGACGGAAAAAGTATGACGTGACGGAAAAAGTATGACGTGACGGAGAAAGTATGATGTGACAGAGAAAGTATGATGTGACAGAGAAGGTATGATGTGACAGAGAAAGTATGATGTGACGGAGAAAATATGATGTGACAGAGAAAGTATGATGTGACGGAGAAAGTTTGACGTGACGGAGAAAGTTTGACGTGACGGAGAAAGTTTGACGTGACAGAGAAAGTATGACGTGACGGAGAAAGTTTGACGTGACGGAGAAAGTTTGACGTGACGGAGAAAGTTTGACGTGACTGAGAAAGTATGACGTGACGGAGAAATTATGATGTGACAGAGAAAGTATGACGTGACTGAGAAAGTATGACGTGACTGAGAAAGTTTGACGTGACGGAATAAGTTTGACGTGACTGAGAAAGTATGACTTGACGGAGAAAGTTTGACTTGACGCATCTTGAACACTATCATGTAGCTGTCATATTCAAAGTAATATTTGTTTGGATATTTTTGCTGAAACTCTTCATGTTCTTTGGGTAACTTTGTTGGAACCATAAAGAGTTCGATCAACTATTTTGATGTTTCAAAGAATACTAAATGTTTATATATTTATGTACACCTGCATGAAGGCACACTCACCAACAGTAGGACCACCATCCAAATGCACAATTCAGCAAGGTGGATATATGAGGATAGGTCAAACGTTTTATGAACTTACAGCACATTATTATAAAAAGTATGTTTATATATATATATATATATATATATATATATATATATATATACATATATATATATATATATATATAGTATGTGTGTGTGTGTGTGTGTGTGTGTGTGTGTGTGTGTGTGTGTGTGTGTGTGTGTGTGTGGGGGGGTGTTTGTTAAAGGTGGCAACCGGGGACAGTTGTATCTATACACACCCTTCAACCGGGGACACACACTCAACCGGGGACGTCCCCGGTTAACAGAACCTTGTCATATGCTTTTTTCGCCCTTTTAAACCTAGGAAATGTATTATTGGCCCGGACAGTACTTTGTCCCGTTTGCCTGTAAAATTTCATAAACACTTACACACATCAAAAGGGAATAGCATTTCTTGGTATTTCGCGCCGATACACACATGTCCCCGGTTACATGGAATATGCAAGGTTATCAGGTGTCCCCGGTTACACGGAAAATGCAAGTGTGAGGGAAGGCCAACTTCTGCAGCTTCAAGGAATATTTAAGTGGTTAATGTTTTCAAAGTGCAGTAATATATAAGTTTCTATTATATCATTCAATATTCAATAAACTTTATTCGTATTGAATCAAGCTGCCATCGTTGTTTGAAGTTTGGTGAACTTAATGTATATTTAACATCTTCCGCACGCATCGGGCGAGATATGCATTTACAATGAATCCATTTTCACAATTTCTTGTAAATGCATATCTCGTCTGATGACATTTAAATTCATTTCCCAATAAATAAAACCTGTATGCAATGGTAGGATTATGAGTAAATAAGCATAATCTTATTTAGCTATTTCGATCTTTCAAACGCTTACTAGGCAATGCTGTAATTTGATACAAAAGGAAAATTACATTTAGGGAACATTGATATAGTTGTTTGATATATGTTGTTTGTATTACTTTAAATTTAAAATGAAATAAAGATTAAAATGAATTTATAAAAGCATCGAGGGAATACCTTTCATCCTGCATTATACTTCAAATGTATATTCCGATATCTTGACGCGACATAGTAATGCCTTAATTAATGAAGACATTATCTCTTTCATATTGTCGTCTTTCTGTTCCTCTGCTACTTAAAGGTACATCAATTGTGTTGTTAGGGGTCACATATTCCAAACGTTATAAAATGTGTTACTTTATCTAGAAGTACCGACTCTTACCGAAAACTACCATTTTCATTATCTCTCTCTGTCTCTGTCTCTGTCTCTCTCTGTCTCTGTGTCTCTCTGTCTCTGTCTCTGTCTCTGTCTCTGTCTCTGTCTCTCTCTCTCTCTCTCTCTCTCTCTCTCTCTCTCTCTCTCTCTCTCTCTCTCTCTCTCTCTCTCTCTCTCTCTTCTCTCTCTCTCTCTCTCTCTCTCTCTCTCTCTCTCTCTCTCTCTCTCTCTTCTCTCTCTCTCTCTCTCTCTCTCTCTTTTCTCTGTCTCTCTCTCTCTCTCTGTCTCTCTCTGTCTCTCTGTCTCTCTCTCTCTCTCTCTCTCTCTCTCTCTCTCTCTCTCTTTTCTCTCTCTCTCTCTGTCACTTAAGAATTGTGATAATAGAAAAAGAGAACCCCCTCTTTACCAAAGTTTTGACATAGCAAACACAGTTTAATGGAACAGAACTTTGCCAGTCATACAATAATAAATCCCGTCCATGCACGAGCTTGCTGTAAACCCCTCGATCTACTAGTCATTGCGATTGTAAAGGCAAACTGATTCACGTAATTGTGAGTAACACTTGCAGTTACGTTCAATGAAATCAAAACAAGTCGAACAATGATTAGTTTGAGGTGTTGCTACATTCTTTCTGTTCAGTGATTGTTGCTTGGTGTTACTGACAGGTGCTCTTCATATTTAGTGTCAAGCCGACCTCACTCAAATGTATTCATGTCGTATCAATATTCTGTGAGGGGTGAAGATTGTATAGCCTCTCAAACGTGAATTGTAAGTCTCTCAAAATGGGGTAGCTGTTCAAAATGGAAAAATCAACCTTGGGGAAATTGTAATTTTGAGTCCACATATTTTGCAAAGAGTTATTCTCAGTACAACAAGGTAATTTCATTTTTAAATGAACCCACATGAAGTACTTGTTCCCTATGGAAAACCGAACCAATACACAATCAACCTTGGGGAAACTGCCTTTTGGGGCAATATCCGAATGTAAAATGTAACAAGCAGTAAATCAAGCAAAATCTGCGAATTAGTGAATCTGTGGATCACAATCAACGTGAAGGGAAGTTCTAATTTTGAGGTCAAATCTTATAAAAAGATATGGAGATATTTCAGTTTTGTTTTAAAGAACTTCATTTCATGAATAAGTAGCAATATACGACTAATTGTCATTACATTGGACATCATTGAATACTTTTGTATTTAAATGTAAATACTTTATTTAGGTCAGTGACTATTTTGTAAGATACTGGATATAAGCCTGGAGTCTGCCGAAAGGATCATTGTAGAGATAAAAGCCTGTCTTGAACATGCTTGAAGAAAAACAAGACATCAAAGACTATCTGTATTGCAAATGATGACCAGCTAGAGATGCTCATTTTGATGGATACGCAAAACAGTATTGTTTTGAACATTATTGGTGTTATTACTAAGAAGTGCAAATACCTGACAAACCTGGCTACGAGTGCTTGATGTCTTTTTCACTATCAACAACTAAGAGATATTTTAAAAGAACAGATTGGTTTATAATTTCAACAAGGGTAATATCATTAAAACATTTTGTTGGTGACTATGTTTAATCAAAAGAAGTTCTCTTCTTATGTGGATCGATCATGACGTTTTCTACAATTAAAGGATATCCTTGCTTGCTAGCTTAATAAATGATGGAGAGACATGCTTGATGAATCAAGTTTTGTTTCATTTATGATACCATTCGCTAAAATGTGACTTGCTTTACTTGAAAATAAATGAATGCCTTCTTGGTATTTAGTCAAAGAACAAACAAAGAATTTTAATGTGAAGGAGTGAAAATATATAACTTTTCTACTTCACAAGATGAGATAAACATGGTATTTGTCAAGAATTGACGGATATTCTATTTATTATATGATGTTATCCTTGTAATTACGTCCGAAAAGGGTTGTTTTCACGCCGAGGGGCCGCTTGGAACAGCCTGTCACCACAGTAACACTGTGACGTCATAAGCCAATTCGATGCGTCAGACCATTGTTTTATGACGTCAAATTAATTCAGTCACTGGTCGCAGTGAAAATATAAGTTATATTCACTGTAGCTTGATAGATAATTAATTTCACTGATAAATACCAGTATTTCATTCCTCGTCATATAATAAATTGAAGATATTTAACGTTTCTCGTCGAATACCATGTAGGCCTATATCTCATCGAGCGAAGTTGAAATGCATATTTTCACAAGTGAAGCAGCCCGAGTGTAAATGTATTATTTCTACTTCAGATGAGATGTACATGGTATTCGACGAGACATGTCAAATGTTCTATTTATTAGATTTACCTAATCATGCATAGTTCGTAAATGACGTTCACTTTATGAATGGAGCCTCCTAGATTGCCACTCTTTCCACGGCCATCCTATGACGTCATCCTAGTGTTATTTCACAGAGTAGAATAACATGTTATTTCACTCAGTGAAAATACGGACGTTATTTTAACTCATAAATTCCATATTTCACCACAGAAAATATAATAAGCAAGTTTATCTGCATTCTCTTCCCACAGAGGTTAGTCCCTACAGTTTTCCGGTTCTACCCTCTGTTACATTACGCTTGAAATAGAGAACAGAACCAAAGTCCCCTGGCGGTGGAAAGAGCAATCTCTTAACCTATCATTGCTTCTTAACCAATGAGAACTCATGTTCAATTTGACGTGTCGAAAGGGTAACTTCATAAATCGACGCATTTTACTCTGAAGGGTCTTGCTCATTAGCATATGTCATTCGAATATGTCTGATGTAAATAAAGCAAATGAACTGTTTTGGGTATTTGTCTCTGATTTGGTTTTCTTTCTTTATAATTATGTTTATGATCGAGAGTTTTCACAAAATCAAAAAGCATAATTCGAGGAAAACACAGAAAACACAGTAAAACGAGAAAACGTTTGCCTTACGTTTATGACGTGTCATTGGCAAATGTCACTTTTACAACGGCGTCGTTGATTGCACAACTAGATTCAATTGCAACCAATCAGAACACTACCTTCCTGCACACATTATCGAGCGTAATGTAACAGAGGGTAGAACCGGAAAACTGTAGGGACTAACCTCTGTGGGAAGAGAATGGTTTATCTGTTGGATCTCTTTACTTTAAAAACAGAGAAGGCAAATTGTTCATATTTTTTGGGCTGAAGTTGATTGATAAATTTATTAACCGACCAAAAAAAGGTGATACAATTTGCTTGAAATATGGTTTGAGTTCATATTACCAATGATAAATACAATGTTCGAAATTACAACATACGCATTCTTCAAAGGAAATTAGTCGTCATGAAGCAGTACCAGGAAGATTATATGTGTAGCTATTAAAGGTATACACTTCGGCGAATTTAGCTGTGGAAGGCATTAATTAATTAGCTCACAGCGAGGCGGAAATCTCAATCAGCGCTCCCTCTACTCAGCGGTGTTTTCATTGCGCAGAGGCCTACTCGCCACTACTTGCCGTACAAGCGCGATACTCAACGGATGCGAGCGTCTTATACACAGTCAGTGGCCAAAAGTCTGTTCGTAGTGACGTAATTTCCATAGACTTACATGTTAATTATCTTTTGCGAGAATAATTTTCATAAGTTATTTGTTTGGCGACTGGTTCTGAAATCCTTTCCAAAATAATGCAAATTATCTGAGCTACAGACACATAATTACCATTAAAGGTGCATCCATTGTGTTTCATAAAATTTTATTTGGCTTTAATACGTTCCAACACACCATATGTGATGTTTACAATACAAATACATTCACTTATCTTGCATATTCATCCCCAATCGCCAAACATATCATATTTACTATTTTCCAATTAAAATCGAGTAACATCATTATGCATGTGTAGAAACCGAAAGTGAACGTCCTATTTACATGCACAGTAGTTATATGACCTATTGAACATTATTAACCCAATTTTGTTATTTTGTCTGGTGTAAATAAGATTCAAAAATAACGTTTGACTCTGTGGCGCGCGCCACACGCGGTGCATTGTCCGGTTTTCGATCAGAAATCACTACTTTAACCTTCATATCGTCAATATACTAAGTCCAGTATCATTAAAATGGTTGTTTTCGGTAACAGTTGGTACTTCTCGATAAAATAAGACCATTTACAACGTTTGTCATATTTGACCCCCAACAACACAATGGATGTACCTTTAAAGTTTCCTATTATTATAAAAAAAATAATACATCTTCTTAAACAACACATATATGCAACATTCCGTCGTTACAGATTACCGTCAATGGGACATTGGAATCACAAGTTGTACATATGATGTTTAAACAAGTGTCATTCAAAAACTAATTAACCGGTAAATGAAATGTAACTATGTGCGCATAGCTGAGTTGATTTCAAAGCTGTCTACAAAATATGGCAGCAAATGCACTTTTACTTAAATTAAGAAAATTATTCTCGCAATAACTGATTAACATGGAAATCTATGGAAATTACGTCACAGCGAACAGACTTTTGGCCAATGACTGTGTATGAAAGTATAGAGAAAACATACACACGACGTAGGCCTACAGGCTAATTATATCATTTTTGTAAATATAACCAAAATACAATTGTGATGATTTTGCAAATATTTCGCATGCGAATAGCAATCTACAATGTGTGATTAGAATAACGAACCTGTGAGCTTGGTAATCCATGCACATCGTCGTATAACACCCTAAGTTGCCTAATTGTTATTGGACTGACGATTTTACGTCTGCGTTCAGAGATAGTGACCGTTAGTAATCGTCCAATGATATGGTTTTATTCAAATGAGTGTCAAACAAACACAATACAAAACTATCATCCTATTCCTAAATTCCATTGGTCGAATAAATATTCCTAACTTTGATTGGCTGACAATGTCTAGACTGAATGTCGCATTAATGTGTATTTGTTGTCATGATCAGCCTTGTGTCACCAAGACCGAACATTTGACAATTAACATGTCTATTGACATGCCGGTCACCGAGATGCCAGTTGTTGTGTAATAGAACCGGTCCAGTAAACTTGTTAACTGTAAAAACATAATAATTACACTCGAGGCTCCTCCCTTTTTCTCACCTATACTAAGCTTATTTGACTTTGTTCTGCTTAATTACGTAAACTTATTTGCTGTAACAACACTTCTCCCCTCTTTGATCTTGAAGAAGCGTCTATATGGTACGCGAAACTGATCATTTGTATATGGAGCGGCAAGTAAATTCTATCAGCGTATTTACCGATCCGTGTCGTTTTCATTTACAAGATGTACAGTAAGTTTGGTAACAAAAATGATTTCATTCGATCTTGTTCGTTGTCTATAAATGTGTTTAATCACAATGTTGTTTAATTGTATTTTATTCAATGAGAAGAAATGAATTGGAAAACAAGTCTAGATGACTTTTGTAAATGCCAATCAACAACGCATGTATGGTTCACATTTATACATCATGTTAAAATGATGATAAATTTATGAACACAATAATCATAATGTATATGTGTGCAAGAACAGTGCAACAATTTGCATGTAAAATTCAGTGAGTTTGTTCAGTTGTTGACCAATCCAGTTCATGCATTTATACATGAAATAAATTTCATAAAACTCATATAGCAAGTGAAAATGGTTTGCATTACATTGCATCATATAGGGGTCTAAACAATATTTTGATCGACAAACTTGAATTAAAATAACCTTTTATGTTTATGTTCTTACACTTTTGGATATACTTTGTCACTGATATCAATCGTGACAGCAACAAAGAAACGTTGAATGAAATGTGAGTCGTAACCATGATATTTTCACCAAACACGCACACATCTTTCCAGGAAATCGATGTCGTAATATTACCCCTCTAATGCATTTTATGAAATCATTTAGTAGCATTTAAATTATATTATTATTTATTGGTATTCAGAAACTTGGTAAACGACGACTTTCTCTATGAAATATTGTAACAAACTTGTTGAAATCACAATCCTGGACGAACATTACATGCAGTTTAGCAATGATAAATGTGTGTGTGTACCTGTAACCCTGTTTGACATCTTTTAACGGCATCTTGAAATACATGCCGTTAAAGTAATATATACGTGTTCTTACATTTACATTTAATCCCGTATGTGAAGTTTTAATGTAGAAGTAGATTCCGAAAGATTGTATCAACAACCTGTCAAATAATTTCGAGTTGAAAATATTTCTATTAATTTCGTTTCAAGATGTTAAATATTGTCATTACTAATAATATTTATAGAATGTATAAACATTTACTCTTCAAATACGACATCAGAAGCGTGAAAAACTCAGGACAAGGTGTACATGTCGGTGTGCAGTGAGATGAAACAGCCAATCAGCGATCGCGTGTCGAAAGGGGAAATCCCCCGCCTTGACATTGACGAGCTCGCTCGGCAGAAGCCCAGTTTGAGTCACGTGACCGTGTTGGCCATAAAATCAAATACGTAATGGGCTCGTTAGCGGCGGTCAGAATTCGCCCGAAGTGTCTCCCTTTAAACATTGTCTAAATTAGTTTAAGTCCATTACACAATGTTATACTTGAAATGGGATTTGAGTAATTTCATAACATTGTCATTGTCAGTTTCATTCTATTTCATAATGACTTAGTTAAAAAAAAGCATTAAGAATAGGTGACTTTGATACAGAAATTATCGATTTAGCATGTTGATATTTTAATCTTTCAAACACTGACAACCTGACTATTTGACGGTATATTTCAAAGCTTCATGTGTTTATATAAATGTAATAAAGTATTTCCAGAAAATATAACCACAGTTCTCATCTTACATGTCATATTTTACCGCTTTGAAACATCAGGGCCGTGTTCAAGATAGGTTTCAAAGTAATCGCTCAATGAGCGATTACTTTTAAACCTATCTTGAACGCGATTGCTCAATGTAGCGCTACGTAGCAAGGCGAGCAAACTTCTAGGAATTTGCACTGTATCGTTCAAGAGAGAGTTAGCGCTACATTGAGCGCTACATTGAGCGATCAATGAGCAATTTAAGCGCTCGCTGTTATTGAACGGAACCCTGTTGTCAACAACAATGTCGGCCATTTTAGCTGTTGCTAAGAAGGGAGACAACTCAGATGGGACTGCATCATTGGGGTACATTTTTAAATGGTCACAACTTTTTCTGCCCAAGGTTGATTTTGGTTGGGTTTTTTTCACAGCATCACAGTGACCTATTAATCATTTTAAGAAACAAATTTGCTTGTTATACTAAATGTCCGGGTCAGGTAAATTTCATGTCGATTTCTACTGGACTATAAGATGAAAAATGTGAAAACGTGTGTAAATGTTTTGAGTTGGACAAACTGACAGGACCTCTCACACCATTCGATATCGCCTAACTTCGGACACTCTTTAATTCGAAGGGACGCAATAATAATAATAGTATGTTTTGACTGAAAAGTAAACTGTCACAATTGTGATAATAGAAAAAGAGAAGCCCCTCTTTACCAAAGGTTTGACATAGCAAACACAGTTTAATGGAACAGAACTTTGCATGCAATGGTCGGGTGACTTCAAAACTTCAATCAGATGAGATCATACACTGCAGTCATACAATGATAAATCTCGTCCATGCACGAGCTTGCTGTAAACCCCTCGATCTACTAGTCATTGCGATTGTAAAGGCAAACTGATTCATGCGATGTTAGTGAAATACTCTTGAAAGTGGCATTAAACACCAACTCACCTCACCTCATCTCTCATAATCGACTAACTTTTGCGCAAAACTTTGCCAAGACATTTGAATCCAACTGAAACATCTATCACCACATAGGTACTTTAGATATGACAGCAGCACAATTTGAAATTATTTGACTGCTCTCATTTAGTCCGAGTGAAAGAATGTTCATTGGATAACTAGTGATACAGATACTCATTGTTTTCGGTTTTGATCTGTTAAAGAGCCATCAATGATGTTATTTTTTCAAATACAAAATTATTTGTGGAATATATATACCTATAACGTCAATCTTTCATCTACAACATGACATGTGATAAATAATTTTAATATGACGACAATGTAATGAAATTTGGTTTCAAAGAGAAGTAACCCTCCGAGTAACGCGCGCTAAGGGTATCTGACGTCATATAAACAGAATCCCCTTTATTACATAAAACGTACTACACTGTAGCAAGCGTTTCCGAAGAGCGAAGGCTCGTATTAAGAAACCAACGGGCTTCACGTGCTTCTCTTGGAAGTTAGGCGACCCCTGTTACACATTACAGAATGCGACGATTGTTTTATAAACAAAGATTCTAAATGTCCTGAGAACATACGCATTATTGCCTGTTCAATGTACTTTTTATTACGATAAGACCAGCAAATTATTACAAATATATTCTCATTGATTATAAAATTCAAGCAAAATACCTAGTTAGGTGAAAACATTATTCCAATATCTGTAGAAAATACATAATTAAATGAAATGGTAAATAAATAACAGCCAAAAATTATATCTTTCGATTTCTTTCATTGCTCACAAACTTGAAGGTCAAAGGTCAAGGTCATGAGATATTGGTTAAGGACAAGTTAATCCTTTGATCAAATTTTGAAATAAGAAATAGGTTTTAAGAACAAACTTGTGAACAGTAACCCCAGTTATGATTGGTAATAACTCGAATAATCAACAAATTTTTGTTAAAAAGAATTCCCATTTTATTGATGCTGACGAGAAGGCGGAACAGGGAAAGGCGAGACCCTAAGTTTCGGAGCTGCTCTGCTTTTGCGGTGTCCCGCAAACGCTCATCTAGTTAAGGGTATAGTCTACCCAGAAATAAAAGTTTCAAGATTATTCTGATTTTTCGTTTGTAACACATTTAGATAACTTGGTACTCTTTGTTACAATGAGCTAAATAAAAGATGAGGCACAACACAAATATTTTATCCATCATTTCAACACCATAGTATATAGATATATGTCAATCAGTTTCCTCTCTTTAGTATTGGTGAGTTGAGGTTGTACCCTGTTTTCAGCATAAACATTTACCCTTCCTTTGACCCGATCAGAAATTGTAGATTTCGCAACGCTAGCCTATACTTCTTGGCAGATTTTCTTATAGACAGCAAAACTTGTCTTACAACTTTAACAGCTTTTATAAGCCTGTTTTCTTTTGAGGGATTTGACATGTTTCTAATGAGACTATTACCTGTCTAGCCGACTGGTAACTGGAGATACGGTCAGTATGACGTCACTGTACATATAAGACGTCATACGCGCATTTGTGTCCGAACCATGGTCAAACCTGTCCGAACCAAGGTCATTTTGACATGTTATCAAAATCTCAATTCTAAACTCAAGAATAAATTTGAAATTACGAAAATACAAATTTAATCGACTACCTAATTGTTTCTTCATATACGTGCATATATTTCGTTTTTAAAGTATACCTGACTGTCAGATATTTCTCAAAAGAATCAAGTATTGTCAGAAAATGAACAGAAATATTTTGAAATCAACGGAGCGATACAATTGGCTTTGTTTTTGAGTCAGCTGTAAATTGAAAGTGTCTGAAGTTCGGGCGACTTCGGGAGGTGTCCGATCTTAGGTCAGTTTGTCCTATAGGGCCTACATATAATGTCCATGGCTCAATGAATACCACTATTTCCGTTTGATTCACTTGCGCACCCTACCCACGTACATCGGTAGTG
This sequence comes from Gibbula magus, assembly GCA_936450465.1. Classification (NCBI taxonomy): domain Eukaryota; kingdom Metazoa; phylum Mollusca; class Gastropoda; order Trochida; family Trochidae; genus Gibbula; species Gibbula magus. The sequence continues at coordinate 7,816,991 of OW388296.1, read as the reverse complement.
TCATCACCATTTTAATGCGAATGCGTGCCTGTATTGTTGCCCGTGCTTGTATGAAACTCGGTTTCAGATGTTTTTCTGATCAAGCACTGATCGAAAACTGAACAATTCATTTGCATCTTTTCAACAATCGCCATTCTTTTGTGACATGACAACTTCTCAAATTTAGATATATCATGCAGAAATGGTGCAACTACATTATGCTTTCTAAGATGACTGGCGGTTAGAACAAGAAAAAAAAGTACTTTATCAGACAATAAAGGTATAGTTTTTTTGATGACGTAACAGTCGAATGACGTTCCCTCTGTTCCACGCCGCTCCCTCGTGATCAGGTGTCCATGGTAACGTAACGTCGATTCGCCTCAGCCGTCTGAACTCTTACATAGCAACCAATAAAGCGTGTACTCCTTTTCGTGATTTGCAACTTCTGCAGTCTGTCAAAATAAGTGGTGGGACAATGAACATCAATTTTTATGACAGCAGTAAACACGTGAATTAGACAAATTACGTTCCGCCATCACGCTTCGACTTGATCCAGCTCTATAACAATATACTACCCACAATTATTATTGGGATGTTAGTCACGTGATCTTAGTCTATCTCAGGGGGTGGGTTTTACACGTGGAATAGACATCCGTTGGCCCTGTTCATGGATGATAAATATGAAGAATGTAAACAATATTTTTATTTCCAAATTATTGGAAGCAAAATGTTACCTGTATCTGATCATTTGACATCTTAGAAAAGAAATAAAGTTCACTGTACCCCAATGTGTTTTGTAATAAAGTATAGTTTTGCCCTGAACTATTACAGTTAAAGCACGAGGACGTTAGTCCATATCACATTGGGGTACATCGAAATTTATCCTCGTGCTTTAACTGTAATAACACCAAGATAGTTCTCAATACGTTCTACTCCGTCCAAAAAATATTGTACAACGACCTCGAATAGGACAGGAACGGGTAACTTTTGCGCATAAATTTTCATATCACGATCCAAGTACATTTACAGACAGTTCTCAGAAAGTCCATCTAGTCTTTTTCCCGTCCTCTGACAGGTACCACGTTTAAATGGGATAATATTGTTCATAACGTTTTCTATCTGTTCAATCCCGTTATCAGTCAGTTTATATCAGTTCTGAACGAGACATATCTCGATCTTCATACGCACAATATCTTTCTACCCCGTGTGTCTCCCGATCAACTCGTAATCAAACAGTTCTCGTTTTATCATTTCGTTCTTAGTACGTTGTTCTTGTACCGCACTGACGTCCTGGCCCGCCTTATGTAAATATCCAGCACGGTCTTGCCTGTTCTTATTATGGTTCTCAGTTTCAATGTGAAAAAGTATAAAACTTCAATGGAATAGTGTGGAAAAAAATGATTGAATTTCTTTCCTGCTATCGTCGTCTCCTGGGCCGGGAGATCAAACCCTATACGGTGGATAACGTGTTCATCATGAATGAAATATGTTTAAACCAAGCAACCCTTCTTCTTGTTGTTTGGCTATCATCCAAAAGTAGAATAAAAGTAATATTCAACATGTTTACAGGTGCAAGTTCTTTATGTTTTACTTGTTTAACTATGTATCCCACATGATGAACGTATCAAAACGCATTCGTTCATACCCGTCCCTTCACATGCAAACGGAGTAAACACTGTGTGATAATTATCCAACGTACTAATGGGGGGATCACACTTACGTTAAGTTACGTAGTTTAACCTAGCCACAAAACCTCTAACCTGATTGACCTTTGTGCATTTTTCGCAACTACGTTAACGTTTCATTACAACATGGTTCACTACGTGGACCTAGTTAGGTGTGGTTTATCTTAGTTGAGCGTAATTATACTTACTTTAGAGTAGTTAGATGTATAGGAACTTGATGCAATGCGTCAATAATAAACCTACGTAAACGTAGTTAAAATGCTTGAGAACGTAGACAGCCGACTAACACCTAGTCTTCTGCTCTGAAAAAAGAACCTCACTACCTCAGAAAAACATGGCAAAAACAACCCCACCGCAAAATACAAACATTGAAGCAACATACCCTACACCACAGACAGAAAGGGGAACAAATACCCCACCACCACAGATAAACATAGGAGCAACATCTCCACCGCAACAGACATACATTGGAGCAACAACCTCATTGCAACAGACAAACATGGGAGCAACATCCCCACCGCAACAGACAAACATTGGAGCAACAACCTCATTGCAAAAGACAAACATTGAAACAACAACCCAACTGCGACAGATGCACATGAGAGCAACTTCTTCACCACCACAGACAAACATGGGAGCAACATGCCCACCTTGACAGATACACATGGAAGCTTCTTCACCATCCGACTGAAATGGGAGCAAATATCCCACCACCACAGGTAAACATTGGAGAAACAACCTCTTCGTAACAAACAAGTTTCAAGTTTGAAAGTTTGAATCATCATGTTACAGTTTTGCACACGGGATGTTTTACACCTTCAATTGATTTTCATCACTTGAGTTACTTTAAAAAAAAATGTGTATGTGTTTATTTCCCATTAGATGTTTACATGTACAGGTATATAATTATACACATCGATAGAGTTGTCAAGGTGTCAATATAAAACACAGAACGATCCAGCTTGCAGGTATTGAGGTTCATGGACATTTGCAAGATCTTTATGGTTTTTAATGTCTATCTGTATTATTCTCAAACGGTGTATCTCATTTCTCACTTGAGTTACTTATAATATAATAATGTTATCAAATGTTTGATTTTCTGATATTCGCTTTCATTTAGATGTCTATGGCTTGATATTACAATATTAAATGACTCAAGTTTTGTTTTCAATTTCATGTTGACAGTTGGTTACTCTTGATCTCAGCATTCAGCATTTTCATTGTGATTTAGTTGCTCATGACTTCATATTAAGTCTCTCCAGTGATAACAGATTTTGTGATTTCTAACATGTTCATGAAAACAGTTCAAGGTGTTAATTTTGTTATGTATAAAAGTTTACTCATTTAAACATTGTTTTTGTTGTGAGGTTTGTTTATTGTTGGAATGCAATATCATGGATTAGAAGCAAGCTGTAAGTATATTCTATATATTCTATCGCCACCCTTATATCGGGATACGTATCGTATCGCAACTTATAGGTAAGCAATTTTTTAAAAATATATCATTGCGAATACAATCTGTGTATCATGAGTTTTCGCATCGCAGACTTAATGCCAATACAATCCCTAGTAATAAGAACTTTAGCTTCTTACATTTTAGTCATTCATTAGAACTACAGTATTCATCTCATTTACAGTTGGCAAAGCATAATTTAAGGTTATTTAGTTATTAAATAGTATTAGTATTTAATGTTTTTCTTTCAAATTTCTGCTAGTGCTGTCCTTGTATATGCATCCTCGATTATGGTTGTATAAGATAAACCTTACATAATTCCAGGAAATTTGTCCTTGTGTTTAATATATGAATAAATTTTCAACAACCTTTAAAAGAAATAAAACATTACTTTTCTTCCTTCTCAGTTAATCATCTTTTAAACTATAAGTATATCGTAACTCTTAAATTGTATATTTTTCACCCAATACTATACATCAACATCAGACTCAATTTGGACTCAAAACTTTCTGCAAATATACAGTTGATACACATATGATATCTTGCCTGATCAACTGCACACAGTGAGCTACGTTTGCTTAGAGAACTGTGTTAAACGAAATGTCCTCGGTTCCATGTTGAAATGACACACATTGTCCCCGTTTGCATGTGTGAAACTAAACATGCACACATATCATAGGAGAATATATTCTCATGTTTTTGATGACAGTTTGACAGCACAAGATACACACCAACACATATTTCCTCAAATTAAGCTAATTAGAAAACACTTCTTCACACCCAGTTGGTTTCCATAGAGACAATATTAATACACAATTAGTGTCCCCGCTTCCATGGTGTAAATGATACACACTGTCCCCGTTTGCTTGTGGAAACTTACACATACACACTTATTACAGTAAAATCGATTCTCACGATGAGTATGACCGTCAGATTGCAATAATATTTTAAGTACACACATATAGCCGTGATTTGTATACAAAAATGAACCCAAATGTCCGAGTTTTCATAGGGAAATACCTGATAGACACATGTCCCCGCTTCCATAATGTAAATGATACACACAGTCCCCGTTTGCTTGTGAAAACTTACACATCCACACTTATTGTAGTAAAATGGATTCTCACGATGAATATGACCTTCAGATTGCAATAATCTTTTCAGCACACACATATAGCCGTGCTTTGAACACATAAAAGAACCCAAATGTCCCAGTTTCCATAGAGAAATACCTGATGGACAGATGTCCCCGCTTCCATGGTGTAAACTATACACACTGTCCCCGTTTGCTTGTGAAAATTTACACATACGCACTTAGCGTAGTAAAATGGATTCTCAGGCTGTGTATGACCATCAGATTGCAACAACCTCTTAAACACACGCATGTATACTTGTTTTGTATACAAAAGTGAACCCAAAATGTCCCCGTTTCTGCAGAGAAATACCTGTTACACACATGTCCCCGGTTCCATGGTGTAAAAGATACACACTGTCCCCCGCATGCAAAAAAGCACACACACACACAATCGGTGTGTGTCCCCGGTTCCTACATGAAAGGTCATACTCGTTCAAATGTATCCTGTAGAGCCAGTCAATGTTTAGAACTAACATATATTACAAGGGAAGTAAGCCATGCAAGTGGTACAGCTGTAGAGCAGCTAGAAAAAATGTCCCCGGTTACATGTGTTTTTTAAGTGTCCCCGTTTGCCACCTTTAACATCACTGTGTGTGTGTGTGTGTGTGTGTGTGTGTGTGTGTGTGTGTGTGTGTGTGTGTGTGTGTGTGTGTGTGTGTGTGTTTTACAGTTTTGCAAAGTTCACATTATTATACACTTTGTGCACATTGATATATTTTGCAAAACGACAGTTGAGATTAACTCAGATTATACATCATTGCGCTCCCGACTGTGTTAAATCAACAGGATACGATAGAACATGCGCAGTAACGTACTTACACGGATGGTATTGTGTAATACACACAGCTAATGCATCATCTGCAGAGCTGCAGAGCTGCTACCGTATGTATCCCAACCTAAGGACGCATGTTACTAGTACACGTATCACCGTAAAACCAGTCAGACTTGTATTCTTTGGTATTTACAACTATAATAGTCCCCTTCGCTTTCTCTTCTGGTTGAATGGCCGTATGGATTATATTACGATGCGAATGCAAAGTTAATTTAAGCGATATGCAATATGAGACGGATGTATTATGTATCCTACCTGCGTTGTTGGCTGTTAAATGTAATGGATTTCATTGTTAAGTGACAGATGCTGTAGAGCCAATGGTTATTTATGTTTCCATTAAAGAAATGAACTACTGAAGGAGATGCTAATGTTAGGAACGAGGAAGATGAGTGTTCCCAAAGAACACGCGGATGCTTCTTAGAACTTATGATTTATTGCTTAATACAAACCGGTAATAATCAGAATAGTTATTAATCTTTTTAAAAAATAGATACAAAATTAAAGATTATAGCCCTCAGAAGGTACTCATTGATGTGGAAAGAAATCAAGAAAGTTTGCGATGTCATTTTCATATACATAAATATATAACTGGCAGATTAAAACAGGGCTAAATGGTCCTATTTACAGACAGTATGTATTAGATAAAGTTCATTTCATCCGGTTTCACACTTAGTTATCTTTTACATGATGTGGTTTACATTGTAAGGGACAACCAGGAAGAATATTCAGTGATGTTGATAAAAAAAGTAGTCCTTCGAAATTCATACTTCTACAATGACGCAACAGTATTCTTCATGCACAGAAAAATGAAATGAAAAAGGAACAATGTAAAAGGATCCGATACAAAAGGCACTACCATAATGTGTATTGATTTGTGTACTTAAAGTTAGCTGAATCATCTTGGCCCAACCATAATCATTGCAGCACGAACCATCAAGTCATTTTGTCAGTTTCAAATTTATTCATATGCAGATTTTCTCGGCAATCGTGATGACGAATGGAATATGAGTAAAGGATCATTCTCGGCAACCACGGTGACATAGAGAATATTGCTAAAGGATAATTCTCGACAATCGTGATGACCAACGGGATATGGGTAAACGGGTCATTCTAAAGGCACTGAGAAATTCTCAAAACATGTCACCTTGCCTTTATTGAACCAACGTTGTCATACCAAAAAAGGGACACTTTTTCTCAATGTTAACATAGCACACCACTCCTAGATGTGTCATCAGCAAACAAGACCATGACGCTGCTACTGACATCTAAGAAAAAATATACTTCAGTCTACCAAACTGATTTTAAACATTATTTCCCATGTGCTTCTTTGTCTGCACATTTGACCTCTGACAACAATTTAGACACAATTAGCTATTGCAATGATACCGGAGAAGGTTATGTAAGTTGTAAACAATTACCTATTGTCAAATCTGTTTTGCATGTAACACACCATTACTATAGGATCTGAAGTAGACTAAGATATACATAGTCATGTCTCTTGTCATGAGGAGCCACTGTTGGATATGAAGTTTCTAATACCGTATTGCCAGGTCATTGATGTGGTTTTGGAAAAGAGAAATAAAGTTTGAGTCTTTAATTTTGCAAAATGGTATTCCTAATTTCTAACAACACCCCAGATATGAACTGTGAACATTTAAAGTCTGTTTTTTTTAAAAATTTTGTGCTATATATACTGTATCTGTATTTATTGTGTTATGATAAGACTCAAATAAATTATCTGTCTGTTCCGAGGAATAAAATTTGCAAAATTATGCATCTACCGGGATACGAACAGGTTCTGTAGATTCCTCTCCACAAGGTCTAAAAACACCCCGTATAGGCGAATGTTCCGAACCAGTTTAGCACAGCCAAAGCCCAGTCAAATAGCTGACCAATCACAACGTAGTTTCTAAACGGTCACTGTTTTGAAAGCATTCGGAACAGACCAAAGGACAGCTGTTTAGAATTATCTGCCCCTAACTTCTCTCACCGAAAGCATTTGTTGGGCGTCTTTTGATTGGCTACCTGAATTGCGCTCGAACACGCGAGTCTACGAGCTGTTATCAGACGGTTTGGCGTGGAACCTACAACTGATATGAGTTCGTTTCCCGGTAGATGCACTATTTTGCAATTTTTATTCATCGGAAAACCGTCGATTTTAATCAGACTGGGACATTATATACATGTCTATAAGGTGTGTACTCAGGACATTATATACATGTCTATAAGGTGTTTACTCAGGGACATTATATACATGTCTATAAGGTGTTTACTCAGGGACATTATATACATGTCTATAAGGTGCACGTGTTTACTCAGGGACATTAAATACATGTCTAGAAGGTGTTTACTCAGGGACATTATATACATGTCTATAAGGTGTTTACTCAGGGACCTTATTTACATGTCTATAAGGTGTTTACTCAGGGACATTATATACATGTCCATAAGGTGTTTACTCAGGGACATTATTTACATGTCTATAAGGTGTTTACTCAGGGACATTATATACATGTCTATAAGGTGTTTACTCAGGGACATTATTTACATGTCTATAAGGTGTTTACTCAGGGACATTATATGCATGTCTATAAGGTGTTTACTCAGGGACATTATTTACATGTCTATAAGGTGTTTACTCAGGGACATTATTTACATGTCTATAAGGTGTTTACTCAGGGACATTATTTACATGTCTATAAGGTGTTTACTCAGGGACATTATATACATGTCTATAAGGTGTTTACTCAGGGACATTATATACATGTCTATAAGGTGTTTACTCAGGGACATTATATACATGTCCATAAGGTGTTTACTCAGGGACATTATTTACATGTCTATAAGGTGTTTACTCAGGGACATTATTTACATGTCTATAAGGTGTTTACTCAGGGACATTATATACATGTCTATAAGGTGTTTACTCAGGGACATTATATACATGTCTATAAGGTGTTTACTCAGGGACATTATTTACATGTCTATAAGGTGTTTACTCAGGGACATTATATGCATGTCTATAAGGTGTTTACTCAGGGACATTATATACATGTCTATAAGGTGTGTACTCAGGACATTATATACATGTCTATAAGGTGTTTACTCAGGGACATTATATACATGTCTATAAGGTGTTTACTCAGGGACATTATATACATGTCTATAAGGTGCACGTGTTTACTCAGGGACATTAAATACATGTCTAGAAGGTGTTTACTCAGGGACATTATATACATGTCTATAAGGTGTTTACTCAGGGACATTATTTACATGTCTATAAGGTGTTTACTCAGGGACATTATTTACATGTCTATAAGGTGTTTACTCAGGGACATTATATACATGTCTATAAGGTGTTTACTCAGGGACATTATATACATGTCTATAAGGTGTTTACTCAGGGACATTATTTACATGTCTATAAGGTGTTTACTCAGGGACATTATTTACATGTCTATAAGGTGTTTACTCAGGGACATTATATACATGTCTATAAGGTGTTTACTCAGGGACATTATATACATGTCTATAAGGTGTTTACTCAGGGACATTATATACATGTCTATAAGGTGTTTACTCAGGGACATTATATACATGTCCATAAGGTGTTTACTCAGGGACATTATTTACATGTCTATAAGGTGTTTACTCAGGGACATTATATACATGTCTATAAGGTGTTTACTCAGGGACATTATATACATGTCTATAAGGTGTTTACTCAGGGACATTATATACATGTCTATAAGGTGTTTACTCAGGGACATTATTTACATGTCTATAAGGTGTTTACTCAGGGACATTATATGCATGTCTATAAGGTGTTTACTCAGGGACATTATATACATGTCTATAAGGTGTTTACTCAGGGACATTATATACATGTCTATAAGGTGTTTACTCAGGGACATTATATGCATGTCTATAAGGTGTTTACTCAGGGACATTATATACATGTCTATAAGGTGTTTACTCAGGGACATTATATACATGTCTATAAGGTGTTTACTCAGGGACATTATATACATGTCTATAAGGTGTTTACTCAGGGACATTATATACATGTCTATAAGGTGTTTACTCAGGAACCTTATTTACATGTCTATAAGGTGTTTACTCAGGGACATTATATACATGTCTATAAGGTGTTTACTCAGGGACATTATATACATGTCTATGAGGTGTTTACTCAGGGACCTTATATACATGTCTATGAGGTGCACGTGTTTACTCAGGGACATTATATACATGTCTATAAGGTGTTTACTCAGGGACATTATATACATGTCTATAAGGTGCACGTGTTTACTCAGGGACATTATATACATGTCTATAAGGTGTTTACTCAGGGACATTATACACATGTCTATAAGGTGCACGTGTTTACTCAGGGACATTATATACATGTCTATAAGGTGTTTACTTAGGGACCTTATATACATGTCTATAAGGTGTTTACTCAGGGACATTATATACATGTCTATAAGGTGTTTACTCAGGGACATTATATACATGTCTATAAGGTGTTTACTCAGGGACATTATATACATGTCTATAAGGTGTTTACTCAGGGACCTTATTTACATGTCTATAAGGTGTTTACTCAGGGACATTATATACATGTCTATAAGGTGTTTACTCAGGGACATTATTTACATGTCTATAAGGTGTTTACTCAGGGACATTATATACATGTCTATAAGGTGTTTACTCAGGGACATTATATACATGTCTATAAGGTGTTTACTCAGGGACATTATATACATGTCTATAAGGTGTTTACTCAGGGACATTATTTACATGTCTATAAGGTGTTTACTCAGGGACATTATATGCATGTCTATAAGGTGTTTACTCAGGGACATTATATACATGTCTATAAGGTGTTTACTCAGGGACATTATATACATGTCTATAAGGTGTTTACTTAGGGACATTATATGCATGTCTATAAGGTGTTTACTCAGGGACATTATATACATGTCTATAAGGTGTTTACTCAGGGACATTATATACATGTCTATAAGGTGTTTACTCAGGGACATTATATACATGTCTATAAGGTGTTTCCTCAGGGACCTTATTTACTTGTCTATAAGGTGTTTACTCAGGGACATTATATACATGTCTATAAGGTGTTTACTCAGGGACATTATATACTTGTCTATAAGGTGCACGTGTTTACTCAAGGACATTATATACATGTCTATAAGGTGTTTACTCAGGGACATTATATACATGTCTATAAGGTGTTTACTCAGGGACATTATATACATGTCTATAAGGTGCACGTGTTTACTCAGGGTCATTATATACATGTCTATAAGGTGTTTACTCAGGGACCTTATATACATGTCTATAAGGTTTTTACTCAGGGACATTATATACATGTCTATAAGGTGTTTACTCAGGGACATTATATACATGTCTATAAGGTGTTTACTCAGGGACATTATATACATGTCTATAAGATGTTTACTCAGGGACATTATATACATGTCTATAAGGTGTTTACTCAGGGACCTTATATACATGTCTATAAGGTGTTTACTCAGGGACATTATATACATGTCTATAAGGTGTTTACTCAGGGGCATTATATACATGTCTATAAGGTGTTTACTCAGGGACCTTATTTACATGTCTATAAGGTGTTTACTCAGGGACATTATATACATGTCTATAAGGTGTACGTGTTTACTCAGGGACATTATATACATATCTATAAGGTGTTTACTCAGGGACATTATATACATGTCTATAAGGTGTTTACTCAGGGACATTATATACATGTCTATAAGGTGTTTACTCAGGGACATTATATACATGTCTATAAGGTGTTTACTCAGGGACATTATATACATGTCTATAAGGTGTTTACTCAGGGACATTATATACATGTCTATAAGGTGTTTACTCAGGGACATTATATACATGTCTATAAGGTGTTTACTCAGGGACATTATATACATGTCTATAAGGTGTTTACTCAGGGACATTATATACATGTCTATAAGGTGCACGTGTTTACTCAGGGACATTATATACATGTCTATCAGGTGTTTACTCAGGGACATTATATACATGTCTAAAAGGTGTTTACTCAGGGACATTATATACATGTCTATAAGGTGTTTACTCAGGGACATTATATACATGTCTATAAGGTGCACGTGTTTACTCAGGGACATTATATACATGTCTATAAGGTGTTTACTCAGGGACATTATATACATGTCCATAAGGTGTTTACTCAGGGACATTATATACATGTCTATAAGGTGCACGTGTTTACTCAGGGACATTATGTACATGTCTATAAGGTGTTTACTCAGGGACATTATATACATGTCTATAAGGTGTTTACTCAGGGACATTATATACATGTCTATAAGGTGCACGTGTTTACTCAGGGACATTATATACATGTCTATAAGGTGTTTACTCAGGGACATTATATACATGTCTATAAGGTGTTTACTCAGGGACATTATATACATGTCTATAAGGTGCACGTGTTTACTCAGGGACATTATATACATGTCTATAAGGTGTTTACTCAGGGACATTATATACATGTCTATAAGGTGCACGTGTTTACTCAGGGACATTATATACATGTCTATAAGGTGCACGTGTTTACTCAGGGACATTATGTACATGTCTATAAGGTGTTTACTCAGGGACATTATATACATGTCTATAAGGTGTTTACTCAGGGACATTATATACATGTCTATAAGGTGCACGTGTTTACTCAGGGACATTATATACATGTCTATAAGGTGTTTACTCAGGGACATTATATACATGTCTATAAGGTGTTTACTCAGGGACATTATATACATGTCTATAAGGTGCACGTGTTTACTCAGGGACATTATATACATGTCTATAAGGTGCACGTGTTTACTCAGGGACATTATATACATGTCTATAAGGTGTTTACTCAGGGACATTATATACATGTCTATAAGGTGCACGTGTTTACTCAGGGACATTATATACATGTCTATAAGGTGTTTACTCAGGGACATTATATACATGTCCATAAGGTGTTTACTCAGGGACATTATATACATGTCTATAAGGTGTTTACTCAGGGACATTATATACATGTCTATAAGGTGCACGTGTTTACTCAGGGACATTATATACATGTCTATAAGGTGTTTACTCAGGGACATTATATACATGTCTATAAGGTGTTTACTCAGGGACATTATATACATGTCTATAAGGTGCACGTGTTTACTCAGGGACATTATGTACATGTCTATAAGGTGTTTACTCAGGGACATTATATACATGTCTATAAGGTGTTTACTCAGGGACATTATATACATGTCTATAAGGTGTTTACTCAGGGACATTATATACATGTCTATAAGGTGCACGTGTTTACTCAGGGACATTATATACATGTCTATAAGGTGCACGTGTTTACTCAGGGACATTATATACATGTCTATAAGGTGCACGTGTTTACTCAGGGACATTATATACATGTCTATAAGGTGTTTACTCAGTGACATTATATACATGTCTATAAGGTGTTTACTCAGGGACATTATATACATGTCTATAAGGTGTTTACTCAGGGACATTATATACATGTCTATAAGGTGCACGTGTTTACTCAGGGACATTATATACATGTCTATAAGGTGTTTACTCAGGGACATTATATACATGTCTATAAGGTGCACGTGTTTACTCAGGGACATTATATACATGTCTATAAGGTGCACGTGTTTACTCAGGGACATTATGTACATGTCTATAAGGTGTTTACTCAGGGACATTATATACATGTCTATAAGGTGTTTACTCAGGGACATTATATACATGTCTATAAGGTGCACGTGTTTACTCAGGGACATTATATACATGTCTATAAGGTGTTTACTCAGGGACATTATATACATGTCTATAAGGTGTTTACTCAGGGACATTATATACATGTCTATAAGGTGCACGTGTTTACTCAGGGACATTATATACATGTCTATAAGGTGCACGTGTTTACTCAGGGACATTATATACATGTCTATAAGGTGTTTACTCAGGGACATTATATACATGTCTATAAGGTGTTTACTCAGGGACATTATATACATGTCTATAAGGTGCACGTGTTTACTCAGGGACATTATATACATGTCTATAAGGTGTTTACTCAGGGACATTATATACATGTCCATAAGGTGTTTACTCAGGGACATTATATACATGTCTATAAGGTGTTTACTCAGGGACATTATATACATGTCTATAAGGTGCACGTGTTTACTCAGGGACATTATATACATGTCTATAAGGTGTTTACTCAGGGACATTATATACATGTCTATAAGGTGTTTACTCAGGGACATTATATACATGTCTATAAGGTGCACGTGTTTACTCGGGGACATTATGTACATGTCTATAAGGTGTTTACTCAGGGACATTATATACATGTCTATAAGGTGTTTACTCAGGGACATTATATACATGTCTATAAGGTGTTTACTCAGGGACATTATATACATGTCTATAAGGTGCACGTGTTTACTCAGGGACATTATATACATGTCTATAAGGTGCACGTGTTTACTCAGGGACATTATATACATGTCTATAAGGTGCACGTGTTTACTCAGGGACATTATATACATGTCTATAAGGTGTTTACTCAGGGACATTATATACATGTCTATAAGGTGTTTACTCAGGGACATTATATACATGTCTATAAGGTGTTTACTCAGGGACATTATATACATGTCTATAAGGTGCACGTGTTTACTCAGGGACATTATATACATGTCTATAAGGTGTTTACTCAGGGACATTATATACATGTCTAAAAGGTGTTTACTCAGGGACATTATATACATGTCTATAAGGTGCACGTGTTTACTCAGGGGCATTATATACATGTCTATAAGGTGTTTACTCAGGGACCTTATTTACATGTCTATAAGGTGTTTACTCAGGGACATTATATACATGTCTATAAGGTGTACGTGTTTACTCAGGGACATTATATACATATCTATAAGGTGTTTACTCAGGGACATTATATACATGTCTATAAGGTGCACGTGTTTACTCAGGGACATTATATACATGTCTATAAGGTGTTTACTCAGGGACATTATATACATGTCTATAAGGTGTTTACTCAGGGACATTATATACATGTCTATAAGGTGTTTACTCAGGGACATTATATACATGTCTATAAGGTGCACGTGTTTACTCAGGGACATTATATACATGTCTATAAGGTGTTTACTCAGGGACATTATATACATGTCTAAAAGGTGTTTACTCAGGGACATTATATACATGTCTATAAGGTGCACGTGTTTACTCAGGGGCATTATATACATGTCTATAAGGTGTTTACTCAGGGACCTTATTTACATGTCTATAAGGTGTTTACTCAGGGACATTATATACATGTCTATAAGGTGTACGTGTTTACTCAGGGACATTATATACATATCTATAAGGTGTTTACTCAGGGACATTATATACATGTCTATAAGGTGTTTACTCAGGGACATTATATACATGTCTATAAGGTGTTTACTCAGGGACATTATATACATGTCTATAAGGTGTTTACTCAGGGACATTATATACATGTCTATAAGGTGTTTACTCAGGGACATTTTATACATGTCTATAAGGTGTTTACTCAGGGACATTATATACATGTCTATAAGGTGTTTACTCAGGGACATTATATACATGTCTATAAGGTGTTTACTCAGGGACATTATATACATGTCTATAAGGTGCACGTGTTTACTCAGGGACATTATATACATGTCTATCAGGTGTTTACTCAGGGACATTATATACATGTCTATAAGGTGTTTACTCAGGGACATTATATACATGTCTATAAGGTGTTTACTCAGGGACATTATATACATGTCTATAAGGTGCACGTGTTTACTCAGGGACATTATATACATGTCTATAAGGTGTTTACTCAGGGACATTATATACATGTCTATAAGGTGTTTACTCAGGGACATTATATACATGTCTATAAGGTGCACGTGTTTACTCAGGGACATTATGTACATGTCTATAAGGTGTTTACTCAGGGACATTATATACATGTCTATAAGGTGTTTACTCAGGGACATTATATACATGTCTATAAGGTGCACGTGTTTACTCAGGGACATTATATACATGTCTATAAGGTGCACGTGTTTACTCAGGGACATTATGTACATGTCTATAAGGTGTTTACTCAGGGACATTATATACATGTCTATAAGGTGTTTACTCAGGGACATTATATACATGTCTATAAGGTGCACGTGTTTACTCAGGGACATTATATACATGTCTATAAGGTGTTTACTCAGGGACATTATATACATGTCTATAAGGTGTTTACTCAGGGACATTATATACATGTCTATAAGGTGCACGTGTTTACTCAGGGACATTATGTACATGTCTATAAGGTGTTTACTCAGGGACATTATATACATGTCTATAAGGTGTTTACTCAGGGACATTATATACATGTCTATAAGGTGTTTACTCAGGGACATTTTTATACATGTCTATAAGGTGCACGTGTTTACTCAGGGACATTATATACATGTCTATAAGGTGCACGTGTTTACTCAGGGACATTATATACATGTCTATAAGGTGTTTACTCAGGGACATTATATACATGTCTATAAGGTGTTTACTCAGGGACATTATATACATGTCTTTAAGGTGTTTACTCAGGGACATTATATACATGTCCATAAGGTGTTTACTCAGGGACATTATATACATGTCTATAAGGTGTTTACTCAGGGACATTATATACATGTCTATAAGGTGTTTACTCAGGGACATTATATACATGTCTATAAGGTGTTTACTCAGGGACATTATATACATGTCTATAAGGTGTTTACTCAGGGACATTATATACATGTCCATAAGGTGTTTACTCAGGGACATTATATACATGTCTATAAGGTGTTTACTCAGGGACATTATATACATGTCTATAAGGTGTTTACTCAGGGACATTATGTACATGTCTATAAGGTGTTTACTCAGGGACATTATATACATGTCTATAAGGTGTTTACTCAGGGACATTATGTACATGTCTATAAGGTGTTTACTCAGGGACATTATATACATGTCTATAAGGTGTTTACTCAGGGACATTATATACATGTCTATAAGGTGTTTACTCAGGGACATTATATACATGTCTATAAGGTGTTTACTCAGGGACATTATTTACATGTCTATAAGGTGTTTACTCAGGGACATTATATACATGTCTATAAGGTGTTTACTCAGGGACATTATATACATGTCTATAAGGTGTTTACTCAGGGACATTATATACATGTCTATAAGGTGCACGTGTTTACTCAGGGACATTATATACATGTCTATAAGGTGTTTACTCAGGGACATTATATACATGTCTATAAGGTGTTTACTCAGGGACATTATATACATGTCTATAAGGTGTTTACTCAGGGACATTATATACATGTCTATAAGGTGCACGTGTTTACTCAGGGTCATTATATACATGTCTATAAGGTGTTTACTCAGGGACATTATATACATGTCTATAAGGTGTTTACTCAGGGACATTATATACATGTCTATAAGGTGCACGTGTTTACTCAGGGACATTATATACATGTCTATAAGGTGTTTACTCAGGGACATTATATACATGTCTATAAGGTGTTTACTCAGGGACATTATATACATGTCTATAAGGTGCACGTGTTTACTCAGGGACATTATATACATGTCTATAAGGTGTTTACTCAGGGACATTATATACATGTCTATAAGGTGTTTACTCAGGGACATTATATACATGTCTATAAGGTGTTTACTGAGGGACATTATATACATGTCTATAAGGTGCACGTGTTTACTCAGGGACATTATATACATGTCTATAAGGTGTTTACTCAGGGACATTATATACATGTCTATAAGGTGTTTACTCAGGGACATTATACACATGTCTATAAGGTGTTTACTCAGGGACATTATATACATGTCTATAAGGTGTTTACTCAGGGACATTATATACATGTCTATAAGGTGTTTACTCAGGGACATTATATACATGTCTATAAGGTGTTTACTCAGGGACATTATATACATGTCTATAAGGTGTTTACTCAGGGACATTATATACATGTCTATAAGGTGCACGTGTTTACTCAGGGACCTTATATACATGTCTATAAGGTGTTTACTCAGGGACATTATATACATGTCTATAAGGTGTTTACCCAGGGACATTATGTACATGTCTATAAGGTGTTTACTCAGGGACATTATATACATGTCTATAAGGTGTTTACTCAGGGACATTATATACATGTCTATAAGGTGTTTACTCAGGGACATTATATACATGTCTATAAGGTGTTTACTCAGGGACATTATATACATGTCTATAAGGTGTTTACTCAGGGACATTATATACATGTCTATAAGGTGTTTACTCAGGGACATTATATACATGTCTATAAGGTGTTTACTCAGGGACATTATATTCATGTCCATAAGGTGTTTACTCAGGGACATTATTTACATGTCTATAAGGTGTTTACTCAGGGACATTATGTACATGTCTATAAGGTGTTTACTCAGGGACATTATATACATGTCTATAAGGTGTTTACTCAGGGACATTATATACATATCTATAAGGTGTTTACTCAGGGACATTATATACATGTCTATAAGGTGTTTACTCAGGGACATTATATACATGTCTATAAGGTGTTTACTCAGGGACATTATATACATGTCTATAAGGTGTTTACTCAGGGACATTATATACATGTCTATAAGGTGTTTACTCAGGGACATTATATACATGCCCATAAGGTGTTTACTCAGGGACATTATATACATGTCTATAAGGTGTTTACTCAGGGACATTATATACATGTCTATAAGGTGTTTACTCAGGGACATTATATACATGTCCATAAGGTGTTTAGTCAGGGACATTATATACATGTCTATAAGGTGTTTACTCAGGGACATTATATACATGTCCATAAGGTGTTTACTCAGGGACATTATATACATGTCTATAAGGTGTTTACTCAGGGACATTATATACATGTCTATAAGGTGTTTACTCAGGGACATTATATACATGTCTATAAGGTGTTTACTCAGGGACATTATATACATGTCTATAAGGTGTTTACTCAGGGACATTATATACATGTCCATAAGGTGTTTACTCAGGGACATTATATACATGTCCATAAGGTGTTTACTCAGGGACATTATGTACATGTCTATAAGGTGTTTACTCAGGGACATTATATACATGTCTATAAGGTGTTTACTCAGGGACATTATATACATGTCTATAAGGTGTTTACTCAGGGACATTATATACATGTCTATAAGGTGTTTACTCAGGGACATTATATACATGTCTATAAGGTGTTTACTCAGGGACATTATATACATGTCTATAAGGTGTTTACTCAGGAACATTATATACATGTCCATAAGGTGTTTACTCAGGGACATTATATACATGTCGATAAGGTGTTTACTCAGGGACATTATATACATGTCTATAAGGTGTTTACTCAGGGACATTATATACATGTCCATAAGGTGTTTACTCAGGGACATTATATACATGTCTATAAGGTGTTTACTCAGGGACATTATATACATGTCCATAAGGTGTTTACTCAGGGACATTATATACATGTCTATAAGGTGTTTACTCAGGGACATTATATACATGTCTATAAGGTGTTTACTCAGGGACATTATATACATGTCTATAAGGTGTTTACTCAGGGACATTATATACATGTCTATAAGGTGTTTACTCAGGGACATTATATACATGTCCATAAGGTGTTTACTCAGGGACATTATATACATGTCTATAAGGTGTTTACTCAGGGACATTATATACATGTCTATAAGGTGTTTACTCAGGGACATTATGTACATGTCTATAAGGTGTTTACTCAGGGACATTATATACATGTCTATAAGGTGTTTACTCAGGGACATTATGTACATGTCTATAAGGTGTTTACTCAGGGACATTATATACATGTCTATAAGGTGTTTACTCAGGGACATTATATACATGTCTATAAGGTGTTTACTCAGGGACATTATATACATGTCTATAAGGTGTTTACTCAGGGACATTATATACATGTCTATAAGGTCCCTGGTTTACTGAGTCGACTAGCATCAAAATGGCAATTTTCCGCAACAGTCAGTACTTCTCGAAAGATTAACATCATATATAAAGTTTGGCATATGTGACCCACAACAACACATTGGATGCACGGTATCGTTGTAAAAATTACATGTTTTCACAGTAAGACTTTAAAAAGGTCAATTTCATAACTAAACGCGATAAATTATAATGGTTAAAGTCAAAGGCACCAGTAACAGACTCTTTCTTTGTGTTCCTGTGCGCCTCAATGATAAATAAAGCAGATCTACTTCCCAATGCAAGGCATAACTCTTGCCAGTCTCCAGTACTGGCTGATTTAGGCCTTGCAGTATTTCCTTAAGAAATCTGTGCTGAGAAATCCAGCGCCACTATGCATTTCTGGTGCAGCGATTCACTATCTAGCTACAACAAAGCGAGGGAAATACAGCAAGGCTTAAATCAGCCAGTAATGCAGACTGGCAAGAGTTATATGCCTTGCGTTTGGAATTTGAAAGCAGATAGGAATGCGAATGCAGGTGTCCTAATATTTTAACAGATAAAGGGATGCAACATTTTCAAGAATATGTGTGTACACAATGTTTAGTTAAGCAGGAAAAGGAATCAATGGTCATCAGAGTTCCTGGAGATCTTCCCCAAGATACATTTAAATGCTTTTAGTGCATTTAGTTTCGTCACAGTCGTATGACAAACTTTCTCATCATTAAGTTTGACACAGTGTCTGCATGGATGTTTTATAGGTTTTTTTTTTAACATCACAGCCTGTTAATATTCTTGTAGAAACAATCCTTTTCGAGAAAATAGATCTTTGCCTTTTAACACATACTATACTTATAACATGGTTCTGTTTTATCATATACATGTAGGATATAATATACGATATCGGCTGGTCACCTCAACACTAAATGACTACAGCGCTACAGAGTACAACACTGTATCCTATTGTTGAACAATGATGAAGCAGAGAGTAGACCCCTATATAATCTGTTGGTGCAAGCTTCACTGTGAGAGGGTTCCCTGGTTGACTGGTCGCGTCCCTGCTGTTAAAGGATTACTGTCGACGCCAAATTGTTCTTCCTCGCTGTCTCGTAATAAAACCTAACTATCTATTTACCAGTTGCACCGCATTCTTCTCACTTCACGGGGTGGTTAAGCATGTAAGAGATAGTTGCATGTAGATAGAGATGACAGGGAGGGGTCAGCATGTCTACTGCATCACTGTAACTTGATTCTGTCATTCGGTCCTTCCTGGTCCTATGCATTGTGATCCAGTGCTAGTGCACTTTTATTCAATATCTAGAAGCGGTTTCACAAGGCTAAGTACATGCTGCACGTACAGGTTCCCTTGCCAATATTCAAACAACCCTGCTTTGATTCTCAGGTGCGTTTTACAGTTATATATTTAAAACTATGAAAGTAATTTAGAAGATAATTATAAGGCCCCAATGTCATTCTGTTCTTCATTTCGCAACAGCCTAAGACGAAGACTGATAGACTAAGTATATGTTGCACGTAACATTCCCGTTTCTGATAGTCAAGCAAGCATGTTGTACGACCCGAGTTGCCTCTCCCAGTGTATGGTTAACATTACGGGTGAAATGAAGTATCAGATAATTAACAGCTGCACTGTCCACCGACCCGAACGTTAGCAATAACGTATCAGCAAAGAATAGATACCAAGTAGGCCTACTTTTTCCGTTACAGAGATCTAAGCAAGAATGCCCGTTGAACACGTTTTTCCTGTTGAAACAAGCGTCTACATTCATGAGCTTGACACAGACTGAGAGAAAATTCTTGCTTGTATCAAGGCTTTTCTATTTACTATGCTGTATTAGCCAATATGCCCAAAATATACATTGCATAGTTTTACCGATATTTAAACAAGAATGTTGGTTTATGTTTTATCCAACCTCTTGTCCCAACAAGCACTTGATTGATGTTTTCCTGTTTTTGAACGTTGGAGAAAATTACAAACTGTATACAAGCAGAAAAAAACTTTGAGCTTATATCTGGAACTACTTTGGACAAAAGGTATGGACACTAGTGACTGTACAGGAAAGGATCCATGGACAGTACTACTTTACGCAATCAATGCAGTTAGGACTGCTTATATACATACACGTAGATATACACATGGTAAACGTTAAGACGGACACAGAGCAAATAAAACATACATTACAGACCTCAGGAACGTATTTTGACAATACATGTATGTTAAGTTGGCAAATTATTTATCCTGGTTCAGAGTACATACGTTGTTCAAAGTTTCTGGTTAATTTGGTTATTATAGTTTACTGCACTGTTTACTGTAAAGGGGCATACCTTTAAGATATGTTGACAAGTCGCGAAATACGTTTGAATAAACTTCTGACTTTATTCATTTGCACGACTGACGCCAATGCAAATAAAAATCAGAACATTTCCTGAGTAGTAAGCCACTAATTGCTCTCAGCATGTGGTGGTGACTGAACATTTATTTCTTGAGGAGTAAAAGTAGGGGATTCCTGCAATGCGATCCACTGCACGCACCTGCTGTTTACAGTCTCTCTCGTCGGTCCTTAATACAGTCATGGACAGAAAACGTGCAATTGCATAATGACCATACTAGCTTTTGATCACGTGGATGAGTCATTTCCAGTGTAAAAAATGTTTGCTTACTAAATTAGATTGATAAATTTATTATTCTGAGCATGTACTGTTTTAAAAATGGTTCTCATATAGTTAAATACAGACTTAAATACGGCAAATGCGCGTAAGAATGATGTATTTAACAGTTGTCTCCACACAAATGGAGTTACGAAGTGACAAATAAAGACAGTATATATGTCTGATGAAGTTATATGATGACAGTATTTTGTCAGTGCTTTTACATGTTTCAGATGAACTGTCCACAAAGCTGATAATTATTCAATCATGTATGACAACTCTGGGCACATTTTATTCAGTTACATAGAAAATACTTAAGTTTGTAAAAAGTCGGATTTATTTTATCGAGTGTCCTAGGTGAAGATGATTTTTTCTCAGTGGCACAGCAGCACAATCAACAAGTTAAATCTCATAGCATCTTCCCACGGCAAGGTGAAAACGTATAGAAATAAATTCTATGCATTTTTTACCTTGCCCTCAACAGCCCAGATAACAGTGTAACGAAGCAGCGACATCTATTGTGATCACGAGTTATGCCCCTTACCAGCTGCTTACATACAGCCAATGAAATCACCGTTTACATTCGGTACTGCAGAAGCGATAATTTTAAAATTGTTATTTTTAGAAACATACGTTGGGTAAACGTTTCTTCTTGTACATTGCAATAATCGTCGTATAGTACTTAAATACATGAACATATAACATCATAAACATGCTTATTAAATAAGAAGACCAAATGCGAGCCAGGAAGTGTTAATAGTTGATTGTTAAGTTTATAACGGAGACATACGTAGTTCATATGCAAATGAGAAATACCTACGTTCAAACAAAGTTAAAAGATTTTAATACAAATCGTCGCGTTGAATAAGAATATTTCAAATAGTATAGCGTGCTAATTGTAACATTTATAAATAAGAGTTATTAAGAGGCACAGTTTATCAAGCAAGAAATCAAATCACAGTTTTTAAAAACGTTATACAACCTGTATTTTGGGTATGTAGTTCAGTATTAAATAATTGAGATTGTTAAATCGAAATACCATGATGCCACACGCGTTATTTTGTATTTTGTAAAAAAAGATAGTGTGAAATCATTAAAGATTAGTTTCATTCAAACTCAACACTTGATTTGTTCGCTTTCGGAGTGAATAACATGTGCTAGTTATTTTTTTAGCTTATATGACTTTTTAAAAACTATGACAACCAACTTAATTGAATCACTCAACGTACTTCCAGCTGCAATGTTGTGAAATTAACAAACGATACCTGATAACATGCGCAAAATCATACGCGAAATTTATGAATATATCCAGTTTGGCAGTTATCAAACAGTAACATCGTAACAGTGGGTCCACTCCATGTGCCAACTTTATGGCTTTTGAAGCTGTCCGCTTCGACGTTTTGATTACCGATTACAGGTTTATGAAAGCGAATTGTAATTATTTTATTGCATCAATTGAAAGTTTATACAGGTCCGGGACTGATCAAAATACTGTCAAAAAGTGTGCTACAGTTTGCGACCCAAAATAAGCGGAGAAATTGGACGAATTAGAAAAGGTGTTTCCCAGTCTAAATATAGAAGTTCATATTGCAAGCTTTCTTCTGATTGGCCTATCGGATTAGCCTGCAGTACGCTAAAATCTTAGCGCAGAAAAAGCGGGCCGTGAGGTCAAGGGCGGAGGGAGATGATTTGAAAATCTTCTCGTTACGCCCGTGACGTTGTGAAGATGATCTCATAGAGACAAATCCTTTTCACCTGAATGACGCTTTATTTCAAACATTTTCCCAAAAATAAAATATATGACAAAACTGTCCAAATATACTTCCTAATCTTCCTTTTTAGATTCCATAAACATGACCAAAATACGTTTTAAGCCACTTTCTAAGATTGAGTTTTCAATTTTCTAAAACTATGGGCAGTTTTTTAAGACACCTTTTTAAAATTCTACCACTTCATCTTTTATGTTGAAATATCATTTCAAAAAAGGAAAAGGTAGTTTTAAAATCTTTTTTTGATTCCAAAAAGTTTGTATATAATGCATCACAGCAAAGTTGACAAACAAAACAAAACTGATGTGTATTTATTACAAGTTTATTGCTCCTTCACTTGATGGCAGGCATCTGCCTCCTCTCAGTGCTCATAACTAGCCACAATACAGTGCTAGTAATGTGGCAGGAGGTCAGAACACATTACTAGCCACAGTACAGTCTCCCACAGGTCTTCATCCATTTCATGCCTGTAGTACAGTGCTACCTGGTAGTCTCACATTCAAGTTGAGCATGAATGAAGTTAGTCAACACACCTTAATTAATAAACATACCTGTCTGGCTCTAGATTCACGGACATGACTTAAGCTGCTAAAATAATTTTAAAAAATTGTCACCCTTACACTATTTTACTGCTGGATCCACACTGGAGAGTCTCAAGGCAAAATGATCTTATTTCTATATTTTACATTGAGTGCTAGGCAAAAGAAGTACTTTAAGATTTGCAGTAGGTGTCCACAGTTTCTATGACATCAATTTCAAAATTATTCACCACCTTTGGAAATAATAGACAAATTCAAACTAATATTTAATGGGGTCACATACATATCTATACATCACCAAATGAGATGCAGTACCAAAGATATTTTTGTTGAAAGAATTTTGTTATACATCTGTTCATGTATGTAGGCCAGTAAAGCTTATCTAAATAATAGTATTATCATTAATTTCCAAATGGACTGTGCTTGATATGATAAATTAAAAGCAAAAATTCACAAAAAGGAACATTTTGTCAACTTTTGTTTTCACAAAAATATCCAAGGTCTGTGAGTGTAAGTCATCTTCGTGAACCTGGTGCCAGGACATTAAGTGATGAGACATTTCTCTCTAAACATCTTTACACTATTGTAGTCTAGGGTCTGTCTGTACAAAGAGTTACATAAATCCTCCAATATTTTGATTTATTGCCTTCATGGAACAATGGAACAAACCTGATATGTACATTGGGGTTAACAATGCAAGTTATACATAGGTATTAGGACATGCATATACAACTGCAGAATGATGAAGTTAGATTCATTAACATCTTAGTTAACTAATTAGGACAGAGCAACTAAACTGTTTTAGTATAATTAATAGTAATAAGTACAGCTCATCAGACTTGGACATAGTTTCCAGAAAAGCACAATCCTTTGCCATGTCCAGTGTCAGTGCATGAGAACCACCTGACTTCATCAAATGTTAGTGAATATATATATATATATATATATCACAATTCTTCAAGGTAATCCATCCAATTAAACTGGTGTAACTATTCACATTCCCAAAAACATAATGGAACCCAACTTTCTTTCAAGTTATTACACCTAAAGAGACAATTCTACTGGTCCAAATATGCAAAAGTATTACCTTCCACAAAATTTTTAAAGTTCTGGAAAATGTGAATAGTTTGACACAAGGGTCAAGGAAGATACCACATGCAATAAGTCTATCTGGCGTTATAGGCCTGATGAGCTAAAATTATGACATCATCTGAAAGGTCACAAAGAGCATAATATGTAAAATAAACAATTAATGTTTACAAATTTAGACTTACCTTTGTCTGTTAGATGCAATGTTAATGTTAAACAAGATGTTTCGCTACAGAACAAATGCATTACTTTCTAAGTTATCCCTCAATCTTCATCTTCAATGCCACAAGTAATATAAATTATAACATATGTATATTCAATTTAGTAATATACTCGATAACTGAGTGTGTAAAATATATTTTTCTATATTAGACTAGAAAAAACAGCAGTTTGTCACTCATATGTAATGAAAAAATAAAACATAATAAATATATATAAATATACATTTTAACTTAAAAGTGTCTAATAAAGATAAAACTCTACATCTTCTTTATACAGAGTTATTAAATTGTTTTTTATACAAAGGTTTTACAAACATATAGACTGGCACACTAAACTGTTACTGTTACACATCTCAGAGTTATCATTTTACAACATATAAGCAAACAAACTAATCAAGATATTGTTAGTGCCTACAAAGACCAACTGAATAGTTTACAAAAGGAAAACTAGATACAACAATAACAACGAAAATGCAAAACAAGCATCAACAATGTGTTCAAAATAGTCATGTAACAAAACATATCCACAAATTGTCATGGTTTATTATTCATAAAATATCATAAAATACTTAAGTGATTGTATGAATTTACTTGATTCATAAATGTTAATTCTGTTACCTTACTCTTCCCAATAAGTGCCCCCACCCTAGCAAGTGCCCCCCCCCCCCCCCCCCCCCCCACCCTAGTAAGTGTCCCCCACCCAAGTAAGTGTCCCCCACCCTAGTAAGTGCCCCCCAACCAAGTAAGTGCCCCCAACCCTAGTAAGTGCTCCCCCACCCTAGTAAGTGTCCCCCAGCCTAGTATTCCCCCCCTTCCCCACCCTAGTAAGTGTCCCCCACCCTTTTAAATTCCCCCCACCCTATTAAGTGTCCCCCACCCCCTAGTAAGTGCCCCCCACCCTAGTAAGTGTCCCCCACCCTAGTAAGTGTCCCCCACCCTAGTAAGTGCCCCCCACCCTAGTAAGTGTCCCCCACCCTAGTAAGTGTCCCCCGCCCTATTAAGTGTCCCCCACCCTAGTAAGTGCTCCCACCCTTGTAAGTGTCCCCCACCCTAGTAAGTGTCCCCCACCCTAGTAAGTGTCCCCCACCCTAGTAAGTGTCCCCCACCCTAGTAAGTGTCCCCCACCCTAGTAAGTGTCCCCCATCCTAGTAAGTGCTCCCACCCTTGTAAGTGTCCCCCACCCTAGTAAGTGTCCCCCACCCTAGTAAGGTTCCCCCACCCTAGTAAGTGTCCCCCACCCTAGTAAGTGTCCCCCACCCTAGTAAGTGTCCCCCACCCTAGTAAGTGTCCCCCACCCTAGTAAGTGTCCCCCACCCAAGTAAGTGTCCCCCACCCTAGTAAGTGTCCCCCACCCTAGTAAGTGTCCCCCACCCTAGTAAGTTTCCCCCACCCTAGTAAGTGTCCCCCACCCTAGTAAGTGCTCCCACCCTTGTAAGTGTCCCCACCCTAGTAAGTGTCCCCCACCCTAGTAAGTGTCCCCCACCCTAGTAAGTGTCCCCCACCCTAGTAAGTGTCCCCCTCCCTAGTAAGTGTCCCCCACCCTAGTAAGTGTCCCCCACCCTAGTAAGTGTCCCCCACCCTAGTAAGTGCCCCCCACCCTAGTAAGTAATCACAGTAAATCATATTTGCCTCAATGTGGTACGTGTTCCTTGATCTGGAGTCAAACCATGTCGAGTCCCTTCCCCAACTTTGCAAGCTCTTTCCATACACTCTGACTAATTTGGTTTCTTTTCCTTGATCCAAAAGCCAGTCTCTTTCCATACACTCTGACAACATGAAAAAAAAACCCACCAAATTATATGGTGCTTTACTTACCTCTAAATTATCCCCCTTTGAATTTATTTCACCAGGTTGCCCCGAATGTTTATTTAGTGGATTACAGTAATGATTGTTTTCAATGTTCCTCACAAATCATAAATCTTACAATATCATGATTGGTTGAGTTTGTAAACACAACAAACAAACAATAACAGCCTAATGCCCATTGATCGTTCAATGTCAAATAAAAACAAATAAACAACTTTCATTAATAATTATATAAAATCAATCAAATGTTAAAAAAAACAGCACAACATAATGAAGAAGACAGTTTCCTTTTTGTGTTATCTTCTCTTTGACAAAGGCCGATGATATTTGCAACAAAATGACCTTGTAATTGGCACAACATTCACATAAAACATTACTGAAACAGGACGAGATTTAGAGTAATGAACTAAATTACAATTGAAATAACATTTCCATATATCATCCATTGAAACATAAGACTTTCAGTTGCTAACATGCCTCTCATATACACTTGTATGAAAATGGTACGTAGAACTAAATCCTATAAACTAACTGTAATTTGTAGTTTATTGAATGGTAGAGAAAATAGTAGTAAAACAATATCAACATGTTTTACCATGTGATGTACATCAAAGAGCACTTTATATCATGAATGTGACAAATAAACTGATGTTATCCAATACATATAATTTATAAACAACCATAGACAACATTTGAGACAGCAGTGTGGTGAGATTAACTTCATACAAAACTTGTTCCCTTCACCTTTATGTACAGAACATCACAGAATAACATTGAGACTTTATGATGGTCCTTCCATACCCATGCCTTGAGCATCTCTTCACACACTGCCACAGAAACTGGCTTGTACCCTGCTTTAATCTCGTCAGTAACGTCGTCAACCAATTAAATGCAATCAAATGTCAACCAATTAAATGCAATCAAATTTCAACCAATGAAATGCAATCAAATGTCAACCAATGAAATGCAATCAAATGTCAGCCAATTAAATGCAATCAAATTTCAACCAATGAAATGCAATCAAATGTCAACCAATGAAATGCAATCAAATGTCAGCCAATGAAATGCAATCAAATGTCAACCAATGAAATGCAATCAAATGTCAACCAATGAAATGCAATCAAATGTCAGCCAATTAAATGCAATCAAATGTCAACCAATGAAATGCAATCAAATTTCAACAAATGAAATGCAATCAAATTTCAACCAATGAAATGCAATCAAATGTCAGCCAATGAAATGCACTCAAATGTCAGCCAATGAAATGCACTCAAATGTCAGCCAACATCCCAAATAGGTAACCCAGAGAGGTTCTGGCACCTCTTCAAACGTCAGTGTCCTTATCTGGCAATGGGACATTGGGAATATCAGGTGAGTGAAGGTCGGGCGTATCCCGGAGCAGAGAGGCCAAGGACGATTGGGAAGGAGTACTGGTACTCATTTTCGGGGACTTCTTTCTCTTAGACTTCTTTTCTTTCTTCTTCTTAGAAGGAGTTGACGGTGTGCTTCGACCTTGATCATCCTGTGACATGGAATCAAAAAATGATGCACTGTCCGTTTTGTCAGTGTCAAAGGTCACAGAGAACAGAGACTTTGTTGGAGACTTGTGAGTCTCAGATCTCCCTTTCTGTTCATTTGCTAAATCTGACAGGTCCGACCCTTCTTCTGGAAGAGAGTCTTGAAGTGGGAACACACGGTTGCTGTACATTATAGGCTTCTTGCTCTTGGGACTCCCCAGCAGAGGACCTGACGGCAGAATCCTCTCCACCTGTTTTGGCCGCCCGTTGGGAATATTTGAAAGTTTGTGCACAGGGGAACCATCCTCTCCTCTCGGACTCACTTTCTCGATGACCTCAGGGTCGGATATAAACGTCTGACCCTTGGTGAGGTCAATGTCCCGCTCCCAGGCCAACTGGTCAACAGTGTGGAAGATCTGACCAAACACATCCATACCACCGGCCGGCGTCTCCCCGACAGATTCAGTGTCTTGTCTAGGAGATCTCTGACGTAGCTGCACGCTCTCCCCGCGTCTCTTGGCTTCCCTCAGCTGCTGGCTGACCTCCTTACCCACTCGCTGTGGACAGAAAGATACATATATACACTCATTCATACATACATACATACATACATACATACATACATACATACATACATACATACATACATACATACATATACACATACAATGTGACTTGTTTACAAAAGG
This sequence comes from Gibbula magus, assembly GCA_936450465.1. Lineage (NCBI taxonomy): Eukaryota > Metazoa > Mollusca > Gastropoda > Trochida > Trochidae > Gibbula > Gibbula magus. The sequence goes on along the minus strand of OW388296.1, from coordinate 7,787,377 downwards.
TGATGTGACTAGGTTTATTTAATTTTTAATGTTATGTATTTAATATTTGTCCACATTTAATAACATATTATATAAATTGTAATATATATTTTCCATTATCTCATATCATGCTATCCGTAAAAATATTTCCTCTTTGGGTAACAAAGTGTTATCTTATCTTATGTTCAGTAACCATGATCCCATGATGAGGGTGATTATAGTGAATCACTTAGAACATAAGTTCATATAAACAAGATCAAAATGCATACCAATACTGAGGACAGAAAGGGAAAGTGTACTTGACAATAGTTTGTAGGGACTTGAAATTGTTTTGGTCTAAAACAGGGATGAATGAGACTCATACAGACCATTGAGTGATACTCATTCTTCAAAAGAGTAGGTTAGAGTGACATACAGACCATAGGCCTTCTCCTTTCGATTTGTACATGTGTGAACTGAAAGGAGTGACTCCGAACACAGACCTGGGTGTGCGGAACATGTTCTCGTGCTGTGAGACTTGTACCACCTGCCATTCCTTTCACTGTGCACATGTACTGGAACTTCAGTAATTGAAAGGAGCAGGCCTCATTATGATTGAAATCTTAGAATCCGGCATTGGGTGAACATACAAAGCAAGACAATCAACAACTGGCAAAGAAACTCTGTTGCTCACCTTCCAGTTTCCAAGGGCATCTTTCCTTTGTTTGGCCTTGGACTTATTAGTGGCCTTGATGACAAGGATAGCCTGGGCATCCTTCTTGTTCTTGTTGGTGATCTTCACGGCATAGTCTTGTTGGAACTTGAGCAGCTGTTTCTTGGAGAACCCTCGTTCCAGCACCACCACAATCTTCGCCCACTGGAACACAGACACAAAGATGTGAAGTTATCATCCAAAGTTCTGTCTCTTAGGAGATATCATTTTGACAGCAGATTTTGCAAAAGTTTATAAAACTTACAAATCCTCTTCTATCAACGAGTGTTGATATATTTATATCGGACACATGATGGTAAGATTCTATCTATTATCCAAAATCACTCTTCGTTACTTTCAATGAGAAAATTCCATCTCATAACACAGTGACGTCATCATGTTTATGTAATAACGGTATTAAGGTCATCAAGGTTTTGACATCATAGCATTGTGACTCAATACTAGATGATGTAAAAACCATCATGATGTCATTTGGTTGCGGTGACACGGCACTGCAAAAAATCTATTGTCAAAAAACATTATCTCCTAGGATATATCACTTGATCTCCCACAAGTGATATGTTCTATTGAAGTTTTGGATGATAAAATGTCGTAATGGTGTGACAGCAGTACAATGTTGTTGTTTTTATCATTATTATGGGTTCTGGATTCAGCATTCTAGAGTTTTGAATTAAGGAGAAGAAACCTTTTGGAACCCGACATCTATCTGTCAATTTATAAACCATTTTGCCAAAAAGTCAGCACACAAGATATTAGCTCTCTAGGGATTTGAGTTCTTGAGAAGGAGACAAATATTGGTGTGACACTTATTTGGCATCACAGGGTCACCAAATTTACCATTAACTAGAAATATGTGCATGTGATGCACTGTGATGTCCCCCGCTCCAACTTTCAATCCAACCTAGTCATATTACCCTTATTTTTCACTTATGCTAAGCACTAAGTTCAATACTGCATTAATAACGAGAAATAAAAAATTCAGAATAGCCAAAGTAGCAAAGGGCACCACTCTATCACTAGGTCTAAGCAAATACAAAGTTTGGTGAAAAAATATTGAACACTTTTGGAGAATGAGGCCGGAAAAGGTCCCTACCCCCAATTTGCACTAAGTTCAAATGGTTTTCATGGAAACCAGAAAAAATAAAAAATTCAGAATAACCAAAATAGCAAAAGGCACCACTCCATCACTAGGTCTAACCACATAACAAGTTTCGTAAAGAAATACTTGATAGATTTTGAAATAGAGGCCGGAAAACGTCCCTACCCCCAATATGCACTAAGTTGAAATTGTTGCCATGGAAACCAGTTAAAATAAAAAAATCAGAATAGCCAAGTAGCAAAAGGCACCACTCTATCAGTAGGTCTAAGCAAATACACAGTTTGGTGAAAAAATATTGAACGGTTTTGCAGATAGGGGCCGGAAAAGGTCCCTACCCCCAATTTGCACTAAGTTCAAATTGTTTCAATGGAAACCAGAAAAAATAAAAAATTCAGAATAACCAAAATAGCAAAAGGCACCACTCCACCACTAGGTCTAACCACATACCAAGTTTTGTGAACCAATATTGAACGGTTTTGGAGATATACCCCGGAAAAGAAAGTATTTCGGAATAACAGAATAACGGACGGAGGCGAAAACATTATGTCTCCCGAAAAAAATTTCGGGGGACATAATAATTATAATTGGCCAAGATATCTGAGGATTGTTCTGGTTAACTATTGGTTTTTCAGAAGAAATTCAGTTTACAGGAGGTAGGATGTTGGATGTGCCTCTCAGAGACGTCCAGTAAAATCCTAGTAGTCATTTATTTCAGACTTAGAATAAACCTACATGTATTTGGCAATTTATATTTTTAGAAGAAATATATTTAATGAAAGGAATATAACCTGTTTCCTCCACTCCGACTCTTAGAATTAACCTGCGTTTGTTTGTGGCAATTGGTATTTCAAAGGAAATATATTTAATAAAGGAATATAAGCTGTTTCCTCCACTCCATCTCTTAGAATTAACCTGTGTGTTTGTGGCAATTGGTATTTCAAAGGAAATATATTTAATAAAGGAATATAACCTGTTTCCTCCACTCCATCTCTTAGAATTAACCAGTGTGTTTGTAGCAATTGGTATTTCAAAGGAAATATATTAAATAAAGGAATATAACCTGTTTCCTCCACTCTACCTCTTAGAATTAACCCGTGTGTTTGTAGCAATTGGTATTTCAAAGGAAATATATTAAATAAAGGAATATAACCTGTTTCCTCCACTCTACCTCTTAGAATTAACCCGTGTGTTTGTAGCCATTGGTATTTCAAAGGAAATATATTAAATAAAGGAATATAACCTGTTTCCTCCACTCCATCTCTTAGAATTAACCCGTGTGTTTGTAGCAATTGGTATTTCAAAAGAAATATATTTAATGAAAGGATTATAACCTGTTTCCTCCACTCCATCTCTGACTTGGAGATGACCTGAGTGTATGTGTTGCCCATCATAGCGATCAGCATGTTCAGCAGCAGGATGGGCACCAGGATCATGAACAGCGCAAACACCATCTTCGTCAGCGGCGGGTACCGCGCAAAGTCAAACACTTCGTACTGAAACAAGTCAGGTGATTTGTTTGCAAATTATGTTATAACGAATAAGTCAACCTTCATCTATAAAAAGCGTTGCATTACATTCATTTCACAACTTAGCTGCTGAATTAGTTGATGACATATAACTCTATACAATCATATCGGTAGTTATCGTATATATTCACCTAGGCAGCTTTTAAAATTATTGTTCATCTCTTAGTTTGGCATTGTCAATTGAAAAGTGAAATATTATTTCCTTTTCCTATCCATTGCTAGTCTTGCCCTCATGAAATACCAGAAATACCCTTTCAAGCCTGATTTCTCTCTTTTACAGAGACTGAATAATTTTCTTTACAACTTGAGCATATATATGAGATAAATAGGAAATGATTTAGATGTTGTATTGTAATCGGACCTAGATCAACAGACAATGTCAAAGTTTATCTTCCTGACAAGGACAATTTGAAGAGAAGAGGAAAAGCTCAATCATGCCTCATTAAACAGACACAAGATGGCAATAAATCTCCGCAACAAGGTGCAGTCACAAAACAGGGAGGTGGTTGACTTATCTAAGAAATCAAATCTTCCAAAGTTTTAAATTTGCATGTTGACATCCTTCATTTATATTTACATCAGTTTGTGAAATACAAGCTTAAATTGTATTTTAAACCTCAGATAATCCTAACTTTATTATTCATTCAAGTCAAATTCAATCTTTTGCCTGTGGTTTTCAGTGTGTATAGGAATCGCCTATCTCAACCAGTGGTCAATGTTAAACTCCCTTAAAGGGAATGTTCTATCACCGATTTCTGTAAATTGGTCATTCAGGATAACTTACTTTAAAAGGTAGTGTGTTGATATCATTAAATAAATTACACTTTCTGATAAAATCTTTTGGTGATCTGTGATGTCTTTGATATACATGTGCATTTACTAAGAAACTTCCTGGTCGCTGTTCAGCTGAAGGAAAGCAACTTGCACAACCGCAGGCATAAATCTTACTCAACGATGTGGAGACTCGTGCAATTACCACAAGTTGCAATCTATGAAATCAAATATTCTAATCTTTAAAATTTGCATGCTCACATCTGCATTTAAACTTTTTCATATTTTTTTTATGAAAAAGAATATACACTTAAAACTGATAAGCCTTTTAACAATAGTGAATGCTATTTACAAAAGTTTTGACAAGAGTATTTATCACACATGACGATGTGGTATGGATACTGACACCATTTTTTAGCATATTTGAAGACGATATCTCTGTGATAGCCAGAATAATCTCTCTGTTATTTCCTGTTCTAAAGGTCAGAAAAGAGGAAATCTCCCATAACACATCACTGGACAAGCAAAATAGACATTGTTACTGAAGCAAATCATTTTTGCACACATGCAGTGCAGTTGAAATCCCTAGGTGTGGTTCAATTACTGGCCACTGACATCGCAGAAAATTGTCCTCCTGATCTGTCAAATATTTATAGATGTACATTCTTACATTTCTTATATGTTCTTACGTTTGTTTTATGATAAGGACTTATTTTTTAACTTTTTTTTAGTTATAGAATGTTTTCTAAAATGTTTGATCGCTTGTTATATATGCATTTTGTTTAAGAAATTTTTTGACAGAAACTTGATGCCTCAAATCAGTTCCTCCATCAATTCTAGGCGAAAAACAACAAGAAATCTCCATCAATGCATCAACGAACAACAACAACATGGATTCCTACAGACATTACTCTTGGTTTAACAAGGTCCAGCTGATATTACGGAGCAGCTGACATATCTGAGAAATCAAATCTTCCTATTTTAAGGATGTGTGCATCTTTATTGTTACTTTCAGATTAAAAAATTCACACTTGGTGATAGGGTAATCTCTGTGATGAATGATCATGTGTAAAAGAACTCAAACACTGTAGAGGCAAGAATCCATCATACCTTAAAGGGACAGTGGGACCTAGGACGATGTTGTCGAGATGGAGCATAGCGTTACTCATGAGGAGAGAGTTTGTGGACAGTTTGATAAATGAGAGAAAGAACCTTGAAGTCAATCCTTTCTTGAACTCAAAGCCAATCCAGTGACTTTAAGACTGGAGAAATGTGACATGTTTCCGGGTATGAGTTACAACTTGTGCTGCATGATTTTTGATTTTTGGAAGACTGTGTTGTCAATCACTGGCTGGATGCATCTCAGAATTATTGGAACCAGGAGTGAGGAGTGGGGAGTGGGGAGTGGGGAGTGGGGACAGGGGACAGGGGACAGGGGAGAGGGGAGAGGGGAGAGGGGCCACATATAGTCATATAGTCAACAAGGGAGTTAATCTAATTTACATGTAAAACCATCAATCATCCTCTGATCCCCACCCCCGTGGCTCCACCAATGATTAGTTAGTTTAGCTTATGTTGCCTTATCTTATACTGATCCTAAACTTATGTAACTTGTTAGATCTCATGGTGCTGAGTTAATTTGCTAAGTTGAGTTTGATGTTCAGGCATCATTACTTGTTTATCTGTTCGAAATATACAAAACTTCGTCATGACAGCTTCTTTTATGTTAATGGTTACAACCTGAATACTGTTTTATATGGTAATAAGACCCTGTCTAATCACATCAATACAAAAATAATCGAATCTGTTTATAAATTCATATCTCTCAGTAGACGTTTCACTTGAACACATTTTATATAATGCTTGTTTTACGATGTATTTATGTATCTTCATGATGTACTACTATGTATTTGGGGAGAGACATTTATATAGGGGCAACCCTGTTTGTCAATCCCATGTACCATGAGTACCTGAATAAATATTGTTTAAACCATGTTCAGGCAGGAGTTCTGGGTAATTGTTTTAAATTTATTCTTTTTCAGAAACTAACCTTGAACTCGCCCAAAGTCATCTGGAACAAGTTGATGACTGTGTCGGGGAAGGTCGAAAACTTCAACACGTCAGTGTTATCTGTCTCAACATGGCGGAACAGGAAGTAGAAAGCTGAAAACAGATTACAAAATTATTTTTTTTTTTAATTGATTAAGTTTTGATAAAAATAGAGCTACTGGCTCAATAGCTCATTGTGATTTATTATCTGAAATTGAAGATGTACAGTATTAAAATCGTTGCTAATTAAAAGTAATGACTTTCAAATACACTAAGAATGTGCCTAATATAAACAAAAAATAACATTTGACCCCATGAAATAATTCCCCTCAGGTTTAATGAACCACCACCCTCCAAATCCTTCAAATGCTTAACACAATCTGAGTGACAGGGATGTCAGGACCAAACAATCCCCAGTACATAGTTCCTCCAAACAAGATTTCTGCTTTAGAGATACAACAGTCCTGGGGGATAAGTTGAGTTTGTGAAGGTTTGAAGCCTTATAGGCCTTGATAAGATAAAAAGATTGATGAAATTTTGAAATGAAATGGGAAGAATTTTCATAGTCAAATGCAACTAAATTATGTTCATTAAAAGATATTACATACCCCCATTATGAAATATTTTTGCTGTTAAATATGTTCATATGCATGTTAAAGAAATTTCAATAATGCAATGTGAAATATGTTCAAATTGGAGTATGTTAATAATGATTTACAAATTATGTCCATCAGGAATATATTCCTCACGACATATGAACTGAACATGTCTTAACTATTTCCATACAAAGGACGAGATATCACATGTCATTTATATACGAGGGACGTGATATCACGTTCCCATGGTTGCAACAGTTGAAATGAACCATTCATGACATAACATTTTAAAAAAAACATTGTCAAAAAGTGCACGACTTAATTACATTTGAAGGACGAGGAAACACAGCGATAAAACAGTTATATAGATCAAGTATGAATAGACGAAATATCACGTCTCCTGTATGGAAAAAACTGTAATAATTCTGATAATATATCACGTCCCTCGTACTCAGAGTCTACATCTGGAAAAATATGCTTGAATGCAAGGGTTGTAGATGCCAGGAGGTGATATCACGTCCTTAGGATATATCTGCAGTTATGAAAATTTAAGCTTGTATGGAAAGAGTTAATTTAAGTCTGTATATATAAAATATGGAAAGGATCCAGTAAATAGTTCCTAAATAATTCCATTTCGTACAAAATGTTTTAAGTATGCTGCCAAATACTATGTCCCGTGCTTCTCGCTGAAGATTCTGTGGGTGTAATAATGAACATGAATATTTTCATGATGAAGTATACTGCTGGTTGACTATGAACTGGACATACCTTGAGTGAAGCCGATGAGAAAGATGAGATAGATGAGAGCGAATCTGAAGAGGTCTCCCTTTATCATCTTGTAGATCATCGTCACGAACGGACCCGTCAATTTGAAACCCCTGCAGAGACAAAGGATAAAATCAAAATATTTGTAATTTATATCCGTATATATATATATATATATATAATAAAATCGAACACATTTTATATGCATACAATTTTCAAATGCTAGTGAAGAAATCTAATATCCTTAATTGCGAACGTTTCATGAGTGGTCTGGTTGTAGAATAGTTTTACCTATTGAAAAATGGTTAAAGTAAAAATATTATATACCACTTTTTGATAAAGAAATAATGAAACAGATGTCTCTTTATCGCCTTATTTCAATCTAACAAACATATTTTTATTGATAATTAGTTAGCCAAATTTTTCCAAAGAATGGTTAGTGAAGAAATATACCGCTAATATCCTAAACTGCAAAGTTTCATGTTTGGTTTGGTTTCTTTCTCTTATAGTTTTTTAAAATAAATATTCTCATATAAATGTGTCCTTAATACCTTGCTATCATTTACATCTAATTTGAATTATTTTAATGACTATCAGTTTGCTAAATCTTTCTTGAGGAAGATAATTGAAACAACTTTCACTACAAACAGTTATTGTGCAATATATAGAAACATGGGTTTCTCCTTACATATAGATAAAAACAACAAAAATCTTTTTCAGATTTCCTGGAAAACTCTTAGCTGAATGCACTTTCTTGGAAGTGTTTGAAACGAATACATCAATAAACTATTTTATGGGTAACATAAGCAAGTAGATCCTTTGTGTTCTGCTTACATATACGATGTACATACAGAAAGTGATACTCATACACTCCAACCATACTGCATACCTACACAACAGACGTGTGCTATTAGGTTTTATAGGTATGTGTTATTATCCGTATCATACCAGTGACGCACAGTAAATGCAGATGTAATACAAGTCATTACATCTTTATATTCTGTGCAACAGTTAAAGTCACATAGTGTTACGTTTCTACTAAATCATGTGCAGGTGTAATTTGATGATGATTATTGTTTAAAGTTATACTTTGCAGAAATTATTAAAGTGACATTAAATATTTTATTGTGACATTTTATTTTAATTTGATATGTTCTTGGGCTGGAGCAGGTAACCAGGATACCCGGGACTGGCGGGCACTCAGTAGGACCCGGGTACCCATTACTTGGACCTGTTATTATCATGTAACTAAATATAAAACAGTTTAGTTTGTTATTCTTTCACTACAAGATTGTATTTAAGAATTCCATTAAAGTCAATTGTCATTAATTATAAAATGTGATTGAAATATCCATGAACTGTATGTTTTAACTTTCTCCATACTTCATCCTACCATTCAGTTGAATAAAGGATAACAAAATCTTTCAAATTAGGTGTTGGCAATTGATAAAATGGATAAAATAACACCATTGATAACGTTTGACATATGTTACTCCAACAACATAATGTATGTCCCTTTGCTAATAACAAAAAGGATAATTTGGAATGAATTATTCCCACATACCCATTTGTAAACAAGTGTTTGTCACCAACTATATATGGCCATTTCCCCCGTCGCTGAATATGAGAAGATTTGAAGAGAAGGAACGGTTACAATGAGATACTTATAAACACGGATTAAAAGTGGTTTCTGTGAGTATTCCCCCTAATGAAGGCTGCCATCAAATTTAAAGAATTGGGTGCAACGGTTCAAGAGTAACATGGTCTGCAGAAATCATCTGGCGCATAATGCCCCAATTTAGACTGTTATCATATTTGAAGAAAGTGAGTGCGATGATTCATCCATTGAGGTATATCAGAAACAGGAATCACTCTGAATGTAGGATCCCCAATTTCGTTATGTGCCAGGATTCGCATTCATGACGTCACATCGCTACAAATATCACGAAAAACTACTCCAATGTGAGCCATCTGAAAACCAAGTCCGTCCGAAAACCAAGTCCTTGGCGATACTTTGAGATGTTACTGACAATAAAGTGAAGAAAATGATGAAAAATATCTGTAGTATAAAGTTTCAAAATTGTTCTTATACCTATTGTGGAAATAAAGGCATGCCAACATCGAATTAGCATGTATGTATGATGTTAAACTTTATTCAAACACTTATTTGACAGCTTCTAATTAAATTTTTAGGAGCTTTTTTCTTGAGAAATCGGAGACACTGACTTCGTGTTTAAAACTCATTATGTTGTTTTAACATTTTTATCAGAATAACTTTTACACTTAGTTTAACATATCTAAATAAACTCTTTACAAGGCACAATACACCATGTCAAAAAGACAAAGTAGATGATAGTTTGGTGTGGTTTCATGTTTGATATATAATATACACATACCCTTAAATCATGAATCATTTGCCTACCCAACACATTTGTTAACCGTAAGATATTCTTACAGGTGCTGTAGCACGTTTTTTGCATATGTAAAGTTTTCTCAAATTTGCCATTTATTATCAAACTTAACACAACTTAATGTAGCACTCAAGGGTAAAAAATCTCATAAAGTGACCCCCTTATCTTTATCCATTGAAAACGTTTTTCCGAACTGGAGGGAAAAGGTGTGACTTGTACAGCGAACATTTCCCATAAGAAAAACTCTGAGTGTTTAGATATTGCTACATCAGTCAGATCACTTGATCTGCCTTCGAGCAGCCATTTTAATGTGAATTAAGACATTAAAATGGCCACTCGAAGGGAAATGGACTCGCATGGTTTAACCGAACCATGTACATCGGTTTTGTACAACTGTTCATTGATCCAGGAGTGATCAAAGAGAACTTTATTTCAGGAAGAACAATGTGCTACAACGCGTTTAAGCCCTACCAGTATGTTATTGCATGACCAATAGAAGGGTTAACACTCATGTTTGATATATACAGTGTATGAAATAAAGCTTATCCACCACCCCGAAACATAGCAACTTTTTGTCAGGGCTGGTAACTTTTTGAGATTTTTCTACAATTTCGCCATTTAAATTTAATAACCATTTTGGGCAGGCTTCTTTCCAAGCTGATTTCATACACTGGATATATAAAATACACATACCCTCTAATTACACCTATGTATTGTCTCAGTGAAAGAAGTGATCTATGTATTATATTATTAAAAGTATTAACACTCATATTAGATACATAACATACACATACCCTTGAATCATATATCACATACCCTGTAATTACACCTACGCATTGGCTCAGTGTAACATACACAGACGAAACTTAGATTGTCAAATACCTGGTTATTTCATCGAGTGTCAAGGGTAAATCTTATCTCATGAAGAAAACAGCCATGTCACATGGTGAAGTAAACCAGGTATTTGACAAACTCCATTAAGTATTCTGTTTATTACATATTTTAAAGTTAATATATACTTAAAAGTACTTTCATATAACAAAGTGACTCATTTGCTACCATAGTGGAAAGTGGTTCTGGATACTGGCATTGATTGACAGTTTATTTAATTGATAAATCCCAGTATTATATGATTGCAGGTGAAATACCGAGATCTATCAAAGAAAATAAACCGTGTTATCAGTCACTTGTGAAAATAACAATGGAACGTGTTATCAGTCACTAGTGACCTGACGTCATAAAACAATGCTCCGACGTCATGACACGTTCATGACGTCACATTGTTGCTGAGGCGACAGGCTCATTCTGGAGCCCACTTAACGTAAATGAAAGTCGATTTCGGTGAATATGCAAACATTTTGTCATATAATAAATAGAAAATTTGTCTTTTCTTGACAAATACCATGTTTATCTCATCTCGTGAGGTAGAAAAGTTATATATTTTCACTCGTGGCTGCGCCACTCATGAAAATATAACCTTTCTACCTCACTCGATGAGATAAACATGGTATTAGTCAAGAAAAGCCAAATATCCTCTAAGTATTGCATTGCTCATTAAATAGACATACTAAATGAGCTACGGTGTAATAAAAAGAAAACTTTAGCTGCTGATGAATATGAATGAAATGAATACCAAACCATTGAGTAGCAACTCAGAAACTGAAGGGAACGATCCAGGATTGGCCTCTGGCTAAGATAGATTCTAGATAGGTAGATTCTAAAATTCAACTTTTAAAAGATATGATCACAATGATCTTCTATCCACAAAAATCTCATGTGGTTTCTTTATCTCAGTTAATAAAGCAATGGCTAAAACTACCATAGATACTCGAGGTATTCCTGAGAATTCTCCTATCCTCACGAACACAGTATAATCTTACTGGTACTTCCTTGTTCTAGATATCTATACACAGATCTGGTTCATATTTTTATGAAAAGATTTGGGTTGTTTAACATCCAACATGTGCAGCTAGTTATAGTTGCATAACAGCTGAATAACATCTCTGGTGTCTGGTGTGTTATATCAGTTTCTTATCCACAGAGTCTAGGTTGATGAAGTTTTTAATATTGCATGTTAAAGCAATGAATTTTAAATTCAAACCTATCCGGTATCTTCCAGAAAGGAATAAAAATACAGATGGAAAATAAATTGACATTTAAAGCTGACATTTTTAAATAGTCTTTAATTTAGATAATAATCAATGTATTTTAAAATAAGGTTTGGCTTCAACTGATTGTATAATTTTGGTAGTTAAAATTGTTGAAATGTTGAAAACATCATCATCATCATCATATGATGGCCAGTTTAACAACAAATTCATTTAAGGAGTCTCCAAGCCAATCCGTGGCCAATATCACATAGATAGCTATATTCAATCTGATAAGCATGTTGTATTTCTTAAATAGTTTGCAGTTTTCTTTAAAATCATCCAAAAAATAAATGGAAACAAGTAGTTGTCATGATCCCCCGCCGCAAATTAATACTTCAAAATTTAAAAATAATGTCAAGATCAGCAAAATCGACTGTCAAACATGTCGAAAAAGTCAAAGCTCCGCTGTGACCTTGAGAAAAATGCCAAGGTCACCAAAATCTAACCGGCCCTTTGTCTTTCCTAGGAGGTGCATAAAAAAGATATGATTTAATTCCGTTGAATGGTTCTTGAGATATCCCGCTGACAACCTTTACATGTACATTAACATGTCGAAAATTTTTAAATTCCACTGTGACCTTGCGAATAATGTCAAGGTCACCAAAATCTAATCAGTCGTTTTGCTTTGTGTATGATATGATGAAATTCCGGTGAATGGTTCTTGAGATATCCCGCTGACAAGCTTTACATGTACATTAACATGTCAAAAAATTCAAAGTTCCGCTGTGACCTTGAAAATAATGTCAAGGTCACCAAAATCTAATCAACCTGTCGTCTTCCCTGGAAGGTGCTTAGTGTAAGAAATGATGGAATTCCGGTGAATGGTTCTTGAGATATCCCGCTGACAAGCTTTACATGTACATTAACATGTCAAAAAATTCAAAGTTCCGCTGTGACCTTGAAAATAATGTCAAGTTCACCAAAATCTAATCAGCCCGTCGTCTTCCCTAGAAGGTGCTTTGTGTAAGAAATGATGGAATTCCGGTGAATGGTTCTTGAGATATCCCGCTGACAAGCTTTACATGTACATTAACATGTCAAATATTTCAAAGTTCCGCTATGACCTTGAAAATAATTTCAACCTTCTCAAAACTAGCACCGGTTCAACTCTCAAGAAGTGCTCAATATGTCAACCACTATCAGACTTGGCTTCTGTAAATAGCAACAGCTGCCGTACAACAAGTGTAAAATACTCGAAATAGAACAAGCTCAAATATCAAGACAGCACTTAAGATACATCCAACAAGTGCATGAATACTCGAAATAGAACAATCTCAATGATCAAGAAAGCACTTAAGATACATCCAACAAGTGCATAAATACTCAAATTCTCAACGTAGCACTTATCAATAAATATATAATAAATGCAAGATTTCACAACAACGGAAAAGGCTACACCAGGCGCTACCGTAGAATACCACGTCTGACCTTGACCTTGCAGTAAATATAATTCACTATAAATACAAACTCAATCAAAGTTCAAATCACCTCACACATTATGCTACCGTGAGATGACAAACTGACCTTGCAGTAAATATGGATTACTACAATCAAGAACTATAAAACATCATTTCACGGTTCTCATCACACTACAGGTTACCGTGACCTGACAAACTGACCTTGACCTTGCAGTAAATATGCTTCACTACAACTGTGGTATAAATTGCTGAGACACGGGTCACAAGATGCTATCGTAATACGATTCAACTGTAACAATTATCCCTAAGATCTTATAACTCTAGCTAACGTATTTAATTCCTACCCTATTCTAATTATTCCCAATGATAAATTTTCTAGATGTATAGAGGGTGCATAGACCCAAAGTGTCGACAGTCCCCGAATCTATCCTAAAAACGTGGTTTCGACCACAACAAACTGACTGACTGACTACTAACTGACGCCGCTACCTAGGATAAATCCAAAGCATAGACCAACGTAATCGGAAATATATACGAACTGCAACTCATCCAGACACACGTAAGTACTAGCCAAAAGCTAGTTTTATCACAACAAGGTATGCACATGCCAAGTATGAAAGCCCTAGCTCTGAGCAATCCAAAGTTATGGCCAAGGTTAAGTTTTCTGAAAATGTCCACTGTGGCAAGGTCAAGGTCACAAGGTTAAATATGATGACCTCATATGAAGGTCTCATCACAAGGTATACACATGCCATGTATGAAAGCCCTAGCTCTGAGCAATCCAAAGTTATGGCCAAGGTTAAGTTTTCTGAAAATGTCCACTGTGGCAAGGTCAAGGTCACAAGGTTAAATATGATGACCTCATGTGAAAGGTCTCATCACAAGGTATGCACATGCCAAATATGAAAGCATTAGCTCTGAGCAATCCAAAGTTATGGCCAAAGTTAACGTTTTTGTGGACAAACACACAGACGGACAGACAGACAGACAGACAGACAGACAGACAGACAGGTGAAAAACAATTTACCCCCGGAATCTCCGATTCGGGGGCATAAGTATAAACGTTCCGCTGTGACCTTGAGAATAATGTCAAGGCTGCAAAAATCGAATTAGTCCTTTGTCTTCCTTAGGAGAAGCTATGTGTAAGATATGCAGATAATCAGTTCTTGAGATTTCATGCTTACAACCTTAACATGCAAGTTCACATGCCGGCAAAGTGAACGTTTGATTACTCACCTGGCAAAGAAGAGCAGGAAGAACCAGGATCCTGGTATGGCTATGATGAGCAGCACGTCCTCCACCGTGTTGAGGTACAGCAGGCGGAACGGCACACACAGCAGGATCAGGAACGAGGACAGCATGTTCACTGTCTGGGCCGGTGCATGCATCTGGAATAGAACTCGGTACTTTAGGTTGGAACAAGCAAACACTCATATTGTGATAATTCTATTGATATTCACTGGTTTTCAGTCTTGCTTTATTATAAGTAGATACAGATGTTATAAGGGCCTAGAATCATAGCAAAAGTCAAAGCAAACAAACTTCTTTTATACTTTGATTTCTAAAATATTAGAATATCAGAATATTAGATAAACAAACGATTTTATCTGGTCTTGAATGATATAGCATTTCCCTTGCAACAAAACGATTTCTATATGAATTACAACCTGGGGTACATAAATGATCATTCGAGGCCAAACAAAAATCCTAGAAATGTCAAACTTACACAGTTGCCGATGAAAGCCCAGACTCCCTGTGAGCCAATAGCTATGCCGTCGACCATGATGGAGGACAGACACCCCAGCAACACCAACACCTCCGCTATGTAACGAATCTGTGGGCAACAGAGGTACACAATACATGGAATCGCGGTAATCAACACTTTAGGGGCTTCTATAGCTCCACTGTCACTTCCAGATACTCTCACTCTTCTTTCACTTCTTAAAGTGACAGTTCTATTCGAAAGAATCCGCCATTGTGCTTTTTGTGCATTATGCGAAATGTTAAAACATTGCATTTTTATCAAATTTTCAAAATTTTAATAACAAAACAATTACATTGATAGAATATCCAGAAAGTAACAAACAATGTATCACTAGACCGACTAGCAATGTTTTTCTCCGAACATTAGACTAGATGTATAACTAGACTGACCAGCAATGTTTCTCTCCGGCTGTTGCAAAGCTTTGAACACTCATAGCATCTGTGAATGCTTCACTTGTTCTTAGGTTAGAATGGATGTGCGTTAGTCTTATCAAATTGTCAAATATTGAGTCTTCAAAATATCCCCCTCAGGACAGTTTTCCTCCCCATTTGCCAAATATATGATATCACTTGTTACCAATGAAAATCGAGTAAATGCCTTATACACGTGCAGATATCGAAACTGCATGTTCCATATACATGTACAGTAGTTATATGACTAATTAAACATAACCAACCCAAATTTGTCTTTTTGTTGTTTGCAGATCACTTTCAAAATACATTTGACTAACTGAAGTGTCTGGTTTTCAATCAGAAATCACAGTTTTTAAAACAATACCCTAAAGACTCACAATGTCTTCATGGCCCCTGTAGGCCAGGAGTTGGTTCCCGTCTGGCCTCATGTAGATGGCGACACTTATCAATGCTAGGTGAATAAAGGCTATCACAAGTCGCAGGATAAACCGACCCTGGAATAACACGCAGAATAATCAATTTATATTTAAGATAAAAAGAAGCTTACATCTTTGACGGAATCTTCAACAAAGCAAAATCACAGAATGAAGAAGATTTACAAATTAATATATTGAAAATAAATTTTTAGAAATAAGGAATGATCTTTTCTAACGTCTTTATTACTTTTATAGGACATATAAACAAATGTTTGTGAAAAAGCACTAATATAAAACAATTTTGATTTTGAAGCAGTCATAAAATATTTAGCAGATTTCTAATGGAAGGGAGATTACTCTGGCGTATGTTTTCCACTTCTCCTCCAGCAGTTGATGTATAACTCCTCCGTGAAGCATGTCAAGGTGTTCATCCGTCTCTCCGTTCACGATAATCATCAGCGCTGAGTTCCAGTCTGTCAATCAATCCAAACAATTGTTAGTTTTTAAATGAACAAAATTCAAATCTAGAAATAAATTATGTTATTAAATATTTTGCCAAGCATTGTATAGGGCCTATATAATTAATTTCTTCAATGTTACACTATGGTTGTCCTAGTGACTTAAAATCCCTATAGTGCTCTGTGAAGGAGACAATGGAAAATTAAATGTCAAATCCTTTGAGAGTTTGGAAAAGAGCACGGCTGAGTTATTTAAAATTGTGGAAACATGGTGTGTGATTGTCAAGTGATGGAGTTTGGGTTTGACTCTCGCCACGGACTAGAAATCAGTACTTTTACAGGACCGCAGATAAACAATTTTATAACATAATTACAATGTTTAAATTTAATTTTGAAGTAATAGCAGAAATTCTGCTAACATCATTCATCACGCCTTGTTTTTCTCAAGGTGATTTCTCTGAATGATCAGTTTCAGGTACATTCAAGCACAAACCTAGATGTTCTCATACATAATTAATATTATTTCTCACCCTTTGAACAGACTGCAGTGTAATATTCATACAACAATATTGAAACAAGTGTAATACCGCTGGAAATATGACGTCATAAAGCCATCACAATGGTATGTGACCTTAGTTTCAGGACACTGTCAGCTATTTGGATACGTAATAAATAGAATACTAAAGTTTCTTTCATATAATACCATTTTTATTAAACTCATAAAAGATTTGGTATCAAACTCACTATCTAAACATAAACCTGACATACACTTGTGCCAGTAACAGGGATGACAAACCAAATTACACTGTTTTGAATTGTACCTTGACTTTTGTCTATTCTCAATTCTGATTCTGAACATTTATATATGTTGATTGATATTTGAACTTCTGCAATTGAGAAAATGAGATTGAACCCGAACCCAGGTTAGAATTAGATGATGTTAGCAATGTTTAAAAGGAGGGTTCTATCGGGGTATTTTTTGTCGAAACGAAATTCGAGAGGATATCCCTGTTTACACATATATGCTATTACTATATGATTAAAACACAATCAAATTGAAATATATTAATGAAGTTAATACTTTGATGATTTTACATTTGACAAATTGATAAAGACAAGCGCACATTTGTTGAAAAATCAAAACAATGAGAATTGAAGCCATTCATCGGCGCTGCGAGTGGGGAAAACTTTGCTATGGCCTAACATCATATTGTTTATTACTTTTATGATACATTATGTGTTATTATGTGAATATTCTATCAGTGAATATGTTTTATTATAACAAAAAATTAAAATTGGGTTAAATATAGCGTGTTTTCATTTCACGAAATGTCAAGGATCCAAGATGGCGGATGCTGCCGATAGATCGTTGATAGAACTTTCCCTTTAAGGCTAAGATGTTAGCAATGTTTAAGGCTACACTGCCGACATATAGAGCTCACTTGTCTCCCCGGTAGGCGAGATGGAGTCCAGGGTGGTGAGAGGGTAGGCAGAACACAGGATGTTGTTGTACCGCCATAGCTCCTGGAACACAAACACAATGCAAGGTTTCAAAACCTCTCTGCTGACGGTAGGTAAGCACCATATGCTAGTACAATTCAGTGTAAATGAACATAGACGACACTAGCAGTTTTGAAATATTGAAAAAGCAGTTCACATCTTCACTCCAACACAATTTCACAAATATTTATTCAAAATGGCCAGGGCACCAAAATATAAACACCAAATAGAAAATTAAAATTAGAAAATTTCTAGATTACCACGCACTAAATTCTTAAAATATTACTTTACAACATAAAGCAATAAACTGTGATTCATGCAACACATCAAGTACTGACCACACTGTCCAGCTCCAACATCTCCTTGAAGATATTGTGGCGCCCCAGTTTGCTGGCGAGAGTGAGCGGCGTCAGTCCATTCTTGTTCTTGATCTCCGTGTTGGGCGACTTCAAGTGATGCCGCACTGCGTACCGGAACATGGCCTGGAATGATACATGTAGTGTGGAAGATAGTATTTTGGATAAAACTTGAGATATTCTAATTAAAATCAACACTGTAGTAAGGAATAAAAGTTTAAAAACATTGCATTTTTCTACAAACTTGTTCAGTGTTTTCCTCTTCACAGAGTCTGATGATGCTATGCAATGTCGCCTGTTCTAATGCATGTTTAGTTGACCAATCACAAGACTTCTAACAAAAGCCTTCGGTATAGGAAGATAGTACAAGTAATACACCGATCCAGTATAAGCCCCGCCCCTTCAACGCGATTGGCTGAAATATTAGGGGGGACAAGTTACAGGCTCAGAGCGAGCCGGGCCGCGAATCTCAACACGACACACGCTATGATTTCGGCTTTCGTTGAGGTGGAAGCTGTTTGTACACTTAAATTTTGTAAATATTATAAATAACATATAAATTTTGAATCCATAAACTTGCAATTTATCAAAACTCATGTTGTGTTTGGACTTTTTAATCAGCCGCGAACACAGCGATCGAGGTCCATTCAAGCTCGATCATTTTGTAAACAAACACATTTTGAGGTACACATCCTTCGCTTATAAGTCATTATTATCCATAATATTTCCAGCTTAACATTCACATGTGTTTAAAATGATTTCACGAATAATCATCTAGTGCAGCTCTACTCCTTTCAGTGAGAAAAACCTCGGAAGCGAAGGACTGAAATCAGCAGAGGTCAAGGTCGCTTTCGCTTGTTGACAGTTTCACCTACTTGAAAACTCAGAAAAGCAGCCCCTGTTGAACAATATTTATTTGTAAAATAAAGATAGAAATGGTTTCAATAACATAAATTGTATTCAAAATTTTAAATTCAACTACTGATCTTAGATTTATGACTGTAATTATGTATTTTTTTAAAAATGTTTGTGTATATTAGGCCATTGTAGGCCTAGGCTACCTTTTCTGGGAAAATGATATTAAACCTATGTCTACAGGTCTTCAGATACACATCATTTTCTTTGTTCAAATACGCAATTATCTGTTCGTGCCTTCATTAGTTAATAATCTAAGTACTGTTTTTAAAATATTAGACACATAATTTGTTTTTAAATGCAATTGATTAACAGTATATTTACACACTGTAAATTGCAAGGCAGATGATGTATTCACAAAATAGGCTGGTCTGAATTAATACTAATATAAATGAAATATAATAATATATTTTTTTTTTAAAAACTAAGAATGTTTTATCATACATTTCAGTTTCAAGATATGAAAGCAAATTCCTGTCTATATCACTGCTGGACCAACATATTAATGAGTGTCACATTTATTGAACCTGGATTTTGGTATATCTGTCTGTAAAATTTTCTAAATATGTCATTAAAATCATGAATAAGTTTTGAGAAAAGAGTAATGTTATATGTGCACATTAGAGCCATGCATAGAAATGAATAGTGTTTATTTTGATAGAATAATATTTCTGAAAACAACTAACATAGTTAATTTCAGTTGAATACATTGGGTAAATGAAAGTTTAATTCATTAATTTTTCTTCTGATAAACACATGATTATTTGTTGCAACTTATTTTGGATACACTTTTATAAATCATTGCTAAGGTTTTCACTACAACTTATATATAATATACCCATTTTTTCGATTTTCATGGTCAGGATGTAGCAGATCAGAGGATACAATCAGACACTTTCTAAATGATAAATAAATATAGTTAAGTATATATAGAGATTATTAACCAAGTGTGTTTCCGTATCATTAATATCATATTTTTGGAATAAAAATTGTATTATGCGAGCCTCTGGCGAGCATAATACATTATTTTTTATTCCAAATATATGATATTAATGATACGGAAACACACGAGGTTAATAATCTCTTTATCATATGTGTCATTATTAAAATAAGCGTGTTTTTGTAGTAAAAGTGGAAAGAGAATTGACCTAGTTTTAGCGGAGTGATATCACAGACAGTACATCAAAGTGATGGTCACGACATCGGCTGTGAAGTGCCTAAAATAGTTCTTAATTAAAACAATTTAAAAACACATGTGCGGGATTCTTTAAAAAATCAACATTTGGTCCCTGGTTTCTTGTTCATGGAGATATTTTCAATCAGTTCATAAGCATCTATCTAAAGCACTCATAAATAATTTGGTCACGTTGCTAGAACAAGGGAAGTAACTCTAGTTTCAACGTTTTGGAAGCTGCGTTGCCGGGTTGATTCGGATTGCTGCATAACAGTATCTTTCGCACTTAAACGGTAATTATTTGTGAGGTGGGATTGTTTCCTTTGTTTATGACAATAAGTACCTATTATTTACCCAATACGGTATGCTCAGTATGCTCAGCCCTCAAGAACTGCCAAAATGCTAGTGCGATCGACGAGGCGCGTCGGTAGGTCACACACTGACACATCAATATTCATTTTGTACACAGGACACTGCAGCTACTTGCTGATGCTGTTGGTTAGCGCACTGAAGTTTTGAATCATTTTTAAAACAAATCTACATTTATCTTGACTTTGTTAACACTATAAATGCACATAGTGTACCATATCAGATGACTTCGTGTTTTCGAATATCCGTTCTTTCAAGCGGAAATACTCGGGTAAACTCCCGGTTACGCTTTTCAATGATACGTAAACAGTTTTAGGATTCGCATGAAAAGAGTGGAATTCTGCGAAAGTAGTTCGTGTATTTGACCTTTGACCTGTTTTGCATATTTATCAGATTTGGATACCAAGTTTATCAGATTGCTTTATTGCATCGATAACACCCTCCTTTATATGATAAGTTTATTTATCATTTAGAAAGTGTCTGATTGTTTAATTATAAAATACTGAGCTTGTATTTGACATTCAATATTATTAAGTAATTATAATGTGAATTGAAAGGTAATTCTTTATCCCCCTCTTTAAAACATTTATATCATATCTCATAACCTCCTGTTTATTTATACAAGTTTTTTGTTTTTTTAAATGGCATAATTTTGTTAAGGCAATGTCTCAAACAATTGTTAAAAAAATCATAGCCTTTAATATGAGTTATATGGGTATATGTATTGACCAGATATGAACTTAATTGGTGATGAAGAAATGAAAGCTATAGTTTGAAATATGTGTTAATTAGACAACTTGAAAAAAATCAGCAAAATTAATATTAGTTTTCCACTGAAAGATGAACATATTTTCTTGGTATTTTTCTACTACGTACTAATATTCAAAAAAAAAATCCTGCATGCATGGATATTTATTATCCCAATTGTTTTTTTAAAATGAACTTACATTTAATACTGCAAACTTGTCAGTTGTTTGATTACATCAATTATAAAAAAAGACATATAATTATCTTTTCTAGCTCGTACATACACGTATAATTTCAAGACATTGAGTACGTACATGTACATCACAACGTACGTTTGACATGGTTTGTTTACTTGGTTGCAGATTTTTTTTAAAAATGCCAAAATGAAAAGTGTTATAGTTTATGTAAGAATCTAAGCAAACTTCGAAATAAGATTGTTTTTAAATCTTGAGGTCCTAAATATCTATAATCAAAACATTGTTTGAACTGTCATCTTGCTAAATTTATGTATCTGAGATTTGAAAACTGTATAATTCGTGCAAATTCTCACCTAAGAGCAGACGTCACGCTAATGTTTTTTTATCGGATGAGGAGTGTTTCCCACGTTGTCAGCGATTCAAAACGGCAATTATTTAATCCTTATATAATAAGAAACCACCATGTCGTGAAATAAATACATTAAAGTTAAAAGGAACGTCAAGATGTTACGAAATCTGCAACCACCAAACTATCGCCAAATCGGTTTGTTTGTCCCCGGAAGTAAAATTGACAAAGCCGCGTGGTAATCTCGCCGCTCTGATTGGCTGAAATTACGCATGCGCAAAGTTTTGGATCGGTGTATTCCTGGGAACCATCCTTGTGTCCATAACATTTGGAATGTGTGAAGTAAAGATTCTGAATACTTGAAAAAAGGCGATTTAAAATAAGCTTGGATGTGATTGGTCCCCACCATGAACGCTGTTCATTTGATCTCATAGCAATTGATAATGCCAGTTAACATTCCTCAACACAGGCACTCGGTGGGTTTGTGCTTTTTTGTCGACTTACTTGTATCAACTGACTATGAAACAAACAAACTTATTTATGTTCATGATTATTATGTACAACATTTTGTTTAAATGTGAACCTATGTATTATGTACTCTGTAGTGGCTTTTATATAAGTGAATTGGGCCCGTTTGCCAATCCATTTCCTTTGAATAAAATATGTTTAAACAGGTGTACAGTGTGTTATTTGCATGAACATTTGTTGCGTTATGAATAACACGTAGTGTTCTAAACCTGGAGTTCGGATTCATCGTACTATCCGTAGTGAAGTGTAGAACAGTGCGGAGGTCAGATCCCACGTGATGTACGCTGACTGAATAGCAAGGTACTTGTCATGTCTCATATAGTGTCTCGTGTAGTGTCTCGTGTAGTGTCTCGTGTAGTGTCTTGTGTAGTGTCTCGTGTAGTGTCTAAGACTCAAGGACCGGACCGGACGACTACAATGAGTAACAATGTTAGATTTGTTCACTATCTAAATAGCATATATTTATAATGAGTACATACAATGCGAGACATTACACTTGATTTCTGCACAATTTTCATGTGCTAATTGATGTAACATGTGACAAACTTCATGCAGTGTTTGATGTACTAGCTTATACATAGAAATTGTTGTCATGTTGTAAATTGATGAAATGTTGTAATTGATGAAATGTTTTAAATGATGAAATGTACGAGTAATTACAATGTGCAATGATCTGTGTAGTATGTTTGCTGAACATGTGTGTTTGGATGAGTTTGGATGTTGAAAGTATGAATGTTTAGGGGACATTGTTTCTGGGTGTGTACTTGAGTGTAGAATTAGGAAAAGGGCCAATTTAGATCAATACCCCTCTGATTTATTATAAACTGAATCTTATTTAATTTATTCAACCTACAATCTTTTGTTTTTCATCTCATACCGTGACATTTTATTGGAAGTGGTTGGATCTCTAATTCTTATAGTTACGTGTGGAGTTGATTTGCAGGCCTTGTATTTTCTAAATTCCTTAGTATAGTTTAGGCATTTATTTGTATACAGAGCTTTAGTTCTTTACAATGGTCTCCATGTATTCCATCTGGTGCTAGTATCTGTTGAATGGCTATGGCGTAACGAGTCCCTCAGATTCAACTTCCTTTTAACTGGTTGTACGTACATATCTCCCTATTGTCGCTATTGTCATCCATCATGGATTTAGTGGGCATTTGTGCCCAGGAGAAAGATTTAGGGTTTAGTGGGAAGAATTTGCGGCAGTTTTAGCCTATCCTTTGGTAGCTATCTGTATGTATTGTTTACTGGCCAGAATTTGGTCGCAGATGTAAAACAATGTTTGATTAGACAAATATAAGAACATTAACAGTGTTGCAAACTTTCACAGCCAGGTAATTTTACAAGAAAGGTGAAATTTGGCCATATATATATATATATATATACCGGTATATGTGTACAACAGAGATTAGGATCGATATGCTGAGTTGAGTAACATCTGTTGGAGAGAAGGCTTACCGGCTGGTCTGCAATGATAACCATGTGAAGCACGGTGTTCCCGAAGGAGTCCTGCATATTAGGGTCGGCGCCGCGCTCGATGAGGTAGTCGTAGATGTCCTGGTAGTGGAAACAAGCAGCGAACGCTAGAGGGTACTCCCCGAAATATGCGTAGCCTGTACAGAGAAACATTTATCATTTAATAGACCTTGTGGTGCTGGGACGGGTAATCCAGATACCCGGGATCGATGGGTACTGAGTAGGACATTACCTGGACCCGTTATTATCATGTGACTGAATATAAAACAGTTTAGTTTGTAATTCTTTCATAACAAGATTGACAATGCATTGGAAAATTTGAACACAATATTAAAGTCAATAGTCATTCATATTAAAATTTGATTGAAATAACCATAGATCTGTATGTTATAGCTTTCCAGATCCAGACTTCCTCCTACCAGTTGAATATTTTTAGTAGTACAGTAAAGTAGTTACAAATTAGATGTTGGAGATTGACAAAGCGGGTATCCGGGTATGGGTAGGGATAGGGGTAGGGGTAGGGTAGGGTAGGGTAGGGTAGGGTAGGATACATATATAAGGGCAGGGCAGGGCAGGGCAGGGCAGGGCAGGGCAGGGCAGGGCAGGGCAGGGTAATTGGGGGTAGGATACTTGGGTAGAAAAAATATAGCCGTCCCATCCCTACCTTCTTGTATACTTTCCCTTATGGGCCAGCATTTCTTTAGGAAGTGGCAAAATTCCTACTGAATTTGTGTTTACTGTAAATTTGTGTTGTGTTTTATACTGCAGTAAAAGAAATTAAAGAATCTTTTTGGCTTAGTCTGGTTAAATTTCAACTTCATAATACACATATACAGGGCGAGAAAATACATTATATATAGTCATATCCAAGATTCTTCTCCTAACAAATGCGCCCACCCGTTGATAGCTATATTTATAGGTTAAGTCTCATACAATAGATTTCAGGCCACACGATATCGGGTCAGTTGTTCACTCGAGATATATTGATCAATCGCAATTTTAGACTTGATTTGTTATTATTCGCGTTGTTTACGTTAGAAATACCTTCCAGTGATTGATGTCTTAGATCCTGGTGAAAATAGTTTGCTATAAGCAGCCAATAACTTTCATTGAAAATTACTTCACCATTATTTCATTGATATCTAGATGGGTTGTTTTCATCAAAACAAAAACATATATCTCCCCCCTTTCTTTTCCTCATACATCCTTATTCACACGACTAAATATCAATTGATGAAAAGTTTTACATCAGGCAATCCATTTTCAGGTTGAAATAATCTTTATTTCACATAAAGGACTGACATTTAATAACAGTTTTAAATTAATTTTATGTAACAATTATACATGTTTTCAGATAGATAAAATAAGAGTTTCAGTGCAACTTATGTAATAAATTAATAAATGTATTTTGTGAACTTTGAATATTTATGGGGGGGGGGGAAACGGATTAGGGAGAGAACATTTACTCGGGAAAAGTCATTAATTGGGGAATGAGCATTTAAGGTAGGGGAACCTCTTATGGAGGGGCAATTTTTAGAGAGGGCATTTATTAATGACAAGGGTACTTCTTAGGGAAGAAGCATTTCTAAGGGAGCAGGCACTTATTACCGAGGAGGCATTTATTTTATTATATTGATTACTGTTGTCTGATTTGAGAAATTATGATTTGAAAATAAGTTAGAAACAACAAAATTATCTCACCATTGTAGTTGGATTGTTTCGATGGATTCTTCTTTTGATCTTCGGGAAGGAAAAATCTGCCTGTAGCTCTCTGATTTATGTTAGCACCATTTTCAACAAGGATTCTCACCTTCTCGAAATCTCCGAGAACCACTGCTAAATGCAAGGCACTTTCTCCTGGAACACACAGACAGACAATGGTGTAATACATATGTGGGAACTGAAAAACTGGTTCCAACTAAGAACATTCACCTTAACAGTTTGCTCAGTTTGACAAAAACTCAGTCTCTCAATACCACACAATATACAGGATAGAACAACAATTCAACAGTAAGTGTGAAGAGCACTGTTTTATTTCTTATATGTTGAAACGTCTACGAGCCATGATACATTGGTGGAACAACACAACATTACAGATTGAGAAGCACACAGCATTACTCATACATATACACCATAACAGGGAGATAATTAAACCAGTTGTTTCTCACTACAATCTTAGACATGCCAGTAGAAACTTCACTTAAAAGGAGGGTTCTATCGGGGTATTTTTTGTGGAAACGAAATTCGAGAGGATATCCCCGTTTACACAAAAAAGCTACTAATAAATGATTAAAACACAGTCAAGTTAAAAGATATTAATAAAGATAATATTTTGATGACTTTATATTTCACAACTTGATAAAGACAAGCGTACATTTGTTGAAAAATAAAAACAATGAGAACTAAAGCCATTCATGGAAAAGTTTGCTACTGCATAACAGCAAATTGTTTATTAGTTTTATGACACGCTATGTGTTACTATGCGAACTTTCTATCAGTGTATATCTTTTACCATTAAAATGTTGTAAAATTAGGTAAAATATTGCGTGTTTTCATTTCGCATAATGCACAAAATCCAATATGGCGGATTTTACCGACAGAACGGCCCCTTTAAAGGTACATCCATTGTGTTGTTGGGGGTCAAATATTGCAAACGTTATAAATGGTGTTACTTTATCGAGAAGTACCGAATGTTACCGAAAACTATCATTTTGATGATAGTAGACTTAGCATATTGACGATATGAAGGTAAAAGTAGTGATTTCTGATCGAAAACCGGACAATGCACAGCGTGTGGCGCGCGCCAATGAGTCAAACGTAATTTTGGAATCTTATTTATAACAGACAAATAGAAAATTTTGAGTTGATAATGTTTAATAGGTCAAATAACTACTGTGCATGTAAATGGGACGTGCAGTTTCGGTTTCTGCACATGCATAATGATGTTACTCAATTTTGATTGGAAACTAATAATTATGATATATTTGGCGATTGGGGATAAATATGCAAGCTGAGTGAATTTATTTGTATTGTAGACATCACATGTGATGAGTTAGAACGTATTAAAGCAAAATAAAATTTTATGAAACACAATGGATGCACCTTTAACATCTATCGACTTCAATCAGACCCTGATGCATGCACCTGCATCTGAAAATGCAGATCCACTGAACTTAAATGGATCTTTGAACTCGACTGCAGCGCCCCTTGGTGTCAACAACAAGATATAAACAGAAAATGAAATAAAGCCCATCCGACATCTCGCAACCAGACAAATTTCGCTATGGGCTGGTAGCTTTTTGAGATTTTTCAATTATTTTGTCATTTTGTCATTTACAGAGATTAAATTACACTTTCAGGCAAGTTTATTCATACACTGTTATAGCCCTATTTTCATTGCCATTATACAGTCATATTCCTATAACAATAGAAACTGCCACAAAGAGCCCCAACCACACTTTTATTATTGAAAACAATAAATTAGCCACACACTTTGCTTCATTTAACATAAAACTCATAACTACTCCTTTAAACGCTATTGATCTATTTGTCGTTTTCTGAAACAGCAGTAAGAAACAAGATATTTCTAAAGCATTTAACGATTTCACCGTATCTTTGTTCTCTTTTTGTTATAAAAATGTCATAAAATACTCAATAAAATTATCAGTCTATTTTCATTTTTATCTTCACGGCAACATAAACAACAATTCATGCTAAGAAAACAAGATTTTCTGGATCATAACTTCTTTATTGTGAACATACACGTAAATGCCCTTTAAACACTTTATTTCATGCTGGCTTAATTACCAAAACAATTTTAAATCATAGCGTGAAGTGTTTTCTATTTTATTCAACAACTCATAAATATTGCATAAATATTGTCCATCATATTCATTTTCACTATTAGAAAAAAAAATCTAAAAAAAAATCTACCATTACTAATCAAAGATTCTAGACATTTTAGTGTGTATTTATATTCATTTTAAATCAGAACGAGAAACAATCTAATTTTTTGTGCAAAAAACATGGTATTCTTTTTAACCCTTACGTTGCTTATTTCTATTTTACCCATTTTAGCCCCTGTGGCAGAATTTACAGACCCTCTAGCTTGCAGCAGTATTTTAGCTTAGGCACTAATTAGCTCTGCTGGCGGAATTTCAGGCGGCAATTCCTGTACTGTTTTTACGAAATATATCGCATCTACATCACGAAAACAGACTATATACGGGCGTTCAATACAAATTCAAGTCGCGGCACCCATACACAAATGGCTAATTCACACCCGAAACTTTGAATAAATTTTCTATGATTTTTCGTTTTTATTCTATTACTTTCGAAAGATTGTCTTTAATTCGGGTCTCATAACATCATAAATACGGAATTGAAGACAAGATGTCTGGCTTCACAATGATATAAAAATTATTAGAATGTGACCTTTGGTTATAATTCTATAGCTATGTAAAGTTTGTCTTTATTTCCACCAATAAAATCGTAAATACTTACAACATGTATGCGGCATTGCAAACAGTCTTTCATCACACTTTTCCAAGAAATCATGATCTCGAACCAGTTGACAAATAAGCACATGTCAACCCAAATATGGTTATGTTGTTTGACCTTTCAAATAAATGCTAACCTTGAACCATAACTGATGAAAATATGTTGATTAGTGTGTGTGTCGTTTGGTTTCACATGCCTCTCAGAAAGGTAAAATTGTATCTTTATTGATGTAAATAAATATGCGCATTTTATGTAGAACAAAAGATTATTCTTTTCGGTTTATTGTGATATAAAAATTATGAAAATGCATTCAGTAGTTTAGCAGTGATAAATTGTGTAAGAAGTTGTGAAAATCGCCGATTGTTTAAAAATTTATGAAGTGTAAACATGACCTTTTTCACGGCGCTTGCTGTGTCTTTATTATTTTTTTGACATTTGCGAATTTAGTATGGAATTGTAGTCTATTCTTTCCACTTTATTTTGCCGGAATTTTTTTTGAAAACAAACAATTCGTTCACATGATATGAAGTGCGGGAGTAAGGCAAGTTATGGCATGTACGGGCAATGCAAACCCGAGGCAATGCAAACATGTGGGTGATAATTAGCCCCTAGGGAGATGAGGGTTCCGGGCGAAGCCCGACAAAATAGGCCTTTTGTAAAGCTAATTATCAATGCGTTACGAGTCAACAATGCACACGCAATTTGGTGTGATTTTTGCTGGACATTTCGACCGGACATTGACAAAGTCTCGTTATTGTGGCGAACTGTAAGGCAGAATACAAACGTTTTTATGGAGCGACTCACGGACACAACTCGACTCGCAGATCGCGGACAGGGATAGTTGAGTACTAGTTAAATGGTAGACATCCGCAAATAAATCTAAGTCTAGTGTCCGGGAACCGGAATGAGACACGTAGGAATTGTTTATGGCCATCCCGGGCTATGCCGGGATTCGCAAGTTAAGGGTTAAAATAAGTGATTAATTTTCAAAACATTTTACAACAATTAAAAACAACAGATTCTTCCTATTTGTCCATTTTACTATGATGTGCTTTTAAATCTATATGGAACATAGTAAAGTCTATTTTTTATTTTATACTATACTTCAAACTCTCTTGGAGGGGTGCACTATGGTTTCAGTGCACACTCACTATACACCCCCGCCCCGCCCCTCTAGATCCGCCAGTGTTATCCATCTACTTCTCTTCATTCTTACCCTTAAAAAGAAACTAAAGTGAAAGAAGGTTTACGTTTATTCCTGAAACGATTTGGACATTTCCCCCTGCCTGGTGTGCCAGTGCTGCCTATAAAATCAATGATCCTCAATGTAGCCTTTCACTAATGCCAATTACAGGTGGGGAAATCAATGCTGAGTGAGCGTTGAGACAAAACTACACAGGTAACAACCTCACCTGGAGACAATTACCAAACAGTCTGTAAAACGTGTGAGCAGTCAACCATTTTAGTGACTGGTTTAGTCTGTGCTATATATTAATTTTTTTTGGTTTACCTTGCTATAAACAGATATTTTAATGAATAATAATTTTTGTTAGAGATTAATGATATATTTATATTAATGAGAGATATGA
Source organism: Gibbula magus (assembly GCA_936450465.1). Lineage (NCBI taxonomy): Eukaryota > Metazoa > Mollusca > Gastropoda > Trochida > Trochidae > Gibbula > Gibbula magus. The sequence continues at coordinate 7,757,149 of OW388296.1, read as the reverse complement.
AACCCAGGTGACCCAGTGGATAAGGTGTTTGAGCTATTCTGTATATTTAGAGGATGTTGGTTTAAAAGCATAACATACCCGACAAACCACTAGAATCTTAAACATCAATCCACAATTAAAAATATATGTTGTAATCAAAAAGGAAATCAGTGTTACAAACAAATGAAACAAGGAAATGTTTAGCTGAAATTATTGTTATATATAACAAAATGCTGAAAACCAATCGTGGCTGGGTAACTTTCTACAATAACTCATTTCTTTAGAGTTTCAGAATATTTCATCATAGCACATATATTGCTAATAGCCTTTCACAGATAACTTCCTTTGTTACAACTTGTAATTCCTGCGAATTGTCATTTCAAAATGGTTTAACACTACTTAAATTAGAGTTTACAGGCGAATTATATATATAAATATATATATATTAATATAAGTATATATAAGATCCAAGGAATGCTAGTGTTGAGATTAACAAACAAATCAATATGGTAATGTGGAATTACAAGAGGAAATGTGGTACCTGATAAAATATTTCATGTGTGAGAAGTTCCTATCAAGAAACAAACAAGGGTCATAATCAACTGGGCTGATCATAAATAAGCCGAGGCTATGGTCAGAGAGTATGACACATTTATAACACGATTCATTGATAACACCCTTATATCCCTCTGTCAGTCATCTGCAGCAAATGGATTGGCTATTGGTGAACAGGTGATTACAATTGGAATGCAGATATTGCAGAGAATGCCCTTATAACATGCACGTTGTCTGGACGACTGGAAGGAGAATTCTTTGTTGCTAGTAGCGACATGTGTATCTTGCAATGGTCAGGAACAGTTGGCCTCAACCTCGATATAATTGCACTTGACATATCCCGATGCGGAAATTGACTCGAGTGACCTGGATAGCAGTGTTGTCATGTGACAGGGAGAACTTTCCTGTAAGTTCTAGAAGGGAAATATTTACACTAACATTCTGAATGTCCCCGTTTGTTTTAAAATTCCAAAGTGTTAAAATGATAATTATAATAATAAGTGGTTGATCCAAAGGGGGAGGGAGGTCTTGCATGTAAATTTGACAAATCCTGTGAGTGAACTCCCCCTTACAATATCTTAACACGCCCCCTTAAAAAATACCTTGATCCGTCAATGAATAAGCTGTAGTAAATCTACTGAAGTTACAGTGGCGGATCATTGATTTAAAAGGCAGGGGTTCACTTTGGGGGTCCATCATACTTACATGCAAAAATGTTCTAAATGGTCGGGTTTGATCCCCCTGGACCCTTTCTCTGCATCAGCCACTGAGAGACATGGATTCTGGTACAGACATGTGCTAGAGGAGAGCTTGTACATGTTCATGCTGACTTGACAGTGGCAAAATCCAGGAGGGGGTCTGGACCCCCCTTTCAAAATTTTTTGCATGGGCGGGTATTGGGGGGACAAAACTGGACCCCGGCTTTTCCATTAGTGGGCTCCCCCAATTTCAAAATTCCTGGATCCGCCACTGCACAGGATAATGAAGTCATGTTTTCCGGGGTCAACATTTGTTTCTTTTATAAAATATGCCACAGGGGCTTGTATTGCTGAGAAAAAAACAGTTCCTAGGTCCAATTCACAGGAATTTGAGGATACCCAAGATCTCAATGTAAACAATGTATATAAAAGTATCCACGCCCCCCTCTATACAATAGGCTAAAGGAGCGACACCCGCCATCTTGGCAACTCTTGGTTGCGTTTTCGCACCTCTCGACTCGACCACATTCGTGGCTCATATTTCAAAACATACACAACGACATATAACGAAACTTACCGCCGATCCTTTATTAGGTTTCATACTAATTGGACATGGGCAACTTTTTGTTAACTTACTTACTTTTCGGCCCAAATTACGCTGCTAAGTCGATTCTACCTGCAAACAACATCGAATTACAACTCGCTCAGACGGAAGTGACGTCACTATACTGACTTGAATACACTCTCTCTCAGCTATATTTAGATACAAAGCATGGTCATGCAACTGTGTAAACATGTTGGTTTTTACACCGGGGCAAGTGACCATAACTTTTGCTACAGATATTGGAATAATTGTCATAATTTGTTGGTCTTATCTCAATAATAAGTACATTAAACAAGCAATAGTTTGCATATTCTCAGGACATTTAGAAACGTTGTTTATAAAGTAATCGTCACATTCAGTAATGTGTGACAAGGGTAATTTGCAAGAGAAGCACGTGCATCACATGCATCACATGGGTTGTTATGGCAACTTTAACATTAGCAGTGTTATTTTTGCTTGGAAATATGAAACCTCGTTACGCTTCTAAAAAAACACCGACATAATGACAACAAACAAAAAAATATACTGATATGCCAACACTCCTGATAATAACTAATACAAATGAAGTTATACATATAATGATTATCTAAATGACAAGAAATAGAAAATATAATTTTTGAAAGGATTTTTATATGTGATGATGATATGTTATTGTCAGTATTACCTTTATTATTTCAAGGACATAAACGAGAAGAGACTGATTCATCTTTTGTTAGCAAATTAATTTGTTCCTTAGTTTGAAATTTAAATTATTTGAATAGGGATATTCTAATTTATACAAAGAATTTGTTATCCATATTTCATTCATAACTTACATAAGGAAAGGTGTCTTTCTGTCTGCTGTAAAAATAAAGTTAGATAAATTGGTTTAGGCTAAACTTAAAAAGTAGGTGTTGAGATGCAATGTTATGGTCGCTTGCCCCGGTAACATGTTTACACAGTTGCATGACCATGCTTTGTATCTAAATATAGCTGAGAGAGAGTGTATTCAAGTCAGTATAGTGACGTCACTTCCGTCTGAGCGAGTTGTAATTCGATGTTGTTTGCAGGTAGAATCGACTTAGCAGCGTAATTTGGGCCGAAAAGTAAGTAAGTTAACAAAAAGTTGCCCATGTCCAATTAGTATGAAACCTAATAAAGGATCGACGGTAAGTTTCGTTATATGTCGTTGTGTATGTTTTGAAATATGAGCCACGAATGTGGTCGAGTCGAGAGGTGCGAAAACGCAACCAAGAGTTGCCAAGATGGCGGGTGTCGCTCCTTTAGCCTATTGTATAGAGGGGGGCGTGGATACTTTTATATACATTGTTTACATTGAGATCTTGGGTATCCTCAAATTCCTGTGGTCCAATTCTACGATACGATACACCCTATACTAATAAATAAAGAAAGAGATCCAACGCGAATTTTACCCCCTGCTCAAACAAGTCCACATTTCAAACTGTACCACACCATTTTCACATAATATATACTAGAGAACTAAAGCAAAGTCATTTCTCTTTCGATTAACACAAACACCAACAAAATCGGTGCATTAATTCTCAACTAATGACACTTGAAACACAATTTTCTACTCATCAAACTTGAGTTGAGCAAAATGGTGTCTCAGATATACATTGATAAAAATCGAGGAATAAGCCGATATTTCATTCCTAGCAAAGCAATCAATCTCGAAAAAGAGTTTCCTCCTATCACTTAAGATCCCTGATACATGAGACATACTTGAATCGGTCGTGGTATCTCACTGAATAACTTTATTACAACTTTATAGTAAATAAAAGCAAATCTTCAGGCGGCCTATACCATCACGGAGAAAGTGAGCTACATTTCCAACTGGATACCCTCTATATTAACATCTCTCAGCTGATTGATATAAATACAAAGTTGCGCTGTGACCTTGAGAATAATGCCAATGTAACCAACATCTAATCAACAGATCTTCCTAAGGAGAAGCTATCCTAATAATTAATTTGTGTTGATATATTTATTATCAGGCGAACACTTGTGCAATATTCTCTATATATAGAAAGAATCTCACCCAAGTGTCTTCTGATATCAAATATATCAACACGAGTTGATTAAAGTTTAAAAAATTTACTTAAATTAACGAGTGTTGATGTATTTGATATCAAAAGAAACGTGGGTGAGATTTTATTTATCATTCAAAATCATTCTTCAACAATTAATAGCAAAAGAATGATCATATATCTGAAACGCAAAACTGCCATTTAGCTTCTTCAGCAGTGATCTCAGTGAGGTCATAGCATTGTGATGTCATCAGTATTATGGCATCATAGCATTGTTACATCGTCAACTTTGTGACATCATAGAATTGTTACATCATCAACTTTGTGACGTCATAGAATTGTCAGCAGTGAAGTAAATTGAGCCTTGTGATGTCATTAACTGATGATGTAATAGGATTATGACGATTTGATTGTAGCGATATCTACAACTTAAGATATCACTTGATCTCACACAAGGCAAAAGTGAGCGCAGCTCACATACCCCCGCCTGTAGTTTGACCGCCTTTCTTTAAACTATGTAATCATAAATCATATATTATGATAAGGCTTAGGAATGTGGTTTGGTCAGCACATAACATAGAAAACAACAGCAACATGTAGGTTAGGGGTATAGTTTCCGAGATAAGCTCCGGAAACGACACAAAGTCCAAAAATGGGACCGTTTTTGGTCAAAATGTCCAAAATTATTTGAACCATGGAGTTGAAACCCCTAAAAGGCACAACAGCATCATGTAGGTTATCGCTATACCAAATTTGAAGTTTCCAAAGGGTATAGTTTCCGAGATAAGCTCCGGAAACGACACAAAGTCCAAAAATGGGACCGATTTTTGGTCAAAATGTCCAAAATTATTTGAACCATGGAGTTGAAACCCCTAAAAGGCACAACAGCAACATGTAGGTTATCGCTATACCAAATTTGAAGTTTCCAAGGGGTATAGTTTCCGAGATAAGCTCCGGAAACGACACAAAGTCCAAAAATGGGACCGTTTTTGGTCAAAATGTCCAAAATTATTTGAACCATGGAGTTGAAACCCCTAAAAGGCACAACAGCAACATGTAGGTTATCGCTATACCAAATTTGAAGTTTCCAAGGGGTATAGTTTCCGAGATAAGCTCCGGAAACGACACAAAGTCCAAAAATGGGACCGTTTTTGGTCAAAATGTCAAAAATTATTTGAACCATGGAATTGAAACCCCTAAAAGGCACAACAGCATCATGTAGGTTATCGCTATACCAAATTTGAAGTTTCCAGGTGGTATAGTTTCCGAGATAAGCTCCGGAAACGACACAAAGTCCAAAAATGGGACCGTTTTTGGTCAAAATGTCCAAAATTATTTGAACCATGGAATTGAAACCCCTAAAAGGCACAACAGCATCATGTAGGTTATCGCTATACCAAATTTGAAGTTTCCAGGTGGTATAGTTTCCGAGATAAGCTCCAGAAAAGATTTCGGACGGACGGACGCACGGACGCACGGACGGACGGACACGCGGAGCGCTATATACCCCCGACTACGTCGTATCGGGGGTATAATAAGAGATATCTACTGTGGGAGCCAGTGTTAGATGATAAAACATATTCAAAGTTTTTTTATACAAAAAGAGTTAATGAATCTACAGCATATAGGATATCACATTTCTTTCAAATCAAACTTTACAAATTATTTTACCCTTGCTTACACATTGATTGTTGGCTTGTTAGGTACCTCTTAATTAATCAAACTCACCAAAATATTCAATCCCCTCGTACACATCCAGCGTCAACTTTGGGTACATCCTAATGAGAATCTTGACGACTTCGTTAGCGACGGCACTCTCACACAGATGCGCCAGGTGGAAAGGGGTCTCCCCGACTCCCCCGCGCTTGTTGAGGTCCCAGCATGCTTCATGCTCCTCGAATTTGTAGTAATAATCCTCCTCGTAACTATTCAGGAGGGCCTCGTCTGATTTGGACGCCACTGCAACCTTGCCCTGCATGGAAACAAAGTTGTGTACACATTTGAATGACCGTTGGTGTGAAACGGGTGACAAAATTTATCAAAACAATACTGCAAAAGAGACACTGAGAAACTAAATGAAAATAAATTTTGCACTGGGCGCTTAAAGAAATTATATTAAAGAAGAGTGATAATAAGGATATCCCAACAGAGACTGTGTCTATTGAAAGCAGTGGTTTTGGTTTTGTTATCCATGTTCTTCACCATGTAAAGGAGGAAACCTGCAGATTTCCACGTATAGCACAAGTGCATTGGATCACAAGAACAAACAGGAAATCGCTTGGCAACCTTTTGAGGTTTTTGTTTGATTTTTTTATGAAAATTGACAAAATGATACTTTTAGACTAGTAATTTTCATACATTCATATTAGTATATTTGATTTAAAGGGGCAGTAGCACGTTTTTTCGCTCAAATAAGTTGACGAATTGTATTTGAAAATAATTTAACCAATAGTAAAACATAAAATGAATGTACATGTTTCGGTAAAGCCATGGGAATCGTTTTTGTAATACAAAATAATAAATTGTGGCCGCCATGCAATTTTTAGCTCATCTGGCCTGAAAGGCCCGATGGGCTTATGGCATGGGATGGCGTCCGTCCATCCGTCCGTCCGTCCGTCTGTCCGTCCGTCCGTCCGTCCGTCCGTCCGTAAACTTTTCGCTTTTTCGACTTCTTCTCCAGAACCAATGACTCCAGAGAGCTGAAATTTAATGTACAGACTCCTTGGCTGAAGGGGATACTAAATTGTAAATTTGGTGACCCTGTGACCCCAAATGTGGGTCACAGGGGTCATAACCTTAAAAGCTATTTTCATCTTCTTCTCCAGAACCATTGACTCCAGAGAGCTGAAATGTTATGTACAGACTCCTTGGCTGAAAGGGATTCTAAATTGTAGATTTGGTGACCCTGTGACCCCAAGTGTGGCTCACAGGGGTCATTACCTAAAAAAAACTATTTTCATCTTCTTCTCCAGTCCCAATGAACGTAGAGAGCTGAAATTTTATGTACATACTCCTTGACTGAAGGGGATTCTAAATTGTAAATTTGGTGACAGTGAGACCCCAAATATTGGGTCACAGAGGCAATGACCTAAAATGCTATTTTCATCTTCATCTCCAGTCCCAATGGCTCTAGTGAGCTGAAATTTTATGTACAGACTCCTTGGCTGTAAGGGATTCTAAATTGTAAATTTGGTGAGTCTGTGACCCCAAATATGGGTCACAGGGATCATAACCTAAAAGCCTAAGTCAGTTTACAGCATCTTTCTGAGATTATATGTGCACTTCAATCAGTAAGTAGGTAAGGGAGGTAATTTTAAAGAAAACAGCTGAGTTAAAGGCATTTCATCTTTCTGATGTGAGAGTTCTAACATGTGCTTTGAGAATATAATATGTCTGATGAAAAAGAGATATTTAGAATTAAAAACTTAGAATTGGAGGTCTAACAAAAATTATAAGTCATATTTTATCTTTGTCTCACATTTCACATATGAGTAATTATTTGTATTTTGCAAGTGAATTTGCTGATAAAGGTACACAAGTCTAAAAGTATTCTAAAGACTTAATACAGAATCTTTTATTAAATCTAATATTATGTTCTTTGTAATTTAAGAGTAAATAATGGAGTTTTTTAATATCTCATGATATTGTGTAATTATTTGGAGAATTAATTAATTAATTAATGAGAATTTCCAGTACGAGTCAATTTGGTATACCTTATTTATATCATATTTTATACTTTATAACTGATTTAGTTTTCTATTAACTTTGCAGTTAATTTTATTCAATAGGAACAAGAAATGAGATAGATGTCTACATCATGGACATGTTTAATGTGAATCTATTTGAAATGAGAACTATTGAATACCCTTTGAAGGAATAACTTGAAGAGGAATTAATTTTTTTCATTTTACATGAGATATGTGAACTGAATATGACTAGTGATGACTGGTGATAACATAGGACTATAAAAGAAGTAACTATATGAGATTGTGACATCACACCTAATTTCATCATCTTCTCCAGTACAGAAAAATAATTAATTGTAGGAAAAACTGCATCTAACATATAAATTTTACTGGCTGTGAGTCCAGTGTCTGCATGTTATGTAATTGCATTGTGTTGACCTCTTCCTGGCAGAAGAATGAAAACTGATAGTTACACAGAGGTTTCAGGTTACTTCAAACTTCTGTGCAGCACTGTGTTATCATAGACTGTGCGTGAGACTGCTTTAGTCTTCCACTGACTCTAAAAAAGAATTTATTCATAGAATATCACCATTTTATCAAATATTGAAAAGGAGCCTATAAGAAATGGTGAAAAAGAATTTACTAAAAAAAATTCACCAATTTATTAAGTATTGAAATGGAGCCTATGAGAAATGGGATTTTCAAAAACTGAGGCTCCTATTCATTATGTAATAAATGTTGGTATTGCCATAATGCAATTAAGAATTAAAACAATATAATGCAAAGGTGTATGATATTCATAACGAATGTTGATTTATGTGTAACCAATTTTGATAATAATTAGCAGGGGTCATGACCTAAAAAGTTTTTTTTCATTTTCTTCTACAGCCCCAGGCCATTATTGCAATAGCTTACAGTGGTAAATTGTATGCAAAGAATTGTACCCGGTATATTCATTATTATATAATGTGTGTACGATCTTAAAAAATAGTATGATCTCTCCACCACATTATTATATGTTTGATACCAGCAATTTATTTCCAAGCTTTGTGTTGCTCTTTCAACACATATATATAGCAGATTGGCAAAGTTATGGTAACAAAATATTTTTAAACTGCTTAAATCGTTTCACTACCTAGATTCTTATTACTACATTCCATTATCTGACCATTGCTATAAAGTCCACTCCATAACATACCCTACTTATTATCTCCTGATGAGCTACAGAGGCCATGGCTCTATTTTTGCTTTATACGCAACATAGTTTTTACCACTACAGATAATTGGTTTGTGTAATAAGATGTTTTACCCTCTAAAGTTAGTTTAAATGACATAAACTATCATTATAAATGGGAAATTTGAAAAAAAAATAATTGCTAAAAACGTGCTACTGCCCCTTTAATTTACAAGAAATAAACAAGTAAGGACGAAAAAGAACCAAATGACTTTTCAATGCCATTTAACAGTTTGATTTTTTTCTCCCCACTGAATGCAAATAATTCCAGCAGCATGGGACGATATTACACATTGTAGATTTATCAAACAATGACATCTTCAAGAAGAGGGTGATAAACATCATTTAGCTACATATCAGGTTAAACAAAACAGTGGCATTTCGTCAGCAATAAATACAGCTACTGTAAGTTTTCTAGAAGTTCTATGACACACTTACTACTTGTTTGATTGGCATTCTAGAAGTTGATATGATGTCGGAATAGAGACGATTTTATGGATATACAACTTCTTTATACTTTGAAGGCGATGTTTCGACATAGGTTCTAATGTCTTTGTCAAGTAAGTGCTTGACAACGACATTAGAACTTATGTCAAATGTCACCTTCAAAGAATAAAGTTGTATATCCATAAAATCATCTCTATTCTACACACTTACTAGTCAAGTTCAAACTAGAGAGATTCACAAATTTACGAAGCTGACTTGTCCATTATTTATCATCTTTATCACTTACAAACGTGAAGTCAGGATTAATTTTTTCTAGAGTTTAAACTTTGGAAAAGACATCAAAATAGGTTTCAGGGTGTTGCCAATGATTCTTCTTTGGATCTTGTTAGGCGTCAGATGTCCAATCTACAATTTGTAATTCCCATTTGTCATGGATCTTGTTAGGCGTCAGATGTCAAATCTATAATTTGTAATTCCCATTTGTCATGGATCTTGTCAGGCGTCAGATGTTAAAACTACAATTTGTAATTCCCATTTGTCATGGATCTTGTTAGGCGTCAGATGTCAAATCTACAATTTGTAATTCCCATTTGTCATGGATCTTGTTAGGCGCCAGATGTCAAATCTACAATTTGTAATTCCCATTTGTCATGGATCTTGTTAGGCGCCAGATGTCAAATCTACAATTTGTCATTCCCATTTGTCATGGATCTTTTTCCACAGAAGGTGTAACATCTGTGGCCAATCTCAGAAGAAATAAGGTCACCTTATTTACGATTAATGACTTTATGAAACACAATGGATGTATTTTTAAGGTCGGTATTCAGCTGTAGAATGGTCACTAATTCTATAGTTTATAATCCTCTTTAGCCTTAGTTTCTATACAAAATGTAAATTATCAAGACCCATTGGTTTTAAGATAGGAAAGTCAAGATATGTAAAGTGCAGTACACTAAGATAAAACATAAAATTTCTCACAGTATTTCCACGTCAATAATGTGCTGGGAATAGTAACAGTAATAAAAGTAGCACAGACAAGAATTATATTATATTAACCTGTATTCTCTAGACAGGTAGTCATAAACGAAAAAGGATTTTACTGACAGATTGTAAGACAGACGGACAGACCTGATGCCAGAAACCTAACTACGCCATTAGGTCCATTGAACTTAAAACTGAGCAACACTGTAGTTAGGAAAGAATATTGCAATGTCAACTGAGGACCCCAGTGCCCCAACTCCCCACTGCTCCAACTACCCACATCCACTGGTACACTAACCTAGCAGGACTGCCCCAACTCCCCACTGCATCAACTACCCACATCCACTGGTACACTAACCCAGCAGGTCTGCCCCAACTCCCCACTGCATCAACTACCCACATCCACTGGTACACTAACCCAGCAGGACTGCCCCAACTCCCCACTGCATCAACTACCCACATCCACTGGTACACTAACCCAGCAGGACTGCCCCAACTCCCCACTGCATCAACTACCCACATCCACTGGTACACTAACCCAGCAGGACTGCCCCAACTCCCCACTGCATCAACTACCCACAACCACTGGTACATTAACCCAGCAGGACTGCCCCAACTCCCCACTGCATCAACTACCAACAACCACTGGTACACTAACCCAGCAGGTCTGCCCCAACTCCCCACTGCATCAACTACCCACATCCACTGGTACACTAACCCAGCAGGACTGCCCCAACTCCCCACTGCATCAACTACCCACAACCACTGGTACATTAACCCAGCAGGACTGCCCCAACTCCCCACTGCATCAACTACCAACAACCACTGGTACACTAACCCAGCAGGTCTGCCCCAACTCCCCACTGCATCAACTACCCACATCCACTGGTACACTAACCCAGCAGGACTGCCCCAACTCCCCACTGCATCAACTACCCACAACCACTGGTACATTAACCCAGCAGGACTGCCCCAACTCCCAACTGCATCAACTACCCACAACCACTGGTACATTAACCCAGCAGGACTGCCCCAACTCCCCACTGCATCAACTACCCGCATCCGCTGGTACACTAACCCAGCAGGTCTGCCCCAACTCCCCACTGCATCAACTACCCACATCCACTGGTACACTAACCCAGCAGGACTGCCCCAACTCCCCACTGCATCAACTACCCACATCCACTGGTACACTAACCCAGCAGGACTGCCGCAACTCCCCACTGCATCAACTACCCACATCCGCTGGTACACTAACCCAGCAGGTCTGCCCCAACTACCCACTGCATCAACTACCCACAACCACTGGTACACTAACCCAGCAGGACTGCCATAACTCCCCACTGCATCAACTACCCACAACCACTGGTACATTAACCCAGCAGGACTGCCCCAACTCCCCACTGCATCAACTACCCACAACCACTGGTACATTAACCCAGCAGGACTGCCCCAACTCCCCACTGCATCAACTACCCGCATCCGCTGGTACACTAACCCAGCAGGTCTGCCCCAACTCCCCACTGCATCAACTACCCACATCCACTGGTACACTAACCCAGCAGGACTGCCCCAACTCCCCACTGCATCAACTACCCACATCCACTGGTACACTAACCCAGCAGGACTGCCGCAACTCCCCACTGCATCAACTACCCACAACCACTGGTACACTAACCCAGCAGGACTGCCACAACTCCCCACTGCATCAACTACCCACATCCACTGGTACACTAACCCAGCAGGACTGCCGCAACTCCCCACTGCATCAACTACCCACAACCACTGGTACACTAACCCAGCAGGACTGCCCCAACTCCCCACTGCATCAACTACCCACATCCACTGGTACACTAACCCAGCAGGTCTGCCCCAACTCCCCACTGCATCAACTACCCACATCCACTGGTACACTAACCCAGCAGGACTGCCCCAACTCCCCACTGCATCAACTACCCACATCCACTGGTACACTAACCCAGCAGGACTGCCGCAACTCCCCACTGCATCAACTACCCACAACCACTGGTACATTAACCCAGCAGGACTGCCCCAACTCCTCACTGCATCAACTACCAACAACCACTGGTACATTAACCCAGCAGGACTGCCCCAACTCCCCACTGCATCAACTACCCACATCCACTGGTACACTAACCCAGCAGGACTGACCCAACTCCCCACTGCATCAACTACCCACATCCACTGGTACACTAACCAGGCAGGTCTGCCCCAACTCCCCACTGCATCAACTACCCACATCCACTGGTACACTAACCCAGCAGGACTGCCCCAACTCCCCACTGCATCAACTACCCACATCCACTGGTACACTAACCCAGCAGGACTGCCACAACTCCCCACTGCATCAACTACCCACATCCACTGATACATTAACCCAGCAGGACTGCCCCAACTTCCCACTGCATCAACTACCCACATCCACTGGTACACTAACCCAGCAGGACTGCCCCAACTCCCCACTGCATCAACTACCCACATCCACTGGTACACTAACCCAGCAGGACTGCCCCAACTCCCCACTGCATCAACTACCCACATCCACTGATACATTAACCCAGCAGGACTGCCCCAACTCCCCACTGCATCAACTACCCACATCCACTGGTACACTAACCCAGCAGGACTGCCCCAACTCCCCACTGCATCAACTACCCACATCCACTGGTACACTAACCCAGCAGGACTGCCACAACTCCCCACTGCATCAACTACCCACATCCACTGATACATTAACCCAGCAGGACTGCCCCAACTTCCCACTGCATCAACTACCCACATCCACTGGTACACTAACCCAGCAGGACTGCCCCAACTCCCTACTGCATCAACTACCCACATCCACTGGTACACTAACCAGGCAGGTCTGCCCCAACTCCCCACTGCATCAACTACCCACATCCACTGGTACACTAACCCAGCAGGACTGCCCCAACTCCCCACTGCATCAACTACCCACATCCACTGGTACACTAACCCAGCAGGACTGCCACAACTCCCCACTGCATCAACTACCCACATCCACTGATACATTAACCCAGCAGGACTGCCCCAACTTCCCACTGCATCAACTACCCACATCCACTGGTACACTAACCCAGCAGGACTGCCCCAACTCCCCACTGCATCAACTACCCACATCCACTGGTACACTAACCCAGCAGGACTGCCGCAACTCCCCACTGCATCAACTACCCACAACCACTGGTACATTAACCCAGCAGGACTGCCCCAACTCCTCACTGCATCAACTACCAACAACCACTGGTACATTAACCCAGCAGGACTGCCCCAACTCCCCACTGCATCAACTACCCACATCCACTGGTACACTAACCCAGCAGGACTGACCCAACTCCCCACTGCATCAACTACCCACATCCACTGGTACACTAACCAGGCAGGTCTGCCCCAACTCCCCACTGCATCAACTACCCACATCCACTGGTACACTAACCCAGCAGGACTGCCCCAACTCCCCACTGCATCAACTACCCACATCCACTGATACATTAACCCAGCAGGACTGCCCCAACTCCCCACTGCATCAACTACCCACATCCACTGGTACACTAACCCAGCAGGACTGCCCCAACTCCCCACTGCATCAACTACCCACATCCACTGGTACACTAACCCAGCAGGACTGCCCGACATCCTCTAATTGCCTGATCCATTATTAAGTGATCAATCAATCACTGTCTATACACCGAGACAAACAGCAACACACCTGCTCTGCACAGATGTAATTGCCGGTCTAACCGCATTTGTTTACGCTGCCACGACAGTGGTTATAAACACCTGAGAGATAAGAATGGTGTGTTTACATGTCAGTATAGATTTACATACTACCGTGACTTTATTTAAGAGCATTTGATTTATATGTCAATTCAAAAAATATACTTCGCATAGTTGATTGTAGAATCATGTTTAATCTGATACCATAGCATTTTGTTAATTATACTGACATTTACAGAGATGAAACAAAAATGTTAACAAGTTTGGACAATGAACTGAAATCAAAAGGAACTAGAAATATGTGCATGTGATGCACTGTGATGTCCCCCGCTCCAACTTTCAATCCAACCTAGTCATATTACCCTTATTTTTCACTTATGCTAACCACTAAGTTAAATACTGCATTAATAACAAGAAATAAAAAAATTCAGAATAGCCAAAGTAGCAAAAGACACCACTCTATCACTAGGTCTAAGCAAATACCAAGTTTGGTGAAAAAATATTGAACTGTTTTGGAGATAGAGGCCGGAAAAGGTCCTTACCCTCAATATGCACTAAGTTCAAATTGTTTCCATGGAAACCAGAGAAAATAAAAAAATCAGAATAACCAAAATAGCAAAAGGCAACACTCCACCACTAGGTCTAACCACATACCAAGTTTCGTAAAGAAATACTAGATAGATTTTGAAATAGAGGCCGGAAAGGGTCCCTACCCCCAATTTGCACTAAGTTCAAATTGTTTCCATGGAAACTAGAAAAAATAAAAAATTCAGAATAACCAAAATAGCAAAAGGCACCACTCCACCACTAGGTCTAACCACATACCAAGTTTCGTGAAAAAATATTGAATGTTTTTTTAGATATGGCCCGGAAAAGAAAGCATTTCGGAATAACGGAATAACGTAATAACGGAATAATGGAATAATGGAATAACGGAATGACGGACGGAGGCAAAAACATTATGTCTCCCGAAAAAATTTTCGGGAGACATAATAAATGCAATATTGATTTGAGCCAATATTTTCCAAATTTTCTTTTTTCAAATGTGTAAATTTAAAGTAAAATTGAAAATAAATTACAATAGTAGTAGTAAGAAAATCAAGATTTTCTGATAAAAAGCTATTTTACTGTGAACATACACAATGTTCTGGAATACATTCTTCAGTTCTCGTGTGTATACTTACTCTCTAATTATGTTCACCAGTGTATGTTCTCAATAAAGTATTTCTTCTCCTGAAAAGTTTTGTTTTTATTCCTAGAAGTATTCTTTTTTTCTTATGTATTCCATTCCCAAATACCCTTGAAAGACTTCAATTATCAGTGGTGGATCAATGAATTTGAAAGGGGGAGAGGGGAGGGAGGTCACAGCAGTGTCATTGTATTCAGGCACTGTAAAGCTTAGCTGGATTTGAAAATGGATCCGCCACATAATTATAGTATTTTGTCTTGTGCAATTTAAAAATTTTCACCTACATAAAAATAACAGGTAATGTAATCAGGCTGAAGGGGTAATTTATCTAAAAAGAACAGTGTTAAGAAACTGACTGAAGCGTAACATGTTTTATGACTTAATTAGGTTATTATATTTTACCTTGAAGTAACCTTTGAGTTTTATAGCATGTCTCTACTGAAACACTGATGTACGAGACATTAACATTGTTATTTGTCAATTCTGGACCAAATCAAGAGGAACGACCTGCATTGTCCTCAAAATAGAAAGTACTCCTCTTTGGGGGTGACTATTGACCCATAAAGACTATTTCAATAGCGATAGTCTATGGTGACTAACTATTGTGATAGTGATAGTCTATGGTGACTAACTATTGCCATAGTGATAGTCTATGGTGACTAACTATTGTGATAGTGATAGTCTATGGTGACTAACTATTGTGATAGTGATAGTCTATGGTGACTAACTATTGTGATAGTGATAGTCTATGGTGACTAACTATTGTGATAGTGATAGTCTATTGTGATAATCTATAGTGACTAACTATGGCGATAGTGATAGTCACGTGTCCAACTATGCAATAGCTATTGTGATAGTTTATCAACAACAACAGGAGGACAAATTCTAGAATAAACAGTGTATTATTGTCTTTACTTTGAAATTAGTTCTTCCATTGTGACAGAACTTGGTGCCTAAGCAACAAAAAGGACAACTTGCAAACGCAAGGCATAACTCTTGCCAGTCTCCATTACTGGCTGATTTAAAGAGCCATCACGGATGTTAGTATATCAATTTTTTTGAAAATATGCTTATAACGTCATTCGCCAGAGAAATCTTTTATCTACAACATGGCATATGTTAAATAATTTTCATATCACGACAATGTATTGCAATTTGGTTTCAAAGAAGTACCACTTCGACTAGCGCGCGCTAAGGGTATCTGACGTATATAAACAGAATCCCCTTTTTTGCGTAATACGTACTACACAAACAGCAAGCGCTTCCGAAGCTTGAAGGTTCGTGTCTAGCGCAAGTCGCCATAACAACCCATAAGCTGCACATGCTTCACGTGTCTCTCTTGCAAGTTACCCTTGTCACACATTACTGAATGTGACGATTGCTTTACAAACAATGTTTCTAAATGTCCTGAGAATATACACATTTTTTCCTGTTTAATGTTCTTTTTATTGAGATAAGACCAGCAAATTATGACAAATTTTTACTCTCATTAATTATAAAATTCAAGAAAAATACCTAGTTGGGTAAAACAATTATTCCAATATCTGTAGCAAATACATAATTAAATGAAATAGAAAATAAATCACCGCCAAAAAAAATTATATTTTGATATCTTTCATTGCTCATATTTTTTGTTATTCTTTCGTGTCTTTGTTTACTGTGTGTGAGCTAGACCATAATGCTTTGCGCTTGAAAATAATAGACTTGATCTATATTTAGACTGGAAAACACCTTTACTAATTAATGCATTTTTTCGGCTTATTTTAAGTTGGAAACATTTGGGAAAAATTAAGTGTATTTATTTCACGGAGATGGATTTTTGGAAAAAAAATTGATATTTTCATCAAAATCCGTGATGGCTCTTTAAGCCTTGCAGTATTTCCCTCACTTTGTTGTGCCAAGAGATAGTGGATCGCTGCATAGTGGGCCCGGATTTCTAAGCACAGGGATCTTGAGGAAATACTGCAAGGCCTAACTCAGCCACTAATGGAGACTGGCAAGAGACTGGCGTTGCATTTGAAAGTTGCAAGAAGGATAACTCTTACATCTTCCTATTGTTATTTTTAGTTCTCCATTATCAGTGTTCCAGCATTTGTGTGCAAATTTACTTTTCAATTCAAGTAAACAACTGGATTAAATAAACCACGGAAACGATCGATAGTTAGCTGTGCTATCAATACCATTGATAATTTTAAAAAGTTACTGTTGATAATGTACTATTGACACAGTAACTATTGCTATATGTCGATAGTTCCATCTATTGTTACACCTCTGAACCTTTTACATCATTTTATATTTTTTGAGAGGCAGTTTAGAAATTGGAATGCCGAAATGATGAGAAATTTATGAATAACAACTTCTTAATCCATGTTATATGTGACGTTGGCACACAGGTTATTGTGTCCTTATCAAGCCAATGGGCAGATTGTCAAAACGTCACATAACATGAATAGAGAAGTTGTCATTCTTATATTTCTCTTCTCAACATTTTCAAGATAAGAAGTTTTTCTTACGGTAATTGGTTTAAATATTCATACAAAATGTTTAAAGAACCTTACCAGAAGGATACCACTGATGTCAGTGTTGTGGCAGTATCAGTATCAGTGTGTCAAATATAACTGTAAAGGTTTTTTGTTAATGTTTTTCCTTGTTGCGTGTTGGCTATTTTTCTAGCATATAGACAAACTGGACACAAATTCATTCAACAGCCTCTCAGTTATGACATAAACTTTCCAGTAATGGTACATGCTTTAAAGTAATGGTATAATATACTTTCCCGTGAGTTATGAAAATGTACTTTAGAAGTCATTGATAAAGAAGTACACTCTAAGAAACAAGTTTATTATATATGAAGAAGACTTCTATTATCAGAATCTTTGGTATAAGCATATATATTTAAAGCAATAGCACAGATGTAAATGTTTTCAATTGTTAAAAGGATAATTGTTTTTCAAGAACAAAATATCAAAATGATGTCCTAACTGTTCTACTTCTCTCATGTGCTCATAAGATCAGCAGAACTTCTGCCTCTTTTCCGTTATCTATGAAATTCAAATGAAAATAGTCTAGGTAGATACATAATGCTACATTGTATTTCCAATAGGTCTACATGACTTGTACATAAAACATTAATCTGGGTCTTGCAACAAAATATTCAAGCATTTTATGCACTAAGCTTACACGATTTTAAATTGATTATCTGAATACGCAAGCTAACATGTCAACAAAATCTTAATTTTAAATCTTCTAATTTACAGAGGTTGAAATAGAAACAATATTATTATTATAGCACTAAATTCCTTTTCTGTTTATATAAGCAAAGTATAACATATCATCCAATTTCCTAATCTGACATTTTCAATCAAGTCTCATGCAATCTACAATTGACAAATACATTTCAACAGATCAATTTCTCCACACAAAACAAATACTTTGAGAGAAGCACTGACCCCTATAGAACCAAGCAGCAGACAGTGGAACAAAACATATACCAGATTCGTTAGGTAAAGTACACAATGACTTGGCATTATGAAGTCAATTTTGAACACACGCAACAGTCAATAGGGTAGTCAGTATGGAACACACGCAACATTCAAAAGGGTAGTCAGTATAGAACATACGTAACAGTCAATAGGGTAGTCAGTATAGAACATACATAACATTGAATAGGGTAGTCAGTATAGAACACACGTAACATTCAATAGGGTAGTCAGTATAGAACACACGTAACATTCAATAGGTTAGTCAGTATAGAACATACGTAACATTCAATAGGGTAGTCCGTATAGAACACACGTAACATTCAATAGGGTAGTCAGTATAGAACACACGTAATATTCAATAGGGTAGTCAGTATAGAACATACATAACATTCAATAGGGTAGTCAGTATAGAACATACATAACATTCAATAGGGTAGTCAGTATAGAACACACGTAACAGTCAATAGGGTAGTCAGTATAGAACACACGCAACATTCAATAGGGTAGTCAGTATAGAACATACATAACATTCAATAGGGTAGTCAGTATAGAACATACATAACATTCAATAGGGTAGTCAGTATAGAACATACGTAACATTCAATAGGGTAGTCAGTATAGAACATACATAACATTCAATAGGGTAGTCAGTATAGAACATACATAACATTCAATAGGGTAGTCAGTATAGAACATACATAACATTCAATAGGGTAGTCAGTATAGAACATACGTAACATTCAATAGGGTAGTCAGTATAGAACATACATAACATTCAATAGGGTAGTCAGTATAGAACACACGTAACATTCAATAGGGTAGTCAGTATAGAACACACATAAAATTCAATAGGGTAGTCAGTATAGAACACACGTAACATTCAATAGGGTAGTCAGTATAGAACATACGTGTCATTCAATAGGGTAGTCAGTATAGAACACACGTAACATTCAATAGGGTAGTCAGTATAGAACATACGTAACATTCAATAGGGTAGTCAGTATAGAACATACGTAACATTCAATAGGGTAGTCAGTATAGAACACACGTAACATCCAATAGGGTAGTCAGTATAGAACACACGTAACATTCAATAGGGTAGTCAGTATAGAACACACGTAACATTCAATAGGGTAGTCAGTATAGAACATACATAACATTCAATAGGGTAGTCAGTATAGAACATACATAACATTCAATAGGGTAGTCAGTATAGAACATACGTAACATTCAATAGGGTAGTCAGTATAGAACATACGTAACATTCAATAGGGTAGTCAGTATAGAACACACGTAACATTCAATAGGGTAGTCAGTATAGAACACACGTAACATTCAATAGGGTAGTCAGTATAGAACACACGTTAAATTCAATAGGGTAGTCAGTATAGAACACACGTAACATTCAATAGGGTAGTCAGTATAAAACATACGTAACATTCAATAGGGTAGTCAGTATAGAACACACGTAACATTCAATAGGGTAGTCAGTATAGAACATACGTAACATTCAATAGGGTAGTCAGTATAGAACATACGTAACATTCAATAGGGTAGTCAGTATAGAACACACGTAACATTCAATAGGGTAGTCAGTATAGAACACACGTAACATTCAATAGGGTAGTCAGTATAGAACACACGTAACATTCAATAGGGTAGTCAGTATAGAACATACGTAACATTCAATAGGGTAGTCAGTATAGAACACACGTAACATTCAATAGGGTAGTCAGTATAGAACATACGTAACATTCAATAGGGTAGTCAGTATAGAACACACGTAACATTCAATAGGGTAGTCAGTATAGAACACACGTAACATTCAGTAGGGTAGTCAGTATAGAACATATGTAACATTCAATAGGGTAGTCAGTATAGAACACACGTAACATTCAATAGGGTAGTCAGTATAGAACATACGTAACATTTAATAGGGTAGTCAGTATAGAACATACATAACAGTCAATAGGGTAGTCAGTATAGAACACACGCAACATTCAATAGGGTAGTCAGTATAGAACATACGTAACATTCAATAGGGTAGTCAGTATAGAACATACATAACATTCAATAGGGTAGTCAGTATAGAACATACATAACATTCAATAGGGTAGTCAGTATAGAACACACGTAACATTCAATAGGGTAGTCAGTATAGAACACACGTAACATTCAATAGGGTAGTCAGTATAGAACATACATAACATTCAATAGGGTAGTCAGTATAGAACACACGTAACATTCAATAGGGTAGTCAGTATAGAACACACATAAAATTCAATAGGGTAGTCAGTATAGAACACACGTAACATTCAATAGGGTAGTCAGTATAGAACATACGTGTCATTCAATAGGGTAGTCAGTATAGAACACACGTAACATTCAATAGGGTAGTCAGTATAGAACATACGTAACATTCAATAGGGTAGTCAGTATAGAACATACGTAACATTCAATAGGGTAGTCAGTATAGAACACACGTAACATCCAATAGGGTAGTCAGTATAGAACACACGTAACATTCAATAGGGTAGTCAGTATAGAACACACGTAACATTCAATAGGGTAGTCAGTATAGAACATACATAACATTCAATAGGGTAGTCAGTATAGAACATACATAACATTCAATAGGGTAGTCAGTATAGAACATACGTAACATTCAATAGGGTAGTCAGTATAGAACATACGTAACATTCAATAGGGTAGTCAGTATAGAACACACGTAACATTCAATAGGGTAGTCAGTATAGAACACACGTAACATTCAATAGGGTAGTCAGTATAGAACACACGTTAAATTCAATAGGGTAGTCAGTATAGAACACACGTAACATTCAATAGGGTAGTCAGTATAAAACATACGTAACATTCAATAGGGTAGTCAGTATAGAACACACGTAACATTCAATAGGGTAGTCAGTATAGAACATACGTAACATTCAATAGGGTAGTCAGTATAGAACATACGTAACATTCAATAGGGTAGTCAGTATAGAACACACGTAACATTCAATAGGGTAGTCAGTATAGAACACACGTAACATTCAATAGGGTAGTCAGTATAGAACACACGTAACATTCAATAGGGTAGTCAGTATAGAACATACGTAACATTCAATAGGGTAGTCAGTATAGAACACACGTAACATTCAATAGGGTAGTCAGTATAGAACATACGTAACATTCAATAGGGTAGTCAGTATAGAACATACGTAACATTCAATAGGGTAGTCAGTATAGAACACACGTAACATTCAGTAGGGTAGTCAGTATAGAACATATGTAACATTCAATAGGGTAGTCAGTATAGAACACACGTAACATTCAATAGGGTAGTCAGTATAGAACATACGTAACATTTAATAGGGTAGTCAGTATAGAACATACATAACAGTCAATAGGGTAGTCAGTATAGAACACACGCAACATTCAATAGGGTAGTCAGTATAGAACATACGTAACATTCAATAGGGTAGTCAGTATAGAACATACATAACATTCAATAGGGTAGTCAGTATAGAACATACATAACATTCAATAGGGTAGTCAGTATAGAACACACGTAACATTCAATAGGGTAGTCAGTATAGAACACACGTAACATTCAATAGGGTAGTCAGTATAGAACATACGTAACATTTAATAGGGTAGTCAGTATAGAACATACATAACAGTCAATAGGGTAGTCAGTATAGAACACACGCAACATTCAATAGGGTAGTCAGTATAGAACATACGTAACATTCAATAGGGTAGTCAGTATAGAACATACATAACATTCAATAGGGTAGTCAGTATAGAACATACATAACATTCAATAGGGTAGTCAGTATAGAACATACGTAACATTCAATAGGGTAGTCAGTATAGAACATACGTAACATTCAATAGGGTAGTCAGTATAGAACACACGTAACATTCAATAGGGTAGTCAGTATAGAACACACGTAACATTCAATAGGGTAGTCAGTATAGAACATACATAACATTCAATAGGGTAGTCAGTATAGAACATACATAACATTCAATAGGGTAGTCAGTATAGAACATACGTAACATTCAATAGGGTAGTCAGTATAGAACATACGTAACATTCAATAGGGTAGTCAGTATAGAACACACGTAACATTCAATAGGGTAGTCAGTATAGAACACACGTAACATTCAATAGGGTAGTCAGTATAGAACACACGTTAAACTCAATAGGGTAGTCAGTATAGAACACACGTAACATTCAATAGGGTAGTCAGTATAAAACATACGTAACATTCAATAGGGTAGTCAGTATAGAACACACGTAACATTCAATAGGGTAGTCAGTATAGAACATACGTAACATTCAATAGGGTAGTCAGTATAGAACATACGTAACATTCAATAGGGTAGTCAGTATAGAACACACGTAACATTCAATAGGGTAGTCAGTATAGAACACACGCAACATTCAATAGGGTAGTCAGTATAGAACACACGTAACATTCAATAGGGTAGTCAGTATAGAACATACGTAACATTCAATAGGGTAGTCAGTATAGAACACACGTAACATTCAATAGGGTAGTCAGTATAGAACATACGTAACATTCAATAGGGTAGTCAGTATAGAACACACGTAACATTCAATAGGGTAGTCAGTATAGAACACACGTAACATTCAGTAGGGTAGTCAGTATAGAACATATGTAACATTCAATAGGGTAGTCAGTATAGAACACACGTAACATTCAATAGGGTAGTCAGTATAGAACATACGTAACATTTAATAGGGTAGTCAGTATAGAACATACATAACAGTCAATAGGGTAGTCAGTATAGAACACACGCAACATTCAATAGGGTAGTCAGTATAGAACATACGTAACATTCAATAGGGTAGTCAGTATAGAACACACGCAACATTCAATAGGGTAGTCAGTATAGAACATACGTAACATTCAATAGGGTAGTCAGTATAGAACATACGTAACATTCAATAGGGTAGTCAGTATAGAACACACGTAACATTCAGTAGGGTAGTCAGTATAGAACATATGTAACATTCAATAGGGTAGTCAGTATAGAACACACGTAACATTCAATAGGGTAGTCAGTATAGAACATACGTAACATTTAATAGGGTAGTCAGTATAGAACATACATAACAGTCAATAGGGTAGTCAGTATAGAACACACGCAACATTCAATAGGGTAGTCAGTATAGAACACACGTAACATTCAATAGGGTAGTCAGTATAGAACACACGTAACATTCAGTAGGGTAGTCAGTATAGAACATATGTAACATTCAATAGGGTAGTCAGTATAGAACACACGTAACATTCAATAGGGTAGTCAGTATAGAACATACGTAACATTTAATAGGGTAGTCAGTATAGAACATACATAACAGTCAATAGGGTAGTCAGTATAGAACACACGCAACATTCAATAGGGTAGTCAGTATAGAACACACGTAACATTCAATAGGGTAGTCAGTATAGAACATACGTAACATTCAATAGGGTAGTCAGTATAGAACATACGTAACATTCAATAGGGTAGTCAGTATAGAACACACGTAACATTCAATAGGGTAGTCAGTATAGAACACACGTAACATTCAATAGGGTAGTCAGTATAGAACACACGTAACATTCAATAGGGTAGTCAGTATAGAACACACGTAACATTCAATAGGGTAGTCAGTATAGAACATACGTAACATTTAATAGGGTAGTCAGTATAAAACATACGTAACATTCAATAGGGTAGTCAGTATAGAACACACGTAACATTCAATAGGGTAGTCAGTATAGAACATACGTAACATTCAATAGGGTAGTCAGTATAGAACACACGTAACATTCAATAGGGTAGTCAGTATAGAACATACGTAACATTCAATAGGGTAGTCAGTATAGAACATACGTAACATTCAATAGGGTAGTCAGTATAGAACATACGTAACATTCAATAGGGTAGTCAGTATCGAACACACGTAACATTCAATAGGGTAGTCAGTATAGAACACACGTAACATTCAATAGGGTAGTCAGTATAGAACATACGTAACATTCAATAGGGTAGTCAGTATAGAACACACGTAACATTCAATAGGGTAGTCAGTATAGAACATACGTAACATTCAATAGGGTAGTCAGTATAGAACACACGTAACATTCAATAGGGTAGTCAGTATAGAACACACGTAACATTCAGTAGGGTAGTCAGTATAGAACATATGTAACATTCAATAGGGTAGTCAGTATAGAACACACGTAACATTCAATAGGGTAGTCAGTATAGAACATACGTAACATTTAATAGGGTAGTCAGTATAGAACATACATAACAGTCAATAGGGTAGTCAGTATAGAACACACGCAACATTCAATAGGGTAGTCAGTATAGAACATACGTAACATTCAATAGGGTAGTCAGTATAGAACACACGCAACATTCAATAGGGTAGTCAGTATAGAACATACGTAACATTTAATAGGGTAGTCAGTATAGAACATACGTAACATTCAATAGGGTAGTCAGTATAGAACATACGTAACATTCAATAGGGTAGTCAGTATAGAACATACGTAACATTCAATAGGGTAGTCAGTATAGAACACACGTAACATTCAATAGGGTAGTCAGTATAGAACATACGTAACATTCAATAGGGTAGTCAGTATAGAACACACGTAACATTCAGTAGGGTAGTCAGTATAGAACATATGTAACATTCAATAGGGTAGTCAGTATAGAACACACGTAACATTCAATAGGGTAGTCAGTATAGAACATACGTAACATTCAATAGGGTAGTCAGTATAGAACATACGTAACATTCAATAGGGTAGTCAGTATAGAACACACGTAACATTCAATAGGGTAGTCAGTATAGAACACACGTAACATTCAATAGGGTAGTCAGTATAGAACACACGTAACATTCAATAGGGTAGTCAGTATAGAACACACGTAACATTCAATAGGGTAGTCAGTATAGAACATACGTAACATTTAATAGGGTAGTCAGTATAAAACATACGTAACATTCAATAGGGTAGTCAGTATAGAACACACGTAACATTCAATAGGGTAGTCAGTATAGAACATACGTAACATTCAATAGGGTAGTCAGTATAGAACACACGTAACATTCAATAGGGTAGTCAGTATAGAACATACGTAACATTCAATAGGGTAGTCAGTATAGAACATACGTAACATTCAATAGGGTAGTCAGTATAGAACATACGTAACATTCAATAGGGTAGTCAGTATCGAACACACGTAACATTCAATAGGGTAGTCAGTATAGAACACACGTAACATTCAATAGGGTAGTCAGTATAGAACATACGTAACATTCAATAGGGTAGTCAGTATAGAACACACGTAACATTCAATAGGGTAGTCAGTATAGAACATACGTAACATTCAATAGGGTAGTCAGTATAGAACACACGTAACATTCAATAGGGTAGTCAGTATAGAACACACGTAACATTCAGTAGGGTAGTCAGTATAGAACATATGTAACATTCAATAGGGTAGTCAGTATAGAACACACGTAACATTCAATAGGGTAGTCAGTATAGAACATACGTAACATTTAATAGGGTAGTCAGTATAGAACATACATAACAGTCAATAGGGTAGTCAGTATAGAACACACACAACATTCAATAGGGTAGTCAGTATAGAACATACGTAACATTCAATAGGGTAGTCAGTATAGAACACACGCAACATTCAATAGGGTAGTCAGTATAGAACATACGTAACATTTAATAGGGTAGTCAGTATAGAACATACGTAACATTCAATAGGGTAGTCAGTATAGAACACACGTAACATTCAGTAGGGTAGTCAGTATAGAACATATGTAACATTCAATAGGGTAGTCAGTATAGAACACACGTAACATTCAATAGGGTAGTCAGTATAGAACATACGTAACATTTAATAGGGTAGTCAGTATAGAACATACATAACAGTCAATAGGGTAGTCAGTATAGAACACACGCAACATTCAATAGGGTAGTCAGTATAGAACACACGTAACATTCAATAGGGTAGTCAGTATAGAACACACGTAACATTCAGTAGGGTAGTCAGTATAGAACATATGTAACATTCAATAGGGTAGTCAGTATAGAACACACGTAACATTCAATAGGGTAGTCAGTATAGAACATACGTAACATTTAATAGGGTAGTCAGTATAGAACATACATAACAGTCAATAGGGTAGTCAGTATAGAACACACGCAACATTCAATAGGGTAGTCAGTATAGAACACACGTAACATTCAATAGGGTAGTCAGTATAGAACATACGTAACATTCAATAGGGTAGTCAGTATAGAACATACGTAACATTCAATAGGGTAGTCAGTATAGAACACACGTAACATTCAATAGGGTAGTCAGTATAGAACACACGTAACATTCAATAGGGTAGTCAGTATAGAACACACGTAACATTCAATAGGGTAGTCAGTATAGAACACACGTAACAGTCAATAGGGTAGTCAGTATAGAACATACGTAACATTTAATAGGGTAGTCAGTATAAAACATACGTAACATTCAATAGGGTAGTCAGTATAGAACACACGTAACATTCAATAGGGTAGTCAGTATAGAACATACGTAACATTCAATAGGGTAGTCAGTATAGAACACACGTAACATTCAATAGGGTAGTCAGTATAGAACATACGTAACATTCAATAGGGTAGTCAGTATAGAACATACGTAACATTCAATAGGGTAGTCAGTATAGAACATACGTAACATTCAATAGGGTAGTCAGTATAGAACATATGTAACATTCAATAGGGTAGTCAGTATAGAACATACGTAACATTCAATAGGGTAGTCAGTATAGAACACACGTAACATTCAATAGGGTAGTCAGTATAGAACATACGTAACATTCAATAGGGTAGTCAGTATAGAACATACGTAACATTCAATAGGGTAGTCAGTATAGAACATACGTAACATTCAATAGGGTAGTCAGTATAGAACATACGTAACATTCAATAGGGTAGTCAGTATAGAACATACGTAACATTCAATAGGGTAGTCAGTATAGAACATACGTAACATTCAATAGGGTAGTCAGTATAGAACACACGTAACATTCAATAGGGTAGTCAGTATAGAACATACGTAACATTCAATAGGGTAGTCAGTATAGAACATATGTAACATTCAATAGGGTAGTCAGTATAGAACACACGTAACATTCAATAGGGTAGTCAGTATAGAACATACGTAACATTCAATAGGGTAGTCAGTATAGAACATACGTAACATTCAATAGGGTAGTCAGTATAGAACACACGTAACATTCAATAGGGTAGTCAGTATAGAACATACGTAACATTCAATAGGGTAGTCAGTATAGAACATACGTAACATTCAATAGGGTAGTCAGTATAGAACATACGTAACATTCAATAGGGTAGTCAGTATAGAACACACGTAACATTCAATAGGGTAGTCAGTATAGAACATACGTAACATTCAATAGGGTAGTCAGTATAGAACACACGTAACATTCAGTAGGGTAGTCAGTATAGAACATATGTAACATTCAATAGGGTAGTCAGTATAGAACACACGTAACATTCAATAGGGTAGTCAGTATAGAACATACGTAACATTTAATAGGGTAGTCAGTATAGAACATACATAACAGTCAATAGGGTAGTCAGTATAGAACATACGTAACATTCAATAGGGTAGTCAGTATAGAACATACGTAACATTCAATAGGGTAGTCAGTATAGAACATACGTAACATTCAATAGGGTAGTCAGTATAGAACATACGTAACATTCAATAGGGTAGTCAGTATAGAACATACGTAACATTCAATAGGGTAGTCAGTATAGAACATACGTAACATTCAATAGGGTAGTCAGTATAGAACATACGTAACATTCAATAGGGTAGTCAGTACAGGAAATATGAGCTAGGCTGATTGATAAGTTAAGATATAGCACTCCGGTGCGAGGAATATAGGCTAACCTGGCACTTCTCCAACCTGTCTCAGAGAACAATGAAATCTAATCATGGCTGACACTGGGTCTAGATCTGTTACCGACCTCTCCAGTGATCCACAGTGCACGAACAACAATTCTACGAAGAGTCATGTTCAACACTGAAATCCTCTCATGTTCTTTACCAGTAACTTTGTATGTTATCGCCCCCCTGATAAAGTGCATCATCATCATGTACAATTGCAGATAGCATGATTCCAGACATTACAATGGTTACACCATATAACTGTCACTTATTTCAAAAGCTTTCAGCCTTTAGAAAATTATCACTTTACACACACTGGGGTCGTGGAAAAAAATCCTGCAATGGAACCACTCCAAAGAAGTACAAGAATAGGAACTTTTGAGTGAGTTAGTGATTTGGGTATTTCACTTGTATCACGGCTGCCAGTAATAGGCAGGGAGAATGCCCGCAACGTGGCTATGCATTGCGGTGAAACCTGCGAGCATCGGCTGGAACTAGGAAACTATGGGTGGTACTACCTTGAAATTCAGTGCAGCATTGCACCCAAACCTTACTGTGTGTAGAACAGTTCTCTACTGCAGACAAAGTTGCCATAGACCCCTTGGTCCGAAGCCTAAAGCGATAACCACTGTGCTATCCTGTCCCTTGAAATATTGAAGACGGTGTGCTCCCCAATGTAACAATGTTCAATCGATCACCCAAAGGTGCTTGTGTTGAAAGTCTAAGTGAACATCTGGGCGGTGCTCAAGATAGGTTTAAAGTAATCGCTCAATTAGCGATTACTTTTAAACCTCTCTTGAACGCGATTGCTCAATGTAGCGCTACGTAGCAAAGCGAGCGAAGTCTTTTACTGTGTCGTTCAGGAGAGAATAAGCGCTACTTGAGCGCTGCATTGAGCGCTACATTGAGCGCTACATTGAGCGCTACATTGAGCGCTACATTGAGCGCTACGTTGAGCAATCAATGAGCGATTATAAGCGCTCGCTGTTATGGACACGGCCCTGTACTCCCTCTCTCAGATATCTTGGGTCTGGCAGTGTAGGAAATGAGGCCCGGGGCATCCTCCAGCTCTGAACCTGGTAACTTTTATCATTTTTTCTTTAATTTTGGCATTTAAAATTTAAATAACCGTTTTGGGTTGGCTTAATTTCAAGCTTATTCCATACACTGGCTGTGGCCTCTCCAAACCTATCAACACAGATTAACTATGTTGGATGCACTATACGCAGGTTTTGAGTTACATGGTTTGGTAAAGCCATCGGAATTGTTTTTGCAATTCGAAATAATAAAATGTGTTCATAGTAAAATGGCCGCGATGTAATTTTTGCTTTATAAGCAACACCGTTATTACCACTACGGATAATTGGTTTGTGTAATAAGATGTTTAACCCTCTAAAGTAAGTGATATAAACTATCATTATAAATGGGAAATTGGAAAAAATAAAACTTGCAAAAAATGTGCTACAGCCCCTTTAATTGTACACTGATGAGAAAATTTCAATACCCTGTAAGTCAAGACAGGAGTACTGTACCACAGCTAGGGTAGTACACTGGTACCCTATGAGGATACTTTGTTGCAGAGGAAACCTGTTCTCCCACGACTACAAACCACTCACAAACAATCAATACACCTGCTTCAGTATCGGCCAGCTCGTTAGTACAGGTAACTACAGGTAACTAGATAAATCTCACTGCAGCACAACACGTGGACAGAGGGACGGGAGAATTGAAGTTATCGACGCAAATTAATACTTGAGTTGACGAATGACCATCAAACTATTCTGAGTGATCAATGTACAGGAATCACACAGAGAATATAATCCTGGACAGACCATTGACAGAGGGAGAGACAGGATAATTAAAGTTCCACGTGGAAAATTGTTATCTACACAACTAGATAAATGTCATCGGGTCACGACAAATAGGATTCACTGGCTGGAAACACAGATCCATCAGATTTTGATGATAATGAAACAAAACTTGCTGGATCAATGAACAACTGTTTGGAAGTTTCATTTCTTAAATAAAAGCAAAAAATGATGAGAAAGATTCAGGCGAAGTGAATATGAGTGAATATGTTTCTAAAGGAGAAGGTGAAAACTCACTTCAATGAGACCCATAATCTCATTTTGAGTAAAGTTTTTTACTAAGAATACACACACTTTACTGAACAATCTTTAAGTAATGTCTACTTAGAGATATCAACCACACAAAGGGCTCTTGACAGTAAAGGCAATTTATTCTATCTTACCTACCTAGATATTAAACCCTGAAGTGCCTGACTCGGTTACGAGAAGTGTTTTACAATGTAATCACTCTACTATACAACTATAGGTAAACTATTGTTATAGGTAATCTCAACCACTATATTAACTCTAGGTGTTATATTCACTCAAAGGGATAGCAATGCCAAGTGTTTGTGATATATTATGAACATGCCATTTCACAAACAACTCAATAAAGGAAAATTAAAAATGTCCCTTGAGGCATATCGGTGCCTGGCTCATATAACTGAAGTGAAGCCTGGAAGGGGTGGGGATAGGGTTGTGGACTTTTTAAAAATATTATTTTGCTTGCTGTCCGGCAGAGATATTATATATCTCTTTTGTATAGTTAGTATTGTACATAGTTCAGTGTCAGCTCAGGTGAAATCTCAATCACTATAACCATAGTGGTTATCTGTACTCTAAAGTACATCCATGTCAAGTGCCTATGTCCTGCCCTTTGTGAACTGCTCTGTTTGGACCTGTCTCGTCAAGACAATAACACCAAAGTTCACTGCTATAATTGTACTGAGTATTTACTCTGGAGGTCCAAACTGGGCGACAAAAAGAGATAAGAAGATCATAAATGATTAAGCTCAGACAAATCAAAGATCACTAACATTCCTACACATGTGTAAATGCTTTGTTGACATTAAGCCATGTTAGTTTTACTAGGAATTTTGATAGGATTTGGCTGTTTTCAACAGATTACATAGAGTTATAAAGATATTTAAGTTGCTTTGTGGGTTTCTTCTGATTTGCTTTTCTTCAGAATAATCGGTAAGCAAAACATTAACATTGTATGAAATTATATTTCTTAAAAAGTTTTGATAATTAAAATACTATTTTTGATAATGTATTTAGAACTTTGCTTATAATTATTAGTATGAAGTATAGAAAATCAAATGAGATAAAAAAAACAAAAAACATTTCACTGAATAACATTACATTGTTTAACACAAACAAATGAAATATAACAAAGACTTGAGAAAGAAAAGGTTTCTTATACTTCTTTCACCAATACCTTAATTATTAATTTTCAAGTTGAATGTTTTCATAATTCACCACTTTCTACATAATTCCTAAAGTTTACTTCATAGGTAAAGAAATCAATTATATCCTCTCTACAGACACACACAAGAGAAGCATTGATCAGCTACCAGCAAGCAGAAGCATGCAATACACCATTCTCTTCCCACAGATGTTACTCCTTCAGGTTTCCGATCTTAACCTCTGTTCTACATGACCTGAATTTCAAGGCTCCAGCAAAATCCCCTAGCATTTGACTTTCTTATAGTGGCTCTGTTTGCATGTTCCATTCTACTCCACTGCATCCCTGACATAATGATCCGTTTTAGTGGTTTAAGTGATCAACTCACAGAGTATTGACTAAAACTGTCTTCGTTGTTGTTATAGTATGGAGAATCATGTAAAGAGTCTATTAAATTTGTAATATTATAATCAATAATGTAACACCATCTTGGTTATGCTTGTTTTCAATTCATGTATCAACTGAACTGAATTCATTGCTTCATACTTCATATTATATGTTGATAACAATATTTAAATTTAAGTAAATACAGTCACATGAAAAAACTTAAATGAAATAATTTTTACAACTTCTAGACTGGGTTAAACATTCAGCAAATCTCATTTAAATCAGATCGAACATCGTTACTCGTACCTTGATCGGAGCACTACTCCACAGAGGTGACCTTCACTGTGAACTTTCACCTTCAATAATTTCAACAAATCAGAAGCTGTACTAAATATGAATGTGGTGTCAGACCATGTTGGTCAGAAGATTTTCTAGCCTCGTCACTGATTGGCTGGAGTGGAGGTGGGGTGGTCACCTAACATGACCTATGTGGTGAAGTGTTCAGATCAGAAACCCAGTGAGGTGCAAATGTTATGTTTGATCTGATTTAAATGAGATTGAAAATTCAGAAATTTGTAACACTCACATTGATTTTGGAGCTTGTTTGATGCAGCCACTTAACGTACTCCAATTTGGTGATGACGGCCCCTTTGCCTCTGTTGTACAAGTAGGGTTCCACTTCCTGTCTGGCGACCTTCTCCACTTGTTCTGAACCACCTTCCCTGTACGCATCAACGAGTATCCCTGTCCCACCGTTCTTGTAGTTTATCAACCTGTACATTGGGTTTATCTCCATATCCCTGTTCTGTTGTTTCCAGGCTGAGTCTGGGTCCTCGGACAAAGTCCGCCCTCTACATACATTCCCCATCTTGCGTTTGCTGTTATTGGGTTCGCAGAGAAAAATTACTTAAAATTGAGGTCTCCATCTTCTTTTTGGAATTATTTTGTTCATATATATAAGTCATGATGATTTGAAAAATATGGACCCATATTGTGTTATAATTATTGGTTTCTTCTATAATAAAATATAACAAAATTTCTTCCACCATGAATATAGTTACTGTAAATTAAATAAACATGTGATCTTCATTCCTATGAACACAATTCAAAGCTGTTACGAGTCATCATTTTGTCTCCACCACTATTGTATCCTTGAATACATCTGAAGAATATATGAACAGAGATTTTCATCCCAGACTGGAATCCCCAAGATCTTCATGATAAAATATCTGAAACAAAGTAAAGTTTTATGTTTCATTCCCAACCTAAGAGAGATTCATGGAACAATAAAAATTTTTTTTACAAAGTTCTGAAAAACATAAAAGTAATCAATACTCTAAACATTTATATTAATATGTTAAATTGTTTTTAACATATTGGTTACAGTGTTTTAATTTTTATCTGCTATGTTCACTGTTTAAAATTTTGAAGAAACAATTTCTAATCTTTAAATTTGTAAACAAAAATTCATGTCTTATTTCTAATCAAGCGAAATTTTAAATGAAATAATTTAAGTTGACATCTGCAAATGATATATACATATATATCTTAAAATAGATTTGGAATATTAGCACTTTGTACAGACATAACTACACAAAACTTTGAATTAATATAACTTATTAAATCAATTTTGTTGTGAAATGTTAACTACTTATATTCAGTATATGTAACAATGGTGTGAATTAAAACGATCAATAACCAATTAATTATAATCAATCATACCGCAATATGAAACTTTTTTTTGGTGTTAATGAACCGCTATTGATTCATTAACTCTAAGCTAACACGGAATTAAAACAAACCATTTGTTGTCATATGTTATACAAAGTCACATTAAGTGACACATTCCAGCCCGTGAGAGTTTTAATCAAGAAAATGTGGAATTTAAAACTTTACAATAAATAGTAAATACTAATTCGTCAACAATTCTGTAATAAATATAGCTTCCATGACAATTTATTAAATAACAATCAAAACAGCCTGTTAACAACATAAACAAATCGCTTTTTTGACTGGAGAAAAACAAACAGTGACTGAGAGATGCGGAGGACGGGTGCTACAGCGATAGCGTCTGTTAGCAACCAGGGTTATCTCGATCAGCTAGGGGATATCAACAGGCAAATCGAGCCGAAAAGTTTCCATACCATTTCAGAAATTAACTTACCTTTCTCCGCTACATTGTTGGAGATATAGGTGTCATAATCACAGTTTAGTAGTCCCGTTAATATTCCCTGAAGGTCCCACACAGAACATGTCACATCAACCCCACACGAGTTGACGTCAGGTCACGTGACTAACGGGAAGCAACGACTTGCAGGTGCCCGTTGGGGAGCGTATCAAAACTGGATGTGATATTTCAAGATAACTGGATTTTGTTTTAACAGAGACCATACTATTTATTTTATGCTCTTTGATTTAAAAAAATATTGTTTCATTTCCCGAATTCAAAAACAAAATCATGCAAGTGTACAGGGGCGAAAAAATTAGCTGCAAATCCTGAAGACGTTCTATATAAAACCATTGATTTTAAAAAATGAAATTAAGAAAATAAATTGATGCCGTTCATCAGTTTTTAAATTACTTTTCTATAATCAACTTCAAAATGATTGATTCTGAGGCAGCCAATCGACCACGTGCGAAAATAAACGTAATTGCTCTAACAAAAGGAAACATTTTAAATATTGACGACAGACGGATGACGTAAATTGTACAGTCGATTTTGAACAGAATGTGATACCCAGCTATCAAACGGTACAGTTATTTCAAATTTATGAGCAAATGATTGAAAGTTATTATTTTCTTGATAAAAAAAGACATTTGTTATGAATTGTATAAGGTATAATAATGAGCACGTCTAAATTGTATATGGTATAATGAGCACGTCTAAATTGTATGTGAAGTTTTACATTGCATGTATGTTTCAATCAAGTTCGAATGTCGCAGGGACTCGTTCCAAAACAAAACACAAGAACTTTGTCGTCCTATGTACGAAAATGTTACAACTGTTTTCACGATCACATTATTATTTCAGTATGCGAAAATGATAAAATAATATATTCCATCCTAAGAATGATGAAAAGAGGGTTGAATCTAGCATAAACTGCCAGGCAAAAGAAGCACTCACCTCAGTTGGTTTCGATCAATTCAATATTTAAAAGAAATCTGGTGCATTCGGCTATGGCACAGTACCATAATACTTATCTACAGTGGTTTGAATTAATTGGTGACTGTGGTTAAATTTTGGTTAAACTTTCTTTGTTTAATGAAGACAGGGGTAAGAAATTATATTTACACCAACATGACACTTACCATGTTTAAAATGTTGTAAATGTTTGCAGAACCAGGCACATTTATTTTACATAGAATATGTCTTATTATGTCAATGAACAGTTGCGTATCATCGAAAATACTCTTTGAAGAAATTAAAAATTTAAATGCAAGTGGCAGAACAATAATGAAGTGGGCCCTAGCTGGTATACCGTGTTTTATTACCGGGTGGATCTCAAACCGCCTCCATCTCCATCACCAAAAATCAAACACAACTTTTCATGTTTTTTTTTCTGTTGTTGTTGTTTTTAAAAAAAAAAATTTATTAACTTCATTTGGATACAGTCAAGATACAGGTTCATTCACTGGAAGGGATGGACATATTGTTCTTTTCAAAACAACAAATATAAGAGGCATAAATACATTTAGTTACATTAAACTGGGAATACTAGTACAACAACGTTTACACATTATATAGCAATCAAAGTTGATCCATAGATGTTACTACATTCCATTTTCTATTAAAAGAATCCATGTTGATATTTTTGGCACAGATGTATTTTTCAATTTTATATA
The DNA here is from genome assembly GCA_936450465.1 of Gibbula magus. Classification (NCBI taxonomy): domain Eukaryota; kingdom Metazoa; phylum Mollusca; class Gastropoda; order Trochida; family Trochidae; genus Gibbula; species Gibbula magus. Next base: position 7,720,994 of record OW388296.1, on the reverse strand, counting down.
CATCTTTCAATAGTGATTTAAATTTGGTAAGACTTGGTTTCAAACCTTTTAGGTTCAATACAAATATATGCCGTTGGCTAGTAAAATAATGTGATTGAGTAAGTGGTTACTGCTGCAACAAAATAAAATATCTACAGTGGAGAATATTAAATAATCCATTAACGAAGTAGTTAAATTCGTTCCAAAACATGCTTATAGTTGGACATTCTATATATACATGATAGAAATTCTCTCTTACTGAACCACATGATTGACATAAATCATTATCAACCAATTCCTTTTGAGCAACTCTCGTTTTGTGTAAATGATTTTATGTATGAATTTATATTGAAACTCAAGGAGTTTCGTATCTCTGTTGGATTCTCTATACTGTATAAAGAAAGTCTTCCAATTTAGATGTTCATTCAATTCGCTGTCCCATTTGTCACATACTTTGGGAAATTTAATTTCAGACATGAAGTTATTATAAAATAGTCTTGAATAATCTTTTCATGGTTTGTTGTCCAATATGGTTACCCACGGGAACTCGATATCGTAATTAAAACGTGTGGTTACCGCAGGATTAAACATATAGTTAAATGAATGAATATGCCTATAAGTAGGCCTACCAAGTTTTGGTAAGTAAATGATTCTATGCTTCTGTAAGGGATAAAAAAAACAACAACTTACATCACAACTGTTGACACAATGTATTGACTCAACTGACCAATAATTATATAAGAGGTCCTAGAATTCGTTAACTTGTGTTTATTCGCTCCTTATGTGTAGTTCGTCTGTTTTGAATATCTGTATACGTTTAATTAAAATATTAATATTGAAATCTAAAAAAAATCTGAATCCTATCATTATGTCAGGAAACGTGTCTAGACATAGTCTTGTCTCCAACAGATGACGCAATGCAGATTATTGGGTATGATTATCGAGCCTTCTCAAGTCTAGAGGTTTTCCTTTTCGTTTGACACAGGCTGTAACCGGAAGTTTACACAGCTCTATTCAAGATGGCGGCGCTTAGTCCATGCGATCCGTGCAGCTACTCCCGACCTGACGAATGTGTAGTCGTTAACGCTGATCTTGATGTTGGCATAAATTTCGACAAGCAAACAATTAGCGGTACAGTTCACCTCACTGTCGAGAAGAAAAAACCTGGAGTTGAAACAGTTGTAAGTGTTCTGGTATCTCCTGCATTCTACCGGTACTGTGGGGCACATGTCGTGTGTAAAACGGGAAGCCTTTATAGCACTTGTCTCTGTAGTCTGTCTGTTATGCAGTTTTTAAATCAAGTGTTTTCAGAAAATATTACCATTAATTCTGGAAATAAAGCGAATTGAAGTTGAACTTTAATTTTCACTCTATTCTGTTAGAGAATGTAAAAATTAGTCTCTATTTTCAGGAAATGTTAAAGGATAGATGCAAATGGTCCAAATCCGATTCATTAAAATGGAATGTCAATTTGACAATTGCTTGATTTTAAATTACTGAAATGGGTCCATAAATTACTTATATACGCCTTTTAAAAAAACCCCGCCTAATTAGCCCCAGCGACCAGATTGAAAGAGATGCCTTTTGTGACGTCACTGGAGTAATGTCATTATCGGCGATAGTCATAATTCAACGTAATCTCGCAACATTTTGATTGTAATTTCACTAACAAATCTTCAATAACTTAAATATTCTATATATCGAATGTTTATATATCCAACTAGGTAATTCCGCAGATGACAATTACATAATTATTGCATACACATGTGTTTTGGGCGATTTAACACACCTCATAAATTCATCTAACGGCAGTGATAATCATCATTAATTAATTAATTAGGCTCCACAGAGCGGGTCACAAACGACATCATTCGTGATATTTAATATGTGAAGTGATTCTCTGACTTAATTCAAGCAATCAATCTGAATCTTAAAAGGAGGGTTCTATTGGGTTTTTTTTTTTGTGGAAACGCAATTCTGCCATTCAAACAAAGGTATCAAACAACGTGCTATGATTTTGCAGTGTTGAACTACATGTATGCACTAACAAAGATACACTACAAACGCGCTGATTGTCAATTTAGAAAGAAGGCAGGAACTGTCCAACTTAAAATACCCGTAAATCATTGCTTATGAACACCACTATTGCACTTATTTCATTTTTATCCAACTGGTATGTAATACCGTGGGATATAGTCATCACCCCGTCCGTCTGTCCGTCCGTCTGTCCGTCCGTCTGTCCGTCCGTCTGTCCGTCCGTCTGTCCGTCCGTAATCAATTCGTTTCCGGAGCAGAACTCGAAAATCGTTCATGATATCTTTCTGAAACTTTCCATGTGTATTACCCACCAACTGAAGTGGTGCCTTTTGATATTTTCAGATTTCTGAAAATTTTATTTTTGGTCGTTTCCATAGAAACATGTTGAAGTTGGACTTTGTTCAGAGACAGGTTTGTTTCCGGAGCACAGCTCCAAAACCGTTCATCATATCTTCCTGAAACTTTGCATGTGTATTAGCCACTAACTGAAGTGGTGCCTTTTAATATTTTCAGATTTTTTCTGAAAAATTAATTTTTTTCTGTTTCCATAGAAACATGAGAGGGATGTTGGTTGTTGTTGATTTTGACTGCTTCTGGAGCAGAAGTCTAAAACAAGTACGGTAGTACTTACGTAATTTCCACTTAGGTTGATATAGTTATAATTTAGATTGCATACATGGTTAATGCGTAATGTTCTTTTGAATATTCAGGAATATACTAAAAAATGCTTATTTTCGGACCCCTATACCACTTTTCCGATGTTCGAAGCTAAACTATTAACATTTTGATGAAAGCCTTTAAGGGTTCAACATAAAAGTTTTTATGCTTTAAATTGTCTATTCGCATGTGTGAATAAAATTTCAATAGCTTAATTGGTTAAGTAGTCATGATCCTTTGAACTTTGCTGAAAATGGCGATTTTGAAAAAATGACAATGTTCTGTGACTTGTCACACATAAAGTATGACAGATATGCGATTGAAATTTATTGTTCTTCATAAGAGACATGTCTACTTCACAATGAGCCATAAAGCATTATTGTATCTTCAGTGGTTTACGAAGGAAAATTCTCCAAATTAGGTACCCCTCGAAAGGTCTCAAAATCACAAAATTTAACTTTTTTGGGATTATGTCCAAATTGTGCCTAATCTATCAACTTTTACATGATCATGATATGTTATGGAATTGTTAAACAAGTTATTATAAAGAGATTGAAATAAGTAACTTTGACATAAATCAATTGGTTACAGAGTTATGCCTCTTTGAACATGCAGCCGAAAAACACACTTTTCGAAAAGGTCCAAATGCAAGGGCAGATTACTTGAATTCTAAGCCAAAATTCAAAATTTTGGTACGTTACTTTGTTGATCATTCATTAAGCTTTCAAATGAGCTATCACACATAGCTGTATGTGTTGCCGTGATTAAGAAGAAGATTTTTGAAGACGCGTACCCTCAAAACCGCGAAAGTACACACAAAATTCAGTTTTTTCGAAATAGCAAAAAGCTGAAAACCGCTTAATCGATGGGGTATGATGTTGCCCACATTTTGGTGAAAGTTTTGTGCAAATATCTTGTTAAGTTTTTGAGCTATTAAGTTTTGAAGTTTCAACTTCCAGGGGGGATAACTCACGAAAGAAGTCGAAAATCCAAAATCGGGCTCCGTTAGGAACAAGTTAGGTCACAGGCTACAATCCCTGAAAGTTTCAGAGAAATCGGTCAGGCCGTTAGTTCAGAACACGTGTCACAAAATCGGTGGAATAATAAAAAAAAAAAATAAAAAAAATAAAATTAAACACGCCAATAACAATAAGGATTCAGCCTTATGGCTGAATCCTTAATAAAATTAAGTTTATTGTGGCATGTTTTCATTTCACGAAATGCCAAGAAACCAAGATGGCGGATGCTGCCGATAGATCGGTGATAGAACTTTCCCTTTAACACATGACCTCAAACTAAATTTGCCCTTCAGATAATGTTGAGGTCTGCTGATCTGCTTTCAGGACAATAAGGCAATATATCAGTCTGATGACACCGTCCATCTCAAGTTGTAACAAAATTATGCCCTCTACTCCTGAGAATAATGTCCTCTTTTCAAAAGTGCCTTTCTAGGAAGCGAGGATCATGCATTAAAAACATTCTTTTATTGTTCAGTATGTATCATGCTACCATAAACAAACTGTTGAAAGTTATGTCACTCAGAAACAATTATCATGAAAGAAAAATATTATATAACTGAAAAAGCAAACTGGAATAAAAAAAGAAAACTGAAACTTGAAAGCTATACAGGCTACAATCCCTGAAAGTATAGTCCTAAAGTATAATATGTATATTAATAGACGATCGTGCTCGCTTGGTCTAGCTCTCCTACGCTGGGCTACGCTCCACTGTGGAGGTTTACCAGCGATAGTCACGGCGAGCATTACATCATCTAATATATGAAATATAGGTATGGTGTCTACATGGATATAAGTATCCTTTGAGCTTGACATAAGCCTTTATCTTACAAATTAGTCTGAAAAATCAATTTCATCATAATTTATTATTTTTGCATATTGAATTGCCTTTTTTTGATTTTTCTTTTGTCATAACTGTCGCTAATTGAGTTTTGATTTTGCACAAATAGTTTCTTGATGAAAAAGTTTAGCTTCATTTTCATATTGAGATTAGTTTCTTGGGAGCGACCCAAGAACTGAAGAGAACAGGTTGAATTGATTGATAATTTTTTAAAGAGGTTAATAAATTTTAGGAATTTTTATCCTCGTTAAATTTGTTTTCTAGGTAAAATATTAAGGTTTGTCTCATTTGTAAATATACATTTTTGAAAATTTTGAATAATTCATCAAGTTTTTATCACACACAGCTCCTTGGTTTGTATGAACTCATTGTAGTATAACAAGTTATAATTCTTTTCAAAGTTATTCTTTACTAAATTTTAAACTTGTATGAAATACTTAGTTCATGGATCTGACACTAAACTCTTCATCATTGTTTTCAAAATTTTTACATACCAACGGTAAGGTCCAAATCTCCTCAGAAAGATAAATCCTGCACTAAATATTTTTAAGATATTTAAAAAATTTAAACTTTGAAACGAAATGTTACTTAATAGAGAATTATTTAATAAAGTAAAATTATTTGACAAATTTCTGGAATGCATGTTAAGGAATGTAAGTAAAGTCGGTTTTGTAGTTTGGGAAAAGCTTGAGATTATAAGAATGAAAAGCAGACATGATGTGATTTCGTTTGTTCAGTTGTATTGAAAATCTTTACTTGTTTCAGATTCTTGACTCCCGAGATGTGAGTGTTACCAAGGTAACAGATAAAGCAAGCGGACAAGAACTGAGCTTTACCCTAGGGGAACCTGTTGGTACCTTTGGTGCCAAGCTAGAGATCAGACTACCGAATGGCAACAACAACAGGTATGGTATGGCATTGGGTATTTGTGAAATGATTGTAAACACATAAGAGCCCCAAAATTAAACAATTGTCACAACCCTCCAATCCCAACCTCTTCCTCCACCCCTGCCCCCTAGTGCACGTATAGTATAGCTTACATCCCCTTGTTGTAACCATGGATGAGAAATCAGATTTAAATTGTTTGTAATGATCACCAACAGGCTGGCATAATTAGTAGCCAATCCTATTAAATGAACAAGATGTTTCAATCAAATCAAGAAAGGAATGTGATAATGCTTATAGAAAAAATATTGAATTATTTTAAACATTTAATTTAAACGAAAAATTTGCAAAAAGCTAGAGCAAGTGAAAATACCATTGAAAATAAGTTGAACCCTTTCAGGTACACAATCTCTTTGGAGTACTCCACGTCGCCCCAGTGTTCTGCTCTCCAGTGGCTCCTGCCTCAACAAACAGCGGGCAAGAGACAGCCGTACCTCTTCAGTCAGTGTGAGGTCAGTGTCATCAACTTCATGAAGGAAATATTTCTCAGTTCTTCAAATAGTTGTGTAAATCTGAAAACTATCATTGGTGGAATATATCATTTAATTTGTATTCTTGTGAAATGCTTCCTTTTGGTTGAGAGTTTTATTATGGAACGATCTTGTCCTGTACATAGTGAGGCAAAAAATGTATGAATTATGCCAACAAGATTATATAACAATGAATAAATCAAGCACTGAATGACAGTGAAGCCACCTTTGCAACTATGTCAGCATGGAAAACTTCCGCCTACCCGACCACCCGAAATGGTCTTTTTTCCAGTCGGACGGTGAAATTTCAAAAGCAGCTTGTCCGGTGGTCGGGTAGATTGTTTAGTCTTTTAGTTCATATTTTTCACAATAACAGGCAGGGTAATCTTTTGTCAGTCTGAGGTGTAACGGTATTGTAAAACATTAAGTCCAAATTACGATAACCAGCGTAACTGAACGTTTTATATAAACTCTTTGCACTGCCTTTTATGTACTGATTACAAAGCGATACCTATAAGCAGACAGCGAATGTCTAGATTGCTTGTAAAATGAAAGTCTGTCGCAAAATATAAACATTTAGTTCAATTCAACATTCTAGATCATAATTCTAACTTACTCAAAGGCACTTTGCTGAATGCATATTTTATATTCTTTATTAACTTGACAAATCCATGAACAATGTATTAAAAACCAAAGTCATCATTTGAAAGGCATATAGATCTATGGGCAATGTTTGTAAAATTTGTCATGTTTGTGAATCCATTTCAGTAAATATGACGATAAAAATAGTTAAGTTGGATATATCAGCATACTATCAATTGTTATTTATATCAGTTTATTTCTAAAATGACTCGTCAATGTCAAGAAATAATTAATGTAATCAGAAATTCTTATATTATTTTTCGTAATATCTTCCGTAAGGTACCTTTGCAATTCAATCTCCAATTGAAAATAACACGATAGTTGTAAATATTCCACGACATATTTAAAATAAAAAACCTATCTGACGACGAACCATACCGGCTCAGCCGATCACTCGCCCCTAATGCAACAGCAAGGGAAGGGACGTAACTCGTGATGGCTTACCCAAACCGCTTCACTTTCAAACTATCGTCGTTACGAGTAACACGTTTCTTCGAGAGAGTTCTCCAAAAAGTTTAGCAAGAAAATGACAGAGAAAGAGAATGTATGTGTGGTAAATTTACTTATCTCGCAAAGGCGTTATATTACCGCATTTATTTTTTATCTCACATGTTGTAATTATCGGTTTTTTCACACCTCGTGTGTTAACCATGCTGTCGATATTCACGTGGCAAGCTAGACTTGCACTGGTCGTGGTTTCAATATCGCCGTAATTTCTTTCCACGTTTCGCATTCATCGTATTTCGCATTATATTATATATATATATATATTTGCTTTTATGTATGTTATGCTTGAAATTTACATAATTTTTTATCCGTTGTCCATATACCTTACTTCGGAAAAATTATTGTGTTTTTTCAACCTCTTTACAGAGAGGGTGAAGTTAGGCTACACCTTTCTGTTTATCTTTTTATATATATAATTTCTTTTTTATATATATATCCTATTTTCGCGGCCGTTTAGTTTTTTGCTTTACGCCTTTGCGATTGGTTATTCATATTTTTATGTGTTAAATCATTCAATTTTACACATGTATATATATGCACACACACCCCTCTACGATTCTGTGTGTCTGTTTTACAGACACTCACTTTCTGTGAGGGGTGCGATTCTTCACTACCCCCGGCAGACTCGCACAAATGGTGTCTGCAATGCCTCGCCCAGTCTCCACATGACGAGGATGCCTGTCCTATTTGCCTGGGCTTCTCACCGAAAACACAGAAGACCAGGAAGAAAGACTTCGTGTTTTTCAGACAGGCTCTGGAGCAGGGGCAGGATTTTGCGGGGCTTATCCCACCTTCCAAGAGTAAGTCGAAGGGTAAAGAGTCTTCGAAACCGTCAAACTCTTCCTCTAATGCAGAGGTTGGGAAGCGGCAGAAGACCTCTGACCCCAGGGTTCGCACTAGCACCAACACAAACACCTGCACGGATAACAATGTTACCATGAATGTTTTACAACAATTGCTTGCAGGGCAGATGGATTCGATGACTAGCATGTTCCGACAGTCGATTGACGGGCTCCGAGAGGAGTTTGGTCATCGACAGGAGGTTCAGGCTGTCACCGTGCCTTCTGCGGGTGTGCGTATCGAGCCTGGCTCTGGCCGAGGTCTCGTACAATCACAGGGGGTTTATTCCGAACTCGGCAGAGGCCGAGGGAGGATATTCTACCCAGAGGCAGTTCTCCGGCCAGGCCTAGCCCGGTCCGCGAGTTCTGACCTCGGTACTCAAGTCGCAGGAACTGTCCTGTTGCCTTCGAGTACCCTGGCCCAGGGGCCGCTGTTGATTCCGGGCCTCGAGCCCGTCGTCACTCAGCCCCTGGTCACGCCCAAGAGCTTACCGAATGTCAGTCAGGTGCCCCCTTCGGTCGAGTCTCGGAACCGGGGTCAGGTGACCGGACAGGGTGTGGATGGGGCAAACATTGTGGAGCGCCAGGCGACTCCTCCTGTTGATCAGGATCCAATTCTCGAGGATGTCGAGTCTTCGGATTCTGATCTCCGGGATGAGGACGACATGGAGGTCGATTTCGACGAAGCTCCCACGTTTGCCAAATCCATGAAGGAGTTTAGGGAGAAGCTTGCACAGGCTATCCCGCAAACAGTCCTCCCTGTCGAGTCGTCGGACTCGTCTGAGTTCCGCCTTCCGGGTGACGCCTTCGCTGCAGCGAAGACGTCTCAGATTCGGCTCCGCGTACTGCCGTCTTTGGTCGCCGAAATGATCGATCCCCTCCTGTCGGGTACTCGTACCAAGTTCGATTTACCCGAACTGATTAAGAAGTACCCTATGGGGGAGGAGGATTTCTTTGGTGTTCCAGAGGTGGACGAGTGTGTGTATGCTTCCGTCACCCTTGCGGGGTCTAACCCCACCTTGGCTCAGTCCAAGAAGGGCCGGCGGCTGCCGCCTTTCCGGATGTCCGGTCTCACGCTTAAGGCTGTTTACCGTTCCTTTGAGGAGCAGTATCGGAATGCAGCCCAACAGCTGAGACTGGCCGTACAGTCAGCCTACCTTGCTACGATGCAGGGGAAGCTGACTGGTCCGGTTTCGAGTGTGAGCTCTCAGCCCTCACTCCCGGCGCAGCTGACGGAAATCCATGGTTTCCTGGCGAGGGACAGCATCAGGAGCTGTGCCTCCCAGGCCATGTGCGCAGTTATGGGCCTGCGCAGGCTTTGGCTGTCGTGCTCGAAATATCCGGCCGACACCCAATCGGCACTACTAGCACTTCCGTTCAGGATGGGGGGCTCCCTCTTCCCGAACGCGAAGCAGGTAGTGAAGGAGGCGGCTGACACAGTGGCTTTCATCAAGGAAACCAAAACCTTGTTTGAGAAGCAACCTAAGTCGTCCAAAAAACGCCCCTCCAGGTGGATCTGTTTGCCACTGGAGTGACGAATCAGATTCCAGTGTTCTGCTCGCGCGTCCCCGACCCAAGGGCGGTGGCGGCCGATGCTTTCCAGATAGACTGGACGGACAGAGTCCTGTGGGCTTTCCCACCAGTGCCTCTGATACACAAGGTGTTGTTACATCTGTATCTGCAACCTGCACGGCTACTAGTGCTTCTAGCACCTCTGTGGACGTCGCAGATTTGGTTCCCAGTTCTGCTCGGAGGGTTAGTACAACCACCCGTGCTTTTACCGTGTCGTCCAGGTCTACTGTCTCAGGACGGCCAGCCCCACCCGAATCCCAGGATTCAGTGGATGGCTTGGCCTTTGTCCGGAATCGCCTCCAGGAGAGCGGAATTCCTGCACCAGTTGCAAACACAATTCTGGCTGCGAGGAGGGATTCGACAAACGTACAGTATGAGGATCGATGGGCCTGCTACGCGCGCTGGTGTGTCGATAGAGGGGATCTCGATCCCTTTTCTACGACTCTAGTCACTGTGCTTGAGTTCCTTCAGTCACGACTTGAGGCTGGCCTTGCCGCCCTCTACAGTCAGAGGGTATTCAACAGCTATATCAGCGTTTCATATCCCTGTCGACGGGGCGCTCTTGGGGGCGCATCCTCTCGTTCAGAGATTCTTAGCAGGTGTGGACAGAATCCGTCCTACTGTCAGAAGGCTCAGCCCAGTCTGGGACCTTTCTGTTGTCTTAGACTGGCTGTCTGGGGCAGCTTTTCTGTCCCCGTCTTCATTGTCCCTCCAGATTCTGAGTTGGAAGACTGCCTTTTTGGTGGCGGTTACTTCCGGTAGGCGGGTAGGCGATATTCATGCAATGTCTGCTGATCCCGAGCTGACTGTCTTCCACAAGGACAGAGTCAGCATTAGACTACCGGAGTCTTACCGTCCCAAGGTCGACCACACTTTTCATGTGACAGCTCCCATTGAAGTTCCAGTCCTACGTCAAGCCACCTCGGCTAGCGCCTCAGTGAGTTCTCATGCACATGTGCTTGATGTTCGCAAGTCACTGAGATTGTACATCAAGCGTACGAAGGACATCCGCAAGGATAAACAGCTGTTCTGCTGCTATGGTGGTGGAAGAGCGGGTTTGCCAGCCAGCAAACAAACGATTTCCAGATGGTTGGTTTCCACCATTTACATGGCCTACGTTCACACGGGAAAGTCCCCGCCTGAAGGTTTGAGGGCTCATTCCATTAGAGCAGTAGCAACGTCGAAGGCGTTCGCCGCAGCCCTGCCCATCGAAGAGATCTGCTCAGCGGCAATTTGGAGCCGACCGAGTACGTTCATCAAGCACTACCAACTCGACAAGCACTCTAGGGAGCGTGCTCGGTTTGGTCAGGCAGTTCTCTCCGGTGGGCAGAGTTCTAAGTTCTGATAGAATGAATTTTCGTTTTTTATCGTTTTACGATTTTCAACGTTTTTTCTATGGTTGTGGGTTATTTTAGTTTTTCACGGCTTGGGCCTCACAGTGCCGACTTGGTCGGGTTTTACCCATGCACGTTCAATCACCCCTAACTTTGGTGGAGGTCACTTGACACCTCACGTACTGCACTGTCAAGTCAGAGGTCTTCCGTTTTCGGTGGATTTATATTAGAGGGTATACGTTTGTCTCCCCGCTAACTCCTTTTTTCAAAAAGGGGGGGGGGGGGGGGGGTATTTTTAGGCAAAAAAATGACTGTAATCGCTGTGTTCAGCTTGGTCTGTACTCCGACCCAATTACCCTGCAACCTCGCTCGCCTGCCGTGCCTTTCGTCACGCTAAAGACGGTGAGTAAATCAAGAGCTATTTATTAATTTAGTGCTCTTAGCGAGGTTTTTTACCTTTTGGTTAGACAGAATGCCGCTACCATTGTCTTTTTTTTGGTAGTCTGCTTGCAAAGGTACCTTACGGAAGATATTACGAAAAATAATTGAACGAACCTGTAGAGGTTCTAGATTATTTGAGTAATATCTTCCGTAAGGTACACCTCCCGTTCTATTGTATCCCACCCCTTTCATTCTGTCTAAATCTCTAGATTGTTTGAAAGTGAAGCGGTTTGGGTAAGCCATCACGAGTTACGTCCCTTCCCTTGCTGTTGCATTAGGGGCGAGTGATCGGCTGAGCCGGTATGGTTCGTCGTCAGATAGGTTTTTTATTTTAAATATGTCGTGGAATATTTACAACTATCGTGTTATTTTCAATTGGAGATTGAATTGCAAAGGTACCTTACGGAAGATATTACTCAAATAATCTAGAACCTCTACAGGTTCGTTCAAATTTTCGACCTGATGTCATGTCATGTCGATATAATACATAATATAACAGTTTTTCAAAGAAGGACTGATGATTCAACATAATGATATATGATCAAATGAAAATTTGGCTGACATTTAGTTTATTGGCCAGCTGTTGATTAGTGAAATACAAGAAACATGTTCAACCAGATGTATAATAAATGTTTGTACTTGCAGTAAGTTCTATGTGACTGTTGAAAATTGGACAGGTAGGGTTTCTTCCGGACTGGTAATTTATTTCAGTTACCAGTCCGGTTGTCTGGCTTGGATGTTCATGAGTTTTCTACACTGACTATGTCCAACTTTGAAGGAAAGTATTGGGGGGGAGGGGTACTTGTATACATGTATTAACATGCCTTTTGCTATTTTGAAGCAACAACAAACCAGGAATCAGGGGTATGTGATCTGTACTCATTTATATTAAAATATGTTGATCAAGACGCAACAATTCAGCAACTATAAAGCTATTCCTCTGTTGCAGGCGATCCACGCTCGTAGTCTGGTGCCATGCCAGGACACTCCCGCCGTCAAGTTCCCGTACACCGCCAAGGTGAGATAACAGTCCATGTTATCAGTAGCATTCAAGTGACTACAATGCTACATTGTAAGGAATAATCCAGAATGTTGGTCAATACTTTACCATTTACCTGCGAGTCACAGAACAACCTATCATATAAGGGTTTGGAGTAATGAATCCAGCTTTCTCAACTTGCACAATTTCAACTTTGTATGCTTTTGGTGATAAATCATTCTAACCTATCAGGCCTCACTTTCAAAAGTAAAATCTTTCTTTTCAATAATAATGTAGATCTCTAAATACAGTGTCGTTACACTTCCAATGTCAAAACATTGTGATGTCATCATCATGTATATCTTGGCATTGTGATGTCATATAGCATTGTGACGTCGTGTGGTTGACAGTGAGAGAGCATTGTGCAAAATCTACTCTCAAAACGACATCTCTTGGAATTTATGGCTTGATCTCACATAAGAGATATCTCCTGTGGAACACAGTTTTTGATGATACGGTAACTTCCCGTCTCGATGCAGGTGCGAGCGCAGCGTGAGGTGACGGTGTTGATGAGTGCAGTGAGGCAGGAGGGTGAGCCGTGTCAGGGAGACAGCTCCACTCTACAGACCAGCTTCGTGCAGGACGTCCCTATACCCAGCTACCTCCTCGCCATTGTCGCCGGCGACATCGAGAGCAGGTGTGGAAAATCTTGATTTTCATGATAAAAACTTCTTTATTATTAACAAACATAACAATGAGAATATGCTTACTCCTTCATCAGGTGGAATGTTAGGTTTGGATAAATTGCAATTCATTGCAATGTAAGATGTTTCTAACATTATTATCCTACTTGACCCTTTACCTGTTAGCAGTTAAATATTCTAGGATATATATATATTTAGCCATTGTCAAATCCTTGATTATTAGTAGATGAGATTCCTGTTAACAACTGAGTAATCCAGCAACAGTTTTAGAAATAACCCAGACATTGTTAAGCCCCCGAATCGGAGATCAGATGAGGTCATCATATTTGACCACGTAACCTTGACCTTGCTGCAGTGGACAATATTCAGAAAACTTTAACCTTGGCCATAACTTTGGTATATCTGGGGGCATCCATGTTTAACAAACACATCTTGTTTTGTTTCATTCTTAACTTCTGAGGGAGGAACCGATCAAAGTCATACTTTTGTCATATGGAAGATTGCATATTTGTGTTTTTCTTAAGACAGTTAGAAATCAATCGTTATTATCTGAAGTCATGTAATTTCTTGGCCTTTATTTTGTCCAGAGATATCGGTCCAAGATCAAAAGTCTGGTCAGAGAAAGAATTTGTTGAAGATGCAGCATATGAATTTGCAGAGGTAAGGATCGTGTCAAATGATAATGTTGATTCGTCCGTCATTATAGTGATATTGGTGTGGATGTAATACAGCTTCAGGGCTGGCATGAAGTAGCACTGTTACCTGGTGGATGTAGAATATTTTGAGCAGTTAATGCCAAAAGATAAACCCGGATGAACTAGTTTCTTTGGTTATCCATCGGGGAATGGTTTGTCGCTTAGTATTTCTGGTAAAATTTTGATCATGTTCGGACCAATTGTAACAATATTAACATAGCTTTTTACGTAAAGCAATTAATGAGTCTTTAGCTATTTTCAACTGAATGTACTGTTCAAAGACAGAAGACATGTTGAAGACAGCCGAGGCGTTGATGGGATCCTACGTGTGGAAGCAGTACGATCTCCTGGTGCTGCCCCCTTCCTTCCCCTTCGGGGGCATGGAGAACCCCTGTCTTACCTTCGTCACTCCCACCTTACTGGTAAGTGTCTGTTTGTACTAATGAGACGAGGTATGGCATTAGGATTCTTGATTTATCCCTGATTCCTGATTTAGATTTTTTTTAGGACTTGGCAACTAGCTGCTGTGGAGAACTGTTCGATATGCAAAGCTACATTGAATTTCAGTTCCGTACAACTTGCTGATTCCAGCTAATGCTTTCAGGATTCCCTGCAATGCTGTCATAATGCATGCTTCCTCCCTGCAATGCTGTCATAATCCATGCTTCCTCCCTGCAATGCAGTCATAATGCATGCTTCCTCCCTGCAATGCAGTCATAATGCATGCTTCCTCACTGCAATAGTTCCAGACACTGGTAAAAGTGAAATGCTATGTTAAGCCCCAAATCACCTCACGTGTTTATGAATTTGATGTATTCCCAAAGATTATGTAATGGGACTGGTGAAATATGTCAACTTCTGATGATTATTGCTTTAATTTTGATGAAAGTTGAACTCCTAAGGAATCATTTCTACCCAGGCTGGAGACCGGTCACTGGCGGATGTTGTCGCCCACGAGATCGCCCACAGCTGGACCGGGAACCTGGTCACTAACAAAACCTTTGAACACTTCTGGTCAGTTCTTTCTTCATAACTTCTTAACATAACAGTTTGTTAAATGAATGGTTTATCTGTTTTCCATGATTTGATAATTTCAGAATAATTAAGCAGGTAGGAGGTACAAAGAAAGGCTTCTTAACAACTGAGATTTTAGATTTTTAATACTTACCCCACTTCAGATATTGCATATTACCTAGTACTTCCGATGAGAGATTGGAAGAGTTGAATCCTTGTCTTTACGAAGTAATAGTGTGAATGACACGTAGACAGGGATCACGACATAGCCGGAAGGCTATACCAATCTGTCACGTGACAATGTGACGTAATCACATTTCCTTCTATCGATGAGTTGGCAAGACGTGTTTCTTGTCTTCAGGTTTATTTTCACTAAGTTTGCTTAAATTTGTGTATTTTCTACAACCTACGGTATGTATTGTGTTCTTATACTATACCAGCGAAGTGTGTGAATAAAGCATTGGTTCACTTACCATATCGACAAATTTTTTATCGCTCTTCACTTTGAAATTTTCACCCGTTTCCCGCATTTTGGCATGTTCTCGGCCCCATTTTGCTTCATTGATAGCTTCTTGGGGCCCTCTCACATGTTATTTCACATGTTTAACTCCATTTTCTATCCCTATTTCACTGTTTTTGGTCTTTTTGACCACGTAAACATTCTTCGTGTTTCTTCCATTTTCTACTTGTGCGTATTCCTACGCCGAAGCACATGTTACGGTTTTTTCTCACTTTTTGACTGAGTAAATTCGTTTTATTTTGGGATATGTTTCAATGGTGCTTATTATATGTTTTGCAATCCCGTTTGGGTTTGTTAGTACCTGCAAAATGCTAGTTTTTCCCCTTTTCAAACGCACTTTTTTCATTGCTGTTTGTCTCGCTTGGGGTAGTGACACGCCCTTCTCGGGTGTTGTCTGTGTAGCTATTTTTAGCCCTTGCGTCACCCTTTGTTTATCACTTGGGATGTTGTTTATTTTGGTGATGCTTTCTTCATTTCACACTCGTATGGTAACTTTGAGTTACTATGTATGTGTGTATTATAACATGTTTGTTATATTACTGATATTATATTTATCTTTGAGTGATAATATAACATTTTCTTTATTGTTTAAAATAAAATTAAATTTCAATTTAATTTTCTACTGCTACTACTGTACATGGCTTGCGTTTGCTTGCTTTTGTTTTCTTTCTTATCTCTTGCTTTTCTTGAGTGTTGTAGCAATTTTTTAAACAAATGTTTGCTTTACTTTTTTATTGTAACTTACTTCTGTTGGGAAGTTTGTTTACTGTTTTTAAAGGGGCACTGGGGATTTCCCTTTTTCCCTTATTTATGTTTTGACTGTTTCTGTTCTTTACAGTCAATCGAGTTCAATGCGAGTGTTCTGCTCATCTTGCAGATCACTAAAGTCTGCCAAGGATCCACACCCCCTGTGCCCAGATTGTGTGGGGTTCCAGTGTGACTTGGACAGCAAGTGTATTTTTTGTCGACCTCTTTCTGCTCCCAAGTTTAAAGCTTTTGTGACAGCAAGGAAGAAGTGTTTCTCGCAGAGGAAACACAGGATGTCAGACAAGTCTTCTACCTCTCCCCGGGACGGTGCCTCTGTCCCTGGGGATTCGGACTTACTTCCTGTGACTTCTGTGTCGACTGAACCCTCATCTGCTACTCAGGTGAGGGTTAGACATGGACCAACGTTGGCAGAGGTAGAGCAGGGGGTCAATCCTGGGGCCCCTGTGATCGACCCGAACCTCTTAATGACGTTGGTAAATAAACAGGTGGAGAAGCTGCTCGAGGCTCGAGCTGCACAGGAGGTTGTTGTGCCTGTGCAACCTCCACAAAAACAACTCCCTCCAACGCGACCACTGGTGGAGTCAGTGGTCAGAGACGCTTCAGAGGACCATCGGCGCGTGGAGCGCTCCTCCACTGTCCACTTCAGGGATGCTCCGATGGATACTAACTACCATCGGCAGTACGACCAGCGCTTGGACTCGCGCGCTGGGGATCCTTTTCGCTTCGGAGAGGCGAATAGGGATTTCGTATACAAGGAGGACCACCGTCGGCGCTCTCGCTCTCCCAGGCGCTTCTCAAGGCGCTCACGTTCGCGCTCTCCTCGGCGCTCTCGCTTACCTAGGCGGTCCCGTTCACCTCGGCGCTCTCGGTCGCCTCGGCGCAAACCACGGCGCTCACCTCGGCGCTCACGCTCCCCCCGGCGCTCGCACTCGCCTCGGCGCTCACCTCGGCGCTCCTCGCCGCGCCCCAAGGCATCTACAGTGAGCTCAGAGCGCTCACACTCGCCTGTGCTGAGGGAGGAGCACGACTTTGTGCCAGACTATACTGAAGAAGTTTCGGAGGACGACCAGACTGACACCTGGTTAGAGTATGGTGATATGTTCACATGGATAGCCGACAGACTGGTCACGTGTCCTTCTCCCAGTCAGTCGGCAGACAAGAGATTCACCATATGGGATGATCCGGAGCTTCTCATTCCTCCTCACCCCACCATCAAGGATGCAATGGAGAATCTGGACGAGGATTTTGCGAAGCTGGATCTGAACCCGTCCATCCATCTCGCCAAGGCCACAAGTGGGAAGTATAAGATCCGCTCTATGAAAGTGTACCAAGCAGGCGCTTCCCAGGACGACCATGTGCGTCGCCTGTCTGACGCCTCTCAGACAGTATACAAGGTCCAAGATGTCAAGCTCAAGAATGTGGATACTGAGCTCAAGCGTTCTCTCATCCCACTGTCGGGATTAGTCTCTTCCTTAGAGGCAGCGGCTCAGGATTTGACAGAGGAGAACCCCTCTCGGGTTGAACATCAGGCCACGCTCTTTAAGTGGCAGGCGAACGCTTGCGCAGATGTCTTGAGTCATGTGAGATCTGCAATCGCTATGAACACTGTGGTTCGGCGCACGGGTCTACTCCAACCGTGCCAATGGGAAGATGAGTTTAAGCGTTCACTTGTGCGTGCTCCGGTATCTTCAGAGACCTTGTTCGGGAACAAGATCAAGGAGGTGTTCAAAGAACAGTCCGACAAGGCACAGGCGGATTTCACTTTTCAAGCCTGCAAACTCGTTGCGCACACCTTTCCAGCCAACAACAGGAAAGGTGCTCGGGTTTACACAGGAAGGAGGAAGTCCGTCCGTGGGGCTTACCAGAACAAGCACATCAACAAGCGTGGGGGCTTTGACTCAGGTCGTGGCCGATACCAGAGCAACGCCCAGGCTTCCCGGGGACGAGCTCCTACCACCCCTGGGAAGAAGAAGACCCCATACAAATCCAGGCGCTGAAGGTCTGGTAGCACACGACTGGAAACTCCCGCCTCCAGTCGTCCCTGTCTCGGATACTCCAGTAGGCGGGAGACTGGGGGTCTTCTGGCCCAACTGGACAATACTAGAGGACCCCTTCGTCACCAACATTCTACAGGCCGGCTACAAGTTGCCAATAGTCAGGTCTCCGCCTCTGACCAACCTGCCCCGGTCACGCGTGTATTCGCCAACCCAGCTACTTCAGCTGTCCGACAACATCTCTATCCTGTTGGACAAGTGTGCCATAGAGACTGTGTCACATCCAGAGAACACCCCAGGTTTCTACTCTTCCATCTTCCTCGTTCCCAAGAAGAACTCGGAGAAGATGAGGATGATACACAACCTGGCGGTGTTCAACGAACTGTATCTGGCAGAGCCTCCACACTTCCGCATGACGTCCTTGGACCAGCTGCGATCCAAGCTAGCCCGCGACGACTGGCTGGTCAGTCTGGATCTGCAG
The DNA here is from genome assembly GCA_936450465.1 of Gibbula magus. Taxonomy (NCBI): domain Eukaryota; kingdom Metazoa; phylum Mollusca; class Gastropoda; order Trochida; family Trochidae; genus Gibbula; species Gibbula magus. The sequence goes on along the minus strand of OW388296.1, from coordinate 7,702,559 downwards.
GACGCCTACCTACACGTCCCAATCTACAGGCCCCACAGGAAGTACCTGAGGTTCGTATTCCAGTCTATTCATTACCAGTGGAAAGTCCTGCCATTTGGAATTTCCACGGCCCCGTGGCTTTTTACGCGGATCACGACACCCATCGCGCGGTTTCTGCACCTCCGGGGGATCGAGTTCGATCCATATATCGACGACTGTCTGATGAGCCATGCTGCTCCTTTCGTTCTTCGCAGACAGTCGCAGTTTGCTCTCGGTCTACTTCACCAACTCGGGTGGATTGTCAACGAGGAGAAATCCCATCTGATCCCGTCACAACGTCTAACGTTTATCCGGGGGTTTTTCCTCACGGACCTCGATTTGGTGAAGGTCCCTCCAGACAGGTGGGCCAAAATCCAGTCCTTTGCAAAGAGAGGCTTGGCCGACAGCCTGACCCTCAGGGAGTGGCAGTCTCTTCTGGGTCTCCTCTCTTCAGCCCAGTATCTCACCACCAGGGGACGCCTGATGCTTCGGCCTCTGCAGAGGTTTCTCACCCCGTTTATTCAGCGGGACGATCTGCAAGTGAGGTTCCCTTTAACAGTAGGTCTTCATCCCTACCTGCACTGGTGGACGACCCAGTCGAACGTCTGCGAAGGAGTCTCCTTGACAGACTTCCCGCCGGACTTCCAACTGTTTGTGGACGCGTCACACCAAGGGTGGGGCGCCAATCTGGAGGACAGGACAGCAGCAGGGCTGTGGTCCGAAGTGCAAAGCCAGTGGCACAGCAACAACTTGGAGTTGCAAGCAGTGATTCTAGCTATCACTCACTGGTTGCCGGTTCTTCGGAATTCCCGCCTTCTGGTGGCGTCAGACAACTCCACGGTGGTGTGGTTGATCAAGAACCAAGGTACAACCGGCTCGTGGAAACTTCTGGACCAGACCTTTCAGTTGTTTCACCTGCTGGACCGGAACCACATTCAAGTAAAGGCGCGACACATTCCGGGGTGTCAAAACGTACTAGCGGACGCTTTATCGCAACCAGACAAGCCGTCCCCGACAGAGTGGATGCTTCACCCGGAAGCGTTCGACCTATTATGCACAGGTCTACATCGTCCGCTGATAGACCTATTCGCGACGAAGTACAACGCGCTAGTTTATGTGTCCCCCCTGCCCGATCCAGCGGCATGGGCGGTGGACGCTCTGTCTCTCAGTTGGGAGGGTCTGGACGCTTACGCGTTTCCTCCTCCCATACTGCTCCCAAAAGTAGTGGCAAAGATAAAGGCGACGAAGTCACTGCGACTGCTTTTGGTAGCGCCCTTTTGGCCTGCGAGAAGCTGGTTCCCCCTACTTCGCGGCCTCGTATCAAGCGACCCAGTTCCGTTGCCTCCATGGCCTCGACTGTTACTGCACCAGAACAGTCATCTGCCTCATCCGGACCCAGAGCGGTTTCATCTGTCTGCCTGGGTCATCTGCAAAAAGCATTAAAATCAAAGGGTTATTCGGCACGGGTGGCAAGTGCCATCTCTCAGGCGCACAGGGTTTCCACTAGGTCACTCTATGATGACAAGTGGCTATCCTTTGAAAAGTTTTGCGCTTCTCGCTCTAAGGACCCTATGAGTGCTTCTCCGCAGTTTGTGGCGGAGTTTCTGTTGTACCTTCGTAACACGAGGCATCTGAAAGGGGGCACTATCTCGACATATCTGTCGGCCCTCAATTCCGTGTTATCAGTCAAGACGGACACTAAGTTGTCCAAAACACCGGAATTAATCGCTTTGTTAAAATCTTTTAAGTTGGAGGACCAGAAGCTAAAATTTCGTCCCCCGGCCTGGGACCTCAATCTGGTCCTTCGACATTTGCGAGGTTCGCCTTACGAGCCCTTGAAACAGGCCTCTTTTGAGGATTTGACGCGCAAAACCGTTTTTCTCATCTCTCTAGCCACTGCGGCTAGGGTGAGTGAGATTCATGCTCTGGACGTGACGAGAGTGCGTTTTGAGACGTCTCGTCACGGGTCTGTTCACTTAGGGTTGCTCTGGAACTTCGTAGCGAAGAACCAGCTTCCAGGGCAACCAGACAGAAAATTTACTATTCCTCCTTTGTCGTCAATTGTACATGACTCAGAGAGAGAGGAACTTTCTCTGTGTCCTGTAAGAGTACTCCGGGAGTACATTCTTCGCTCGACGACCAGGAGGAAGTCTCGCAAGAGGCTGTTTATACCCTTCTCAGCTGCATCCAATGGTGAAGTCAGCAGGAACACCATTGCGCTGTGGCTTCGCCAAACCATTTTGGCAGCGTATGACGCTGGGGTTTGCCTCACCCGGCGGCAAATAACCCCCATGAGATTCGAGCTCTGGCCTCGACTATGGCTTTGCACAGAAACATCTCTGTGCCTCAAATCATGGAGGGGTGTTTTTGGCGGTCCACTTCGGTGTTCGCTAGCCATTATTTGCGTGATCTGGCAGTGGAGGATGTGCAAGGACTACAATCCTATGGACCGTTGGTCGTGGCTCAACAGCTCACCCGACCACGGTTGCACTAGGTAACTATGTTTACCTTCACGCTAGCCTTAAGGTTCTTCCATGCTGTGTCAGGTTGTTCCTATAAGTGCTTTTTTGACATAAGTCATTCTTCTCCTTACAGGAGTTGGTGTCATTGTCTTGCCTCCTCTGGTGGGTGGGTCCTCCTCGAGACCTGCCCGCCATCCGATACTGTCGGATCAACATGCAATATCTGAAGTGGGGTAAGTATTAAAAATTTATTAAAATCTAAATATTTTAGATATTTAAAAATACTTACCCCACTTCTAAGATTCAGCCCGCCCGGCGAGGACTGCCTCCTCCCCACAGACGTTCTCTTCTCGGACCGTAGTCAGGAAATGTGATTGCGTCACGTTGTCACGTGACAGATTGGTATAGCCTTCAGGCTATGTCGTGATCCCTGTCTACGTGTCATTCACACTATTACTTCGTAAAGACAAGGATTCAACTCTTCCAATCTCTCATCGGAAGTACTAGGTAATATGCAATATCTGAAGTGGGGTAAGTATTTTTAAATATCTAAAATATTTAGATTTTAATAATTTTACTTTTCCATGATGTTCAAAAGAGTCTGAATAGATCTGCCATTTCATGAATAAATTTGTAATTTCATGCAGTGTCCAATCTAGAAAGTTAATGAGAAAATAACATTTCAGAGTCGGAAATATCTGCAGAATTTAATGATATTTGTATGTGAATCCAAGAATTGTAAGTGAATGAGAGTCATATTTTGAGTTCATGTTGCAGGATTAAAGAAACAGAAAACACACATTTCATATTTATTGTTTTTATTTACAGTGATAAGGTTAAGACAGTACATATATGAAAATGTTAACAATTTGGAAGAAATCAATAATTTTTAAAAAATCCCCCCTCTTTTCTACATGAAGGGGGGGACAAATCCCCCCTTGCTTTCCACTTCTAGATTGGACACTGTTCATGAAATAAGTTTTGTCTGATATATAATTGCAAGGGATAACATGCCATCATATTGAACTGTTTGACAAGGAACGTAATGCTAGGTTGCTCAAGAACAAAGATCATCTGATTACGTATTATAAAGGCAAAGGTAACATATTTTAGGTTGAATGAGGATTTCACACGGTACTTAGACAGGTTGACAATATCTCGAGTTAGGAAAACACCAGAATTAAGATATTTGAAAGCACAATTGGGATTGAAGACTTTACAAGACACTGAGTTTGTTGGCTAGGTTGTTTTTCTCTTTTACTCATCAAACACTCTTTGGTGGAAAGTGGTCCATGTTAACTTTTATACTCTGAAAAATCTGTAGTTATTCTAATTCACTTATACAAATTTGTTCAGCAGTTTGAGTGATTAATCCTAAATTCATTGTGTTTTGTCGAAAAGGTAGTGTATACTTTGTCGTCATGGATAGATTGAGTTTTCACTGGCCAAAGGGACACAACTCCTCATGAACTGATGTATCAAAGAAAGTTTCACTCAGTTTATGTGATATTCTCTCAAAAAGACTCAATAAATTGTAATCTAATTTCTTATCTAAACACAAGCATAGTGGTAATTTTATGCAATGTCATTTGGTGAAATAAACTAATACAGGAAAAGTAACACAGGAATGATTGGGTCAGACTGATCTTTTCTTGTGGATAACAAGAAGTTGGTTGTTTGAATCCCGTCATGGGCTTGGCGACTTCATCTGCAGTAGAAAGCTATATACTATATTCTAGTTATTTTTGGGTGTGAGGCAATATGGTCATGGTGTGCAGTACATCCAGGGTTTGCTAATTTCTTTCAAGTCTCTTTCTTGTAGAATCATTTTGTTGCATTTACATCGACAGTTCAAGAGTCCAGGCATTGTCTGTTTATGTTAGAGGTCAGGGGTCACAGCTTTCAGTGCATGCTAAGGCAGCATATGTTGCCTGCAGATGATGGGTATGTCCTGCATATGACGGGTATGTCGTAAATGTATAAGATACTCGACTACAGCAGGCTGAACCTTAATATTAGCTGCTGCAGTTTAGGTGAATTATTATTGAAATAACGATCAAAATTGGCGCTGACTACTTGCAGGCTGAACGAGGGTTTCACTAAGTACGTGGAGAGATCGATAGTGGACCGAGTCAGGAAGGTCCCTGGTTTGAGGCACTTCCTGGCAGGGGGAGGCTGGCTCATCTTGAAGGACGCTGTGAGTCATGTCTAGCTTTAACTTCATAACATGTGAAAATACTTTCTACCTTTTTCTAGTCACATTGTAATTTATCACTTTTATTGTAGTTTCATCACCTTCTGTCTTCTTTCTGTTGTTGTCATGTTATGTGTGTGAAAAACTTTAAAGGTTTAGATATTGTTGAAAATGGCTTTGGTTTGGTTTTGATACTATTGAAAATGGCCTTCATTTTATGTAGACCAATTTACCTTTTGTCTCATTGTAAGTGCAACTTTGACCATGATTAGAAACCAGCGAAGGTTCAAATGAGCGTTATTCATTGGTCTTCATTGAGGTTTTTCATTTTGTTGAATTAATAAAAAGATAACTTGAGGAATTAGGGCTGCCATTTTGGGGACTATGAGAAGTGTGAGTGTTGTAGAATTGTAGTAATCTGTGCAGTTGATGAGGACATAAACAAATCATCATTTGATTAATGGTTACTTTAAACTTAAAATTAAAGAAATATATAGTGCTTTTAGTTTAAACAGTTCCAATGTTTCCCTAATCCCGCCAGGGGCACGACAACTTTGTCTGCAGTAGAGAACTGTTCTACACGCAGTAAGGTTTGGGTGCAATGCTACACTGCAATGCAATGCAGTACCACCCATGGCCATGGTTTGCTAGTTCCAGTCGATGCTCGCAGGTTTCACCGCAATGCATAGCCACATGGCGTTGCGGACTTCCTCCCTGCCATAATACTAGCAGCCGCGATAAAAGTGAAATACTCTTGAAAGCGGCGTTAAACCCCAAGTCACCTCACCTCCAATGTTTCCTATGTTAGTGCATTAATTGAAATATTTTATCAATATTTTATTTTTCGAGTAAGCAATTTTAAAGGGTATTTAGCAGGGATTTTGAAAATTTGTTCTTGAGCAGCCTAGCCACAATAGGAAGAAAAATATTCTTGTCAAGTTTTGTAAAGGGAAAACTTATTAAAGTGAGAAATATTTGTCCCCTTAGTGTAAGTTGAACGAATTCCACATACGGTGCTATATATAAATGATAGATATATAATAAATATGAACTGTCAACGATTATAATTTTTCAAACCTGCAGTTGTCAGATGTAGCTCAGTTTGTTCATTTATTACATTGTATATTTATAAAATAGCAATATGTTCAAAATGTGAGTGATAACTGTGCTTATTACAGTCAGGCTACACAGTGATTGTTTAGAGTATGACATAGACGGGAATATAATGTTCTATCTATTACCTTCAATTATACACTGGCTACCCGCCATCACTGCATTTAGAACATAACGTCATAGACCAACTATTTTTCCCTAGTGCATCAGATGAAAGATACGAACATCCATAGGATTGCCCCGTGAGTAATACTTGTCATCCCTGTACACAGGTTGAACGAGGGCCACACAGTGTTTGTGGAGAGGAAGATAGCGTCAGCACTGTATGATGGGAACAAAACTCAAATGTTTCACTTCCGCGGTTCCGAGGGCTGGAAGGAACTGAAATATGCAGTGAGTTAAAATTCTCATTTGAAATCATGACAGCTTTTAATACAAAACGACTTGCTACAGTATGAAATAAGCTTTAACAGAAGTTGGCTCACAAGTATTATTTTGTTTGCGTCAGTGGGTGAAAGGTTAACACAGACTGAGACTATATTCTGTGTTATCTCAGGGCTAATGATAGCTACAGGTAGAATATGCTGGAACTATGTAAGTAGGTAAAAGATCAACATTTGAAATTTATAAAGGTTATTGTCATCAGTTATTGACAATCACAGTTACACATCGATATAAATGGTTAACTCTTAAGTAAAGCAAGGTGTATTGAGCCGATGAAGGAGGAAGTATATACTGTAACATTGTGCTCTTGGTCCTTTATTTCATCCTCGATAATCCAGCGCTATTGTTCCGATAAATCTGCACACAAGCGCTGGAAAACAGTAAGGGTATTTATCCCTAACCTAGTTACCTCCCTTGGGTTCATGTTATCCAATCAGAAACGAAACGCAGACACTATCTGCGTAAACAACTCGACCAATCAAAACGCATCACTACCGTTGTTTATAGAAACAAACATGGCTCACTCACTCGATTACGATAAAATTTGTAACAAATTCAGCGTAGAAAACCTGACCGAAACTCAAAAGAAAGTTTTAAGAAGTCTGTACGTGAGAAGTATTCATGTCCATCAAAACGGGTGGACGTAAATGATTAAAATCCCTGTGCTGTGCTGTGCTACTGCGAAAGCCAAGATCCTGACACGAGAGTGCTTGTTATTTCACCCTTGATTTCAAGTGATCTCATTGGTTGTTAGAAAGCAAGCGTTTCGCTGGGTCATTGCGAAGGGAGGCAACTAGGTTAGGGATAAATACCCTTACTGTTTTCCAGCGCTTGTGTGTAGATTTATCGGAACAATAGCGCTGGATTATCGAGGATGTCCTTTATTTAGGCCCCCCCAAAAGAAGAATTTGTTTCTGGTTTCTGCCCACATCAGTTTCAAACCCATGCCTCAGGTCTTTTTTTCCCTAGATTTTCAAAAGTAAGGGGCAGATAACTGTAATTTTTAGCCTCAGAAAACATTGGACATACCGGTAGAAAATGTCACTCGTTTCTTTTGAGATGGAGTGTAGGGGTGAGATTATTGACTATTTGGAATAGTAACACATATTTAAGAGGGTTTGTGCTTTATTTATATAGATAATTGTATAAATTTTGTTTAACTCCTCATTAAAAAAAAATCCAAAAAAATCGCGTCATCGCATCATTTTTGTCACCAGAATTTGTAAGAAAAAAATTAGGCCTTATTTCGATTCATCTTCTATTTCTCTGCATGTTTTTTCATGGTCAAAGTTGCACATCTTCCATATATAACACCATAGTGTTTTGATGTACCAATGTATTCAAAGTGGAACTGATTGAACAGGTAAACCACTGAATTATCAGTATGCTATTTGATTGTTACAAACTCTACGTTTATTTCCATGAATGGAGTTTTACTTAGGTTAGAGTAGCATTGTTAATCTGTCCTGCCAATTATTTCAAAATATTTATTCAGCATTATTACATCAATAGCTCAAGAATTAAAATCTGTGTGACTATGGGAGTTACGTACAACTCTTGATTTAAATAATTTCTCTGCAATCTCAGCCTTCCTATGACCAATTGCCCTTATAAATCATAACTCTTATCAGTTTCTATCACTGGCTAATTTAAACCTTGCTGCATTTCGGTGCACCTTTCCTGTGCTAGTGTAGTAGCCTGCTGCACCTGAACTTCAGAATGTGGAAAGATTAATTTAGTCATTGATAGAAATTGGCTATCTTGCGGGAGAAGTTTTCCTATGACGGGAACCATTTTGTCTTGTCGGATATGCCATCATGTAAATAATCTCCACTGCCCACAAGCCTATGTACCTGACCATGACTTACTGTTAACGAACTCTCTCTACCTGTACAGGTGGACACTCTGGAGAGTGGTCCCTACACGCGACTCATCCCCGACTTGAAGGGGGTCGACCCCGACGAGGCTTTCTCCACTGTGCCGTATGAGAAGGGTTTTGCTTTCCTCTTCTACCTCGAGAACCTGCTCGGGGGCCAGGGTGAGTGCTCAGGGATAGGAAGTAGGGTGATATAGGATAGGTTGAGACTATGGGGATTATGAGACGGAGTGTGAGGGGAATACGGTGAGAAGTTTGAGGGGGTATAGTGAGTCTTAGGGTGATAGGGTTAGATTTAGGTGATAGGGTGAAATTAGGTAGACAGGATGAATCTTTGGGGGGGATAGGGTGAAGTATAGGGGGATAGACAGAGTTTGAGACAATGTGGTGAGTCTTAGGAAGACAGGGTGATGTTTGAGAGGGGTAGTGTGGATTTAAAGGGGATAAGTTGAGAATTCAAGGAAAAGATTGAGTTTTAGAGGGATATGGTGAGGAGGGGGACAGGTAGGATAAGTCCGAGATGGAGATGGGGAAGAACTCAGAGTTTGGGTAGGAAGTTTGTATTCCGTACAATCACTACTATGTTCTAATGTTACAGAGACCTTTGAGAAGTTTCTGCGTTCCTACATTCACAAGTTCCACAAGCAGTCCATTGACTCCTACCAGTGGAAGGAATACCTCTTCTCCTACTTCAGTGATGAGGTGAGCATAATAATCTCATAGCTTAGAAATTCTGTGCCGCCGCACAGTGAAATACTCTTGAAAGCGGCGTTAAACACCAACTCACCTCACCTCACCCAAGATAATTAGATAATAACATCCTGCCAGCTTCAGACATGACTTTAAAACCATCCTGTATCAGAGGTATCTAGTGCCCTAATAATAGTATGCACTTACTGATGGTTAATGAGGTTTGTCTTATAGTGATATTTTTATCCCCCGCCGCGCGTTTAGCGCGAAGCGGGGGATATAGAATTCGTCTGCGTCCGTCTGTCCGTCCGTCCGTACGAAATGGAATAACTCAAATACTATTCACTGGATTCTTTTCATATTTTGCATATGGGTTCATCATAGGAAGAGTAATGTTCCAACAGAGGTTTGTGACCTTGACCTTCATTTCAAGGTCACAACGAGACTTTGTCATTTTACCCTTGTCAGCGGGATATCTCAATAACCATTCGCTGGATTCTCTTCATATTTTACACATAGCTTCTCCAAGGAAGGACGACGGGCTGATTAGATTTTGGTGACTTTGACATTATTTTCAAGGTCACAGCGCAACTTTGAATTTTTCGACATGTTAATGTACATTTAAAGCTTGTCAGCGGGATATCTCAAGAACCATTCGCCGGAATTCCATCATTTCTTACACAAAGCACCTTCTAGGGAAGATGACGGGCTGATTAGATTTTGGTGACCTTGACATTATATCAAGGTCACAGCGGAACTTTGAATTTTTCGACATGTAAATGTACATGTAAAGCTTGTCAGCGCGATATCTCAAGAACCATTCACCGGAATTTCATCATATCTTACATTATGCACCTCCTAGGAAAAACAAAGGGCTGATTAGATTTTGGTGACCTTGACATTTTTCTCAAGGTCACAGTGGAGCTTTGACCTTTTCGACATGTTTGACAGTCGATTTTGCTGATCTTGACATTATTTTTAAATTTTGAAGTATTAATTTGCGGTGGGGGATCATGTCACCTTAGTGACAACTACTTGTTTCGATGAACTTTGCATGTATTTCTAATTTTCATTTCAGAAATACCAGGAAGCACTGAAGTCCGTTGACTTTGATGCCTGGTTTTACGCACAAGGGATGCCGCCGGTGAAACCAGAGTAAGTCCAACTAAACAGGACGTCATCAGAAATCTGAAGTGATATATGGGAAGAAAGAGCATTCTAAGCTCATGTATTCAATGATAATATAAGGGGAATCTTAGGATTGCTTTAAGGTTTTCTCCCTGGCTGAAAAGTTAGGTATCCAAGCTACGTTTTCAGGTCTTTTTCTCTGAAAAATCTTCTGTGATAAAAGTATAAAACAGGGATGCAGATTCAAATTTTTGCCAGTCGGACATTTCATCTTTGACCCAAAAAGACGAACCCGGAAGTAAAAATTTGTTGAAATATGTTACCTTTGTTTTATGACCGAGATATTATTAAATTTATCGAGATTCAAATAGCAAAATCTCAATCTGTAATAAATTCATGAATCACCGGTACGGTGAAGCCACACGTTCATGCAAAGTTTATCTTTGACAAAATTTGTTTACAATGCGATTTTAATGAAATCTTTTTCGTAAATAATGTTGTGAAATGGGTCACATCTTTCAGTCACTAAATGACACTGGAAATTTCAATTAAATAACAAACGGTAAGTGTTTTTTCTGCCGACAATTCTAATTTACTGAAGATAATGATGATTGACGTTGTGCCTCGTGCTGTGAAGAATAAATGTGACTTCTTGACTGGATCAACATATTTCAATTTCATAAACAATTATGACCGACACAAGCAGGGCCGTTTGCCTTTATTTAATGCTTGTAAATTTAGTTTTTCCTTTTATTTTCTGCAATCGGTCAACTGATGTCCGATAGGTCAATTTTCCATTCGGTCAAACTGGATTTACAATCGGACATGTCCGGCAAATAGACCGATTTCTGCATCCCTGGTATAAAATACTCTTAAAAGTATTTTAAAAGTTTTAAGAATGGTAAACCAAAATCGCCTGCACAAACGAAGTGAACGATAAAATTTATTATTTGTTTCTTCCTATAGGTACGACACAACACTTGCCCAGCAGTGCACATCTCTGCGGAAGCGCTGGTGCGCGGCAAGTGACGAGGACCTCTCACAGTTCACCCCAGATGACCTCAAGACCTTGACCTCGATCCAAGTTCGGGAGTTCCTCAGTCAGCTACTTCAGGAGGTCAGTGATCTGAAGTTGAAATTAGATCGTCAACTCAGTGTCAATGCAACTGCAATTTGATTCCTAACCCAAAACCCTTATATCGAATGAGGCGTACACAGTCTCTTCCTTTTACCTTTTTGAAGCTTAAAATCTAAGTCGGAAAAAATGAAGCTTTTTCATCCACTGATGACATGAAGCATACCTTGAAGCTGTAACATATGTTTAACAATAGCACATAGAAGCAAAGAAAAATACTTCGTGCTAACAAGTTATGTTCTTCAAGCAACAATCCAGTGCTACACTGAATTTCAGAGCAGTACCACCCATTGTTCGCTAGTTCCAGCCGTTGCTCGCAGGTTTCACCGCAATGCATAGCCACATGGCGTTGCAAGCTTTCTTTCTGCCATAATACTAGTAGCCGTGATATAAGTGAAATAATCTTGAATGCAGGATTTAACCCCAAAACACCTCACCTCACCTCAAGTAAGAATCATCTGATTTTGGTTTCCAGGAACCGTTGTCGGTGACGAAGATGAAGAAGCTTCAGGAGCTGTATGACTTCAACAGTGTTAAGAACTCGGAGGTCAGATTCAGGTGAGTTTAAGAGTGGCATTAGAGATGTTAGAAGTTGAAATAAAAACAAAATCTGAACATTATCCTGAAATCTCCTTTACAACAAGAATAATCCAGGACTGGTTAGGTTATCCTGGAATAATCCAGGACTGGCCAGGTTATCCCGGAATAATCCAGGACTGGCTAGGTTATCCCGGAATAATCCTGGACTGGCTAGGTTATCCCGAAATAATCCAGGACTGGCTAGGTTATCCTGGAATAATTCAGGACGCGCTAGGTTATCCCGGTATAATCCAGGACTGGCTAGGTTATCCTGGAATAATCCAGGACTGGCTAGGTTATCCCGGAATAATCCAGGACTGGCTAGGTTATCCCGGAATAATCCAGGACTCGCTAGGTTATCCTTGAATAATCCAGGACTGGCTAGGTTATCCCGGAATAATCCAGGACTGGCTAGGTTATCCTGGAATAATCCAGGACTGGCTAGGTTATCCCGGAATAATCCAGGACTGGCTAGGTTATCCCGGAATAATCCAGGACTGTCTAGGTTATCCCGGAATAATCCAGGACTGGCTAGGTTATCCCAGAATAATCCAGGACTCGCTAGGTTATCCTGGAATAATCCAGGACTCGCTAGGTTATCCTGGAATAATCCAGGACTCGCTAGGTTATCCTGGAATAATCCAGGACTCGCTAGGTTATCCTGGAATAATCCAGGACTCGCTAGGTTATCCTGGAATATTACTGGACCTGCAGGTGAAGGGTTGAGTCTTCATATTTCAAGGAGAAATGGAGAACATTATTGTAGTGCCTGTTAAATATCAACTTTTTACTTACAGGTTTAGTCAATGTCCAATCTAGGATTATGTTCTTTTTGAAACAGTTGGCAACTCAAAATGGTTTGGAATCCTTTGATTCAGAATCTTAAGTTTTAACTCATTAGAAACTAACATATCAATGAATTTCCATTCGTATATATAAATGTATATTTCCCTGCAGTTTCTGTAAAGCTCTGAAATAATCCTCTAAATATTTTCCACCTATTATATACGCAGATGGCTGAGACTAGGACTGAGGTCCCACTGGGAGGAAGCAATCCCTCGTGCTATCCAGTTCGTGACGGAACAGGGACGCATGAAGTTTGTCAGGCCTCTTTACAGGTATGTCCTGAGAGTAACATCGTTTATACTGCAAGTTAAAATGATAGGCAGAAGTAGCTATCAGACCAGCTTTTCTTGAAATGTCAGGTTTGTTTTATGTTATGAACTTCTTGAGCCTTATATGGTAACACTGTGCTCAATTTATGGAAAGAATTTGTAGCTCTTCGAAAATTTCGAGAATAGGAGGCTTGCTTATCCTTGGTGGGATTAGTAGAACACTTTGTACAATGGTGTTTGTGTTTGTTAAGCCTTATTTGAAATATAATAGAAAACTATTCAATTGTGCTGAAGTCTTTTTAGATAACATTCACAATGTCACATGAACTTTTATTCTGTACTTCAAACCTGTCTATTTTTGGAAACTGATAATATTCACGTTTAGTCGCCAAGTCTAAAAACTTCCATAAAATATTAGACATTCTCATTTAGAAGAAATGTTATTCTCTCCAAGAATTTGTCTTGAATCTGAAATGAAAAGGGATCTATTTTATTCACAATGTGACTATTCCAGAGACATGTACGCGTGGGAAGATGCGAGACAGCCAGCTATAGACAACTTCCAGTCAGTGCGAGCAGAGATGCACACAACCACCGCAGGGCTAGTAGAGAAGGACCTCAAACTCAAGTAGAAAACCAGGAAGTAGAAACCAGGAAGTAAACAAACAAGAAGTGGGCGTGGCAACAAGACTTGTCTTGGAGAATAATTGTATCATGTCGGTTACCTGCTTATTCCTCTGAAATTCTTGTGATTTTCTTATCTGCAATCTCAACTCTCGTCCCATATTTATTCTTCCTAAAATTAATCTCTTGTATTTGATGAGTATAATTTTTTTGGTCAAATATTTCTAACTTTCTCTTATGGCAGCTGCAAACATGAAAGATATCTATCATTTGATAAAAAAAAATTGGAATTAGAATCTATGTTAAATAAAGATAAAAGTGCAGTTACAATTGTTTTCAGACTTTGCTAATCTGTTTTACTAAAGGAGATCGATAGACATAAATCGTAGAAACTATGTACTCTTTAGCCTTTACCATATTTCCTCAAATACAGCCCTTAAATACGACCAAGATATTTATATTGTGGAAACCTGACCTCAAATAGATCCCAAGTGATAGAGATTGTTTAGGAAATAGAACCCTGGACCCATATTTTCGACGCTCTCTTAGTGCTAAGATAGTCATAAGTGCCATACATTAACATAGACTTATGACTATCTTAGCGCTAAGACAGCTTCGAAAATATGGGCCCTGGGCAGTAATTCAGAAATATTCTGAGACAACCAACCTTCCACCATGGTTGATACCAGATGATTCCCTTTGTCAACGATTTGATTCTTGTAAATTGGTCTCTCAGAATGGTTTTGCCCTTGAATTCCTCTGCTTATATATAAATGTTGATATTAGATCAGATTAATTGTAGGGTTTAGTAAAATGTTACCTTGAATTGTTTGATCTCGGAGATGTTCTATGTTAAATGATTGGTATCGTTGTTTTTGATGGCATCTTATATGTTAAGGTTTATGCAAGAAAATAGTGATACTTAGAGTCCTTTTCAGAATTAATATAAAGATGTCAAAGAATTGCGAAATTGGTTTATCAAAAAAACCATGCTTTGAATATCTGCTTATACTGAATTAAAATAAGGTGGTCTTGAACTTTGTACACAGAGAAAAGCTGACAAGATTGATATGTTATATCAGAAGACCCTAGGATGAGATTCTCTTTGTCAGTCAAAACCATATTTCATTTGTTTTCAATGACAGATGTACTCTCTGAACATGGCACTGTCATTAGACTATCACGCTGGTGATGTCATCAGTTTTTGACATCATAATATTGTGAGACATGTAATTCATCACGATGTCATAAAGTTGGTCATGGCAGGGCATCTTCTAAAAGATATTGCTTAATCTTACAAGTGTTTTGGATGAATAATATTTTGTTAATCATTGATCTAAAACATTTTTGTCAATTTAGAAGTACACTTCATCATTTTCTTTTGAACCAAACTGTTATTCTCATTCTCATGTGTGTCTGTTTCAATTTAATCATGCAATATCTCTGATATATCAGTGCTTACATACATGCATATTGAAATCTAATCGAAACCACAAGATGTTTTCTATATTTCAAGTAATAATTTACCCTTTATCGTTATTGTTCATAAAATAATAAGTGATAGCTTGACTTTCCATTTATCCTTTGTACAAGAAATATTTATTCAGTGAATAGCACTAAACCAAGCTGTCTCTAAATTCACAAATTTTTCACCTTAATTAGTTTTTCAGTTTTTAAGCATTCAGTTAAATGTAATGACTCAGTGTTCATTATTCTTGAAAGATGAGCTGATATTTCTTCAAATGTTTTTCTTTTGAATATATTTTTAAATATCAAAATATATGTATGACATAAATCACCTGGGTCAAATGTTTATTTTTACAATGATCTGTTGTTAAAGAATGAATGTTATTTATGTTTATGATTGAATAAAACTGATTTTGAATACAACTTTTTTCTTTAAATGTGTTTGTTGTAATATCATTTATTAATAAGGTTTGAACACTTGAACTGTCAGTGGTCAAAACAGATTAACAATAATAACCGAATAACTGGAATCACCTGAAACCAATTCATGAAGATAACATGGAGACACAAGTATTACATGTCTTTATAAATATTCATTGTTAACCTTGGGCCAAGTTTGTCTGCCTTTAATAGCTGGTGATAGATATTGATAAACTAGCAAGTCTGCTGAACACTGCGTTGTTTGGCCATGGTCTGCCTGGTGCAACTAGTCATAGAGGCATGGTCAGAATACTTGATTGGTTGCAGTAAAAAAAGATTCTAAGGCCGCATAGATGTATGTCATCCCCAAACTATCTTTAAACTTTTTGGTTTTTGACTTCTCCTCAAGAACCACTGGCTCTAGAAAGGTGAAGTCTTTCGCACAGGGAGGGGAACCAGTTTAGTTTTAGTTCATCAGGCTTTTTCATCAACTTTTCACATTTTTTACTTCTCCAGAACCACTGCAACACCCCAAAGTTGCAAATTTGTTGCAAGATGGGAGCAAAGTCTGTAAATGACTTCCTTTAAGAAACAGGTTGGCATAGAAAGCTAAAGTTTTCAGAGTAACATATGTGTTACATGGACACTAAAGTTTGTTTTTTTTGGTCCTGACCCCCCTCAAATTAAATGACCTCTCTAAAACCACTTAACATGGAAAGCTAATATTTTCAGAATAGCATCTTTGCTACATGGAGACCTAAGTCATTTGGTCTTGATCCCCCTCAAATATGAACTTGATGGGGGTCTCTACTAAATTCTTTAAAATGGCTTCTCCCCAAGAACTAGTAATGCTAGAAAGCTCAATTTTGGGAATAGGATCTTTGAATGATGGAGACTAAGATTGGTAAATGCCATTAACCTACTCCCGAAAATAAGGGCTTTGCAGGTGTGCAATTAAAACTGGTGAACCCCTTTAATGACTGATGTCCAATCTAATATTATTGGTATTAATTAAATTAGCTTTCAAAGGAACCCTATTTCAAGCAAGTAACACCTTAAATAAGAGAGAGAAAATAGTATTTTAAAATGGCAGGTGTAACTGTTAAGGCAGTGACCTTGTATGTGTTGACCTTGTTTTGTGGAGATGCCAGAACAGCAGAGAGTTCAGTGAGTGTCCGCGGCAGTGTTTGTGTGTTTTAAGGGGTAGGATTGCTGACGTTGTAGGATGTATTTTTGTGTAAGGGGGATGGGGTGGTGGCAAGAATAGTATTCCTGTATCAGACATATTTTCAGATGTTTTATCCTCAAAACACTTAGAGAAGGCATTTTCACAAGATTTGAGATTTGAGAGAAAATTTATGAGAGTAACTAAATTGAGTGTGATGTTACTCCCTAAAAGCTATTTTATTACCTCTTTTAATGAACGTGAAGAAGTTAAATTGTATATTTGGTAGCAATTCACTGCATTTGCAACCTAGATTATAAACCTATATTCTTTCACATGTAAGTCTTGAATGTAAATTAAACAAAGCCTGGTAAGCTACAAAGCCAATGGCTCTATCCTTTCATCTGAAATACAGCTTGGGAGTATTTGGTGCATGTAAAGTGGAAGCTTAGTCGTTTTTACAGACATATTTTATGGACAAATGTATGATTGGCTTCAGCAAAAATGATGGAGCAAACCAAAACTATTTCCTTTGAAATGACAACACACAACTGCAACGGACAAAAGAAAGGGATATGCCTTTATGTCGCAGGTTGCACGACATGGATTGGTCAAAAGTGATAGCTGCCCATGTGGATTGTTATTAATGTTGGTCATTCAGCCAAAACAAAGTTTACAAAAGTGGAACATAAGCGTAAAATGGGAAGAACCCAGATGAGTATTGAAAAACATTACCCTTATTTCCATTACATAACTGTACATAATTAAGATTCATGTTGACAAGTAGAACAAAATCAGCATGTGTAGAAGTGTCACAGTTTTATGTTGTCTGATTATCCAGTAAGATTTGCAGGTACTTGTAAGGTAGTGACAAATGGAAATAAGCAGAAGAAACTATTTTTATTATGGAAAACATAATGAGTAAATCAATTGACACAAATTATTCTGAAGTTTAATTTAAAAACAATTGAAATGCCATTCGTAAAAGTTTCAATCCACTATGTATTTTCAAATGTTAATGGAAGGTTTATTTAATATATGTATGGGTTTATGATCAATTGAAAAAGTTAACCAGATGAAGATCAGAATTTCGAGTGGATGTAAATTTCATTTTCCACATCTTTTTATATGCTCGTCCCCATACCCGATCGGTTGTAAAGGGTTTATGCACAGAGAGACGTAACAGCACTGTGAGGAGTTTGCTCAAAAGAGAAGAATAATTCTCAAGCGGTATGCTAGCTGTACGCACATGGCAGAGTTATCTACCTTGATTTAAAATGTCAGCCTCCACACGAACCACATGAACTTTGTTTATTTATTGTATCAGTGAAGTAAGTGACGTTGTAATTTGGTTGAAAGATTGATTTTATTATATTTTGAAAAATCACACTTCAAAGCATCAAATGGTAAAAGTTATTGTCAATGAAACGATAATATTAGCTTTGATTTGCTTGTCTTAATTCTTGTCCTGTTTTCGATCACATAATAATTTTCTCAACATTCATGTTGAAACTACTTCTTATTTGCTCAATTCGTCAAATAAGTTATTTAAAAAGACATCATTCGGAAGATATTTATGAAACCTTAATTTGGGATTATAAAGTCATAATCAATTAATATCAATTCATTGATTAGATTTGGACTATTAATCATATGGTATCAAAGGGTGCTGGCTAAAACGGCTACAAACCGAAACGGCTACGGAAATTCTGGCGAAAACGGCTAAAATTGGCGAAAACGGCTACAGATGCTGGTGAAAACGTCTACAACTATTTTTAAAATAAATAACATACAACAATGAATGTGTTCATGATTGTTTATTCAGTGGCATATATTTCAATATATATCAGTAGTGATTTACAAAGGTGTAAGTGACGTCCAAATGTCCATGACGGCATATATTAAATCCTGGGTGTTGTTTATGTCCAATACCTTTCGCTGAAGCTTGATTTAGACAGTTCTCCATTCATTTTCAATTATGTTTATGTCTGGTGATTGTGGAGGACAAT
The DNA here is from genome assembly GCA_936450465.1 of Gibbula magus. Classification (NCBI taxonomy): domain Eukaryota; kingdom Metazoa; phylum Mollusca; class Gastropoda; order Trochida; family Trochidae; genus Gibbula; species Gibbula magus. The sequence continues at coordinate 7,684,120 of OW388296.1, read as the reverse complement.
GCATGGTGTTGACATCATTGTTGATTTTCCACTGAGTCTTTTATTTCACATAACTGCTACTGAGGTGGAAAAAAATAACCATGAATACACGGTTACTGATTGATTTAATTAATTAATTAAATTGACTAATTACCTCATTACCCGCTAATTAAATGTTAAACAATAAACGGATTAGTTGCTTATTACTTGTGTAAACAATATACCTCGACTCGGACATGGACTTGTGTCAGCTTCCCGGGCTCAGCTTGGTGGACCGTTTGTAGGATAAGTCGTTCATTCGTTTATGAAGTTCGTTCAGATAAATATGTTCAATAGGTCTAACGTAATGATTCATAGTAATTTATTCTGTTATATTTTTCTTATCAATTCAACATTAAATTCATAATGCATTATCCCACATTTTTCTTTAATAATTTTTGTTGATAAGATCTCAAACCTGCGTCCCGACGTCGCCAATCCTCCATGCACCATGTATCTTCGCTGCTACCAAGTGTCATTTGTCTCTATTATTTTTAACATAATTAAGCTGGTTCGTCGATGACATTTATTTTCCACTCAATGTTTTATTACTTTTTTAACAAAATTAAAAACATAGATCATGTGTCATAAAATTTTACTTAGAAAAACGTAAGTCGGCGAGTAGGCTTAGACTTAACTGACATGTTTTCATAAAGACATATGTGGAACGTTAAAACATAATAAAAACATAACTTATTGTACTTATGGACTTTATTTATGTTAAACAAAATTCGTAGCCGTTTTCGCCAGGCCTTCCGTAGACGTTTCCGCCAATTTGGAGCCGTTTTCGCCAGTAGCTGTTTCGGTTCGTAGCCGTTTTGTCCCGTTCCCGTATCAAAGCAGAAATGTCCTCTTCGTAGGGCTGTAGGAAAACTCGTACCCACAAAAATCGGAAAACTCGTACTCAAATCTGAAGAACTCGTACCCACTGTTTGTTTTTGCTATTAGATGTATTAATAATATAAATACAATTATGTATTTGTCTTAATATAAATATTAGATGGTATATTCATTATTCAGCATCATCAACCAATTTTTTTATTTTTTTATCTGTTGTAAAAAAGTTTGACTGATTTACGCGCGCCACACGCTGTGCATTGTCTGTTTTTTTTATCAGAAATCAATACTTTTACCGTTATATCGCTGGTAGCCTATACTGAGTCGACTTTCATCAAAACAGTAATTTTCGGCAACAGTCAGTATACTTGCTGAAAAAATAACAAAATTTATAACGTTTGGTACATGTGACCCAAAACAACACAATGGCTGTACCTTTCATCAAGTTTCTATGATTGTGATATACAGTTATTGGAGCAACATATAGTATAATATAATTCCTCTTTAATGTCAAAAAGTTAGTTTGAATATTTAATGAATTATGAGAAGAAACTGATAGAAATTCCAAGTTGGGACGGCCATTTCTGAGAGTGAGGGCTCAATAACTATATATCTATAAATGTCATACAAAAGTAATATTATTGTGTTGCCTCGCATATTAATCTGTAAAAGAACATATAGGAACGAGTTCTCAGATTTTTTTGGTACAAGTTATCCGTGGGCACAAATTCCTGGTGGGGACGAGTTCGTTTTGGGTACGAATTTTCTGCATCCCCTTTTGGTCCAGCATGTTCAACGTTGTCTGGTGACCAATCATCTCACATAAACCAAAGTTTAGATTATCTGACTAAAATAACCCCACGCAAAACATTTAATACATAAATTAGCGAAAAAAAACCCACCAAATTAAAACATTTTTATTTATATTTAAGATGTCCCTACTTTTAGTCGTTTTACATTCTTATCATGCTTTTTTAAATTGATTTCTCCTAGATTTCGTGTGTGTTTTGTCAAAGTGATGTCATGATCAGAATAGGATATATATTTCTCCTGACTTTCAATCATGACGGAAGAAGAGCATGAAGTGACATATGAAAAAGTTGTCAGCAAAGGACCACTTCCGTACTACTACATCAAACTCAAACTGTGAGTAACATTTCTCAGCAGAATTCTTTCTAAATGATATCATAAAACAATTGTTCTTTTGAAGCCATATTAAAACATTTAGAGGAATTTTGTCTAAATACTATTCTTATCTCATTGAATAAGGTAGAAAATCACTGCTTATCCACACATAATAATATTTAAGTTTTTACCTCATAATATCATACATAACATATACAAACATGGTAAAAGTAAAAGACAGTGGAGAGTCTCACGTGTTTTTTTACCTGCCTTAGACATATTAGATATTTATTGTGTCATATCGTAACCATAAGGTAAGCGGCCACGAGTTGCCTTCCCTGACATCATACCTTGGTGTCACTTGTAAATCACATGTCTCGGCAGTAAAGCTAAAGTCATCAAGAGAAGTTGTGTCATCTGTCTTCCCACGTACCTACATCATGACAATGTGAAAGTATGAAGTTTCACCAAAATATTGGATATCACAACTTCACACGTTAATTTCATTCAACAGAATATGATTTTAAATCTTCATCACAAATAATTTGTTATCAGAAATATTTTTGTATATGTTTTATGTAAGTATTAATTTTATTTCTCCATTGTTGATATATCTAGAGAGTTTGAAGATGATGATATCACAGTTGATGATGTGAGTGACCGTCAACTGAAGGCTCTCATCGTCCGTATGGTGAGGGAGGTTTATGGGCAGGTGAGGCTGTACAGTTGGTATCATAGAAAATACTAAATGACTTCCGATTTAATAAAATATTTATGAAATGGACAGCGGGGAAACTTATAATAATTAGGAAGATACCCAAACTGTTGAGGGGACTTTTAAGATTAATTTACATTAATAATTGATTGGAATAAGTAAATATTTTTACAAAAACTTGGAATAGTTGGGTCAGTAGTTAATTTTATTATCAGTCTATTTTAAATTATCAGTTTCCCGAGGCATAAAAATTGCGAAATAGTGGCACTACCGCCGGATACGAACTCGTTCGGAGGTTTCCTCGCAAAAACGTCTGATAACAGCCTGTAGGCTTGCATGTTCTGATGCATTTCAGTTAACCAATCACAAGACCACCAACAAAAGCTTTCAGTGTGAGAAGCTAGGGGCAGATAACTCCAAACACCTATCATTTCAATTGTTCGGAATGCTTTCAAAACGCTGACCGTTCCAAAACTATGATGTGATTGATATGCTATTTAACTGGGCTTTGGCTGCACTAAACTGGTACTTAACCTATGCCTATACTGAGGGTGTCCTCAGTACTTGTGGCGAGGAATCTACAGAACCTGTTCGTATCCCGGTAGATGCATTATTTTGCAAATTTTATTCCTCGGAACAGGGTAGATTTTAATCAGACTCTTTTAATATTTTGAATTTATTTTGACTTTTGGTCAAACAGCCTTTTTTAATAACATCTCATTCAATTGTGTGGATGAAAATTCAATTGCTCTCATCCTAAGGCAGAATTCAAACTAAAGGAAATATAGGAATAAAAAGATTGTGAATTGTACAGTCAGAGTCTATGGGCATCTATTGTGACCATGAAACATGTACACACTGATGTATAGTACACATGTCTGTACGTTGACAGGTTGGTAGCAGTGTTCAGATAGACCTGTTGAAGTACACACAGAAAGATGGTACAGCCATTCTCCGGGTTCCCCACAGGTAGCATACCAACGCTTCTAACAGTAATTAACTGTTTTAAACAAGTGTAACTATTGACAACTGTTGAATAGGATTTAAGCTGAAATGTTGTCATTGTATTATCTAGTTTCTTTGTTGAAGTAGAAAGTTGTTTTAAAATAAATAGATACTTGACAGATTTTGTTGTTTTGCTGATTGTCAGGTGTGAAAGACAGGGAGCAACACCCTGAGATGAGTTTTTTGGATCTACTACATTGTTGAATATTGTGAAATGAGCACACGGAGTGAATAAAGTAGAGAGATATGATTCGAAGAGTTACTTCCCTTGGATTGTTGCAGCTCGGCAGTGAAAGTGTGGAGTGCTCTCACTATGTGTAGCAGTTACCAGGGCAACAGCTGTGCTCTCCGAGTTCTACAGGTTAAACCTTTAGTGTATACTTATATAAATATTTACTAGGATGATGTTCTCAAACTACTCTTCTGCTTCTCATTTTCATCAACAATCAAACCATTTGTGTGGTAGTGTCATTGGCGGATCCAGAGAAGGAATAGAGAGCTCCGTCCTTTTCACTAAAATATCCCACAATGCATTGCCGGCGGCCATTTTGGAAGGCTTTGTTATCGAGTCAACACACACCGCACACGCTAGCACTGAATTCAAAGTAAACATCGACTTTTGTAGCATGGTGAGATACTTAGAATCACTAGACAAGAAAGCTTTTGTTCGTTATAAGGAGAAATTAGCTGTAATCGGAGGTGAGGATCCTTACCAGATTGAAAAATCTCATTTTAGTGGCGATCACAATAACTTCCCCGAAGTTTCATACCCAGATTTGGTGAACTACTTGATATTTCAACCGAGTCCGTTTTACACTTTGAAGGACTTTCAAAATTATAAGAGTCTCGAAAGTTATGACAGATTTGTTTGTGGGTGGGTTCGTGACGTTTGTGTTTATCTGCATAAACCCAGTGGACATCATGTAATCAAGGCGAGAGTCATGCATTCTCAGAAGTTATCAGACCCAAGTTTGACACCGTGGATTATCACAGACAAGTCTAAGATAATATCAGCTCACTGTGACTGTAAGGCAGGTTTGGGAGAAAGCTGTTCTCATGTTGCTTCAGTTTTGTTTTATGTGGAGGCTTCAGTTCGTATGAGGGAAGTGAGTACAGTAACTCAGAAACCCGCTTATTGGATGCTGCCTACCTCGAAGACAGGTGTGTCATATGGTGCACTACGAGAGATTGAGTTTACATCTGTAAGGACACTAAAAAAACAACTGGATCAACAGATTGATTGTAGAAACGAGAGAGAAAACAAGAATGAATCTCAAGCGAAAAAAACAACTACTAGCGTTTCTCAGACCAGGTATGACAGTTTTTTCAAGGCTATGCAAGGAGATAAATCAGTTTGCTTATCTGTCATGAAGAAATACAATGCAGACTATGTGCCAAATAGTCTTCAATCTCAGTACCCTAAAGTTTTAAGTGAATTGAGAGATGACAATTGTCAAGGAATGCCTCGTGACAAACTTTTGGAACATTGTTTGAAAATCCCTCCAAGTATCGCAGTTACTGATGAAGAAGCTGTCAATGTTGAGGTAGCTACAAGGCAACAAGCTGAGTGCAAACTGTGGTTCAGGTTTAGGACTGGACGCATAACATCTTCACGGATAAAAGCAGCCTGTTCAACATCATGTGAAGAACCATCATATAGTCTCATCAAACAGATTTGTTATCCAGACGAGTACAGATTTTCAAATGATGCCATACAGTGGGGATGTGACCATGAAGATGTTGCAATAAAACACTATACAGATGTCACCATGGACAACCACCAAAATTTCAAGACTGAAACTTGTGGCTTATTTCTGCACAAGAACTATCCCCATCTTGGTGCCTCTCCGGACGGCATAGTTGAATGTGATTGTTGTGGAAGAGGCTGCCTTGAAGTCAAGTGCCTGTATTGCATGAGAGATGAGAACGTCAAAGCAAAGAAAGGATCATGTCTTGAGGAAACTAGTACAGGACTCAAACTAAAGGAAAGTCATGCATATTATTGTCAAGTTCAGACTCACATCCATATGGCTGAAGTTGACTACTGTGACTTTGTTGTATGGACTCCAAAAGACATCTTTATACAGCGGATCGAGGCCAATTCAGATGCTTGGAAGAAGTTAGTTGACCAATCAACTAAGTTTTTTGCGACCGTCATTCTTCCAGAACTTGTTGGGAAATTCTACAGTTCCAGTGAAGTGAATTCTGCTGAAAAGAAGTCTGTCAGGAAGAAGCCCCTTAAACAGTCAGCAAACAGTAAGCCGACTGTATCAAAAACTGCCACAAAAAAGAAGTTGTCCAAGTCCAAGAAGAAGGCAACTGCATCAACCAAACCTTCATCTGATGCCACAAGACTCGACTCGTCTGAGGAAAATTTTGAACTGTACTGCATGTGCAATGGTGCAAGAGATGGGGTCATGGTCTGTTGTGACTCAGAGGACTGTCCCAACAAGCCCTTCGAGTGGTTTCACTTGGCATGTGTCAACCTTAAAGCTGAACCCAAGGGTGACTGGTTTTGTCCGGATTGCTTGGAGGGCAAATTCTTGAAGAGTATCAGAAAGAAATAAATCAATATATGTAGAACTTACATTCCACAAGGGACTTGATTGATAGATATTGACATTGGTGTGTTTTGATCCCTAACAACCCATTATCATAGTGCCTCCCTGTAGAAAATTTAAAAAAAAAACAAAAAAAACATGTCTGCAGTTTTCTCAATTTATTTATTGGGAGACCCTAGCTGCACTGATGAGCCTTGGGAAGGCGAAACATGTTAAGTTTTGAAGGTGTGTTTTCTATTAGGAAAACAATCACAAGATGACGAGAGTTTCATCAAGTTTTCTCACAATACATAACTCATTATATATAATACATGTTAAAAACAAAAACTGATCAAGCAGGTTTGTGGTCAAGAATGAACATATTTCAGTACTTGAAAAATATTCAATGCTTATTGAAGTAATAAATGATGATGAGTTTTCAGATGGACGTATGCTATGCAATCAGCCAAGATAATCAAAGAATTTAAACATGTTTCGCCCTCCCAGGGCTCATCAGTGCAGCTTGGGTTATCCACTATTGAGATGAAACCAATCTAAAAGAATGGATAAACTGCAGACATGTTTGGTTTTTTTTTGTTTTTTTTTATATAAATTTTATATAAACAGCACTTCACCAAAGATTGAACTGAATCACAAATTAACTCTGACAATATTCCATGGAAATATAATTTTATGTTATTGTCAGTCATATGGTACAAGAGAGGGCATTGATACTGAATATTGAAAGTCAGAAATCTTGCACATCATAGGGACAACAAGGAGAACTTTGATACATGACAGTTTCAATCAAATGGCACGACAGAGGGACACATGTTGGTAAGCGCACAGCATACAAACACAATTTTATCAAGAATTACACAGTTGTCACCAGGTTTTGAAATCAAGTAATCAATAGGACATGTTGCTCCTAGAATCATGAACTTTTGCCGTACAGTTCCTATGACCCTTTCAACATGAATTCTCACATTAGCAATTTTTCTTGTGTACTCAACCTCTGTAGCACTCAACTGCGTCTTTCCTCTCATAAAGGTTGGAAATTTTACCTCAGCTCCCACCAAGGCAACTACTTCTTCAATGTTGAATCCTCGATCAGCTAATATCAAATCCCCATTCATGAGTTTGTCCAAGAACTTACAATTAGCTGTTAGGTGTTTGTCACTGACTCGTCCTCCCCAGCCCTCTGATATGAAGCTAACACTACCCTGAGGAGTAATGCCAATTAAAAACTTGGCTGTATTGTGGTGCTTGTAGTTGGACCAGGTCTGTGCCCTTGCTGTCATGTTGGATGGACGATCCGTAAAAATTTCGAAACAGTCAATTATGCAGGTAACTTTCCTACCAAAGTACTTACGAAATACCATAGGCATTGTCTCCCTTAGTTCATCACGATCAGGCCAACGCACAAGAGGTTGTAAGACAAGATACATTATGTTCAAAGTATCTAAGAAGCATTTAGATAAAGTAGTTCTTGATACACCAAAGCGATAACTCAAGTCTGCAATTGGTAAATTCAGTCGCAGTCGCATTAAGGTAACAATCAACTTCTGAAATTTGCTGAGAGTTGAATTCCTATTTTCAGTCATCTCAGGGGCCAAAAGCTGGAAAAGTGCCATAAGTGTTACAAAACTTGGTAATCCTGTGTAATACCTCACTTTGTCATTGTCATTTTCAAAGTCCTCTGGTGAATTAGCTCTCATCTTGAGTACAATGTTTTTTAAACTTTCATTCTGTTCTTTCAGTTGCCTAATTTCCTCTTTAAGTCCTCTTATTTCCTGATGAGCAAACTCCAACTTTTCGTTGACAGAAGGTTCCTCTTCAGTAGTTTCCTCAGGGATGGTATCAGCTACATCTGTGCATGATTCATCTGCAAAGTATGAACTAAGTTCAAGTAAACTAAAAGCAGCCTGTGATTTCTTTGCTGATTCCTTTCGGTTTTTCAATCTTTCATGCCGTACAGATGCTTTAGTCGGTGACTGTTTCCCATCATAACCGAGGTGCTTGCTAGGAGCCCAGTCTGGATGTGATTCATCATAAGAATGAGGTTTTCCTGAAAAAGACAAATGTTAAAGCATATTAGTTTATGTGAACTTTAAATTCCTTAATACAACACAATGGGATGTATGATGGTGGTTTCAATTATCATCAGTCTAATTATTTCCCTCAAAGATGACAGAAACATAACCAATGTTGATATGTTAAGAATTATTCAATAATGTTATAAAATGTTATATTTAACTCAAATACTGTATGTGGAAAAGCATGCATGTATAATAATATACCTATCCCTATCATCTAGGTAATCAGAATCATGATTGAATGTTATTAAACTTTGCAAATAAAGTTAAAATAATAATTAAATATTCGATGAAGATAAAGGAAAAACTACAATAATAATATACAGTGTGCACAATGCAATTAACATGTTATAATATAAATTATTCGGATTCCCTTAGACTTACATGTTATTATGATATATAATGGTAAGACTAATGCTTCTATTTTGGGTCCAAATTGGAAATCATTACCCACATGGTTTTTTTCATACAAAAGGCATAATCAAACCAATGAATAGTTTTTGTGCTTTAGTAAAATATAATGTAAGTCTATGGAAAGTAAGTCCAAGATTTCATAATGCTAAACTACTCCTCTTTTCTCATAAAAGTTTTCCTAAATTAATATATACCTGAAATGAAATGGTGCGAACAAACACGGAAATGTTCGTAGCACGTCACATCGGATCGGTTGATAGCAGCAATCCATGCTCGCCTTCGTCGTTCACTTTTCTGTTTAGCGGCTTCCCCCTCTCCAAAAATAACCTTCGGTATGCGATAAAAACTCTTTTCATCTCGCCCAGCTCGACTGTGACAATTGACAATAGCACACGTAGTCGGCATTATCACTGGATGAATGATCAACAACAATAGCTTGGTAAACAATGTAGAGTATCGGTAAACAAAGCCTTCCAATATGGCCGACGGCAATGCATTGTGGGTAATGTAAAAAAGGACGGAGCTCTCTATTTTGAAATATTTTGTGAGTGCAAATTTGTAAATCTAACAGAACTCCTGGGTGCCCCCCCCCCCCCCCCCCCCCCCCCCCCCTGGATCCAAATATGCAGTATGCCTAGCCCCTCTAAACAACTGGAAGATATTCAATAGAAGCCGTAACGATTTATTTGTAAGGGTAAACCAGACAAAATCCAAAGATTGATAACTGTATAAGGATTTATATTGTCCTCTTCACATTAATACCAGGTTCCAGAATACTTTTCAAACATTTCAAAAGTTAACTAACAAATTATGGAAGCCATCTTTGAAGACCAAACATTAAGTAGGTGTAGCAGAAAATAGAAAAGAATTCACTCAATTCTACAATGTTTTAATTTTGTAAGATTTTCAGAAGGATACAATGGTAAACTGATCTATTCCAGACCTCGTCCCATCTGATGGCCCTGGCTGTGGATACTCGCAATCTCCACTTCTGATGATGGTCAACTTTTATGTTTTTTTTACCATGTATATTTTGAAATGTGTTACCATTTGTGCTTTTTTATGATAATAAAACGATTTAAAAAAAAAAATCTTTTAATCATGTGATTTGTATTTAAAAATTTATTAAAAAAATCTATCTAAAAATCTATAAAAAGTTAAGGCCTGTATTTGTTAAGTATCACCCCAGAAAATTGCAGTCGACAGGCATTTGGTTCATTATTTTAAAGTGCTCTGAGTAGAATATCTATGTTATCTGCCTGTCAGTTGGAATACTACCTTGAATCTCAAGACAATCAGACATCTCCTTGTGCCAATAGAGAAAGTACTTGTACATAAACTTTCCAACTTAATTATTTATCCACTAGAACTCTATATCGTAAATAAAAGTTAGATACAACAAAAACTTACACTATATTGAAATAGTGTTGTATATATGGTGTAGGTTTCTGTTTTACCAATGTATACCTACGTTTTACTTACAGTATTGAGTTCCCGTGTATTCAATATCTGACTGCTGAATGGACTGTTGGCGAAAATTACTGTTTTAATAATCGAAAACTGGACACTGCGTCATGCCTGGGGCGTGTCAATTAGTCAAACGTAATTCGGATTTTTTTCTACAACAAAAAAATAAATAAATATTTGCTATTATTTGGGTTGATATGTTTCATATGTCATATAACTATAGTACAGTAGTGTAGTTTTGTTCCTGCACGAGATGTTGCTTATGTTTATTGGAAACAAGTAGGTGTCATCTTATTCGGCGATTGGGAGTGTATATGTAGATTGAGTGAACTTATTTGAACTAAAATCGGTACATATATAATTTTGACACGTATTAAAGCCAAATAAAATATGAAAACAGTGGCTGTCAGTTTAAAGGTGCATCCATTGTGTTTCATAATATTTTAGTTGGCTTTAAAACGTTCCAACACACCACATGTGCTGTTAACAATACAAACAAATTCACCCAGCTTGCATATTCATCCCCAATCGCCAAATATATCATAATTACTAGTTTCCAATTAAAATCGAGTAACATCATTATGCATGTGCAGAAACCGAAAGTGCACGTCCTATTTACATGCACAGTAGTTATATGACCTATTGAACATTATCAACCCAAATTTGTTATTTTGTCTCGTGTGAATAAGATTCCAAAATTACGTTTGACTCATTGGCGCGCTACACGCGGTGCATTGTCCGGTTTTCGATCAGAAATCACTACTTTTACCGTCATGTCGTCAATATACTAAGTCGAGTATCATTAAAAGGACTGTTTTCGGTAACAGTTGGTACTTATCAATAAAATAATACCATTTATAACGTTTGTCATATTTGACCCTCAACAACACAATGGATGTACCTTTAAATAAATGTTGATTCATGTATCAAACCCACCTCCAAGTCAAATACTTGTTGACGTCACCACTCATCTGTATGTTAAGTGACAAACGAAGGAAAAACGCCAGATTTCACATCCAAACTTCTATTACAGTTAATGTCCATGTTGATTACATGCTAGTTTTATCTTTGGCTGGTAAACCGTTGAAACTATCAAGTCACAATCTGTCAATAGAAGGAAAGAGTACCAACTTTTCTCATTAACGAGAAAAATTTCTCACTCGAGCCTCCACCAGATTACTTATCCAATGTTAAATGCATGTTTAATGTCCAACCAATTACATGCCAGTGTAATCTCCCTTCAGAACGAAACTCTCTCCTCGTTATCAATCAACTGCATCTGTTGGCTTCAACCCTGACACCTCATGGAATGTAACTATTAACTTTATGAACCCTTGCTTTTAAAGGGACACTGCGTCGAGGATAAAAATGAGTCCCATCTTTATCTCACTGAGCTGATTAGAGTGTCTGCTAACGAGTTACGCTGTTATAACCAATTACGTCAATTGTCTGAAATTTGGTGTCTGTGACTTGTTAGCAGACATGTTAATCAGCATATTTAGATACACATGATCTGAATGTTATTGTCGACACGGTGTCCCTTTAGAATTAGATAGTGTCTCTATAGTAGCAGCTGACGCATTGAGTCTTAAAAGCTTTTCGGTATACACGTAAGCAGATATGGTGAACATATTATTTTTAAATAAGTAAAAACAAGCAAAAACGTGAGCGTTGCTTAAAGGGGCAGTAGCACGTATTTTTGCTCAAATAAGTCGATGAAATGTATTTGAAAAATAATTTCACCAATCGTAAAACACCCTTCTCTCTTCAGAAAATCAAGTTAAAAATGAGTGTCCATGGCTCAGTAAAGCCATGGGGATCGTTTTTGTCATTCGAAATAATAAAATGTGTTCACAATAAAATGGCCGCCATTCAATTTTTGCTTTATACGCAACACCGTCACCACTACTACGGATAATGGGTTGGTGTTATAGGATGTGTTACCCTCTATAGTACATTTAAATGGCACGAACTATCATTATAAATAGGAAATTTGAACAAATAAATTTAGCAAAAAACGTGCTACTGCCCCTTTAATAATAACCCCACCCTTCATGAACGATCTCTTTAATTCCACCTGTGAGCAGATGTTTTGAGAAAAGTCGTATTTATTAAAAAATAAGTCGGACATGATTTCATAAAACATCAGATTAATACATTTGTTTATAATGTGTTACGCACTTATCAGTGTCCAATCTTAATCTGGTTTGTTTCTCTGTCGTGTAGAAGAAAGGGAGGATTTCAGAAAAAATAGGAGGTAAGAGTATGAAATGAATTGAAAAGGAAATCACAAAATCACCTACTTTTTCTTTCTCGTTGAATTAGTGTTAATAGTATTTTCCACTTTCACAAACTAACCATGATTTTGGTCCGTAAGATATTTAATTGACTAGTAGTATTTAAACTATGGCATACTATATATTTTATATTTATAAATATAAATCATATTGTTCATACAAGGAGATTCATATGACTGTTTTTCGCTGATACTGACGTGGCAGAGTCGCATATAAGATTGAATACAGTTTTCCCACATACACTGGATTTTATCGTCAGTGTTGGTCAATGCTTCCTGTCAACTCAAACCTAAAGGTATGTTATTGATACAACTCATAATGATTAACACCGATTTCAGATTCCTCCAATACCCACCATTGACTTTTTAGCTCACCAGGCCTGAAAGGCCCTTGTGGCTTATGGCATGGCATATAAGATAACTTAGATATTCAACCATAATAAATCAATGGATTCCTGATGAGCTACAGAGCCAAAGGCTCTATTTTTTCAAAATATCTTATTTCTTTCATTTCCTTTACATAACGAAAATGGTATTGAAAACAAGTTAGAAGCAATCTGAGCTCATCCCATAATTATTTCCCGATTTCTTACAGAAGTTAATTTTTTTAATTCATATCCACAATCATGCTTTCGACCATATTTCTAAGGGTATAGTAACATATTTTATTCACAAATCCAGTCAATTTTATGAACGGGGCAATATGATATGATTTTTTTAAAAATTTCTAGATGCTTTTTTAAAAAATAACTACGTTTCACATATTCGCTCTAAATTGCTTTCACATTGATGTTGATTTGTGTGGTCGGATCTGTGCTGATTGTTTGGTTAACCTCAGTAAATTTTGTTTTGTGAAAAGAACCTCATTTCAAATCTTTAACCACCCCAAATAAAAAAGATCACATTCCCACGCCTACACAATGATGTCCAATGGCTAGATTGTCGCTATTGATGTCGTTGAAAAGGACTGTTAAGTCCGTGCCATGTTAACACGAATCACCATCACACTTGGCAACCGTGATTTGGAACATTTCGTCGTCCAAAGTTCAATGAGTTTTTCAAGGAAATCTTACCGGGTAATGACTGTCTGGACTTGACACAATCAGTTCAAGCTGCGTTGGGCTTGCGGGGAATGAGTAGGAAGTAATTACTTTCTGGATAAAACAACTGTTTTTGAAACCTACTGATTCAGAACCAATTACACAGTGGGACGTCAATGTCCATGTTAATGATATAATGTGCACATTTAAATGTATTAAATTAATAAGAACAGATGTGAATGTTCTTATCCACAGTTTAAAATCCAACAGTTGAAACGGCATTAATATATCGATGGAGTCAGATGTCAAAAGTTATCAATGGTGTTATTTCAAGCACAGGTGAAGTTTAGCGCAACAGAGATGAACGGCCAGTTTTCCCTATGTGCGAACGTCTGTTGCGAAATATATTTGCGCTAAACTTCACCTGTGTTTTAAGTAATTATGTTGCTAAAAATTACCATTTCAATGAGTTCAGTATGGCGACAATATAAGGTACATTGTACGCAGCGTAGTTTTGGAGTCTTACTTAAGCAGAAGCAGACAAGTATAGAGATATGGATTTGTAGTATTCAATGCGTCATATAACTAGCATGCTTGTAAATGGAAAAGGTAATTTTGTCTTGGGCACATGTATAAGGCCTGTGATCAATTTTAATTTAAAACAAGTATTTTGGGGATGAAAATACATGTCGAATGAGATGATCTGAACTTGCATCTTTATATATGGTATGTTTCAAAGCCAAATATAATTGTATGAAACATACCCAATGTCCCCTCTGTCCATTTCCAAGGCATTGATGTTTCCGCTGAACACGACGATGGATGTAACAGTTTCAGAATGAAGAAAACCAAGATATATGGATAGTCAACTTCTTTATTGCAATGAATGCGACGTTTCGGTGTAGATACTAACACCGTTATCAAGCAAGTGATACATGAATATGGTAGGAGGAGAATTTATATAGTATAGTGAGTATGTACAATTAACAAGTTGATGTACACTGGATTCCCAATTATATATTGAGGGGATAAGAAGATTAGGTTGATGTACAGGGGATTGATTACTTGTGACTGTGGGGACTCTTACATAGGTGAAACATCACGTCCCCTGCCACTCAGAATAAAAGAACACCAAGCCTCAGTCCTGAAGAAAGACTCTAAATCTGCCATATCTGACCATACTCAAGCCAACCCTGACCACACAATCTGCTGGAATGACATCACAACCTTGGAGGTCAACCGTTCAGACTACAAGATCAGAAAACTCCTTGAAGCCATAAAAATCCAGCGCTTCCATCCTGCCATGAACCGCGACCAAGGCTACTTCATCCCTTCGGCTTATCATCACCTTATCAAAGACAGTCTTTAGTACTTTATCTGGCTTCATGCTCTTAGAGTATCTACAATAACTTTTCCTGTTATCATCACTTGTATACATCTGGCCACTCTCTTAAAATCACTTTGTACATCAGGCCACTCTCTTGCAATCACTAAGCTAATCACTAATTAACATCTCAGTGTACATCAACCTCTTCAAGGGTACAAACGCTTGTTAATCTGTTTATACAACCAATCCCCTGTACATCAACCTAATCTTCTTATCCCCTCAATATATAATTGGGAATCCAGTGTACATCAACTTGTTAATTGTACATACTCACTATACTATATAAATTCTCCTCCTACCATATTCATGTATCACTTGCTTGATAACGGTGTTAGTATCTACACCGAAACGTCGCATTCATTGCAATAAAGAAGTTGACTATCCATATATCTTGGTTTTCTTCATCTCTACAACTTCTAAAATGCCTCTCAAAGAAGTTTCAGAATGGTTTAAGGATATTACATTAGAAATGTCCAGGGAACGGTTGATACTGATTATTTAGCCGGGTTCAGACAAAGTTACTCCGGTAGTAAATTAGGAAGAAGGTAGATTTACATACATATAGTGTCCAATTTCGCTTTTGGTGGTCTGAGGTGTACTTTTCGAGATAATTCATTACGGTCATGATTTAGTCACCAAAGGGTTCATTGTTTCCAATTTGATAAAGTGGTTCACTGCATTCATTTATTTATAAAAAGAATAATTGAACCGTAAAAACTACAATATCACATTTACCCTTGTGATAAAATTTTGTTTATGCATTTATAATTATAATGTCTGCTTTAAAACAAAATTTGTTAACCCGTCGCCATTTGTATCACAGTTCAAAATCATTATGGAAGTTTCATGAGTAAATAAAAACAATAATGATTATCCTTTAATGATTTGTATTAATTTACCGACAACTCAGGGTAATAGTGAGTCAGACCAATTTTACTAACACTGGAGTCTGAAGACTATGAAGATGCTACCGCCCCTTCCCTTCCACTATCACCAGGAACTCTCCAACCCCTTCTCGTGAGGCACAAAGATGGAGATGAAGATGTTGATGAGATGAGTAAATTTTGAAATGAATTAGCCTTCTTGACAACGTCAAATGGTTTAACCCTTTGGTAAATATTTGCTTGTCATTTAAGGTGTTTCATAGGCCTTGAATCATTGATATTAACAGCAAGGTGGATAAAGAGAGAGGGCAGTCGTTGTGTGTTGTTCATGTGCATATAGCAATCTTTGGTAAATCAGGTCGAACTTAACA
Organism: Gibbula magus; assembly: GCA_936450465.1. Lineage (NCBI taxonomy): Eukaryota > Metazoa > Mollusca > Gastropoda > Trochida > Trochidae > Gibbula > Gibbula magus. The sequence goes on along the minus strand of OW388296.1, from coordinate 7,667,925 downwards.
GATAGAATACAACCACCGAGGACATGTCAGATGACCTTCATAGTGACCTTTTTGTAGTGACTTCACGTCTTATTCACACACTTGCAGGAAAAGTAAATTGAATACGTGATATAGACGGTACAGTTACCAATTTTTCAACAAAGTCCTAAAAAGCCTGTCAACGTCAAACCTTTTAAGAAATATTGGCCATTTTCTTTCATAGGTAAACTTTCTTGGAACTCTGCAGTGCAGTAAATCCAAACTCAGATGTGTAACTAACAAATCAAGATAGTTCAATCTGAATACAGTGAATCGCGTTGGCACAATTCCATATAAGAAGTATTGAAACATGCAAATTAACCAAACACACAGAATTCTTTACCATCACAGGGGCATATATTGTTAAAAGCAAAGACGAGAAAACATATACAAAATATAGCTTTAAGGTATTGACCGTTGGTTGCTTGGTTCCTCGTCCTTTGTATTAATAGTCCAGTAGAAATTGCATTTAACCCGGACATTTAGTATAACAAGCAAATTTTATGACAAAATGACCCCGAATGGGGTACTTGATCACCATGAAAAACCCAACCAAAATCAACCTTGGGGAAATTGTCATTTTGGGGTAAAAACCTAGAAAAACATAAGAAAATTGCTTAATATTTTTTTAAAAGAATTACAATTAGTTTAAATATCATATTTTATGTCTAAATGAACCAATGTGGGGTACTCGATCACCATGGAAAATCCAACCAAACTCAACCTTGGGGAAATTGTCATTTTGGGGTAAAAATCTAAAAAAAACATAAGAAAATTGCCTAATATTTTTAAAAAGAATTACAATTAGTAAAAATATCATATTTTATGTCTAAATGAACCCACATGGGGTACTTGATCAGCATGGAATATCCAACCAAAATCAACCCTAGGGAAATTGTCATTTTGGGGTAAAAACCTCAAAAACATAAGAAAATTGCTTAACATTTGAGAAAAAAATTACGATTAGTAAAACTAGAAAATTTTATCTACATGAACCAACATGGAGTACTTACTGGCCATGGTAAACAAAACCAAAAATAATCCTTGGGGATATTATCATTGTAAAAAACTTTAAAAAAAGATGGGGAAATTGCTAAATGTTTAATGAAAAGAGTTATTTTTAGTTTAATATGAAAATTGTGTGTAAATATGAACCAAAATGGGGTACCTGTTCCAAATGGAACAATCAACCGTGGGGAAATTGTAATTTTGAGTATAATTATCCAAAAAAGATAGGAAAACACTTTGAAATGTCCACATATTTTGCGAAGAGTTATTCTCAGTACAACAAGGTAATTTCATTTCTAAATGAACCCACATGAAGAACTTGTTCCCTATAGAAAACGAACCAATACAAAATCAACCTTGGGGAAACTGCCTTTTGGGGCAATATCCGAATGTAAAATGTAACAAGCAGTAAATCAAGCAAAATCGGTGGATCACAATCAACCTGAAGGGAAGTTCTAATTTTGTGTTCAACTCTTATAAAAAGATATGGAGATATTTCAATTTTGTTTTAAAGAACTTTATTTCATGAATAAGTAGCAATATGATGACTAATTGTCATTACATTGGACATCATTGAATACTTTTGCATTTAAATGTAAATTATTTAGGTCAGTGACTTTATCTTTATAAGATACTGGAAAGAAGCCTGCAGTCTGTCGAAAGCATCATTGTAGAGATAAATGCCTGTCTTGAACATGCTTGAAGAAAAACAAGACATCCAAGACTATCTGTATTGCAAATGATGACCAGAGGTGCACATTTTGATGGATACGCAAAACAGTATTGTTTTGAACATTATTGGTGTTATTACTAACAAATACCTGACAAACCTGGTTACGAGTGCTTGATGTCTTTTTCACTATATACAACTAAGAGATATTTTAAAAGAACATATTGGTTTATAATTTCAACATAATATCATTTAATAAATCATTAAATATCATATAATATCATTAAAACATTTTGTTGGTGACTATGTTTAAAAGTTTGAAACAGTCTCTCTTCTTATGTGGATCAATCATGACGTGTTCTACAATTAAAGGATATCCTTGCTTGCTAGCTTCATAAATGAGGGAGAGACATGCCTGAAGAATTAAAGAAATAATATAGATTACTGTTACAAATGATTCACAAATAATCAGTTTGTTTCATTTATGATATCATTCGCTAAAATATGACCAGCTCACCCAATTTGTATTTACTTTAAAATAAAAGAATGCCTTCTTGGTATTTAGTCAACTAAGAAGCTCATATATAGGATATCGGTCTTGTTTTGACACATACCATGTTTATCTCATCGTGTGAGGTAGAAATATTATATTTTTACTTTTCTACCTCACGAGATAAACATGGTATTTGTCAAGAATTGACGGATTTTATATTTATTATATGATATTTTCCATGTAATTACGTCCGAAAAGGGTTGTTTTCACGCCCTGTCACCATATTAACACTATGACGTCATAAGCCAATTTGCCGCGTGAGACCATTGTTTTATGACATCAAATTATATCAGTCACCGTTCGCAGTGAAAATATAAGTTATTTTCACTGTAGCCTGATAGACAGTTTATTTTATTGATAAATCCCAGTATTTCACTGCTCATCATATAATAAATTGAAGATATTTGACATTTCTCGTCGAATACCATGTAGGCCTATATCTCATCGAGTGAAGTAGAAATGCATATTTTCAAGAGGGGCGCAGTGTAAATGTATTATTTCTACTTCACGAGATGAGATTACAAGGTATTCGACGAAACATGTCAAATGTTCTATTTATTAGATTTAACAAACCATGCATAATTCGTAAATGACGTTCACTTTATGAACGGAGCCTCCGAGATTGCCGCTCCTTCCACGGCCATCCTATGACGTCATCCTAGTGTTATGATGACGTCATATGATTGAAAGTCTTTTTTCACTGAGTAGAATAACATGCTATTTCACTATTATATATATAAATTACTTTAAAAACAGAGATGGCAAATTGTAAAAATTTTTGGGCTGAAGTTGATTGATGAATTTATTTACCGACCAAAAAAACACATATATACAGTTTTTGCAATGATGTATTTTATTTAAGATAAATCCTGATAACTTTTCATCATTGACAAAAGTGATACAATTTGCTTGAAATATGGTTTGAGTTCATATTACCAATAATAAATACAATGTTCGAAATTTAAACAGTACCGATCAACAGACGCATTCTTCAAAGGAAATTAGTCGTCGTGAAGCAGTACCAGGAAGATTACATGTGTATAGCTATTAAAAATTGTTTTGATACTTAACTCAACTTGGAAGTAAAAAAGCAAGGTGATTGAAAGAACTGGGAACATTTTAATGCGTAAAATTACATATGAACATTTTGGATCAACATGCGGTGATCGTACATATGAATAATATATTAAAAAAGCGAAGTAATCTCCTGGTCTTCGTGCATAGACCTTACAACAGTAAAATGATCTCACAATGTAAGGGAGATAACTCTAAGAAAGGCGCGGAACACGCACCACCTCAAGCCAATAAGCCTACTGGGAGGGTGGGCGTGGTTATGCAAAATTAGCGAGAGCGGCTAGCGGCCGTGGTTGCTGATAAAACAGTTAGAAGGAAGCGCCTCCTACAAGGGGAGATAACTAGTATAAGCCTAGCAGGGAGTAATCGTTTTATCAAAATTTATTTTACAAATAAAATAATACTTTGATACTTAACTCAACTTGGAAGTAAAAAAGCAAGGTGATTGAAAGAACTGGGAAAATTTTAATGCGTAAAATTACATATGAACATTTGGGATCAACATGCGGTGATCGTACATATGAATAATATATTAAAAAAGCGAAGTAATCTCCCAGTCCCAATCAGATATAAGAAGTGAGCTAAGTTTAATATAAGTGAATATGTACAGTAGACTGCCATTGATAAGGATGAGGTATGATTAACTGTCTATGATTTTGGAAGTGATGTACAGAACTTTTTAAGCGCCTGAAGTTTACAGGCAGCGCCTAGGTGCAAATAGCGGAGGTAGGCATCACTTTTCCAAAATCCGATTTCTTGGATCATTTCACCAGGAAGTCCCATTTCGAAAGCCCATGTTGCACCTCCTCTCCTGAATGAATGTCCAGTAACTGTCTGGTCTATACTTGACCGCTGCAACGCATGCTCAACGATGGCTATGGACCGTTTGTAGTCAAGTGCAACATAGTTATTGTCACAAAGAAACGGGGATTCCGGTAGTCTACCTTCATGGTAGTCTTTAACTATCTTCACTGCTTTCCCGGGGTCAAGAGGATGACCTGGGATATTCGGCAAGATTACATCATGGACCTTCTCGCGAAACTGAAGAGTTTTTGTTTGTCTTAAACACACACAATAGCCTCCCTCAATCTCATACACATCCCTACAACGGATGTGTTTCTGGGGTATAAACACACCTTTACACAATATATCTCCAGCACGAACCATGCCGAAGAAACCAATCGCACAAGCAGCCCACACAGAGGCACCATATAAACAGGCTAAATGCAACCTATCATGAATAGCTAGCAACATTTTGGGAGTAACAGGGTTAGCTGGTGACTGAGCATCACCGATCTCCCTTCGCACACCTCGCAACACATGCTGAACTTGCCAGCTATCTGCAATCGGATCAGCATATCCACCCTCCTTATGAATATTTGACACTATACACAAATATTGCCTTATTGATGAATACTTGAGATTCCTGCAGTCCCTCAGATATGCAACATACAGAAGAACCTCATCCTGCATGATCGGTAGGGGGTCGATGTGGAGCAAGTCGCAGAAGTCTGTGAAGCTCTTCAGTTGACTTCGATATGTTGCTCTCGTTGATTCCGCCCAACCTGGACCTTTAATCTCTGTACCGCAGTTTTCAACCTTGTCCTTAATTCGATGCTTGCGCCACCTGTAATTGATAAAGTTAATGGTCATATGCTGGGACAGAGTTTCACAGGAGAAAGGCTGCAACATCAAACTCGGTAAGAGATCAAATACTTCAGATAAACGTCCTTTCTCATGCAGACGTGAAATAGAATCAGCTGTAATATTTTTGTAGCCAGGTATATATTCCGCTCGCAATATAAAGTTAAAGTATGCTTGCACCCAAAATAGTATCCTCAGAAAATGCATAAGGAAGGGAGATTTTGCCGTTTGCTTATTAATAATTGATTTTGCAGTAATGTTATCAGTCTTCACAATCACCACTTTGTTTGCAAAACTACTGCACCACCGTAATGCTGCCAATATGATAATGAGAGTCTCTTTCACGTTTATATGCTGATCGCGGACAGACGGCATATCAACATCCCAGTTAATATATACAAAGTCACCATCGAAATAGGCCCCAGCGCCCATCGTACACGAATCGGAGTGCATAGTTTTTACAGGTCTAGTGTCAAGAAATTGTTTTGTTCCATTAAATGTTTCCATAAAGGACAACCACCACTTCACATCCTCCTGAAAATCACAATCCAAGATTATTTTATCTCTGCTTGATTTCAATCCATTCTTCATATCTATAATTCTTCTAAGAAATGTTCTCCCTCCTTTTATCACCATACTGGCCCAATTGAGCTTCCCGATTAGACATTCTAACTGCTTCTTTGTGGCTCGCTTTCTACTCTTAAATTCACAAAGTACTTCCTTAAAATCTTTCACTTTCTGCAAAGGAAGCGAGAGGTTGCACATTACAGTATCTATCACTACTCCCAAGAATACTATTCGTTGACATGGTCCATCCACTTTGTTCCAATTAATGTTGAAGCCAAGATAGCGCAGAACTTTTAGGAGGAGGGACAATCCTGTACCATACGACTCAGCCGAGTCACTGATTACTAAAAAATCGTCCAAATAAGCAATAACACAGACATCAAAATGAAACTTCATTATGTTGCATACTGCACTACTAAGTGTCTGGAAAATACGTGGGCTTTTTGACGCACCGAAAGGTAGAGTAGTATCGCACAGAAAAGTGTTGTTTTCATTGCCTTCGAATTTCCATGAAATACCCGTGAATCTATAATTGCTGGGATGTATCTTCACTGACCTATAAGCACTCTTGAGATCTACCTTTGCTAAAAAACAGCCACTCTGTATATGCTTAATAGCATGATTAACATCCATATATGAGCAATCACAGTCTCGCATGAAGCTATTCATCCCCCCTTCAACACTTCCATCATGGATAAGACGCACCTTATCCTCACTTTTAGGAATAGCCCCCAAAGGACACACAATGTCCGGTTTTTCACTTGTAACTGCATAATTACCAAGTTGGATTTCTTCGTGTAGCTGTTTCTCAACTAGATCTTTATACTCAGACGCCGACCTATGGTTTTTGAAATAACATGGGACAACGTCCACAACATCGTCGTCAATAAGCTTAAATCCCTCCCGAACCCCCTCTAAAATATACTGTCTCTCGGGATCATCCCAAGGTAGCAATCTCTCCCATGCTTCTGCCTTTAGGCCATTGGTAAATAGTTTTTTGGATCTGTTGGTGGTCTTCCTGTTGGCATGTATTGTCCTCTGACTGACTGGGGTGGCACTTCTACATGCTGTATTTGACTGTGACCTGGCCTGAAACACAGAGTACACACGTGTGTCATCCTACATGTATCCTCCCTGCATTGTCCTATGTTAAAGCGACGACAGATCTCTAATCCGTTAGGGGTGAAAGGACCTCGCTGTCTTGTAAATGACGGGTTATGGCGTGGATTTACGTGGCTGTCCATCTGTCTAAATTATTTTATTATAAGTCCATTACACAATGTTATACTTGAAATGGGATTTGAGAAATTTCATAACATTGTCATTGTCAGTTTCATTCTATTTCATAATGATTGAGAGTTAAAAAAAAGCATTAAGAATAGGTGACTTTGATACAGAAATTAACAATTTAGCATGTTGATATTTTAATCTATCAAACACTGAAAACCTGACTATTTGAAGGTATATTTCAAAGCCTTATGTGTTTATATAAATGTAATAAAGTATTTCCAGAAAATATAACCACAGTTCTCATCTTACATGTCATATTTCACCGCTTTGAAACTTCTGTTGTCAACAACAATGTCGGCCATTTTAGCTGTTGCTAAGAAGGGAGACTAGCTCCAGACAGCGAGTAACCGCTCCGTGACGTCACTAATATACTCGCTGCCATCAGAAGGTTTTCGGGCGAGAAAGCTCCAACACAGCGCGTGCAGCCGTTGATTGCTGTCACGCTCCAAATATAAACTTCTAACTCGTAGGATTCGCAATACAGCTCCGTACAGCGACACAAGAAAAGAGGCCGTCGAACTAATATTGTTGTGATTGTGTTACGTTTTCCATCGCTTTATTGAAACAATATGTTTTTCCTTCAATTACCGAGGTAATTAGACATGATATATTTAACCAAAAACATCAACAATACTTATATTCATACGCCTAACGCATAAAACATACCCTCGAACCGATTGCATGGTATGTTGATTAAGCCTTTGGTTCTTAGCTACACGTGACGTCATATTCAATTGTTGTCAACTGGGTTGACAACAATGCCCCCGTGAAAGATGGCAGGGCCACTACCGTAGAGCCAATCGGAGGTAGAGCGCCCTGACTTGGAGGTTGGAAGGGAGACAACTCAGATGGTACTGGTCAGCCAACTGATGTTATATGTACAGTAGCTGACTGCATCATTGGGGTACATTTTTAAATGGTCACAACTTTTTCTGCCCAAGGTTGATTTTGGTTGGTTTTTTTTCACAGCATCACAGGGACCTACTAATCATTTTAAGAAACAAATTTGCTTGTTATACTAAATGTCCGGGTTAGGTAAATTTCATGTCGATTTCTACTGGACTATAAAGGTACATCCATTGTGTTGTTTGGGGCCACACATGGTAAACGTTATAAATGGTGTTATTTTATCGAGAAGTACTGACTGTTGCCGAAAATTGCCATTTTGATCTTAGTCGGCTCAGTATACCGACGATATAAAGATAAAAGTATCGATTTCTGATCGAAAACCGGACAATGCACTGCGTGTAGCGCGCGTCAATTAGTCAAACGTTATTTTGGAAACTTATATACAACAGAATGAAAATAAACTTTAAGTTGATAATGTTTAATAGGTCTTATAACTACTGTGCATGTAAATGGAACGTGTAGTTTCGGTTTCTGCACAAGTATAATGATGTTGCTCGATTTTAATTAGAAACTAGTCATTATTATATATTTGGCGATTGGGGATGAATATGCAAGTTGAGTGAAATTATTTGAACTGATATCAGCACATATTGTGTGTTGGCATGTATTAAAGGCAAATACAATTTTATAAGAATACAATGGATACACCTTTAAACTCTATGTCCCTGTGCTTACCACAGAAATCAGTTGATTGTCGAATATAAATTGATATCGAGGATGACGAGGATTGTATCTGAAAATGATTGCTAGAAGTCGACATACACTTTTTGTGACCCTATATCTGATTAAAGTTCAACAAAGAGATAACTCAGCTCTAACATTGTAACACACTTTAACTATTCACCAATGTGTCATGCTCTGAGCTTCTGCCAACCGTAGGTCACCTCAAACGAAAGACGTAGTTTTCTGTTAACACCATTAGAAGTATTTCCATCACAAAAGGAATGTTTTGATAACAGCGACCTGTCTGGACTTGTAACAATCAGTTCAAGCTCCATCAGCTAATGTGCTGAGAATCTAACCATTATTATCTTCTGCATCAAGTCATCATTAAAAGAGTTTTCTTTTGAATCATCAAATCGCTAGCAAAGTGATAATACATGTATAAGTTATAAAATATGAATATCTGAAAAATGCCCTTCAAAGACATTGATAGAATGTTCACAAAGTAACTAATGATATGTCATTACACGGATCAACAACATGTTTATACGGGAGTAAATCTTTCCACAGTCGTAGAGCTTGCTGAAGCTTCACTTCTCATTGTTGTAGTTTGAAATGAATGTACTTCATGAAATGATGAAATGAAGTCGCCAAGGTATTACCCCGAGTAATGTGTTTCAACTCGGTTGTGCTATGATAATGAAGTAATAACAATGTATGTCTCCTCGAATTTCCTTTTAAAAAAACAACCCCGACACAAAATGAATAAGGATTGTGAACCTTCACAAATCTTACCAAGCCATCATCGTCATTGAAAGAAATCTACACCATAACAGAATGGAAGAAAAATGCTTGTAAAAATTCCAAATTGCTAGGTTGTATGTTGTTTAAGTTAATATGTATTGATGATGATCACAGTGAAATGAAGTAAATGCAATGTTTACTATCTTTGAGATCTTACTGTAATAAATTTAATTCTAAAACGAGGCCATATCATTGAACATACGTTGGGCAAGTTGATGTATTTATTGGTTTCATGTACAAGTTGGAAGTGACACTCTCCAGGAATACTTTACTTGTGATTATTGAGTCGAGTTGAGACAATGATACTCGGTTAGTACATTGAGAAAGGGATAGATGTACATACATATAGTGTCCCATATCAATTTAGTGTAAAGGGTATATTACATTTTTCGAAAAATGGTCTCATTATGAAAGAGTTTCGACACTAGGACCCATATTTTCGAAGCTCTCTTAGTGCTAAGATAGGCCCATTCATTAACATTGACTTATGACTATCTTAGCACTAAGACAGCTTCGAAAATATGGGCCCTGGTTTACTTTCACAGAGTTAAGGACGCCCTTAACCCGGATATTAACATTGGGTTACGATCACTTTTATCTTAGGGACTTCTGTGCAAGTGAGCATAGGATCTATAGTTTTGTAGCTGAAGTCAAAGCACTAAGCTAGTCATAAGCCAGTGACTAAAGAAGCTTAACACATATAGGTAACACATGTAAATCCCTTTCTCACCGTCAAACTTGCAATTACAACGAAAAAGTACAAGAATTTGTACTATTGAAGGTAGTGTTATCCCAAATTTAACCATGTTGTATGTGTTTACTATCTAAATGGCATGTATTTCTAATTGTAACCATGTTGTATGTGTTACTATCTAAATGGCATGTATTTCTAATTGTAACCATGTTGTATGTGTTACTATCTAAATGGCATGTATTTCTAATTGTAACCATGTTGTATGTGTTACTATCTAAATGGCATGTATTTCTAATTGTAATACCAAGTTGTATATTGCAACAGGTAGTTAGCACATTGATGATTGAGAGAATCGTTTCAACTCGGATATTCTTATTCTGCAACTTGGTTGTACAGTCTCTAGTTGTTATTACTGGTCGTAGCATGAGAATCATGTTATCCTTGAACCAAATATTCTTGTTTGCGAGGCTTGCAAAAATGCCCTTGACAAATTCTAGCTCCTTGCCACGACATGTCAAATACAGGTAGTAAAACGTGCAAAACAAAGACTGGATACATTATGCATTTAAAAGTCATTTAGAAAAGCATATTTAATTGATAAAATGATCTTCGAGACTTACATATCACTAATTACTATATAGTTATGAAAAATGAAATTGTGAAATTTAGACACTGGACGAATGTATCTTTGTTAACGTTTGTGATACACTAAAGGCAATAGAACATCTCAGAGTCAGGCACCAATCGCCAACACTGGCTGTCCAAACAACTTGTCCACCAAGGCACCGAGACCTCGACAGCCGATAGTACAGTATCCATACGATGGATGTAAAGTGACACGGCTCTCAGGACTGAATGCATTAGAAATAGATTCCATTCCTTGTGTTTTCATATGTATAAACTGATTAGGAACTGAAAACCAACGGCAAGTGTCAACGGATTCTACAGATAATTACCAACGAGTTATATTAAAGGTGTAATGAGGTGACGAGACGCTATTAGCCCTTCCAGTATTCTCGAGGAACGCCCCCACTCCGATATAACCCCTTCATACTCTACTCCGATATAACCCCTTCATACTCTACTCCGATATAACCCCTTCATACTCTACTCCGATATACTACTCCTTATGAATATTTGACACTATACACAAATATTGCCTTATTGATGAATACTTGAGATTCCTGCAGTCCCTCAGATATGCAACATACAGAAGAACCTCATCCTGCATGATCGGTAGGGGGTCGATGTGGAGCAAGTCGCAGAAGTCTGTGAAGCTCTTCAGTTGACTTCGATATGTTGCTCTCGTTGATTCCGCCCAACCTGGACCTTTAATCTCTGTACCGCAGTTTTCAACCTTGTCCTTAATTCGATGCTTGCGCCACCTGTAATTGATAAAGTTAATGGTCATATGCTGGGACAGAGTTTCACAGGAGAAAGGCTGCAACATCAAACTCGGTAAGAGATCAAATACTTCAGATAAACGTCCTTTCTCATGCAGACGTGAAATAGAATCAGCTGTAATATTTTTGTAGCCAGGTATATATTCCGCTCGCAATATAAAGTTAAAGTATGCTTGCACCCAAAATAGTATCCTCAGAAAATGCATAAGGAAGGGAGATTTTGCCGTTTGCTTATTAATAATTGATTTTGCAGTAATGTTATCAGTCTTCACAATCACCACTTTGTTTGCAAAACTACTGCACCACCGTAATGCTGCCAATATGATAATGAGAGTCTCTTTCACGTTTATATGCTGATCGCGGACAGACGGCATATCAACATCCCAGTTAATATATACAAAGTCACCATCGAAATAGGCCCCAGCGCCCATCGTACACGAATCGGAGTGCATAGTTTTTACAGGTCTAGTGTCAAGAAATTGTTTTGTTCCATTAAATGTTTCCATAAAGGACAACCACCACTTCACATCCTCCTGAAAATCACAATCCAAGATTATTTTATCTCTGCTTGATTTCAATCCATTCTTCATATCTATAATTCTTCTAAGAAATGTTCTCCCTCCTTTTATCACCATACTGGCCCAATTGAGCTTCCCGATTAGACATTCTAACTGCTTCTTTGTGGCTCGCTTTCTACTCTTAAATTCACAAAGTACTTCCTTAAAATCTTTCACTTTCTGCAAAGGAAGCGAGAGGTTGCACATTACAGTATCTATCACTACTCCCAAGAATACTATTCGTTGACATGGTCCATCCACTTTGTTCCAATTAATGTTGAAGCCAAGATAGCGCAGAACTTTTAGGAGGAGGGACAATCCTGTACCATACGACTCAGCCGAGTCACTGATTACTAAAAAATCGTCCAAATAAGCAATAACACAGACATCAAAATGAAACTTCATTATGTTGCATACTGCACTACTAAGTGTCTGGAAAATACGTGGGCTTTTTGACGCACCGAAAGGTAGAGTAGTATCGCACAGAAAAGTGTTGTTTTCATTGCCTTCGAATTTCCATGAAATACCCGTGAATCTATAATTGCTGGGATGTATCTTCACTGACCTATAAGCACTCTTGAGATCTACCTTTGCTAAAAAACAGCCACTCTGTATATGCTTAATAGCATGATTAACATCCATATATGAGCAATCACAGTCTCGCATGAAGCTATTCATCCCCCCTTCAACACTTCCATCATGGATAAGACGCACCTTATCCTCACTTTTAGGAATAGCCCCCAAAGGACACACAATGTCCGGTTTTTCACTTGTAACTGCATAATTACCAAGTTGGATTTCTTCGTGTAGCTGTTTCTCAACTAGATCTTTATACTCAGACGCCGACCTATGGTTTTTGAAATAACATGGGACAACGTCCACAACATCGTCGTCAATAAGCTTAAATCCCTCCCGAACCCCCTCTAAAATATACTGTCTCTCGGGATCATCCCAAGGTAGCAATCTCTCCCATGCTTCTGCCTTTAGGCCATTGGTAAATAGTTTTTTGGATCTGTTGGTGGTCTTCCTGTTGGCATGTATTGTCCTCTGACTGACTGGGGTGGCACTTCTACATGCTGTATTTGACTGTGACCTGGCCTGAAACACAGAGTACACACGTGTGTCATCCTACATGTATCCTCCCTGCATTGTCCTATGTTAAAGCGACGACAGATCTCTAATCCGTTAGGGGTGAAAGGACCTCGCTGTCTTGTAAATGACGGGTTATGGCGTGGATTTACGTGGCTGTCCATCTGTCTAAATTATTTTATTATAAGTCCATTACACAATGTTATACTTGAAATGGGATTTGAGAAATTTCATAACATTGTCATTGTCAGTTTCATTCTATTTCATAATGATTGAGAGTTAAAAAAAAGCATTAAGAATAGGTGACTTTGATACAGAAATTAACAATTTAGCATGTTGATATTTTAATCTATCAAACACTGAAAACCTGACTATTTGAAGGTATATTTCAAAGCCTTATGTGTTTATATAAATGTAATAAAGTATTTCCAGAAAATATAACCACAGTTCTCATCTTACATGTCATATTTCACCGCTTTGAAACTTCTGTTGTCAACAACAATGTCGGCCATTTTAGCTGTTGCTAAGAAGGGAGACTAGCTCCAGACAGCGAGTAACCGCTCCGTGACGTCACTAATATACTCGCTGCCATCAGAAGGTTTTCGGGCGAGAAAGCTCCAACACAGCGCGTGCAGCCGTTGATTGCTGTCACGCTCCAAATATAAACTTCTAACTCGTAGGATTCGCAATACAGCTCCGTACAGCGACACAAGAAAAGAGGCCGTCGAACTAATATTGTTGTGATTGTGTTACGTTTTCCATCGCTTTATTGAAACAATATGTTTTTCCTTCAATTACCGAGGTAATTAGACATGATATATTTAACCAAAAACATCAACAATACTTATATTCATACGCCTAACGCATAAAACATACCCTCGAACCGATTGCATGGTATGTTGATTAAGCCTTTGGTTCTTAGCTACACGTGACGTCATATTCAATTGTTGTCAACTGGGTTGACAACAATGCCCCCGTGAAAGATGGCAGGGCCACTACCGTAGAGCCAATCGGAGGTAGAGCGCCCTGACTTGGAGGTTGGAAGGGAGACAACTCAGATGGTACTGGTCAGCCAACTGATGTTATATGTACAGTAGCTGACTGCATCATTGGGGTACATTTTTAAATGGTCACAACTTTTTCTGCCCAAGGTTGATTTTGGTTGGTTTTTTTTCACAGCATCACAGGGACCTACTAATCATTTTAAGAAACAAATTTGCTTGTTATACTAAATGTCCGGGTTAGGTAAATTTCATGTCGATTTCTACTGGACTATAAAGGTACATCCATTGTGTTGTTTGGGGCCACACATGGTAAACGTTATAAATGGTGTTATTTTATCGAGAAGTACTGACTGTTGCCGAAAATTGCCATTTTGATCTTAGTCGGCTCAGTATACCGACGATATAAAGATAAAAGTATCGATTTCTGATCGAAAACCGGACAATGCACTGCGTGTAGCGCGCGTCAATTAGTCAAACGTTATTTTGGAAACTTATATACAACAGAATGAAAATAAACTTTAAGTTGATAATGTTTAATAGGTCTTATAACTACTGTGCATGTAAATGGAACGTGTAGTTTCGGTTTCTGCACAAGTATAATGATGTTGCTCGATTTTAATTAGAAACTAGTCATTATTATATATTTGGCGATTGGGGATGAATATGCAAGTTGAGTGAAATTATTTGAACTGATATCAGCACATATTGTGTGTTGGCATGTATTAAAGGCAAATACAATTTTATAAGAATACAATGGATACACCTTTAAACTCTATGTCCCTGTGCTTACCACAGAAATCAGTTGATTGTCGAATATAAATTGATATCGAGGATGACGAGGATTGTATCTGAAAATGATTGCTAGAAGTCGACATACACTTTTTGTGACCCTATATCTGATTAAAGTTCAACAAAGAGATAACTCAGCTCTAACATTGTAACACACTTTAACTATTCACCAATGTGTCATGCTCTGAGCTTCTGCCAACCGTAGGTCACCTCAAACGAAAGACGTAGTTTTCTGTTAACACCATTAGAAGTATTTCCATCACAAAAGGAATGTTTTGATAACAGCGACCTGTCTGGACTTGTAACAATCAGTTCAAGCTCCATCAGCTAATGTGCTGAGAATCTAACCATTATTATCTTCTGCATCAAGTCATCATTAAAAGAGTTTTCTTTTGAATCATCAAATCGCTAGCAAAGTGATAATACATGTATAAGTTATAAAATATGAATATCTGAAAAATGCCCTTCAAAGACATTGATAGAATGTTCACAAAGTAACTAATGATATGTCATTACACGGATCAACAACATGTTTATACGGGAGTAAATCTTTCCACAGTCGTAGAGCTTGCTGAAGCTTCACTTCTCATTGTTGTAGTTTGAAATGAATGTACTTCATGAAATGATGAAATGAAGTCGCCAAGGTATTACCCCGAGTAATGTGTTTCAACTCGGTTGTGCTATGATAATGAAGTAATAACAATGTATGTCTCCTCGAATTTCCTTTTAAAAAAACAACCCCGACACAAAATGAATAAGGATTGTGAACCTTCACAAATCTTACCAAGCCATCATCGTCATTGAAAGAAATCTACACCATAACAGAATGGAAGAAAAATGCTTGTAAAAATTCCAAATTGCTAGGTTGTATGTTGTTTAAGTTAATATGTATTGATGATGATCACAGTGAAATGAAGTAAATGCAATGTTTACTATCTTTGAGATCTTACTGTAATAAATTTAATTCTAAAACGAGGCCATATCATTGAACATACGTTGGGCAAGTTGATGTATTTATTGGTTTCATGTACAAGTTGGAAGTGACACTCTCCAGGAATACTTTACTTGTGATTATTGAGTCGAGTTGAGACAATGATACTCGGTTAGTACATTGAGAAAGGGATAGATGTACATACATATAGTGTCCCATATCAATTTAGTGTAAAGGGTATATTACATTTTTCGAAAAATGGTCTCATTATGAAAGAGTTTCGACACTAGGACCCATATTTTCGAAGCTCTCTTAGTGCTAAGATAGGCCCATTCATTAACATTGACTTATGACTATCTTAGCACTAAGACAGCTTCGAAAATATGGGCCCTGGTTTACTTTCACAGAGTTAAGGACGCCCTTAACCCGGATATTAACATTGGGTTACGATCACTTTTATCTTAGGGACTTCTGTGCAAGTGAGCATAGGATCTATAGTTTTGTAGCTGAAGTCAAAGCACTAAGCTAGTCATAAGCCAGTGACTAAAGAAGCTTAACACATATAGGTAACACATGTAAATCCCTTTCTCACCGTCAAACTTGCAATTACAACGAAAAAGTACAAGAATTTGTACTATTGAAGGTAGTGTTATCCCAAATTTAACCATGTTGTATGTGTTTACTATCTAAATGGCATGTATTTCTAATTGTAACCATGTTGTATGTGTTACTATCTAAATGGCATGTATTTCTAATTGTAACCATGTTGTATGTGTTACTATCTAAATGGCATGTATTTCTAATTGTAACCATGTTGTATGTGTTACTATCTAAATGGCATGTATTTCTAATTGTAATACCAAGTTGTATATTGCAACAGGTAGTTAGCACATTGATGATTGAGAGAATCGTTTCAACTCGGATATTCTTATTCTGCAACTTGGTTGTACAGTCTCTAGTTGTTATTACTGGTCGTAGCATGAGAATCATGTTATCCTTGAACCAAATATTCTTGTTTGCGAGGCTTGCAAAAATGCCCTTGACAAATTCTAGCTCCTTGCCACGACATGTCAAATACAGGTAGTAAAACGTGCAAAACAAAGACTGGATACATTATGCATTTAAAAGTCATTTAGAAAAGCATATTTAATTGATAAAATGATCTTCGAGACTTACATATCACTAATTACTATATAGTTATGAAAAATGAAATTGTGAAATTTAGACACTGGACGAATGTATCTTTGTTAACGTTTGTGATACACTAAAGGCAATAGAACATCTCAGAGTCAGGCACCAATCGCCAACACTGGCTGTCCAAACAACTTGTCCACCAAGGCACCGAGACCTCGACAGCCGATAGTACAGTATCCATACGATGGATGTAAAGTGACACGGCTCTCAGGACTGAATGCATTAGAAATAGATTCCATTCCTTGTGTTTTCATATGTATAAACTGATTAGGAACTGAAAACCAACGGCAAGTGTCAACGGATTCTACAGATAATTACCAACGAGTTATATTAAAGGTGTAATGAGGTGACGAGACGCTATTAGCCCTTCCAGTATTCTTGAGGAACGCCCCCACTCCGATATAACCCCTTCATACTCTACTCCGATATAACCCCTTCATACTCTACTCCGATATAACCCCTTCATACTCTACTCCGATATAACCCCTTCATACTCTACTCCGATATAACCCCTTCATACTCTACTCCGATATAACCCCTTCATACTCTACTCCGATATAACCCCTACATACTCTACTCCGATATAACCCCTTCATACTCTACTCCGATATAACCCCTTCATACTCTACTCCGATATAACCCCTTCATACTCTACTCCGATATAACCCCTTCATACTCTACTCCGATATAACCCCTTCATACTCTACTCCGATATAACCCCTTCATACTCTACTCCGATATAACCCCTTCATACTCTACTCCGATATAACCCCTTCATACTCTACTCCGATATAACCCCTTCATACTCTACTCCGATATAACCCCTTCATACTCTACTCTAGACTCTAGAGCAAACTTTGAAACGAGATTATCTGTCTTCTTGAGAAAAGCCAACAGTTTAGCCTATTGGAAAATATTTGATTATGAATTTAAACAGCGAATGTGCTTTGAAAATCGTTGATGTGCATTAATGACAAGTAATTATTTTCAACTTTTCCACAACTTTTAAATCAATTTAATGACATCGTTGCAAATAACACTCAGAGGAATCGCTCATGTCCAATTAGATATTTCAGGCATATCTGGTTCCTCATTTTCAGTATTCATGTCTCTGATATCACCATAAACTATTTAAACTTATATTCAGGAAGTGTCCACTTCTATAGCATATCGTTGTGCCTTCCCTCCTTCTGGCACTAGCAGTATATTTCAATTACAGGAAAAGGATTACAACAACTGATTTTACAATGAGTTAACAGACAGGAGCTTCTGATATTGATATAGTAATTATGTTTAACCTATCAATCTTATAAAAAGTCATGTCGAGAGAAGAAGACACCTGGGAAGGATGGTCAACATATTTATATATAAGGTATTACAAGAGCTGTACAGAAAAAGGAATACAACTTTTCTGGATAGTCACTTTATTGCAACAAGTTTCGGTTTAAGTAGGTACTCCGTTATGAAGCAAGTTGAATACATTATTGAATATTGACCAGCTGGACATGGGAGCTCCTGTCTCGTATCTCGCATTTAATAATATTTCAACAGAAACAAACTTAAAACGTTCTTATTTGTTTGATATCGTTACGATGCAAAACAAATGATGTTTTACACCCTGTACTTCCATCTAAATATTCTTCAACACGGAATTTCGCAGTTGATTTCACCAGCATAGAACGTTAATCAACGAAATGGATCTAAATACATAAGGAGTCCATTGAAATGATAAATTGGCATTATATGCTAATAAAATCTGTTAGTGAAACATAAGTACAGACATTTTAATAGTTGTCATCTCTCTCTGCCCATATTATGTACAATATATTAAGTATTCGTCCCAGATCTCTCCTTCTGTTGGCTGGACCGGCACTGAGATTACAAGTCATCATTATATTTCCAAAGAATGGACATTTGTCTGGTATCGTAATCCCCTTCTTCCAACATTAACACTCATTGAAATTCAAAGTTTGAGATTTTATGCAATACAATCCAAATGATAAATTAAAGTGACATCCACTGTTTTTTGGGCTTTAACAAATGCCAAATTCGTTCATAAAATAACTTATTCCATTCATAATTGATAGTCAATTAATACAAAATTGAAAAAAAACCCATCAACAAACAACCTCTTTCATCACAGATAAAATTCATACACACGCAAAGTTAAGATATATTTACACCCACATAACTATCCATCTTGTTTATGAACTTTCGTCTTAGATCAGGAAGGTTCTTCCAATTTTAGAATCGGTTATGTATGTAATAGCTTGAATTGGGAAAAACTGATGCTGTCATTGACAATCGAGTGATACCTTGAACTTGATAACTACAGCTGCAAACAGAAAGTTTGTCCAATTAACTACTTGTGTATATGTGTGCAAATACATGTGCCTTGTAAGTTGGCATGTCTTTGAAGCATCACGTCAACATGAAAACTAAACCGATCACTTTTTGCATTTTAAGAAGACAGTTGAGTGTTCTATTACAAAATTTGATTTGATGCCTCCAAGTAAACAGTTACAGTTTTGGCAGTTCTTTGAAGTGACCAGGGGTCAATATTTTAATACTACAGTTTTTATTTTCTTCTGTGAAATATTCATTTAGCGATCACTTTAGTCAAACATACGTCAATGTATTTGTCATGTAACCTTTGACATTGTGTTTCTTCTGTTCACAGAACTCGCCCATTAGTTTGGCAGGTCGCTGTCATTGTACTTGACATAGCTGACACGTAGTATAAACAAACCGGTACGACATAAACTCGTTATCTAATTACTATGATTCTGATGTATGTAATGTGTCTTGTGGTCAATACAATACTTCTTAGGGCAAGGAAGGCTTTCTAATCAAAACTGGATCAAAAGTTAACGAAATCATCTCATTCATACATGATTTCAGCTTTGTCGGACCTTCTCCATATCAATGATTTTAAAAACATAGCCTTCAAAGGTCATCTTTAATCTTAAGAACTAGCTCTTAGTTAGATGAAGGACCTCATTAGAAATCATCAGAGAGCAATCCACCAATACAAGCACTATCATTAACCCCTTAGCCTTTCTTACTTTCGCTTTGGAAGTTGTCAGTCAACTTTCTTTGCTGAAAATATCAAAGTTGGAATGATTTAATTCCTCCGTTTTGAGGTAAAGAATATTAATGACTTACAGGATAGTAACATAGGTCGATAGTTACCACGGGTGTTTTTTTGTCGAGAAGTAATGACTGTTGTCGAAAATTACACCTTTCGTGCCAATCTGTTCAGTATATTTACATTATAAAGAGGTTAAGTCGTGATTATGATCGAAAATCGGACAATGTTCCGCGGTTGGCGCGCGTCAATTATTCAAACGTTTTTAAAAAAAAACTTATATGCAGCAGACAAAGAGACACATATTGGTAGGTACTGTTCAATGGACCATATAACTGGTATACTTATAAATGGGGGGGGGGGGGGGGGGGGGGAGGGGGGCGGCTACTCGAGTTTCATTGAACGCAAGTTATTGCCCAATATTTGACGTTGGGAGATACATATGCAAGTCGAGTGAAAAATTTGGAATCAGCACATTTGATATTTTTGTATGTATAAAAACTAAATAAGTTTTCATGAAAAACACGTAGTGTCCCTTTAAGCTGATACTTTAAATAGATACAAATAAGGTGAGGTGAGTTGGGGTTTAACGCCGCTTTCAAGAGTATTTCACTTATATCGCGGCTGCTAGTATTATGGCAGGGAGAAAGCCCGCAACGCCATGTGGCTATGCATTGCGGTGAAACCTGCGAGCAGCGGCTGGAACTAGCGAACCATGGGTGGTACTGCACTGAAATTCAGTGTAGCATTGCACCCAAACCTGACTGCGTGTAGAACAGTTCTCTACTGCAGACAAAGTTGCCGTGCCCCTGGCGGGATTCGAACCCCGGACCTCTTGATCCGAGGCCGAACGCGCTAACCACTGCGCTATCCCGCCCCCGATACAAATAAGAGTTTTTAAACAAAAAATCCTAAAAAGCCTGCTTCTATACTATTCCCCCAAAATTCAAAATCCTATTCCAAACAGATGTTAATGTAAACGTGTTCTAATATAACGTGGTAACAATGAATCATGAGACATCGCATCTCAATTCAATGCAATGATTATCAATGCATGTCTATGGAGATACCAATAATGTAACAGAATCCCCACTTGACTTAGAGAATCACGGTTCACACAGAAGCTAGTGTGAGAATAACACTATAACCTAACAGACACCAACCAGTAGCAACTTCACCAACGAGCTGCACAGTGCACATGTTACGAACCATCTTCTTGTCTTGTGACTTGAATGTTGTTGAGGGTATTATTTGTACAGCAATGTCTAGACTGTTGTCAGTCTCAGAGGGCTTAGCTAAAGTCTATTTTGATGGATTGCCGGGAAAAAGTTTTAGCACTTGTTTTATCAATACAATGTATCCTATTTCTGATCTCAGTTTACTTCAATGGTAGGTATACCAAGATCACGTATTTCGTTAAGATTTAGTCATGGCGCGCCGTATAAGAACAATAAGAACACGAACTCGTGTAGAATGCTTTCGTGTCATCTGAAATCATTATATAAATGAAGCTAACATTGCACAAATATTGTATGAGATCAAAGAGGAACGAGCCAGACAGTGGTTTATTACCAGGGAGCATAACTTGGTGACAATTTTTCTTTTGTCAGAGAAGTCGTCTAATGTTAAATGATATCCATTTGAAGTTTTTCATTGACTGATGGTTCATTTATTTGGTTTCTATATTCTGAAGGAACGTATATAAGTTGTGAAGGGGTTTCGTGATAACATATATTTGGAATTCTAGATTCCGTCCCGTTTGATAACATGTTTATGAAACTTGTGATTGGCATCAGTATTGAACTCGCTTTCGCTCGTTAAAATACCAAACCATCCACTCGTTTAATAAACATGTTATCAAACGGGACATCGTTTAGTATTCTATATTTATTACACTCTCGTTGAAGATTTACTGTTGTGAAACATCGAAATGTTATTCAACACTGTTGTGAAACATTGCACGTGAAAGCGATCGCAGTCGGAACTACTTTCCAGTAGTCACATGGCCTTTGGGTTCTCACTGGATTTCTTGGGACATGTTTTTTCACACAACGTCGTTACGATTAATATTGTTTATTAACAGGGAGCATAACTTGGTGACAATTTTTCTTTTGTCAGAGAAGTCGTCTAATGTTAAATGATATCCATTTGAAGTTTTTCATTGACTGATGGTTCATTTATTTGGTTTCTATATTCTGAAGGAACGTATATAAGTTGTGAAGGGTTTTCGTGATAACATATATTTGGAATTCTAGATTCCGTCCCGTTTGATAACATGTTTATGAAACTTGTGATTGGCATCAGGATTGAACTCGCTTTCGCTCGTTAAAATACCAAACCATCCACTCGTTTAATACACATGTTATCAAACGGGACATCGTTTAGTATTCTATATATTACACCCACAAATCTATCAATCTTCTTTATGAACTCCTGTTATGAATGGCTAATGAATATGATAGCTTTGAAAAACCTTTGTAAATCAATTAACGTATTCCTTATATGCATTATATTCTATTTGGCACGTCGTCACTGACAATCGAGTGAGATACGCCTAAAACCAAACTAAAGAAAAGTAAAAAGCCACAATGTTTCTGCTTCCTCATCGTTAAGCATTAAACTGATTTTAGGATTAAACTTTCTTCCCTTCAATTAATCTTTCCCTTCAAGCATTCTTCTAATAATATGTGAATAAGAATAACTCATGGTCAATCTACTTCAAACAGTGAGTTATAAATAGGGATTTTCACTTGGACAGTTTGTTCAAAATTATTTGACTTCAAGAGATCTTAAGCAACTGGCATTGCCTTTCATGTTTTCATAGCAAACATTTTGTCATTTCGCAGGTCGCTGTCATTGACATAGCATACACGTAGTATCACCATTACTGTATGACATAAGCTCGTAATCTAATAAGTATTAGTCTAAAGTATACAATTTGTCTTGTGATGAATGAAATACTTTTTGATTGTGACAGTTTCATACCATAATGAGTGAGAAAACCATTTGAAATCAATTCAAGAACATAAAAAGTATAACGAAATCAAGCGCCTTTGAAGCTCTTTCCAGATCAGAAACGTAATTCATGTAATCTAATTTAACCCTAAGGCTTGTGGGTAATTATGAATTTTTTTCTTCTCCTCACAGTGAACTGGTATTGAAACCAAAATCAATACACATTTGTGTTTCATAACTTCCCTATTTATTATAGTATCGGCAACGAGGTGTTTCCGTCTTCAATGGCAACACATTTACGTAAGTAGAAATCTGAGTTCTTCTTTGATTATTGGAAATGATGCCACAATAACCACAAACAATTGGTTAATTAACCATATATTACTTAAAAAAATATTTTGTTAAAATGTATTCCATCATCAGGTCGACAATCTTAGATACAACGACACATTTCCAGAACTTCTTCATTATTATTGCTAAAATTACGTTTAATGTTTCTCTTGTTATTTCAGTTTCGATGCTTCAATATCACTGCCTTAAATAAGAGTATGACGAACAAACATCAATGTCGTTAATTGGTATTCTATGGGATGAAAGAGTAAGCATACACTCTAAAACTTCACAATAAAGACGTTGTGTTCCAAAACATCTTGTATATATTCCACTTCTAAATGTCCTTCAAAGACTTGATCCCGATAATCTAGCATACTTGTAATAATCTCTGGTCATAATGTTTATATCTTTAAAAGAAATACGAAATTTTAATATCGTGCAAATATGCCAATTATTATCAATTACCTAGATATATTACACACGTTTATACGGAAACGTCATTCAATCATCAAAACAACTATACCTTTATTATCTGATGAAGTACTTGTTCCGTTTGATCTAACCGCCAGGCATCTTAGAATACAACACAAAGAAGGGTCACACCTGATATTTTCAGTTGTCAAAGGTTTCTGACCATGCTACTTGTTTAAGCAGTATTTTATTTCCACATGCCAACCAAGACGCTTCTCATGCAAATACTATCTAACTCATGCTTACAAATGAACAAGAAATGTTCTAAATTACTAAATTGTTAAAGTAAATTTTAATTTGAAGAGAAGAAAGAAGAAATAGTTGAGAAATAGAACACTGGAGATACTTGTTCCCGGACAATCATTTTTACAAATTTCACATTGTTGTAACTATTTATAACTCATTCAAAAAATAACGTTTTATTTAAACCCAATAAGCTACTCTTAAAGTCTCAAAACCTAATGTACATCATTATCAGAAATAAGTAGAAAACGTAATTGATGCAATTTATAATCATTGAAAAAACAACAACATCGTATTGGTATATTGAAATATTTGACTGAACATGCTTATTGTATATTATAAGTGTTGTAATACAGTCCAACCTTTTCATTGAACGCTCCAATGTATTACGTTTACAATACAATTCGCTATATGGGCTGTAAGTCAATGTATTTCACTGCAAGAATAATTCTTTCTCTTGGGAATTTTAGTATGTGTGTTCTCAAAATATTCTATATATTCTCTATCACTTTCAAATCAAAATCAATATTTCTCTTATTGCTGCACTGCACACAAACCGAACGATTCATATCGATAACTTAAACGTTTCTTTAGGCAAAGAACGGTTTCTAATCAAAACTGGATCACAAGTTAACAAAATAATTTCATTCATACATGATTAAAGATTTGTTGAACCTTCTCCATATCAATGACGTCTAAAAGATGGCCTACCAAGGTAGTCTTTAATTTTGAGAAATAGCTCAAAATAAGATGAGTGACCACATTATAACTCATTAGAGAACAATTCCCCAGTACAACCAGTATCATTAATGCATTAGTCTTTATTAATTTCACTTCTTCACTTGTCAGTTAACTTTAGTTTACTTTTTAAAATTTGTCGATTTTTTAATGAATAAATCAAAATTTAAATGAATCAAATTTCGTTTTTGCGGTCAAGAAAACATATTGACATCAGTTGATACTCTAAATAGAGTAAAGTAATATTTTTGAAACCATAAAAAAACCTCACAAAAGCCTTCTTTTATATTCTTCCCTACGAATTCAAAAGTATGTTATCCTGTTCTAACTCCGTGACAATGACTCACAAAGTATCGCATCGCAATTCAGTGCAATGACTCAATGCATATCGTCAGAGACACTATGAAGGCAACAGATTCCCAACATAGCAGAGAGGAATATGGTCCACACAGAAACTAGTGTGAGAATTAAACTTTAACGTACCAGACATCCTCCCAGTACCAACCTCACCACTGAGCTACACAGTGTCCACACATTGTCTTGTGACCTGTAGTTGTACAACAATGTCTAGACTGTTTCATTCGTCAAACTCAGTTAGCTGTATCATCATCTCTAGACGGGTCCTGTTGTCAGACTCAGAAAGCTTAGCTCCAGCCTATGTGATGGATTGCTAGACACAAGTTGAGGCAAATAGGTCATCAGTACAATTCTATCCTACAACTGTAGTTTACTCCAGTGGTAGGTATATCAAACCTATAACGTACCAGACAACCTTACCACTGATATGTACAGTGTCCACACATTGTCATGTGACATGTAGTTGGATGAGGGAATTAGTTGTACCATCATCTCTAGACAGGTCCTGTTGTCGGACTCAGAGGGAATAGCTCAAGTCTATTTTATAGATTCCCAGAAATAAGTTGTAGCAATAGTTTCATCATTACAATGAATCTCATACCTGTAGGTTGAGATAGGTAGAAATGAATGGTATGTATATCAAGATCACTTTCTTCGTTAAGACTGAGTGATGACTTTAAAGTATAAGAAGAGATTATGAAGTTGTGTACAATCATTTCTCTTCAATGACTCCCCAAGGGATATGCTTTCGTGTCATATTTCATGTCTGAAAATCATTACATAAATGAAGCTAATATTGCACAAAAACTATATGAGATCAAAGAGGAACGAGCCAGACAGTGGTATAGCATCAGGGAGCTCAACTTGGCGACAATATTCCTTTTGTCAGAGAAATCATCTAATGTTAAATGAAATCTCTTTGAAGTCTCTTATTGATTGATGTTTCAATTTATGGTTTCTATATTCTGGAGGAACCTATATAAACTTGTGAAGGGGTTTCATATATTTTGAATTCTAGATATTATGAATAAAAGAAGAAAACACAAAGAAATGTATGTTTTTTTCCGACAAAAGATAGGAATGAAGCTGGTGAATACTTTCTAGCCTTCAATATGTGGATAAACTATTAACAAGTTTAGGTTTTCAATAAAATACATCATGCAAAGTTCACCATAAAACAAGACAAATACTTTCAAACTTGAATTAACAAAAGAAAAATGCGTCTGCCCGACCCACGTTATAAACTATTATGGCGTTTGTCCTTATGTTCTATATAGCAATTTTATATTGAATGTTGGAATGGTTCTTAATGTTGTATACCCCTGCTACGAAATAGTTGGGGATATATAGTGCTTCCCGTGTCCGTCCGTATGTTAGAAACCATTTCTACTACTACTACTACTACTACTACTACTACTACTACTACTACTACTACTACTACTACTACTACTACTACTACTACTACTACTACTACTACTAATATTGGATATTTGTACAGGCGCCTACATCCAGGTACTAATACCAGCTCATGGCGCCAACAACAGAAGGGGTAAAGAGTATGGAAAATGTCTACTGGAGATAAGCGAATTGGAAATAGTGGGTTTTGAAGAACTGGCAGATTTGACTTCAGTATGTAGAGAGTTGCAAAATGAGGCAGCTGTGAATTCAACGGTTCTTTGACCATAAGATGAGAGTCTGACACGGGGAATAGTGAGAAGATGTTACTTCTGTGACCTCAATGTTCGGCTTGGCTTGTACAAGGAGAGGAGATCAGACAGATAGGCTGGAGCTTGTCCATGCAGACACTTGATACACATGATTTTGTAATTAATGCAACATTCTACAGGAAGCCAGTGGAGGAACTTTAGAGAAGAGGATACATGATCACGTCTGGATTTAATACAGATGACGCGAGCTGCATTGTTCTCAATT
Organism: Gibbula magus; assembly: GCA_936450465.1. Lineage (NCBI taxonomy): Eukaryota > Metazoa > Mollusca > Gastropoda > Trochida > Trochidae > Gibbula > Gibbula magus. Next base: position 7,640,947 of record OW388296.1, on the reverse strand, counting down.
TTCTGGACTTTCCGTAGATGGGTAGACTTGATTCCGACAAGAAGACTGTTACAGTAGTCAAGACGAGAAGTACAAGGGATCGAGCAAGAGAGTGGGCAGAGTCTCATGCGGATGGAGCCTATAATTCTAAGGGAGTGGTGACAGGTTTTGTAAAGATGATTCACTTGAGATTCAAGAGACAGATAGGAATCAATGTACACTCAAAGATCCTTTATGACAGCTGAGGGTGTAATGGTGGCAGATGCGATCCTAACATCACTGACAGGGTTTTTCTGAAACTGTATCTGAGTACCCACAATGAGTATATCAGTTTGGTATCATTTAACATTACTAGAAAACTGTTTGACTTAGAAACTTCAACTATAGGATATGAGTAACTGTTATTGTGGTGTTGGACCTGATAGGAGTTTCAACTCCAAGATGCAAATACATATTGCGAGTATTACCTAATACTGAAACATTTTCTGAGTTTGTTTGTGTTTCTGGAACATAATTAAAAAGAACCTGGCTTGATATTGTAATTGAAATACATACATGTGGCGTACATTTTAGGTCATACAAATGTTACAATTACTACCTGCTTGAATGATCACGTTGATTGTCTTTCCACCTATCTAAACAAACTTTTTGACAACGACATTAGAATCTATGTTGAAAGGTCGCCTACAAAGAACAGAACAAATTTTACAGCCATTAACAAATAGTTCTTCGTTCTTCATTATCTCAACTTCCAGGATGTCAACCACGTAATTATCAGTATCAGACAAGTTCAAAGATGTCGTGTTTGTGAATCTCTTTATTGAATAAACGTAACGAGATATTCAATAATGTTTGAGAAAACATTGATTTCAGAACTATAATTTTCAAAATTTTATCCCGACGCTAGGAAAAGGTGGAGGAAGAAAATACAGACAACAGACGAACACCTTCCTGATCTCATTGAAGGTCTGGATAACATTAGGGGTCGTTTGGGCGAATGTTGAATGCTGTGTATGTCATTACTACCTCACAAATCAAAGCTAGACTTCTTATTTCCATATCATTATATTAGTGCTGTGATATCGTTAGTCTATCGACTCCTTATTTGCACTTCTGTTGAGGAAATAAATTCATAATGAGATTTTGAGGCATGTAACTCAGTCACCAAAAAATTAGAGAGTAGAACATTATTAACACAAAAAATCATTGCTATTAAGTGGTCATTAATATACAAAGTTTGTTCAGCGCTGAAATTATGTGTATGTTCAATATCGATGATTGAGGAGTATTTTATATCAATTAAAATGCTAACAGCTAGGTCTATTGGACAATATATGATTACTAATTTTAAACAACTTGTGCTTGTTAATTGTCAATGTGCATTAATAAAAAGTAATAATAATTTCCCACTTTTGCACCACTGTTTCAACCAATTTAATGAACTCGTTGAAAAATCACTCAGAGGATTTGCTCATGTCTAATTAAATCATTCATTCATCTGATTCCCATTTTTCAGTATTCGCCTTTTGGATATCACCCTAAAGCACGAAATCGTGTAAATCCTCTCATCATTATTGAAAGACCAACATATTCAAGATTTGCATTTGATTCTATTCTGCAGATTCTATAGCATGAGGTGATCCCATTCTCCCATTGATCTAGAAAGGATGTTGAACACATTTCTTAAAAGGCGCTGTAGCACATTATGTTTTCTGAACTAAGCGGTAATTATTTACGTTCATACAATGTTATGTCCCTTTGATTATAAAACATTTCATTACACGACTGGATAAGCTGTATCCAAAGAAAATGGTTATCCGCATTGGAATAACAATGGTGAGACTTGCACAGCGACATTTTTATTGAGCTCTTCAGTTTAAGAGGTAGTTTTGTTGGTCTCAATCGAGTTAAAAAGTTCACAGAGCAAGACGGTGGCATTCCATCATAGTGCCATATTTAAAAATTTACTGATTGTTTAGGTATCGCTACATCAGTCAGATCTAGAGTGTCAACGTCTTTACCGCAATGAATGCAACCTTTCGGTGTATACACCATCATTAAGCAAGTTGAATACATCGTTAACCAGCTGGACAGAGAGATGACACGTGTCTCGTGTCTGGCTGTATTTAATAATCGTTCCACAAAACAAACTTAAAACGTTCCTATTTGTATAATATCGATACTATATGAGTATGAAAAACAAATTATGTTCTACAGCCTGTCCTTCCATTGTTCCATCCAAATATTCTTTAACACGGAATATCTGCTGCCTGTCGCATGGCAGTCGATTTCACCAATAAATACTTGATTAAATGTTAAACTCGTTATGCCTCGAAATGATGAGTGCATTGAGTTGGTAGATAGAACAGTATATGCTAATCAAGTCTATTTGAGAGACGTTAAGTACAGCCATTTTAACATTTGTCATCTCTCTCTGCCCATATTATGTACAATATATTCGTCCCAGATCTCTCCTTCTGTTGGCTGGACCGGCATTGAGATTACAAGTCATCATTATATTAGCACAGAATGGACATTTGTCTGGTAACTTTTCCAAACATTAACACTCTGAATTTCACAGTTTGAGATTTAGTGATGTGTACACCTGAACAATGTATACATTAAAGAGGGATTTACAAAATGCCAACTCCTTTAGGAAACTAAACTATTCTATGCATTAGGGGTAGTAATCTTTCCTTATTAGTGGTCAATTATTAAATTTAAAAAAAAAACCTCAGCTACAAACTAACAACCACTTTTATTCATACAAGTTCATTCAAACGCAAAGTTAAGATTTAATACCTTCCACAGAACTATCAATTTCGATTATGAACCACTGTTTTATATCAGGAACGTTCATTCAACTTAAGGATATGGTAGCTTGGAGACACATTTGTAAATCAATTAATGTACTATTTTATTTCGCTGTCATTGACATAGCAGACACGTAGTATTACCGATACTGTACGACATAAAATCATACTATAATAAGTATAAGTCTAATGTATGTAATTTGTCTTCTGATGAATGAAATCCCTTTTTGATAGTGACAGTTGTATACAACAATGACTGAGCAAACCATTTTTTGTAATTCCTGTAATCTAATTTAACCCTAAGGCTTGTTGGTTATAATGAAAAAAACAATTCTTCTCACAGTGAACTCGTATTGAAACAAAAATCAATACACATTTGTGTTTCATTACTTCCCTATTTATTATTTTCATGGCAAGGAGGTTTTTCTGTTCTCCATGGCAACACATATGCATAAGGAGAAATCTGAGTACTTCTGCGACATGACATATCTGTAAGATCAACCCGGTAATGTGACCACTGAACCAACATACAATTACCTAATAAAGCATGCATTAATTATTTCAATATTTCCAAAATGTTAAAAATGTATTCCATCATCAGGTTGACAATCTTAGATAAAAATATACACTTCAAGAACAATTTCATTATTATTGCTAAAATTATGTGTAATGTTTTCTTGTTATCATATTTGAAATATTTTTCATTTATTTTTTTATGTTTGAAAAGGACTTTTGAAATTATTTCTGCAGAATCTACTGTTGACATTGTATTTCATCAAAAAGGCAACATACAAATATCAGAAACCACTATTCTATTCAAATAACATTCCATTTACGAAAGAAAACAACAATATAGAAAAAGTGACTATAACAAAATAAAACAAGTTTGCCATTTTTGAGACAAAAACATTATTTTGCAGAAAAAAGGTCTGTGACACACAGTTTTTCTTGCATTATGCCAATTTACATCAATTTTTCATTTATTTATATTATCATTGGAAACGTCTTAAAATAAGAGAATGACGATGAGATGGGTTGAAAGAAAAAGCATACATTTCCAAAACTTATAAAACAATAAAGACGTTGTTATTCTGTATTCCACATTTAAATGCCGTTCAAAGACTTGATCCCGATAATCTGGCATATGTGTAACCATATCTGGTCATAACGTTTATATCTTTTAGGGAAATTCAAAACCTTTTTGTATTTAGTTGTGAGAAACTTTGTGAAACAGAAAGAGAAATCCTCAATAACTGTTCGAAATATGTTTTGTAGGTAATTAACAATTGTGTGTTAAATGCCAATTTATCAAGCAGCAAATTCAGACTGGATTATGTAGGCGGTACATGTGAAATCGGAAATATATATTTCGTATTGATTCCTCCTGATATTACTGTGTTTCTACTTAAAAGCTGCAATATAAGTACAGAACTTCATCTTTAAACTTTTACAGTAGGACAAATAAATCACGCAATTTACATTTAACTTATAAAATGGGATTTTTCACAGAGGAAAGAAGCCACTTGACTCTCCATAATTCCGTAATTGTATTTTTAATATCGGGATATCTTTAAGGAAAGATGTGACTGAAACACGTTTGTGGAAAATATTTGATGTTGAAAGCTATGAATATTTAATCACCACCCACGTTTACAATACTCGTTGATAAGTATTGCTGATTTTAGAAACAACAAGGTACATTCTATGTCATTTCCTCACAGACATTGTTAAACACTCCTAGGAGAAATTGCTTTAACTACTGTTTAAAGGTTAAGTAGGATAAATAACATTATTAACGTGTAAAATCTGGCAAGTCAAGCAATAAACATTTAAATTACTATATTATGAAAGTGAAAATTTAGTGTGAAGAAAATAAAGGAGATATAGTTGTTAAATAGAACATACTAAGTATTAGTATGTCAGTAATAAGTGTTTCCTACCGAAAATGGAAAGAATCGTTTTCACAAATTTTACTTTGTTGTAACTATTTATAAATCATCCTGAATAGAAGGTTCCTGGTTGCCCACGAAATATACGAAATATAATACAACACGAAAAGATAAATTTATAATCATTGAAAACACCCCGCATCGTATTGGTATATTGAAATACATGAATACCTTGACTGAACATACCTATTGTATATTATTCGAGTAGAAGTACAGTCCAAAACTATTTGATGGAAGGTTCCAATGTTCCAATTTAACAACACAATTCGCAATATGGGCTGTATGTCAATTTATTTCTCTGCAATAATAGTTTTTGCTCTTTGGAATTTCAGTGTCAGTATTCTCCAAATATTCTTTATATTTTCAATCACTTTTCAAATCAAAATCAACATTCGTCTTAATGCAGTGGAACAAACCGAATTGATTTTTCACGTTTCATTTCGATAACTTACAACGTTTCGTTAGGCAAAGAAGGGTTTCTAATCAAAACTTGATCAAAAGTTAACAAAATCATTTCATCATACATGATTAAAGATTTGTTGAACCTTCTCCATATCAATGACGTTTAAAAGATGGCCTACAAAGGTAGTCTTTAATCTTGAGAAATAGCTCAAATAAGATGAAACACCACATTATAACTCATTAGAGAACAATTCACCAATACAAGCAGTATCATTAATGCATTAGCCTTTATCAATTTTACTTCTGTACTTGTCAATCAACTTTCTTGAACTTTTAAAAATCTTAAGATTTTGTAATGAACATATCAAAATGTAAATGATTGAATTGTTTTGTTTTTAAGGTCAAGACAACATACTAACATCAGTTGATAATATAAATATAAGTGTAAGCGTAAGTGTTAGTTAAAGGCATAAACAACACTTACAAAAGCCTTCTTCTAGATTCTTCAGAATTCAAAATTCAATTTTAAACCCATTTTCATATGAACCTCTTTTAGTCTCTAGTCTCATGAGCCAAAAGCTTTTTTCTATAACATTCCCTTAAAAACTTAACATCCTATTCCAAATAGACGTGCATGCAAACATGTTCAAATTTAACAATATGACAATGACTCATGAGACGCCTCATCTCAATTCAGTGCAATGACTCTCAATGCATATCGTCAGAGACACTACGGATGCAACATATTCCCAACATGGCAGAGAGGAAAATGGTCCACACAGAAGCTAGTGTGAGAATTACACTATAACGTACCAGACATCACCCGAGTACCAACCTCACCACTGAGCTACACAGTGTCCAGACAGTGTATTGTGACCTGTAGGTTGTTGTTGATATTATTTGTACAGCAATGTCTAGACTGTTTCATTTTTTTCTTTTTGATGGATTCCAAGGAAAAAAGTTATAGCAATAGTTTTATCATTACAATGTATCCTATTTCTGTTGGCTGATCTCAGTTAATTTCAATGGTAGGTATATCACGATCACGTATTTCGTTTGAGTGATGGCATTAAAGTATAAGAACAGAACAGAAGTCGTGTAGAGTCATTTCTCTTAAAAGATTCCTCAAGGGATATGATATCGTGTCATATTACATGTCTGAAATCATTACATAAATGAAGCTAACATTGCACAAAGAATGTGTGCGATCAAAGAGGAACGAGCCAGACAGTGGTTTATCACCAGGGAGCATAAGTCGATGACAATATTCCTTTTGTTAGAGAAGTCGTCTTATGTTAAATGATGTTTCTTTGAAGTCTCTCCTCGACTGATGTTTCATTTTTATGGTTTCTATATTCTGAATGAACCCATATAAAGTTTTGAAGGGGTTTCGTCAGTACATATATTTTGAATTCTAGATATTATGAATAAAAGAAGAATACACAAGGAATGTACGATTGTCCAAGAGAATCCACGAATAAAGCTGCATAATAATGTCTAAATACATGATTGTGATCCTATCTGTGATTAACCCATGTCACATTTCAAGTCAAAAACGATCCTAGAATTTCATATATGAACACAAGAGAAAATGATTATTTCACTATCTTTGTGGATGATCTATTGATACTTTTAGGAATTCATATATTTGGAATTCTACATATTATGAATGAAAAATAAAATAAAAACACAATCAAATAATGCAGCTGAACAGTAATTTATAAGTAAATGGATGTGATGGTATTAACCAATTATTCTGTAGATAATCAACAATCACCTTAAAGTCACTTTTCAGGTAATCAACGATTTCATGAGGTGTTTTTATAATATTTATATTATATCATCATAAAAAGGTGAGCATAAATCAAATTAAAAACTCCAATATAGTTTCATTATTAACAGAAACTAACTTTGATGTTAGAATTTATAAAACAATTAACAGCTCTCAGTGTATGGGTGATCTATTGACATTTTTAGGTTTTGATTTTGATGTCTTCCCATCCAACGTTAGCTGTTCGATATTCGCAATTGTAAATACTGTGTTGTTAGTAGATGTATTGTCTTCTTCCTCTTCAACAGCATAGATGCAAATCTATGTTCATGTGTTGACTCCATGGTCGATCTAGGTACAATGTGTGACTTAACGAACAAGACTTAAATAGTACAAGCTAAATGATCACACTCTCAGTATAATAGATTGCCTTAATCACAAGATTGACAAAGTGAGAACATCCAAGTCTGAGAGAATGCCCATGCTAAACAATAGTTGTTGTAATAGAATATAACTTGTACAGTTGTCTTGAACATGTTATAACTTGTACAAAATCATATCTTGTACACCACATATATATTTATTATAACGACAAATTCCTGGGGATTGTTTGGTGAAATTCCAAATGACTGAACAACATATCTTCATGAATGTTTCAGGTAGTTTTGTCTAAGTAAAATTATTTAGCATGTTCATCTGACAATGTTTGCCTAAATAATAAAGGGTTTAAAGGTTTACTATATTTTGAAATAAGTTCATATAATGACTGCGTTCCGATAGAATATGTAAATATCGCTTGATACTTTTGATTGCTCCATGTCAAATGTAACGTGAAGAGAAAATGAAACAACACATGCAACCCTCTGCAAATGTAGGGGTTGTTTTTGGTATAAAACTTGAACGATTCTCCACAGAATAGCACACCTGTAAAGGGTTATCTCAATATTGCTGCAAAGTGAAAAGGGAGCTGCAATCTATTCTTTTGACAACAATGTGATAACAAAGAACACACATTAATTAGTGAACAAAGTCACTTGTTAAGTTAAGTGTTACTTGTAATAATGACACTTTTATTGCCTCTGATGAATGCATTTTTTTCAATCTACAATTCAACGACTATCATTAAATGTTAAAGCAAGCTCGTTGCCAGTGATGCAGATTAATGATCCTAGGCACCTCAGGTTATCAAGCATAGCGGGCTAAACAGAATCACGGAAAAGAAATCACCTTAGAGACAAAGGCATCTGTCACAATCATTCCGTCAATGTATGAATCTCATCACGGTGATTCCACAATATACAATGAAAGTCATTATACATGATTTCAATATATCATTTAACATGAAAGAACACTATCCATGTATCTGTCTTTGAAGAGAAAATATTTCCTTTTTTGATTCGTTGGACCACGTTTGTGTTAGAAAACAAGTACTACGCCATATTCAATATAGAAACTGACATGTGTAAATCAATCAATAATTACTTTGTGCATCTCATGTTTGATTAAGACTCTCTCTAATATGTTATGCCATTACTGATTGATGCCTAGTGCCACACATCGACAGCGGTTTAAACGTTTCGTTGCATTGATTACACTCACAGTGGTTAATATTTGCTAAGGTCAGCTAGCACTGAATCAGGAACTAGCCATGCATGAGGATGCAGCAGCGCTGCTTTAACGTTTCATTGCATCGATTACATCACTCACATATGATTCAATAAATTCATTTCCTCAGAATAATGACTACAATCAGAAGACACGTTGACTTTAAAATTAAACAATTGAGCAGTGTTAAATTTATTTTTTAAATCAAAATTAAAATTATAAATCATGCATTTAAAATAAAGTCCGCCTGAAATAAGATATACTATAAAAAAAACAGTTGAATATATTGATACCAGTCCAGTTTTGTGCAACATATATGTTTTAGATGACAAACCCGTTCACTCCCAACTCCTTGTTTTAGCTCATCAGGCCCGAAAGGCCCGATGGGCTTATGGCATGGGATGGCGTCCGTCCATCCGTCCGTCAGTCCGTCTGTCCGTCTGTCCGTCCGTCCGTCCGTAAACTTTTCACTTTTTCGACTTCTTCTCCAGAACCAATGACCATAGAGAGCTGTAATTTTATGTACAGACTCCTTGGCCATTGGGGATTCTAAATTGTAGATTTGGTGACCCTGTGACCCCAAATAAGGGCCCCATGGGTCATAACCTTAAAAGCTATTTTCTACTTCTTCTCCAGTCCCTATGAACATAGAGAGCTGAAATTTTATGAACAGACTCCTTGACTGACAGGGATTCTAAATGGTAGATTTGGTAACCCTGTGACCCCAAATAAGGGCCACAGGGGTCACAACCTAAAAAGCATTTTTCATCTTTTTCTCCAGTCCCAAAAGCTCTAGAAAGCTGAAATGTTATGTACAGACTCTTTGGCCAATGGGGATTCTAAATTGTAGATTTGGTGATCTTGTGACCCCAAATATGGATCACAGGGGTAACCACTTAAAACAGCTGTTTTAATGAGCTGTGAAGATAATGATATTTTATGTGCACTTCATATGTCAGCTTAAGAGTAATACTACATTATGGACATGTTTGATGTAATCAAGAACTATTGAATAGCCTGTGAACTGAATATTGTGACAGGATGCATAGGAACAAATTTAAAAAGGGTTAAGAAATGTTTTATTTTACATTAAATATGTGAACTAAATATGACTGGTGATGAAGTAATTAAGATAAGACTATTAAAACTAACTACATGAGTTTGGGATACCACATCTTCTTTTCCAATAAAGAAAAATAAATAAAGATGGGGAAAACAAAATTTAAAATATATAATTTACTGGCTGTGAGTCCAGGGTCTGCATGTTGTGTAATTGCAGGTGTTGACCTGGGGAGTGACCACTCCCTGCCAGAGATGCAAACAGCAGCTAATACACAGAGGTTTCAGGTTACTTCTCGGCTGTGTTACTGATTTAGTCTTACACTCAGATGCTCAATAGAATTTATTAATTAAATATTGAAAAGGAGCCTATAAAACTATGAGCCTATGAGAAACAGGATTTTTAGAAACAAATAGGGGCTCTTTTTCATTATGTAATCAATGTTGATAATTCCAGAATAAAAATAAGAAGTAAAACAATAAACTGCAAAGGTCTACATTATTTATAATGAATATGGATTAATGTGTAACCAATTTGATAATAAGTTTTAAGTTTGATGACTGGGCAATGACTTATTATGTGTTATCTTAAACTTTTCCTTAGAGATAATTAATAACATGATTCCTGATGAGCTTCAGAGCCATCGGCTCTATTTTTGTGATTCACGTTTAAATGTTTGAGTAATTTTACACTGATTGGATTCATACATTGATGTCCAAAGTACAGTTCAAAAAATTCTGTCTCTATAAACTATACATAGATATTACATGAATTTTAGATTTTGTTTCCTAAAAGGTGTGGAGCATTATTGGAAAAGTGCGCAAGCATAACGCTGATATATTAGAAAGCAAGTGTTTGTAAGTTTGGTACCATGTTAAAAATGAAATGTACCTGATGATACAATCAATTTCTTATTTACTAATTACTCAAATCACATTCAAAAGACAATATTTAGAAACGTTAAAATTGGCCGTAACTTTGGATTGCTCAGAGCTACGGCTTTCATACTTGGCATGTTCATACCTAATGATGAGACCTTCAGATGAGGTCATCATATTTGACCTTGTGACCTTGACCTTGCTGCAGTGGACAATATTCAGAAAACTTTAAAACCCTTCATCAGTCTACAGTGACGATAACCGTATAGCCACTTGCATGATGTGATTATGACAATGGTATGCTGTCAGATTACCAAATCCGTAAATTAACCATTTCAGTCAGTTCATTTCAAAATAAATTAAGATAAAATAATTAGAATATCTGTTTTCGCTTGACAAACAAGATGTGTTTGTTAAACACGGATGCCCCCGGATATACCAAAGTTATATGTTCTTTTAGATGTCATCTTTCTCTGACAAATTACTCTGATTCCAGAGAAAGATCAATCAGTTTCTAGTTCACATAATCTGATAAACATGAAACTGTATTCACGTTTTAATCACATTTCCAGTCGCCATTTGGTTATCTCCTAAACCGTTGATACATGTTCTTAGGTTTAGTGGTTCTAATTTGTGTAGATGTATTAAATGCATAAAGTTGCAACAAGTTTTCTCATTGCTTCGGATAATCTTTTCCGCTTGAAGTTAACTTAAGTTTCAGAAAGATAGCATGTTTAATGACAACGTTTAAATTCAAAGTTGAAGCAGTTTAGATGGTATTTCTTCCCTCAGATGTAGTTTATCCAATGTTTAACATTATTTGGAGGTTGTTGTAGCAGATCTTATATCTTAGTTATTATTGTGTTATCTTTATTTGAAACATTTTCTTAACATGCTTTTTCGGTTCTATTCATTAACACGTTTATTACACTTAAATATTTGAAATACAATTTAAATGTAAATGTGTTGACTTTGAACGTTACCTTTAATCAGTCATTAATGAAACTGTTTTTAAACGCCGACACGATTCGAGAGTGAAATAACACACATAATAAAAAATAAGACATGGTTTGACTATAGCATACCTAAACAGATTACCATTTCCGCAACTTGTCCGTAGGTCTTCCGTAGTTATCCGTAGTTGTTCCGTGGGGATATGCCTCTTCAAAGTCCGTAGAAACCTGCCCCCCCCCCCCCCCCCCCCCCCAAAAAAAAGCGTTGCCGTAGAAATCTTTCCGTGGAGAACCGTTGTGATCCGTGGCCACGGCAGACGCCGTAAGGATTGAAACAATATTGATTGTATTTTAAATACCGATTTAATTGGTTTACTTTGGCAGAATAACATAAAGGAAGATATATGAGGAGGTATTAGTAAATGTTTAACAAGCTACGACGGATTATTATCGAATTATTGGTCAATGATATGAATATTTTAAAAGATAACTTATTAAATTGAAAATGTTTTACCAACTTTTGATTAAAACGACATTGATGGTTTATTAACGTAACATCAGGAGATCGTTGATTTGATTTTCATACAAAACTACATTAATTTTGTTTCATCATTTTTAACGATGTTAATGCTAATTAGTTATCCATAAAGAATTTGATAAAAGAATAACATTAAATCTATTAACATGTAATTTAAGGGAATTGCCAAAGTATCAGCATGACATTTAGTCTGATTGTTTCTGATTGATGATTTTAGTTTTCCATTTATCTTACAAAAATCTGCTAAATGTGCATATTCAAAACTTTTTAGGAAATTTGTATACTGAAAACAATAACCACTGTCGTTTTACTGTTTATTCTCGTTGTGAACGATTCACCATCTATGTACATTGAGGATATACAGCAAAACGTGATTCACTACACTACAGCTATTCCCTTATTACCGATATAGATTATATATTTTGACATGTAATATCAATTTCAGGTATATTTCTTATTCAACTATAATCGCATGTGTGAAGATGATCTCTACGTGTTGTGATATATTAATTTTTTGTCATGGATAAAAGATTATGAGAATGTATTAAATGGCATGAGTTCCCTCAAAAAGGAAATAATATATATATCAACACTTGGTTTGGCTGTCCTTAAGTCCATACCATGCAGTCATTACACTGGCGTGGAATCGAGTTAAACACTGTGAACCCCGTCTTCGTAATTCTCAATTATTTTCAACGTGAATTTATGCAATGAAGTCGAAACTGTTTCCATCGGACAATAGTTCATTCATCACATGCTTAATTACCGACAGAGTGTTACGATAATAGAATGATGTTGTGTGGTAAATTATGCTACATTTCATTTATTTCATATATTTCGTATATGTTTCGTATTGATCCCAAGATCAGATGAGGTCATCGAGCTTATCAAAAACAGTTCTGAAAGTAGTCATATAGCATTTTCGTCTAAGACATCCATGAACATATGCTTGACATAAATAACCCACAAGGTCAGACATGTCAAACCTGTGAATCATATAACCAATAATATTGTCGATGAAGACATATTACACATATTACACGGCATCAATGAAAGCGCATACGGTTTGAAATCTATGACCTTATATGGCGGACTGAAAATAACATACATAATCATACATTTAGTTATATGAGACATAATAAATTTAGTTATACGAGACAGTAGTCAACAAGTTGATTGTCATAAGAAATAACATAAGATCAAAATACTGCATGAGGTCTATTATATCCATTTATAAGAACATCAACTGTTTCCTAAGAAAAATTAATGATATAAAAAGCCAGAACTCTAACATGTAAACCTTTCATCCCTAAATACTATTTGCCAAATTGATATTTTTTTCACCACTGAGTTTTATATAGAGAGTATTACCCGATGAAGTGCGTCATATGACTTTTACGAAACGAGTATGAATGTTTGTATTGCCCGAGCAAGAGCGAGGGCTATAAATAAATTTGCACGTATACGGGAAATCGCGATGAAACAATGGTTGCTAGGCAAACGTGATGACTGCCTGGTTTGTATTTGGTTGATGTCTGACACAAGAACATTTTCAGACATGAGAGTATTTATCGAACTTCAGAGTTACTGAATACCTTATGTTATATTTGAATTTTGTCAACACTGTTTCCTCAAATGCACTGCAACGTATGACATACAGTAGTACTTGGGATTGATTTCGAAATTCGAACGTAGTCCGAGAATTTATATTCGTGCCACAATACGAACACAATGCTACAATTTAAGGCAATAAGTTGAATATTTCATTCATCACATGCTTAATTACCGACAGACTGTTACAATAATAGAATGCTGTTGTGTAGTAAATAATGCTACATTTCATTTATTTTATTTATAAACGCATGCTTTGAAAAGACGTAACGGAAACTCAATAACTTTAGATTTCAGAACTTTAAAACCACTTAAACCAACCGTTCAAGTGAAAGTCACCGTTGATTAATGAAGTAGCTTTAACATCGGTTATTCACAAGTTCAGATACACCCTATTCTTGAAAACTTTTTAAGAAAGCTTGAAGGAAAAGAGTACTTGAAGGGACGTAATTCCTAACCCAATAATCGCTTTAACAATTTAAGAATTCAATCCGATTTACCTTTCAAGGTTTACCTTGAGGGTGAAGAAAACAAAGGTTTTGGCTTTTTATTTTATTTAATGAGTTTTTAGGCATATTCAGTGACGAGATGTCTGAGAAAATACATTTATTGATTTACAAATTGTATTTTATTCATCTCCCATCAATTTAACGATCACGATTTGAGACAGTAGTGACATCACGAATTTGACAAATTCTGTATATCTAAATAGATCTTAACGATGGTTTTGTATGGATTTAACTGGAACAAAGAGATTGAAAGTGATTCCCTTGTTTAAGGGATTACACTGAACTAAACCGTATATTTTAAATACCAATGGGCTGAAATAGTGAACACGGTGATAAGACACCAGACAAACTACCTTCATTTGCTTCTCTATTCATGGTTTTGTAATCTGACTGGAGGTCGAGCTAACATAAGGAGACGTCTGGGAGATGGTGAATACATCGTCAACACTATGGACAGAGGCAGATGACAATTGTCTCGCTGATGGTAGTTATCACCTCACAAATCAACGTCAGACGTCTTTATTTACTTAGTATTGCAATATCATTTAAATGTACTCTACAGAATGTATATAGTTGATGTTATTATGTCACGACTCACGGATGCTTGAAATTATAATATAAAATATATAGTCGATATTGTGACGATAACAGGATTCAGCGCATAAAATAATCAAATGTAATGAATGAAACCATCATGCTATTATAATTGCTCAAAGTTTCAAGTCTCTAACATGTCTGTAGGATTATTCAGACCCAAATTTTCACTGTCGAAATGACATAATTGTCAAGAAAATCACATTGGCGGCTAAAACACGTGATCTACGAACTCGCCGTGATTTACAGTTTTGCTCACATGGTTTTTGCACATCTTTTGAAAAATAAGTTTCAAGTCTCTATCTGCATTTTGCATGTTAAAATTGGACATTAAGATTCAAACCTTGAATGACTGAGTCGATTGGGCTCATAAGTTCCACGCCTTGACGTCATACTGAGGGCTCTCAGTACCCTTTATTTTCAGAATATTTACTCTCGTAGTTTTAGCTAAACCGAGTGCAAAACAATAATAGAAGATCAAAGGAAATGCGACTTTAGCATGTCTATAGCATGTGTTTTCTCTGTTGTTCAAAGTATGTGAATAGTTTTGTGTAGATAGAGACAAACAATAAGAGTAACGAAATGGTCATGATTAACTTTTCTGTTTGTATTGTTCTTGTTTATCATTTAAAAAAACTGCAAGTCTCTAAGTCTAAGTTAAAATTCTCAGCGTTATTATCTGTATTTTTGTACACTTTCCCACGACCGGAAATGATTATTCATGATCAATTTTAGTATTGATTCCTAAAGACCACTGTCCTGTGGTACTCTCTACTGAAAACATATTTGAATTCGCTGGTTAGGTTTTTGACTTATATCCCCTTGAAGTTTGATTTTTTAAAAATCATCTAACTTCGAGAGCTCACTGTGCGACAAGTATTAAGAGTTCAGCAAGGAAAAACAACACCATGTATTCTCCATTGCTTTATCTGTATAAATGTGCAAGTTACAGCTTCGTATCTTTAGAGGAGAAGATTGTCAAAGATACAAGGGGTGTCGAACTTTTTCAAAAAAATTAAAATCAACATGGCGGCGAAACCATGTGACCTACGAAATCGTCATCATCAATTTATCATCATCTTGTTTCCTAGTAATGTCATTGCGCATATTTTTTAAAAAAAGTCTCTAAGTGCATTTTGAAATTGTTTCCCCTATTATAAATCGCACATTAGAATCGAACTGGACCTTTGGCCTAAAAGCTTATTTTCGCGATTCCAGGGCAAGGTCTACCAGACTAGAAAATGTGGGTGCGTTTGCTCCAGCCGTTTGCGCTAAATCGCGAGCATAACTTTCTTGGAAAAATAATAAAAGGCTGAATCCTTATATATAATCCATCAGTCATTTTATTTCTAAGTGAATAAGTATATATAAACAAAAAATTAATTCCATAGTAACACGGAATTACTTGCCTATTACACAGGAAGTCAGTGTTGGTTCACCAAACAATTGCCTCGTACACTGTAATTAGCCGTGACTCGTGATCAATCAATGTATTTCATTAATACATTGATTTTGTCTCATTTCAGCTCAACAGATACTGGATAAGGTTCAACGTGAATTACATGCCTGGGGATATAAGAGATCACATGACTGAAGATTATAAATGTGGAACGCGCTTGAAGCAAATTTGATTTAATTCACAATTGAAAGTTCCTAGTTCGTTAATGCTTCTTTCAATAATTAGAGTCGTCATTATTACTGGAATTACCACACTCTCTGTCTATGTAATGTAATCAATTAATAATAATATAATTAACACGGTCCGCCAAATGTAAGCAAGTTGGTAATAGTTATGCTTGAACCATGGTGTATCAAATCCAAACGTGTGGATCTAAACATTTGAACAATTGATATCTGAAATCGAGCCATATATATTGTTGAAATATAATGTAATTACATTTCTAGAAATAAAACTTAATTTTGTTATTGGAAGTAAATTACAAATAAAGGTATTATATAATTACATCATATAATTTAATTAAAATAAGTTAACTTGAAATAAAATTCGGGGTTAAATCAACTTCTCGTAAAATTACCGATGATGCGATATATTCACAAATTGTAAGATCATTTAACGTTAAGTACTCACAACTTGTACAGAAATGCGTATGTAGGTGAAATTTGATTCACTAGTCTAGACATATCCATAGCAAACACTCCATATGGATCCAATGTTGCAAAAGTATCAACCAGTCAATATCAAAGGTTACATGGACATACACTGTAATTTACGTAGTTAACACTCTAGTGATATATAAATAATTATAGTCATTAATCAGTCTGGACAAGGCACACGTATATGTTTCGTATTGATCCCAAGATCAGATGAGTTCATCGAGCTTATCAAAAACAGGTCTGAAAGTAGTCATATAGCATTTTCGTCTCAGACATCCATGAACATATGCTTGACATAAATAACCCACAAGGTCAGACATGTCAAACCTGTGAATCATATAACCAATAGTACATAGACCCTTGGAATGGTCGATGAAGAAAAATTACATGGCATCAATGAAAGCGCATAAGGTTTGAAATCTATGACCTTATATGATCGATTGAAAATACCGCAATATGTAGATAAATCATACATTTAGTTATATGAGACAGTAGTCAACAAGTTGATTGTCATAAGAAATAACATAAGATCAAAATACTGCATGAGGGCTATTATATCCATTTATAAGAACATCAACCGTTTCCTAAGAAAAATGAATGATATAAAAAGCCAGAACTCACATGTAAACCTTTCATCCCTAAATAAATAAATTTGCACGAGTTTCGTAAAAGACGTATACAGCACACTTTCGACTGTAATAATTTTTTTATTACCCATTTTATTCACGTAAAAATAGTCAGGAAACGGCCAACTTCTCTTGCAACAGCAAGCTAAAATGACGTCACGAACAATCGTTTTATGACGTCATAGACGACGAAATACGGGAAGTCGCGATGAAACAATGGTTGCTAGGCAAACGTGATATGTGCACAATAATACTAACTCGGTTATTTTAACCATATGGGTAATAAATGGAGATTATTACCCGAGAATGTGTGTCATATGACTTTTACGAAACGAGTGTCAATTTTGGTATTGCCCGAGCGAGAGCGAGGGTTATACACAAATTTGCACGAGTTTCGTAAAAGTCATATGACACACTTTTGAGTGTAATAATTTCTTTATTACCCATTTTATTCGCGTAAAAATAGTCAGGAAACGGCCAACTTCTCTTGCAACAGCAAGCTAAAATGACGTCACGAACAATTATGACGTCATAGACGACGAAATACGGGAAGTCGCGATGAAACAATGGTTGCTAGGCAAACGTGCACAATAATACCAACTCGGTTATTTTAACCATTTGGGTAATAAATGGAAATTATTACCCGAGAAAGTGTGTCATATGACAATCGTTTTATGACGTCACAAACGACAAAATACGGGAGGTCGTGGTGAAACAATGGCTGCTAGGCAAACGTGATATGTGCACATGTGCTCATATCAATAATATTAACTCGGTTATTTTCAACCATATGGGTAATAAAATAATTTATTATCATGCAACATATATCAACGAGGTCCATATGGCTGAGGCAGATTGATGTGAATAATATTTTAGAAAATAAAAATGGTTCAAACAATCGGTTCCCTTGATCTTAATTGACCTTTACGAATCAGTTCGTCTAGACAGGATTGTAAACTAATTCCCTCAATAAACAACACGTCTCAGTCTCACGTCTCACGACATTGTGTGGACAATACATCTCGCTGATTGGATGACTGCCTGGTTTGTACTTGGTTGGTGTCTGACACAAGAACATTTTCAGACATGAGAGTATTTAACGAACTTCAGAGTTACTGAATACTTAATGTTATATTTGAATTTTGGCAACACTTTTTCCTCAAATGCACTGCAACGTATGACATACAGTAGTACTTGGGATTGATTTCGAAATTCGAACGTAGTCCCAGAATTTATATTCGTGCCACAATACGAACACAATAT
The DNA here is from genome assembly GCA_936450465.1 of Gibbula magus. Classification (NCBI taxonomy): domain Eukaryota; kingdom Metazoa; phylum Mollusca; class Gastropoda; order Trochida; family Trochidae; genus Gibbula; species Gibbula magus. The sequence goes on along the minus strand of OW388296.1, from coordinate 7,622,281 downwards.
TACAATTTAAGGCAATAAGTTGAATATTTCAATTATGAAAGATTTGTATTTATTCACATCAAATATCACATTACAAAATGTAACCCTACTGCATATAACTATTCACACTGTTGCACTGGTTTACATGGTTAAATGTTATAACTAACCCGGTGTAATCACCTCAGTCGCAAACATCTCACCTATTGCAGGCACTGTCGTTGCCACACATTTATCAACTGATATCAATCTGAAGACCTCCTTGGCTGTAAGAATAGCTTCCAGTGTTTCAGGCCATGTCATGTTCCGGGGCTGCATGGAAACAACAGGAAATGACAGATCAAAACCCAAGATATCCTTATCAGTGAATTTACCATATGTCAATGCTGAAACAGAACGGCCATTCTCAATATTTCAGGAACAGAAATAGAGGTGGCAGGGAAACCTAAGAACATGATTGGACTGTTTGAACGTCAAAGTATATGTTAATGTTTTCTCTCCCTACAGAGGTAACTCATGTCATATCTTCCAACGTAACTGATTTTATTCAAATGGATCATATTTCTCTATTCTAGCAAATTGTCCCAATGGTAATTTTTAAAAAGAAGAATAACATCCATTTTTACAATGAAAACTCCACATTTAGGTCTCTTCACTTGTGCAGTACAATTGATTATAAATAAACAACGCTGCAAAAGAAACAATAATTACAACAGCGCAAAATATTTTAATCTATAATAACTGTAATATTGTTACACCATGGCTATAGAAGCCAACTAAACTAAATTAGTAATTTTTCAAATATTCATTATATTATTTATTATATTAATATAATATACGAAACAAAACGGTATAGTCATCAACATCCCCCGCCAGACCGAAGAAATTGGAACAAGGGCATTAATTGGAGAAGAAATAATTATGCATTACTCATTTTTGAACCATCAAGGTATTCATGCCCTCAAGCCACACACCAAATTTTTCTATCCTACCTTAAACAGCTGTCCCCTTTGGAGATACGATGAACAAAGTCTAAAAATGCGGAACAAGGGCATTAACTCTGGAAAAACTAATTGCACACTTCCCATTTTCGAACTTCATCAAGGTATTTATGCCCTCAAGCAAACTACCAAATTCGGTCATCCTATCTCAAATAGTTTCTGAGAAAAGCTGTCCCCTTTGGAGATGCCATGAACAAACTCCAAAAATACGGAACAAGGGCAATAACTCCGAAAAAATAATTGTACGCTTCTGATTTTCGAACTCCATCAAGGACCACTACTCACGGACACCCCCTAAGAGGGGGTGAGCGTCCTACGCGCTTGTGGGTACAGAACTCGGTTGTTTATCTTGTTTGTACAATAAACTCTTGTTTTCTCCCGCGTTTTTGTTCTCCTGGTGCATGAGTGTGGAACGTTTGACTCAAGTTCAGGCAATCGTATGGCACCTGTACTTCGTTTCTTACCCTACCCCCTCTCACATACATGTTCTGAGGGCAGATATATAGGGGTTGAGCGTAGGTTTGTCCTTTTTCGGATGGCGTAATGGCCTCCGTACACTCAATTCAAGAATCCGCATTCATTCTCTTGGCTTGCACTCCGCAGGGGTGGTTTTCCACATTTTCGTGGCTTCTTCCCACCCGGTGCTCCGGCGTGCCAGGCTAGGGGTTCAAAGAGACCCGTCTCGGCGGCGCACGTGACTCGGTTCAGCCCACCTCCTTGCTGTGGTAATCTGGGCAATGTTGGTTTTTCAAACCTGATAAGTATGTAAAACAATTAACATTTTTGAGTTAATGTCATTTTTTATAGTTACCGTCCTTCCTCAGCTCTTTGGTTTGGGTTTGGTGCTCTAGGGAATGATCACGTCACCGATGTCACATGACTCGAGCGCCACCTATACCGAGTTTTATTCTGTGCAATCTGTGTTGAGGAACGCTTCAGGGGGAAGCGTGGGGAATGTTGGTTTTTCAAACCTGATAAGTATGTAAAAAATTATCTTAAACCCACTAACAAAATGAAACATATAACTCGTCTAACTGACTTAATTACATATCGTATGTTCACTCCTTTGTCAGTCAATGGCTAAATACGGCAATTTGTCAAAGGTGAAACTAAGAAGTGATAAAAATAAATGTTTCCGTGAGTGATGCAACGAGGTCAGAGGTCACTATGCATTATCTCAACCTGATCGTGAAGCGATCCGTGTGTCTAGTGTCAATATAAGATATATACTAACTGATGATAAGCATTTATTTGTAGTAAAACATTGCTAATTTGCAAAACTTAATTCTGTGTGATAAAGTTTGATAAAGGTTTATAAAAAAAACATCATGAATTTTATATTTTCTTTTGATTTATATTGTCCTCAAGTTAGACTCTGTTCGCATGTAGTTGTTTCCTCTATTTTTTCAGACATCATACATCACTTTCAAAATGTCTGTAACATCAATTATAGGGGTTGTTCTTAGGCTTCAATACATTCCACATTACTTAGACAACACATTTCAAATGCCGAAAATCTTATCAAATCGATGCAATGAATTCAGCCTTTTTGATAATGATAAATGACGGTTTAACTTATGCATGTATTTTGTTAATACATGTTGAAACAAATGTCAACTAAGGAAAACATTGTGAACGATTCACCATCTATGTACATTGAGTATATACAGCAAAAAGTGATTCACTACACTACAGCTGTTCCCTTAATACCGATATAGATTATATATTTTGACATGTAATATCAATTTCAGGTATATTTATTATTCAACTATAATCACATGTGTGAAGAGGATCTCTATGTGCTTTGATATATTAAATTGTTGTCATGGATAAAAGATTATGAGAATGTATTAATATTATTAATATAATATATATATCAACACTTGGTTTGGCTGTCCTTAAGTCCATACCATGCAGTCATTACACTGGCGTGGAATTGAGTTAAACACTGTGAACCCAGTCTTCGTAATTCTCAATTATTTTCAACGTGAATTTATGCAATGAAGTCGAAACTGTTTCCATCCAACAATAGTTCATTCATCACATGCTTAATTACCGACAGACTGTTACAATAATAGAATGCTGTTGTGTAGTAAATAATGCTACATTTCATTTATTTCATTTATAAACGCATGCTTTGAAAAGACGTAACGGAAACTCAATAACTTTAGATTTCAGAACTTTAAAACCACTTAAACAAACCGTTCAAGTGAAAGTCACCGTTGATTAATGAAGTAGCTTTAACATCGGTTATTCACAAGTTCCGATACACCCTATTCTTGAAAACATTTTTAAGAAAGCTTGAAGGAAAAGAGTACTTGAAGGGACGTAATTCCTAACCCAATAATCGCTTTAACAATTGAAGAATTCAATCCGATTTACCTTTCAAGGTTTACCTTGAGGGTGAAGAAAACAAAGGTTTTGGCTTTTTATTTTATTTAATTGGTTTTTAGGCATATTCAGTGACGAGATGTCTGAGAAAATACATTTATTGATTTATAAATTGTATTTTATTCATCTCCCATCAATTTAACGTTCACGATTTGAGACAGTAGTGACATCACGAATATGACAAATTCTGTATATCTAAATAGATCTTAACGATGGTTTTGTATGGATTTAACCGGAACAAAGAGATTGAAAGTGATTTCCTTGTTTAAGGGATTACACTGAACTAAACCGTATATTTTAAATACCAATGGGCTGAAATAGTGAACACGGTGATTAGACACCAGACAAACTACCTTCATTTGCTTCTCTATTCATGGTTTTGTAATCTGACTGGAGGTCGAGCTAACATAAGGAGACGTCTGGGAGATGGTGAATACATCGTCAACACTATGGACAGAGGCAGATGACAATTGTCTCGCTGATGGTAGTTATCACCTCACAAATCAACGTCAGACGTCTTTATTTGATTAGTATTGCAATATCATTTAAATGTACTCTACAGAATGTATGATGTTATTATGTCACGACTCACGGATGATTGAAATTATAATATAAAATATATAGTCGATATTGTGATGATAAAAGGATTCAGCGCATAAAATAATCAAATGTAATGAATGAAACCATCCTGCTATTATAATTGCTCAAAGTTTCAAGTCTCTAACATGTATGTAGGATTATTCAGACCCAAATTTTCACTGTCGAAATGACATAATTGTCAAGAAAATCACATTGGCGGCTAAAACACGTGATCTACGAACTCGCCGTGATTTACAGTTTTGCTCACATGGTTTTTGCACATCTTTTAAAAAAACAGTTTCAAGTCTCTATCTGCATTTTGCATGTTAAAATTGGACATTAAGATTCGAACCTTGAATGACTGAGTCGATTGGGCCTATAAGTTCAACGCCGTGACGTCATACTGAGGGCTCTCAGTACCCTTTATTTTCAGAATATTTACTCTCGTAGAAACTGCAAGTCTCTAAGTCTTAGTTAAAATTCTCAGCGTTATTATCTGTATTTTTGTACACTTTCCCACGACCAGAAATGATTATTCACGATCAATTTTAGTATTGATTCCTAAAGACCACTGTCCTGTGGTACTCTCTACTGAAAACATATTTGAATTCGCTGGTTAGGTTTTTGACTTATGTCCCCTTGAAGTTTGATTTTTTTAAAAATCATCTAACTTCGAGAGCTCACTGTGCGACAAGTATTAAGAGTTCAGCAAGGAAAAACAACACCATGTATTCTCCATTGCTTTATCTGTATAAATGTGCAAGTTACAGCTTCGTATCTTTAGAGGAGAAGATTGTCAAAGATACAAGGGGTGTCGAACTTTTTCAAAAAAATTAAAATCAACATGGCGGCGAAACCATGTGACCTACGAAATCGTCATCATCAATTTATCATCATCTTGTTTCCTAGTAATGTCATTGCGCATATTTTTTAAAAAAAGTCTCTAAGTGCATTTTGAAATTGTTTCTCCTATTATAAATCGCACATTAGAATCGAACTGGACCTTTGGCCTAAAAGCTTATTTTCGCGATTCCAGGGCAAGGTCTACCAGACTAGAAAATGTGGGTGCGTTTGCTCCAGCCGTTTGCGCTAAATCGCGAGCATAACTTTCGTGGAAAAATAATAAAACACACCCATCTCAATAAGGATTCAGCCCAAAAGGCTGAATCCTTATATATAATCCATCAGTCATTTTATTTCTAAGTGAATAAGTATATATAAACCAAAAATTAAGTCCATAGTCACACGGAATGACTTGCCTATTACACAGGAAGTCAGTGTTGGTTCACCAAACAATTGCCTCGTGCACTGTAATTAGCCGTGACTCGTGATCAATCAATGTATTTCATTAATACATTGATTTTGTCTCATTTCAGCTAAACAGATACTGGATAAGGTTCAACGTGAATTACATGCCTGGGGATATAAGAGATCACATGACTGAAAATTATAAATGTGGAACGCGCTTGAAGCAAATTTGATTTAATTCACAATTGAAAGTTCCTAGTTCGTTAATGCTTCTTTCAATAATTAGAGTCGTCATTATTACTGGAATTACCACACTCTCTGTCTATGTAATGTAATCAATTAATAATAATATAATTAACACGGTCCGCCAAATGTAAGCAAGTTGGTAATAGTTATGCTTGAACCATGGTGTATCAAATCCAAACGTGTGGATCTAAACATTTGAACAATTGATATCTGAAATCGAGCCATATATATTGTTGAAATATAATGTAATTACATTTCTAGAAATAAAACTTAATTTTGTTATTGGAAGTAAATTACAAATAAAGGTATTATATAATTACATAATATAATTTAATTAAAATAAGTTAACTTGAAATAAAATTCGGGGTTAAATCAACTTCTCGTAAAATTACCGATGATGCGATATATTCACAAATTGTAAGGTCATTTAATGTTTACGTACTCACAAGTTGTACAGAAATGCGTATGTAGGTGAAATTTGATTCACTAGTCTAGACATATCCATAGCAAACACTCCATATGGATCCAATGTTGCAAAAGTATCAACCAGTCAATATCAAAGGTCACATGGACATACACTGTAATTTACGTAGTTAACACTCTAGTGATATATACAAAATTATAGTCATTAATCAGTCTGGACAAGTCACACGTATATGTTTCGTATTGATCCCAAGATCAGATGAGTTCATCGAGCTTATCAAAAACAGGTCTGAAAGTAGTCATATAGCATTTTCGTCTCAGACATCCATGAACATATGCTTGACATAAATAACCCACAAGGTCAGACATGTCAAACCTGTGAATCATATAAACAATAGTACATAGACCCGTGTAATGGTCGATGAAGACAAATTACACGGCATCAATGAAAGCGGATAAGGTTTGAAATCTATGACCTTATATGATCGATTGAAAATACCGCAATATGTAGATAAATCATACATTTAGTTATATGAGACAGTAGTCAACAAGTTGATTGTCATAAGATATAGCATAAGATCAAAATACTGCATGAGGTCTATTATATCCATTTATAAGAACATCAACTGTTTCCTAAGAAATATGAATGATATAAAAAGCCAGAACTCTAACATGTAAACCTTTCATCCCTAAATACTATTTGCCAAATTGATATTATTTTCACCACTGAGTTTAATATAGAGATTATTACCCGATGAAGTGCGTCATATGACTTTTACGAAACGAGTGTGAATGTTTGTACTGCCCGAGCGAGAGCGAGGGCTATACATAAATTTGCACGAGTTTCGTAAAGGTCATATAAGATATAAACTAACTTATGATAAGAATTTGATTTCTTGTAAAACATTGCTAATTTGTAGAGTTTACTTCTGTGAGATAAAAGTTTGATGAAAACCATCATGACTTTTATATTTTCTTTTTCTTTATATTGTCCTAAAGTTAGACCTTGTTCGCATGTAGTTGTTTCCTCTATTTTTTTCAGACACCATACATCACTTTTAAAGGTACATCCATTGCGTTTCATAACATTTTATTTGGCTGAAATACGTGCCAACATACGATATGTGCTGATTTCAGTTCAAATAAATTCACTCAACATGCATATTCATCCCCAATAGCCAATTATATCATAATTACTAGTTTTAATCAAAATTGAGAAACGCCATTATACATGTACAGAAACCGAAACTACACGTCCCAGTTACATGCACAGTAGTTATAATACCTATTAAACACTATCAACCCAAAGTTATCTGTATGGATGGTAAAAATAAGTTTCCAAAATTACGTTTGACTAATTGACGCGCGCCATACGCGGTGCATTGTCCGGTTTTCGATAAAAAAACCGGCACTTTAACCTTTATATCGTCAATATACTAAATTGACTATCATCGAAATGGCAAATTTTGGTAACAGTCAGTACTTCTCGAAAGAATAACATCATTTATAACGTTTGGCATATGTGACCAAAAACAACACAATGGATGTACCTTTAAAATGCCTGTAACATCAATTATAGGGGTTGGGTGTTAGGCTTCAAAACTTCAATTACTTAGACACCATATTTCAAATGCCGAAACTCTTATCAAATCGATTCAGTGAATTCAGCCTTTTTGATAATGATAAATAACGGTTTAACTTATGCATGTATTTTGTTAATACATGTTGAAACAAATGTCAACTAAGAAAAACTGTCTATTCTTTATTGTGAACGATTCACCATCTATGTACATTGAGTATATACAGCAAAAAGTGATTCACTACACTACAGCAATTCCCTTATTACCGATATAGATTATATATTTTGACATGTAATATCAATTTCAGGTATATTTCTTATTCAACTATAATCACATGTGTGAAGATGATCTCTCTATGTGCTTTGATATATTAAATTGTTGTCATGGATAAAAGATTATGAGAATGTATTAATATTATTAATATAATATATATATCAACACTTGGTTTGGCTGTCCTTAAGTCCATACCATGCAGTCATTACACTGGCGTGGAATCGAGTTAAACACTGTGAGCCCAGTCTTCGTAATTCTCAATTATTTTCAACGTGAATTTATGCAATGAATTCGAAACTGTTTCCATCCAACAATAGTTCATTCATCACATGCTTAATTACCGACATAGTGTTACGATAATAGAATGATGTGGTGTAGTAAATTATGCTACATTTCATTTATTTCATTTATAAACGCATGCTTTGAAAAGACGTAACGGAAACTCAATAACTTTAGATTTCAGAACTTTAAAACCACTTAAACAAATCGTTCAAGTGAAAGTCACCGTTGATTAATGAAGTAGCCTTAACATCGGTTATTCACAAGTTCAGATGCACCCTTTTTCTTGAAAACGTTTTTAAGAAAGCTTGAAGGAAAAAAGTGCTTGAAGGGACGTAATTCCTAATCCAATAATCGCTTTAACAATTTAAGAATTCAATCCGATTTATCCTTCAAGGTTTACCTTGAGGGTGAAGAAAACAAAGGTTTTGGCTTTTTATTTCAATTAATTAGTTTTTAGGCATATTCAGTGACGAGCTGTCTGAGAAAATACATTTATTGATTTACAAATTGTATTTTATTCATCTCCCATCAGATTAACGTTCACGATTTGAGACAGTAGTGACATCACGAATATGACAAATTCTGTATATCTAAATATATCTTAACGATGGTTTTGTATGGATTTAACCGGAACAAAGAGATTGAAAGTGATTTCCTTGTTTAAGGGATTACACTGAACTTAACCGTTTATTTTAAATACCAATGGGCTGAAATGGTGAACACGGTGATTAGACACCAGACAAACTACCTTCATTTGCTTCTCTATTCATGGTTTTGTAGTCTTACTGGAGGTCGAGCTAACATAAGGAGACGTCTGGGGGATGGTGATTACATCGTCAACACTATGGACAGAGGCAGATGACAATTGTCTCGCTGTTTGTAGTTAACACCTCACAAATCAACGTCAGACATCTTTATTTGCTTAGTATTGCAATATCATTTAAATGTACTCTACAGAATGTATATAGTTGATGTTATCATGTCACAACTCACGGATGCTGGTTAGGTTTTTGACTTATGTCCCCTTTAAGTTTGATTTTTAAAAAAATCATCTAACTTCGAGAGCTCACTGTGCAACAAGTATTAAGAGTTCAGCAAAGAAAAACAACACCATGTATTCTCCATTGCTTTAGCTGTATAAATGTGCAAGTTACAGCTTCGTATCTTTAGAGGAGAAGATTGTCAAAGATACAAGGGGTGTCGAATTTTTTCAAAAAAATTAAAATCAACATGGCGGCGAAACCACGTGACCTACGAAATCGTCATCATCATCAATTCATCATCATCTTGTTTCCTAGTAATGTCATTGCGCATCTTTTTTAAAAAAAAATGCATTTTGAAATTGTTTCCCCTATTATAAATCGCACATTAGAATCGAACTGGACCTTTGGCCCAAAAGCTTACCAGACTAGAAAATGTGAGTGCGTTTGCTTCAGCCGTTTGCGCTAAATCGCGAGCATAACTTTCGTGGAAAAATAATAAAACACACCCATCTCAATAAGGATTCAGCCCAAAAGGCTGAATCCTTATATATAATCCATCAGTCATTTTATTTCTAAGTGAATAAGTATATATAAACAAAAAATAATGCCATAGTCACACGGAATGACTTGCCTATTACACAGGAAGTCAGTGTCGGTTCACCAAACAATTGCCTCGTGCACTGTAATTAGCCGTGACTCGTGATCAATCAATGTATTTCATTAATATATTGATTTTGTCTCATTTCAGCTCAACAGATACTGGATAAGGTTCAACGTGAATTACATGCCTGGGGATATAAGAGATCACATGACTGAAGATTATAAATGTGGAACGCGCTTGAAGCAAATTTGATTTAATTCACAATTGAAAGTTCCTAGTTCGTTATTGCTTCTTTCAATAATTAGAGTCGTCATTATTACAGGAATAACCACACTCTCTGTCTATGTAATGTAATCAATTAATAATAATATAATTAACACGGTCCGCCAAATGTAAGCAAGTTGGTAATAGTTATGCTTGAACCATGGTGTATCAAATCCAAACGTGTGGATCTAAACATTTGAACAATTGATATCTGAAATCGAGCCATATATATTGTTGAAATATAATGTAATTACATTTCTAGAAATAAAACTTAAATGTTTTATTGGAAGTAAATTACACATAAAGGTATTATATAATTACATAATTTAATTTTATTAAAATAGGTTAACTTGAAATAAAATTTGGGGTTAAATCAACTTCTCGTAAAATTACCGATGATGCGATAGCAATTAGCCTATATATTCACAAATTGTAAGGTCATTTAATGTTTACGTACTCACAAGTTGTACAAAATGCGTATGTAGGTGAAATTTGATTCACTAGTCTAGACATATCCATAGCAAACACTCCATATGGATCCAATGTTGCAAAAGTATCAACCAGTCAATATCAAAGGTTACATGGACATACACTGTAATTTACGTAGTTAACACTCTAGTGATATATACAAAATTATAGTCATTAATCAGTCTGGACAAGTCACACGTATATGTTTCGTATTGATCCCAAGATCAGATCAGTTCATCGAGCTTATCAAAAACAGGTCTGAAAGTAGTCATATAGCATTTTCGTCTCAGACATCCATGAACATATGCTTGACATAAATAACCCACAAGGTCAGACATGTCAAACCTGTGAATCATATAACCAATAGTACATAGACCCTTGTAATGGTCGATGAAGAAAAATTACATGGCATCAATGAAAGCGCATAAGGTTTGAAATCTATGACCTTATATGACGGACTGAAAATAACGCATTATGTAGATAAATCATACATTTAGTTATACGAGACAGTAGTCAACAAGTTGATTGTCATAAGAAATAACATAAGATCAAAATACTGCATGAGGTCTATTATATCCATTTATAAGAACATCAACTGTTTCCTAAGAAAAATTAATGATATAAAAAGCCAGAACTCTAACATGTAAACCTTTCATCCCTAAATACTATTTGCCAAATTGATATTTTTTTCACCACTGAGTTTTATGTAGAGAGTATTACCCGATGAAGTGCGTCATATGACTTTTCCGAAACGAGTATGAATGTTTGTATTGCCCGAGCAAGAGCGAGGGCTATAAATAAATTTGCACGTATACGGGAAATCGCGATGAAACAATGGTTGCTAGGCAAACGTGATGACTGCCTGGTTTGTATTTGGTTGATGTCTGACACAAGAACATTTTCAGACATGAGAGTATTTAACGAACTTCAGAGTTACTGAATACTTAATGTTATATTTGAATTTTGTCAACACTGTTTCCTCAAATGCACTGCAACGTATGACATACAGTAGTACTTGGGATTGATTTCGAAATTCGAACGTAGTCCCAGAATTTATATTCGTGCCACAATACGAACACAATGCTAAAATTTAAGGCAATAGGTTGAATATTTCAATTATGAAAGATTTGTATTTATTCACATCAAATATCACATTACAAAATGTAACCCTACTGCATATAACTATTCACACTGTTGCACTGGTTTACATGGTTAAATGTTATAACTAACCCGTTGTAATCACCTCAGTCGCAAACATCTCACCTATTGCAGGCGCTGTCGTTGCCACACATTTATCAACTGATATCAACCTGAAGACCTCCTTGGCTGTAAGAATAGCTTCCAGTGTTTCAGGCCATGTCATGTTCCGGGGCTGCATGGAAACAACAGAAAATGACAGATCAAAACCCAAGATATCCTTATCAGTGAATTTACCATATGTCAATGCTGAAACAGAACGGCCATTCTCAATATTTCAGGAACAGAAATAGAGGTGGCAGGGAAACCTTAGAACATGATTGGACTGTTTGAACGTCAAAGTATATGTTAATGTTTTCTCTCCCTACAGAGGTAACCCGTGTCATTTCTTCCAACGTAACTGATGTTTTTCAAATGGATCATATTTCTCTATTCTAGCAAAATGTCCCAATGGTAATTTTTTTAAAGACGAATTACATCCATTTTTACAATGAAAACTCCACATTTAGGTCTCTTCACTTGTGCAGTACAATTGATTATAAATAAACAACGCTGCAAAAGAAACAATAATTACAACAGCGCAAAATATTTTAATCTATAATAACTGTAATATTGTTACTCCATGGCTATAGAAGCCATCTAAACTAAATTAGTAATTTTTCAAATATTAATTATATCATTTATTATATTAATATAATATAAGAAACAAGACGGCATAGTCATCAACATTCCCCGCCAGACCAAAGAAATTGGAACAAGGGCATTAATTGGAGAAGAAATAATTGTGCATTACTCATTTTCGAACCATCAAGGTATTCATGCCCTCAAGCCACACACCAACTTTGTCTATCCTACCTTAAACAGCTGTCCCCTTTGGAGATACGATGAACAAAGTCTAAAAATGCGGAACAAGGTCATTAACTCTGGAAAAACTAATTGCACGCTTCCCATTTTCGAACTTCATCAAGGTATTTATGCCCTCAAGCAAACTACCAAAATCGGTCATCCTATCTCAAATAGTTTCTGAGAAAAGCTGTCCCCTTTGGAGATGCCATGAACAAACTCCAAAAATACGGAACAAGGGCAATAACTCCGAAAAAATAATTGTTCGCTTCTGATTTTCGAACTCCATCAAGGACCACTACTCACTGGCACCCCCTAAGAGGGGCTGAGCGTCCTACGCGCTTGTGGGTACAGAACTCGGTTGTTCACCTTGTTTGTACAATAAACTCTTGTTTTCTCCCGCATTTTTGTTCTCCTGGTGCATGAGTGTGGAACGTTTGACTCAAGTTCAGGCAATCGTATGGCACCTGTACTTCGTTTCTTACCCTACCCCCTCTCACATACATGTTCTGAGGGCGGATATATAGGGGTTGAGCGTAGGTTTGTCCTTTTTCGGATGGCGTAATGGCCTCCGTACACTCAATTCAAGAATCCGCATTCGTTTTCTTGGTTTTCCACATTTTCGTGGCTTCTTCCCAACCGGTGCTCCGGCAAGCCAGGCTAGGGGTTCAAAGAGACCCGTCTCGGCGGCGCACGTGACTCGGTTCAGCCCACCTCCTTGCTGTGGTAATCTGGGCAATGTTGGTTTTTCAAACCTGATAAGTATGTAAAAAAATTAACATTTTTGAGTTAATGTCATTTTTTATAGTTACCTGGTTGAAAAACCAACGCTCGTTAGTTCTCGTCCTTCCTCCCCTCTTTGGTTTTGGTTTGGTGCTCTAGGGAATGATCACGTCACCGATGTCACATGACTCGAGCGCCACCTATACCGAGTTTTATTCTGTGCTATCTGTGTTGAGGAACGCTTCAGGGGGAAGCGCGTGGAATGTTGGTTTTTCAAACCTGATTAGTATGTAAAAAATTATCTTAAACCCACTAAAAAAATGAAACATATAACTCGTCTAACTGACTTAATTACATATCCTATGTTCAGTCCTTTGTCAGTCAATGGCTAAATACGGCAATTTGTCAAAAGTGAAACTAAGAAGTGATAAAAATAAATGTTCCGTGAGTGATGCAACGAGGTCAGAGGTCACTATGCATTCTATCAACCTGATCGGGAAGCGAACCGTGTGTCTAGTGTCAATGTAAGATATATACTAACTTATGATAAGCATTTATTTGTAGTAAAACATTGCTTATTTGCAAAACTTACTTCTGTGTGATAAAGTTTGATAAAGGTTTATAAAAAACATCATGACTTTTATATTTTCTTTTTATTTATATTGTCCTCAAGTAAGACTCTGTTCGCATGTAGTTGTTTCCTCTATTTTTTCAGACATCATACATCACTTTCAAAATGTCTGTAACATCAATTATAGGTGTGTTCTTAGGCTTCAATACATTCCACATTACTTAGACAACAAATTTCAAATGGTGAAAATCTTATCAAATCGATGCAATGAATTCAGCCTTTTTGATAATGATAAATGACAGTTTAACTTATGCATGTATTTTGTTAATACATGTTGAAACAAATGTCAACTAAGGAAAACATTGTGAACGATTCACCATCTATGTACATTGAGTATATACAGCAAAAAGTGATTCACTACACTACAGCTATTCCCTTATTACCGATATAGATTATATATTTTGACATGTAATATCAATTTCAGGTATATTTCTTATTCAACTATAATCACATGTGTGAAGATGATCTCTCTCTATGTGCTTTGATATATTAAATTTTTGTCATGGATAAAAGATTATGAGAATGTATTAATATTATTAATATAATATATATATCAACACTTGGTTTGGCTGTCCTTAAGTCCATACCATGCAGTCATTACACTTGCGTGGAATCGAGTTAAACACTGTGAACCCAGTCTTCGTAATTCTCAATTATTTTCAACGTGAATTTATGCAATGAAGTCGAAACTGTTTCCATCCAACAATAGTTCATTCATCACATGCTTAATTACCGACAGACTGTTACAATAATAGAATGCTGTTGTGTAGTAAATAATGCTACATTTCATTTATTTTATTTATAAACGCATGCTTTGAAAAGACATAACGGAAACTCAATAACTTTAGATTTCAGAACTTTAAAACCACTTAAACCAACCGTTCAAGTGAAAGTCACCGTTGATTAATGAAGTAGCTTTAACATCGGTTATTCACAAGTTCAGATACACCCTATTCTTGAAAACGTTTTTAAGAAAGCTTGAAGGAAAAGAGTACTTGAAGGGACGTAATTCCTAACCCAATAATCGCTTTAACAATTAAAGAATTCAATCCGATTTACCTTTCAAGGTTTACCTTGAGGGTGAAGAAAACAAAAGTTTTGGCTTTTTATTTTATTTAATGAGTTTTTAGGCATATTCAGTGACGAGATGTCTGAGAAAATACATTTATTGATTTACAAATTGTATTTTATTCATCTCCCATCAATTTAACGATCACGATTTGAGACAGTAGTGACATCACGAATATGACAAATTCTGTATATCTAAATAGATCTTAACGATGGTTTTGTATGGATTTAACTGGAACAAAGAGATTGAAAGTGATTCCCTTGTTTAAGGGATTACACTGAACTAAACCGTATATTTTAAATACCAATGGGCTGAAATAGTGAACACGGTGATTAGACACCAGACAAACTACCTTCATTTGCTTCTCTATTCATGGTTTTGTAATCTGACTGGAGGTCGAGCTAACATAAGGAGACGTCTGGGAGATGGTGAATACATCGTCAACACTATGGACAGAGGCAGATGACAATTGTCTCGCTGATGGTAGTTATCACCTCACAAATCAACGTCAGACGTCTTTATTTGCTTAGTATTGCAATATCATTTAAATGTACTCTACAGAATGTATATAGTTGATGTTATTATGTCACGACTCACGGATGCTTGAAATTATAATATAAAATATATAGTCGATATTGTGACGATAAAAGGATTCAGCGCATAAAATAATCAAATGTAATGAATGAAACCATCCTGCTATTATAATTGCTCAAAGTTGCAAGTCTCTAACATGTCTGTAGGATTATTCAGACCCAAATTTTCACTGTCGAAATGACATAATTGTCAAGAAAATCACATTGGCGGCTAAAACATGTGATCTACGAACTCGCCGTGATTTACAGTTTTGCTCACATGGTTTTTGCACATCTTTTAAAAAAACAGTTTCAAGTCTCTATCTGCATTTTGCATGTTAAAGTTGGACATTAAGATTCGAACCTTGAATGACTGAGTCGATTGGGCTCATAAGTTCCACGGGGCTCTCAGTACCCTTTATTTTCAGAATATTTACTCTCGTAGTTTTAGCTAAACCGAGTGCAAAACAATAATAGAAGATCAAAGGAAATGCGACTTTAGCATGTCTATAGCATGTGTTTTCTCTGTTGTTCAAAGTATGTGAATAGTTTTGTGTAGATAGAGACAAACAATAAGAGTAACGAAATGGTCATGATTAACTTTTCTGTTTGTATTGTTCTTGTTTATCATTTAAAAAAACTGCAAGTCTCTAAGTCTAAGTTAAAATTCTCAGCGTTATTACCTGTATTTTTGTACACTTTCCCACGACCGGAAATGATTATTCATGACCAATATTAGTATTGATTCCTAAAGACCACTGTCCTGTCTTACTCTCTTCTGAAAAAATATTTGAATTCGCTGGTTAGGTTTTTGACTTATGTCCCCTCGAAGTTTGATTTTTTTAAAAATCATTTAACTTCGAGAGCTCACTGTGCAACAAGTATTAAGAGTTCAGCAAAGAAAAACAACACCATGTATTCTCCATTGCTTTAGCTGTATAAATGTGCAAGTTACAGCTTCGTATCTTTAGAGGAGAAGATTGTCAAAGATACAAGGGGTGTCGAACTATAAAAACAAAATTAAAATTAACATGGCGGCGAAACCACGTGACCTACGAAATCGTCATCATCATCACTTCATCATCATTTTTCAAAAAAGTCTCTAAGTGCATTTTGAAATTGTTTCCCCTATTATAAATCGCACATTAGAATCGAACTGGACCTATGGCCCAAAAGCTTATTTTCGCGATTCCAGGCCAAGGGCTACCAGACTAATAAATGTGGGTGCGTTTGCTCGAGCCGTTTGCGCTAAATCGCGAGCATAACTTTCGAGGAAAAATAATAAAACACACCCATCTCAATAAGGATTCAGCCAAAAAGGCTGAATCCTTATATATAATCCATCAGTCATTTTATTTCTAAGTGAATAAGTATATATAAACAAAAAATTAATTCAATAGTCACACGGAATGACTTGCCTATTACACAGGAAGTCAGTGTTGGTTCACCAAACAATTGCCTCGTGCACTGTAATTAGCCGTGACTCGTGATCAATCAATGTATTTCATTAATATATTGATTTTGTCTCATTTCAGCTCAACAGATACTGGATAAGGTTCAACGTGAATTACATGCCTGGGGATATAAGAGATCACGTGACTGAACATTATAATTGTGCAACGCGCTTGAAGCAAATTTGATTTAATTCACAATTGAAAGTTCCTAGTTCGTTAATGCTTCTTTCAATAATTAGAGTCGTCATTATTAATGGAATTACCACACTCTCTGTCTATGTAATGTAATCAATTAATAATAATATAATTAACACGGTCCGCCAAATGTAAGCAAGTTGGTAATAGTTATGCTTGAACCATGGTGTATCAAATCCAAACGTGTGGATCTAAACATTTGAACAATTGATATCTGAAATCGAGCCATATATATTGTTGAAATATAATGTAATTACATTTCTAGAAATAAAACTTAATTTTTGTATTGGAAGTAAATTACAAATAAAGGTATTATATAATTACATAATTTAATTTAATTAAAATAGGTTAAACTTCGGGGTTAAATCAACTTCTCGTAAAATTACCGATGATGCGGTAGCAATTAGCCTATATATTCACAAATTGTAAGATCATTTAATGTTTACGTACTCACAAGTTGTACAGAAATGCGTATGTAGGTGAAATTAGATTCACTAGTCTAGACATATCCATAGCAAACACTCCATATGGATCCAATGTTGCAAAAGTATCAACCAGTCAATATCAAAGGTTACATGGACATACACTGTAATTTACGCAGTTAACACTCTAGTGATATAAAAAATTTTATAGTCATTAATCAGTCTGGACAAGTCACACGTATATGTTTCGTATTGATCCCAAGATCAGATGAGTTCATCGAGCTTATCAAAAACAGGTCTGAAAGTAGTCATATAGCATTTTCGTCTCAGACATCCATGAACATATGTTTGACATAAATAACCCACAAGGTCAGACATGTCAAACCTGTGAATCATATAACCAATAGTACATAGACCCTTGTAATGGTCGATGAAGAAAAATTACATGGCATCAATGAAAGCGCATAAAGTTTGAAATCTATGACCTTATATGACGGACTGAAAATAACGCATTATGTAGATAAATAATAAATTTAGTTATATGAGACAGTAGTCAACAAGTTGATTGTCATAAGAAATAACATAAGATCAAAATACTGCATGAGGTCTATTATATCCATTTATAAGAACATCAACTGTTTCCTAAGAAAAATGAAAGATATAAAAAGCCAGAACTCACATGTAAACCTTTCATCCCTAAATACTATTTGCCAAATTGATATTATTTTCACCACTGAGTTTTATATAGAGATTATTACCCGATGAAGTGCTTCATGTGACTTTTACGAAACGATTGTGAATGTTTGTATTGCCCGAGCGAGAGCGAGGGTTGTAAATAAATTTGCACGAGTTTCGTAAAAGTCGTATAAAGCACACTTTCGAGTGTAATAATTTGTTTATTACCCATTTTATTCGCGTAAAAATAGTCAGGAAACGGCCAATTTCTCTTGCAACAGCAAGCTAAAATGACGTCACGAATAATTATGACGTCACAGACGACGAAATACGGGAAGTCGCGATGAAACAATGGTTGCTAGGCAAACGTGATATGTGCACAATAATACTAACTCGGTTATTTTAACCAAATTGGTAATAAATGGAGATTGTTATCCGAGAAAGTGTGTCATATGACTTTTACGAAACGAGTGTCAAGTTGGGTATTGCCCGAGCGAGAGCGAGCGTTATACACAAATTTGCACGAGTTTCGTAAAAGTCATATGACACACTGTTGAGTGTAATAATTTTTTTATTACCCATTTTATTCCATTTGATTCGCGTAAAACAGCCAGGAAACGGCCTACTTCTCTTGCGACGGCAAGCTACAGTGACGTAACGAACAATCGTTTTATGACGTCACAAACGACAAAATACGGGAGGTCGTGGTGAAACAATGGTTGCTAGGCAAACGTGATATGTGCACATGTGCTCATATCAATAATATTAACTCGGTTATTTTCAACCATATGGGTAATAAAATAATTTATTATCATGCAACATATATCAACGAGGTCCATCTGGCTGAGGCAGATTGATCTGAATAGTATTTTAGAAAATAAAAAAGGTTCAAACAATCGGTTCCCTTGATCTTAATTTGACCTTTACGAATCAGTTCGTCTAGACAGGATTGTAAAATAATTCCCTCAATAAACAACACGTCTCAGTCTCACGTCTCGAGACATTGTGTGGACAAAACATCTCGCTGATTGGATGACTGCCTGGTTTGTACTTGGTTGATGTCTGACACAAGAACATTTTCAGACATGAGAGTATTTAACGAACTTCAGAGTTACTAAATACTTAATGTTAGATTTGAATTTTGGCAACATTGTTTCCTCAAGTGCACTGCAACGTATGACATACAGTAGTACTTGGGATTGATTTCGAAATTCGAACGTAGTCCCAGAATTTATATTCGTGCCACAATACGAACACAATACTACACTTTAAGGCAATAAGTTGAATATTTCAATTATGAAAGATTTGTATTTATTCACATCAAATATCACATTACAAAATGTAACCCTACTGCATATAACTATTCACACTGTTGCGCTGGTTTACATGGTTAAATGTTATAACTAACCCGTTGTAATCACCTCAGTCGTAAACATCTCACCTATTGCAGGCGCTGTCGTTGCCACACATTTATCAACTGATATCAATCTGAAGACCTCCTTGGCTGTAAGAATAGCTTCCAGTGTTCATGTCATGTTCCAGGGGCTGCATGGAAACAACAGGAAATGACAATCAAAACCAAAGATATCCTTATCTGTGAATTTACCATATGTCAATGCTGAAACAGAACGGCCATTCTCAATATTTCAAGAACAGAAATAGAGGTGGCAGGGAAACCTTAGAACATGATTGGACTGTTTGAACGTCAAAGTATATGTTAATGTTTTCTCCCCTTTACAGAGGTTACTCATGTCATTTCTTACAACGTAACTGATGTTATTCAAATGGATCATATTTCTCTATTCTAGCAAAATTTCCCAATGGTAATTTTTTTGAAGACGGATAACATCCATTTTACAATGAAAACTCCACATTTGGGTCTCTTCACTTGTGCAGTACAATTTATTATAAATAAACAACGCTGCAAAAGAAACAATAATTACAACAACGCCAAATATTTTAATCTATAATAACTGTAATATAGTTACACCATGGCTATAGAAGCCAACTAAACTAAATAAGTAATTTTTCAAATATTAATTATATTATTTATTATATTAATATAATATACGAAACAAGACGGCATAGTCATCAACATCCCCCGCCAGACCAAAGAAATTGGAACAAGGGCATTAATTGCAGAAGAAATAATTGTGCATTACTCATTTTCGAACTCCATCAAGGTATTCATGCCCTCAAGCAACACACCAACTTTGGTAACCCTATCTTAAACGGTTTCTGAGAAAAACTGTCCCCAACATCTCGGACGGACGGACGAACGGACGGAACCCAAACCTATATCCCCCTTCCACTTCCTGGCGGGGGATAATAATGTATTAATTATAAATATTATGCCTTTACACAATCGTCGTTTGGTCATTTCCAAAGGGAAAGTAAAATAAAGTGTACGCTTGTTTAATGACGCCCTACAGAAACGATATGTCGACGCAAGTCCAAGAAGTTACATTATGTTGACCAAATCTTTAATGCCAAACAATTTGCCCCCCCCCCCCCCCTAAAACCCTGTTGATATAGCTACATCAGCATCCCATTCGTATCAAGGTTGATGACAGAATATACTCTCATGATTGGCAATCAATGTCGACTTTATCAGGCCGCAGATTTGTTTGCATTTGACTAAATATAGTTTATTTTGTCGCGTAGCTTAAAATAACTGCGAGAAAGAGGCACTGCATTAATTAACAAGGGATACCTTTGCATTACAACAATGGTGAGCCAACAACATCTTTACTATAGAACTACTAGAATATAACCGTGTCATTCACCTCCAGACTAAACATATATTTTCATTCAACGTCCGTCCCAGACGCCTCCTTCTGTGAGCACGACCTATAACCTGATTACCATGTCATAATTGTATTTGGACCGGGAAGTCGTTTGTCTGGCTTGTTAATTTCCTGATTTACCGTTTCATTCAGTTGTCAGTCTTCGTTGCTGTCTCAGTGTACAACCATGTTGTAGTGCTTCAGGCTGTGTTTCACTTCGACATGGCATTAAACAGAATGGAAGCTGAATTGATTTTTTAAAATATTAAATTTTACAAATACCATTTAGAACTGAGCATTATACTTCTGAACAATTTCAACATGCTTAAAAATATATTTAAATATTACTTAGTCGAATTTCAAATTTTAGCAAACTCGAAATAGTTTACATTTTCATTTTCATGGATACTGCCTAGCTTTATTCATTTGATGCATTTATCTCTAATTGACATGACACGTTAACAGACTTGTCATTGTAGATGGCTATTGGCTGCGTCAACAGACTACACTAGGAAATGAACAGTTGTTTTGTGGTTTTAAATAATCAATTGCAGGGAAAGCATGTGATCAAATTGGACAAATTCTTATACTATTACATATTGTTAACAACAATGTAATCGAATGAAATAAAATATCAATTTAGTAACTTTATATGGGAAACAGGCAGCCTTATGAGACAAGGACCATCAGGTGAGAGATTAAGAAGATATAGTAATCAGTTCAAATGTTGGTACATATTCTGACGTCTTATGTGTTCCATAGAGTTTGAATAAATGATTCTGAATTTTACGCTTGGTTCACCAATTATTCATACATGTATGTGTCAATTTTATCTTGAAATATAAAAATGAATGGAAATTTAATGAAAAAGATTTAAGTTTGTAGTTTATATTATTATTGATATGATAATTTCTTCATGTTTTGTAAGTTCGATCGATGTGCCATTTGTCTTTATAGCAATTGCACTTTTGAGAAGAAAGTGTAGTTTAGTTATTCACCGTATATCATTTCAAGCCTTGGTAAAGCAATGTCCGTGATGTATAACAAACCAGCATGGCTAATTTTACTGGGTATCACTTGGGAATCTCTTTGTTGGACATCTACAAAAATGCATAATGTGACATATGAAATTTGCACAAAAAAACTTGAAATCAATATTTTCTGGATGATGGTTCTGTATTATTAAACTACCTTTCGTGGTATAGGCTTTCTCCTTCGAGAATATCCCAGCCAAGGAGACCTTAATCAAAAGAAAACCAACGTTGAAACAACTCTTCTTCACAACAACTATGTCTTAACGATACCTTTATCTACTACAGGTTGAAACACACAAGTTGGTATGGTAATGCTTTATACAATTTATAACCAACAAGTCTTAGAACTTAACCATCGAAATCTGAATTGATATGCAGGCTTGTTACGATTACTGAAGCTAACATCCTCAACATTGCAGAAGTGACTCTTCTTTCAGTCGCAACATTTGCATGTACGTGAGTTGGAAAATATCTGATTACAATTATCTTCAACACCTTAAGACTTTGAAATCTTGATCTAGATCGATGTATTGGTTTACTGTTTGCAATATAGGGAAGGATATAAGTCAAGATCAATCCCCTTGTAGGTCTGATATCTGGAAGATAAGTTGGTTTAATTAACCTCGTGCCTAAACTAAGGTATATGCTATTGTGATGTCTAGACAGACGTCACCATCGAATTACACAATATTTCATATTGGTGAAATCTGAAAACACCCATTTGAAATGGAGTGTCTGTTTATATTTGGCTATTTGGCGGACTGAATTTCCATTATTTGTAAACATGCCCATTATTTTACTAATGGATCAGAACAAAATCTAATAGCAATTTCCTTTAGACCTTTTTATTAGCCTTCGCTTCCGTTTGTTGTTGTCCATATGTCAAATAAAATGTTTTTGTTTAGGTCCTCCAGAAAGAATTAGCAACAAAGAATCTTGTTAATAATCAGAAAGTTTGAACTGACTTTAAAGGTCTTGTTATTTAAGACATGTACCTCTGATTCGAGTTCCCTGCACCATTTTTCACAATGATCTCGGTCTTATTAGAAGACCAAAGCAGACTTCACTTTCTTGGAATGATTTATATCACTATTCACAAGCAATAAATGCTTTGGCTAATGGTATTCTGATTTTCATAAATGCCTAACACCAACGTAATCTAGAACAACAAGCTAAAATATTCTATTTCTATTCTATTTACTGGATGTTCTTGGCACAGTGTTACTAAAAGTGATTGTAGAACCACATTTACATTTCCTTCGGCCATGATTGATATTTTTCACTACGATAATAATAAATGGAGGTAAAGTGACACGATCTGTAAGGACACAACAGTTGTAGCAGTTTCATTTAAAAATCGACACTAAACGACGCAAAGATTGAATATGAGGAGATATTAAGCATTTTAAAAACTCTTTCCACATCATTATAATTCAATTTTATAACTGATTATAGCCGTAAGGCAAGTGAGTCATTCTCAATATCTTCTAATTGGGCAAAAACTTAAATATGAGGATTTTATTTCAATATTTCCTAACTCTAATCAATACAAACGTATCATCAGACGTAGGAATAGGTCAAGAAACAAATAGAGCTGAAAAGGAACTGAGAAAAAAAGAAAAGAAAAGTCACCATTTTAGAAAATATCACCCGAGATCACTACACATTCATATTTCAATCCCACACTATATGTACCCTATATGATGAAACGTTAAAGACGACTTTCCTTTTATCACAAGTTCATGTTTCAGATATGTCATCCGCTATTTAATGATTTGAGGATCGTAAAGATAAATGTGTTCCTGAATGTGGCATGTTACCACAGTGTTCAAAGATAAAGTAAGGACAGTTTACCAGTTTAATTCAACAGAAAAGCAAGACCGCCCTTTTTATTATTTCTGCAAAAGGATTTGTTAAATGATCTGCCATAAACCAAGTATATTAAATGTTTGAATGCCATATTTTATTTCAGAAATTATTGTTATGTTTTCCACTGCAGTAAATGCCATAAGTGAGACAGTTTCTAACATCATTGCATATTGTAGTGAAATAATAAAAGCTCCATATATCCTTAGCTAACATTTTCTGAATGTGTCCAAAAATGTTTTTTTCAGGGAGGATGAATATTTGATTGGCATACTGATTAGATTATGAACAAGAGACTGTAATTATCAAATAAATCTACAAACGTTTCGTGCCACCTCGCCGGATTGAACCTTTGAAAATGTCCACATATTTAAAAAAAATAAGAATGTAGGTGTGTTAGATATAAAGATATAGAGGTTATCATGAGGAGAGTGTGTTTTGGGATGGTCAATATCCTGCATTAGGAATAAATATTGTATTTTGCGAGCCTTGGCGAGCTAAATACATTGTGTTTATTCCTAATGCAGGATATTTACCATCCCAAAACACACGAGCATGATAACTTCTTTATCATACAATGTCATTCTTCATTCATTTTGTGCAAAACAGCATGACAACATTAATTTCAAAGTTGAACTTTACTGTAAATACGCGTATTGATATATGCAAGTGAACTGCATGCTATTCTCACAGTAAAATGACACAAAATAACGCCTCCTAAATTATGCTTTCAGTGAAAGTAATTGTTATTTTTGGCATGATCTTAATCTTCAATGTTTTAATACATTTTAAAATACGTTTTTCAAATGAAAAATAATTGAGGTGAGGACAGCGAATTCGAACTCGCGTGCTTTCGTGTAATCATGAGTGTAGGGGAGTCCATCTTGAGGGGGCGAGAGTTGCTTCCCTTCCGCCCGGTTGCAAATGGCGACGCACACATCACACAGAGAGCTAAACTGAATGTTAGGTAGCGAATTCTAAAATCTCCTTTACAAAAGTCACATTATGGAACAGTGAAGATTGACGTTCGATAAATGCATATGTAACTCAAACTGCCTTTGTTACCTGTGAGTATTTATAAAATGTTTACTCTGTAGTTTTCGCCTCGCGATGAACATGTTTTGGCACTGCTTGATCATAATAATTGTTTCCGTAATATGCATGCACTATGTTTGTTTTGTCTTTTCTCAAATTAATGTAGATCTATATGAAATGAAGACTGAAGTATGTCTATTTATATGAAGCTATTACGCTATTACAACTGTTATGGTTATTTCAGGCGTTTGAAATGTTAATGCTTGTGACGTCATTTTCAAAAGAAGCTCCGTCACCTCTGTAATTTGCATCTTTATCCGTATATGACCCCAACGGATACCGAAAATATCCGTTGCCTTTATCCTGCCGAGAACACCATCAATTGTATGATAAATATAGATACATGACATGGTTTGGGAAGTGACAGATCTAAAAGAATAGTTCAAGTTCAGTAAATATTGAAATGTTTCACGTCTTGTGGTACTCAGGATTAATATAGGCAGTTACACTGTTCCCATTGCGTCCGTATATACTCTGATAATCAGGTTTAACCGAGAATGCGATCTGTCACTATGCTTCACAGAATAATATCATTTGGTAGATCAGTTAATGCCTCTTGTCATTTCAATTCACCATATCTTGTAAACCGACCGTTCCGGATGAATTTCAAAAGTAATAGATACATGATGACACAAGTGGTGTATACAAAATATCATCTCGCTATCATCTCACGAGGGGGCGGAGCCCCCGAGTGAGTGACAGCGAGATGATATTTTGTATACACCAACTTGTGTCAATCATGTATCTGTTTTATCCAATGGGCAGCGTTCGACAAATATGCGCCTGTCACGTGACATGACTTTTGCGCTTAATAATCAGTCTGGGGAAATCCGCTGTTAGAGATGGTTTACCCGTTTCACTTCAGGAAGTCAGTCGGGCTTTGGAACCAGTCCCGCAGGTCCCTTTTCCGGCTGCTGTGTTCGAGGCATGTGAAATTTCTTCTTACATACATGTACATCAAGAATTGTCAAGTGAACATTAATTATCACCCCCAAATGACTGTTCATTATTTTCCGCTGGATTGATTGCCTTCGTGTTAATAAGTGAGGATTTAAAAACAATGGTGTTTTTTTAAGATTTTCTTTATAGTTTCTAATCAGCTGATCATTCAAACGAGTACTGAGTGACATTTGTATTGTTTTTCTATTTAGCGACATACATCCCTTTGATGTCATCTGGTTTTGCAACAATGTTGTAATTACTCAAGGTCGTCAGCCAGGTGTCTGTAGCTCCGCCCTTGGACAGCCCTGCTGCTTCACGATCGTCCTATCAGAGAGTTTAAAATAACTGTGGCTGATAAATAAGTGACGTCATAGATACAACCACATTTTTCTTGATACATGATATATCGTCTCAAAAACATCAAAGGGAATTTAACCGCCCATTGGATAACCACATATGGCATACATTGCCAGAGGGTCCATACATAAAGCTAATACCATAACCTTACTGTTGGACAATATACATTATGCACTATTTTTTAGTGTTTGTATAATCTCAATACTCAGGCTTAACACAGAACGGTTCTGTTCCATCAGGTGTCACTGTGTAGTCAAGTTTCCAATCAGTCAATGCCTATAATTGTTTCATTCCACCAACATGATGTCGACAGTACCCATATAGTTCCAGAAGGAAACACTTAAAGTGTGACATAAGAAATAATAGTCTGACAGATTGGTTCAGATTAGAGGGAGCCTGGAAACTAATCATTGTCACTTTAAGACATTTGGTAGACACGTCACTGATATGGTGACTACCCTGCTTGAAATGTACACCTCTCAGACCTCTTCATCTACTAAGGGATATACAGAAAAGGACATTCATATTCAGTTATTGTTTTGGACATCAATCGAAATCCTCCAAAATTTCTTGTTGATCAGCATGCCAAGTCAGACTGATCAAGTTAACAAACGTGCAGTATTTATCAATAGCAACTTTTAATAAATAAACATATCCAACATAGTTTTGATTTTCATGAAATGGTAAAGACGCATTTTCGATAAAGTGGCCCCACATAATTATATGAAGATTTTTCCACCGACATTTGCCCTGTCATTCACCTTCATATCAAGCAGACATTTTATTCCACATCCGCCCCAGACGCCTCCTTCTGTGAACACGACCTATAACCTGATCACCATGTCCTTATTAGATTAATACCGGGAAGTCGTTTGTCTGCCTTGTTGATATCCTGATTTAGCTTTTCATTCAGTTTTCCCGGTCTTTGACAAGGTAGTGGTGCTTGTCTTAAGCTTTTGTGTCATACAAGTAGGTTGTAAGGGATGGGAGTTTAATTTTATTGTATAAAAGATTCTGTCCTTCGATCGTGGTTTATAAAAAATGATATGACCTTGATATAAACTTGAGTTCATTAATAAATATCATCTGAGGCTTGCCAACGTTGTTGAAATTATTTCGAGCGATGCTGGTATATTCGTTTTAAGAAGACGCGAAAATGAGATGCTATTTATCAAACTTCATATGTTATGATATATAAAAGTTAATCTCGTGAGAGATGACTGCAAAAATATACATTCAAATGTAACTTGAATTTCCTGTATATTTTATTTTATTACAAACTAATTGTCGATTCATTTTTACACATTGTACTTTGCCAAGGCTTCCATCAATGTTCATCTTCTTGAAATGCTCATTCTTATCAGAATGTTTTCAATGTATAATTATTCAATTAAAAAACAAAATATATGAAAATAAAACCGATGTCACGGTTTGTCATGAATACTTTGCTTGTGTTACTAAATTGCTGATGCATCATACAGACGAATATTTTCAAAAGCCCATCATTATGTAGCCGACACATGGAAAGTTGTCAGGTTTCTAGATGGAATAAAAGGTCAATTTATTTGTCGAAATAAATGAGTGACAAACTAACTCTCGAAATTTCACCTGCCATAATGTATAGGATTGCAAAGCAAACATAATGAACTTGCATTTCAAACTGTCAGATCAGTATTAGGTAGTCTTAGGGAATATAACGATCAAAGGAATACATAAAAAATACATATTCATATTCAATTTGAATTATTACATTTTATGGCGTTAAATGTAGTCCACATTGAATTTAAAAGATTGAGAATCTTATGCTTGGTTCAACAATTATTCCTATGAAAATCACTTTCTGAAAAGGATCTTAAAAGTTTTAAAAGGGTTGATTTGATATTTGACATGCATTCTGCTTTGATTTTATCTCAAAAGGTTTATCAGTATGTTCATAATATCTTTGTAGAGAAAGTTGCCCCAACTAAGGATATCGTCTGGAGATGTTCATGTTGGATGAATAATTCAAGTGTGAATCACTGATTAAGATCCACACATACACTTTACAACAAGTTAATGAACACAATCGAAACATTATAACTACAATGCAATGAATGTAGTTTATATTAATTTCGTAAATTGCATGGGTTTTCCCATTGGTTTCACTTGCAGTATTACATGTCTTGAAGTATAGTTCTGAAACATGTGCTTCTGTAATTGAGAGAAATAGGGGAACACCTGATGATTTGTTATTTTCTTGTTTAAATAAATTGAAGCGTCGAAATACCTGTTAACATGGACACTTTCAGTTAAGGGATATTGCAGGCATTACATAACATAACTTAACAGTGGTTGATGGTAGCCGTATTGGTTGCGTTTTGTGATTAACAACAGAGGATCCTAATTGACCTAAATTGTGTTTGTCATAGCTCTGTTGAAGCATTTGGGAGGACGCTTTAAGAATTTGGAGAATTTGTTATTGATTATTTTCCCTTGGCCAAATGTAATAGCCTTTGAATTTTCAGCCAGTAACCACGCTTACATTCATTCTCACTTATGACCGATCATCAGGTTAATTTGTTTCTGTAAAAAACAATTTTGATGTTTTGTTCTGATACAAAGATATGATAAAAGATTATTTCAACTTTATGGAAGTGAAACTCCAACGTTTTCGTCAATGTTTGCAAGTTTGCAAACAAGTTTCTGATTGATATAGAAACTTTGATACTTTGATCTCCATCGATACATGGCTTTACTGTCTGTCATTATCAGTAAATATGGAAAAGGAATCAGTGATAATCAGTCTCCTTGTATGTCTATATTGGTAAGATAAGATGGATTAACCTCGATGTTATATTGATATAAGCTATTGGCATGTCTAGACAAGTATTACTATCGAATTACACATTTATTTTGCTGGTAGCTGTATAAGTATGATAACGAAATGGAGTGTCTGTGTTATGTTTGGTGAACATGATTTCCGTGAACTTGATTTATTAACATATCCATCAAACACTGGGCTAATAGAAGCCAAACCTATCGCCAAACAATTAAAAAGTTCACAAATAAATGTTACATTTAATCTGTTGAATGTAAATGATGGGTTAACACGAATCATGGAAAACTTTTTCAAATCCAAATTCCAGTGAAATCATTCCCCAGTCACCACTATAATCTAACTAAAGACACCGACGTGAAATGAATACTTTAGAAACTTTCTTCAGAAAAAAGATTGGCTCCCTGGATTTGATTTAGAGTCATTTTATTGACTGACTGCGATTTTTCTGGTATTTATAAAACAACCTTTGATTCAAATAGAATTTTCTAACACAATGCAGCACAACAATCTCACTCCATTATTTGTTAACACCAATACACAGTACTGTTGTAAAGAATATATATATATATATATATATATATATTTATATATATATATATATATATATATATATATATATATATATATATATCTGTTGTTATTTAAATGACACTATATATGTAGCGCTTTGATGCAACAGTACGAAAAAACAAAAACAAATGTGAATCAATGTTAGGCAGTTTTAAAACCCTTTTATCGTATAATACATATACTCTGTAATAGCTCAAGGGCCTTTTAGTCAATATCTTTCCCTGCTAAATAGGGCAACATGTTTTAACGTTAAGATAAAGTTTCACTATTGTTCAACTCTAATAAAAACAATTTCCAAGTATTACCAGAAACATGAACAATTCCAAACATAAATGAACCGAAACGAATGCCCTATATACCAACCCCAGCCAAAATATCCAAATAAATTCAAATTCAAATTGGACACAGCATCTTCTTTGTAATCATGTGCTTGGTCATTCATATAAACTGATTCCGGAAGGTGAGATTTTATTACAACATTGTCGATAGAAACTGCCAGGACCATTTACATTCGAAGAAGATCTTGATGTGAGGTTTCCGTTCATGAAAGCAGTGTACAGTTCACAAGTTCTTCTCAATGCGCCATCCTCAAGGAAAGTCACGTATTGTTGATGCGTTAATTGAGGTCTTCTTCGTGCAGTCCCCTAAACACAGTTTCACGTTTCAGACATATATCCGCTATGTAATGATATAATATATCATCAATTTACACAGAACGTGGCGTTTTGTTTCAACATTTCAATAAATAACTTGTGGATCTTTTGCCCCAGATTAATTCAATTGGCAATGTGATTTGAGGTTTCCGTTCACAAGCATGTTCTCCATGGAGTGTGTGTTAGGTTGGCAGGTATAAAGTATTGATGATGCTTTATATAATTAAATGAGGTCATCTTTGTGCTCGACGTGAAAATTCACTTCCTAGGTATCACAAAGCAAAGTAAATTTATGCGAAATATATGAATCATCGCCAGTAAGGATGAACCTATAAAAAAAACTATAACATACAGAAAGGAGAAACTTGGACAGATAAGAGAAAAATAATACAACTTGAAGCAGTTGGGGACATGTCCGTGTCAATATTCAATTATCTAGTTAAAGCAGCAACGGAAATTGAGAGAGCAAGGAATGTTGAAATGAAACTCGGAAGTGACATTGGTATATTGGTATCACAAATGCGAGAGAAATATAGGCAAATAGCACCGCTCAAAGAAGACATGAACTCAAATATCTCTGGCATCAGTGATCAAATCTCAAGGACTGATGCTAGGATAGATTCAAACAAAGTCGAGTCCAATCAATTCCAAAACCATTTGCAACGAGCCAGAAAGTTTCCGTCATTCTTGACTCATATAATGAGAATGTAAAAATCCCTTATCACACGAGAAAGAACCCGTTACCCATGTCTCGCCTGCTATTCAGGTTCTCACAAATGAACCTGTTGCCAATGAATCGAACACTGAAGACCAACCGAATGCAGATACACAGGGCACTGACAGAAAACCACGATCACAGAACCAATCAGGGGCTATCATACCATGGAGAAAGAACACTACCCTAGAGATAATTTTTCCAAAAGAAATATACAATTTGATGAGGAATGGGAAAGATCTTTTAAAGGCATATCACCAAAATTAAACGCAAACGTCTTGTCCTGTCACGAGTATGTGCAGATAACCCATGTAATGTTATTCATGATGCAATCATAGAAAATGCCAGAAAACGAAATGTTCTAGTCTCATCTGTAAGCTTACTGAGGAGGTGGGATGGACCTTATCCAACATCACGATACGGGTCAATGTTGACAGTCTATCAACGCACAAGGTCGATATGGACAATTTCTGGCCTCCAGATATCAGATGTCGTGAGTGGGTACCGAGATCAAACAGGGTATACTCATCATGATACTCGGGTATTTGATAATAATGCTCAGTGCTGAAACGTGGAATATCTAACTATCACCAGTTGGATAAGTATGCTGAGAAATGTGACTTATTCACTGTTACTGAGCACTTGTTAACAGATAATACACGTTCATTTGTGAATGCCTTCAAAGATAGGTATCCTATTGTACTCAACACTAATTATAAATCACTACATGGGGGGCTATCAAGGAGAGACAGGGATCACAATATTAGCAAAGAAAAATCAATATAGCTCTTGTAATCATATTTGTTTTGAAAATGAAAATGTGATAGCTGCAACGGTGTCACAACCACACTCGGTTAACCTATCAATTATATGTTTTTCTTATGAATGATCTTAAAAGGACATGATTTAATTAAGGAGTGCACAACGCCTAGAATCTGCAATGCATTTCAAATTCTGTTTTCAGACCTTTACCCTAAGCGTAAAATTTCCCTTCGAGGAAAGACAAGCAATGTTAAAGTCCAACAATGTCACGCATGAATGTTTTAGAGTATTAAGCTTCTACTACTGCTTCTTCTACTTTTCAAGTACTAAATCCACCTTTATATGAAGGACCTGTTAGCAAGTACCAAAACACGTCATCTTAAAAGTGGAATCGGCCAGCTCTAGAACATACATTCAGGCCCAAAAAATAAATAAAAATGTTTATGCTCTTTACAGGCTGACAAAAATGATGCGATGAAGAATTTTGTAAATTTTATTTATAACATTTTTTTTTCGAATGAAGAGATAAATTCCATTTCATACAAACTTCTCACCGGTTATGATTATTATAAATAAACCACAAACCCTCTTAAATATGTGTTACTATTCCAAATTGCCAATAATCTCTTTCTCAACAGAAACGTGGGACATTTTCAATGTCCACTGTTTTGAGGCTAAAGAATTATAGTTATCTGCCCCTTTCTTTTGTTAAAACCGAGTAAAAGACCTGAGGCGTGGGTTTGAAACTGACGCGGGCGGAAACCAGAAACAAATTAATCTTTTAAGGCCTTATAACAGTTAAATTTAAAAGGTAGTTTCCAACCTCAACCTGTGATCTTAGTCTCCAGTTGTTCAGCGAAGCAATTTGCATTTAAATCTACAGTTTGCCGATGAGGGACTTCTGTTTGCATAAATCAAGTCCGCGATAGTCCATGTTCAGTTGATAACATTAATGCGAAGGTTTTACCTTGATAACACTAGGAGGGCAATATATGAGGGAAAAGAAGGCAAGTGAGGTAGGAATGATAGCGAGAATACAAGCAGGGTTTGAAATTTGAAACGACTAACTAGCTAATCACATATGGTTTTGTATTTATCATAATAAAAGAAGACAAATCTGCGTTTTGGAATGATTGGGTAACCGGTAACTCTGCGGGGTTTGTGAATTACAATTATACTTTAAAAATGAGTCATAATGTCGAGACAGCTAATTCTCATTGACAGTCACAATGTGTAGTGATTGAAACATCTCATAGTTTTGTTTATTATGTAAAGGCTCATTGAATTATCTGATGGACTGTCCGGAAATTCATTTTCATGATCACTTAATCGCTTTGAATATTTATCGTTAGTTTGCGGAAGTAATCTGACCTTAATACAAAAGAAAGGTTATTTCATATTATCATTATTAGATACATTATATTAATCGGATGATGTGACGCAAATAATCAAACATAAATCTCTTTCAATCATTAAGTATCGACTTGATAAACAGGACGTTCAAAGACGTGGTTAATCTTGTATGCATAAACGAGAAAGATTATATAATGGTAAAGTAATATTCAAGGGCAAATACGTGAACAAAGAGCATAAGATGATCTATAGACAAAGTCTGCAAACATAATTTGTATTTTATTTTGGTTAATAGGTATGTACATGTATCGTGTATACCTTAAAAAGTAGATGCCTTTTGAAAACGAAATGTATGGCAATACTTGGGACAACTTCACATGACCTTATGAAAGATTATCAAGTACTATGCACAAACATATTCTGCACTTCACGTATTTGATATAAAATTATAAAAAACTGCAAACTGTTCTATGGACATCATAGAAGTGTCTAAGCGCTCTTGGACGTTAACCTACACGTTTGAATTATAATGTTTTTATTATAACTTCAAATTAGATATTCAGACATCTAATAAAACTATCAATTATATTGAAGCATTTTTAAAGGGGCAGTAGCACTTTTTTTCGCTCAAATAAGTTGGTGAAATGTATTTGAAAAATGATGTCGCCAATAGAAAAACACCATTTTCTCTTCGGGAAATCAAGTTAAAAATGAGTGTACACGATTCGGTAAAAACCATGGTAATCGTTAATGTAATTCGAAATAAAATCGCCGCCTTGCAATTTCTCCTTTATATGAAACACCGAAATCACCCCTACGGATACTTGTTTGTGTAATAAGATGTTTTACCCGATTAAATATTTTTAGATAACATAAACTTTGATTATAAATGGGAAATTTTAAAAAATAAATTTTGCCAAGTAAGATGCCTATCAGAAACATGTGACTATCACAGAGTAACTAAATGTCAAGTTGTTCTGACCCAACCATTGAAGCAAAACAATTTTCAGAATGCACAATTTGACAGCATCAATCTTTGTTAATTAATGGCTTCAAATCAGGTAACTTATCTACCAGAATGTTATTGCATGAAGTGATTACGGCAATGCATATCACATTTCCTTGTCCGATGCAAATCCATTATATTTATACCAACTGCTGTGAGATAAAAGCTTTATTGTGATTGGAATGGTTTATCTCTGCACCGATGCAGTGCTATGTATAATAATTCTCGTTATATTGGGGAGGAGGCCTTAGTTGCTTGGAAATGCTTGTAAAACATATATCTTAGCACAGAATTGAACATAGCTTAATCCTAATCAAGAAAAATTAAAATATCTTCTTCTAAAAGTCACTTCGATGATTTCATCTATGGAATTATGTTAAAGACTGCTTGTATCATCTCTAAATTCATGCATAAATGCTGTTAAAAACAATGTATTCACGTCTACGTAATGAAATGCGCAGATTGAGTGATTCCAATTTAGCACTTAGAATTGGTAAATTGTTTGTGAGAGAGACACGTTTTAAAGATGCCAATGTTTCCCTCATCTATTCACAACGGTAGTATGATAGTGATAGTAGGATAGTAGTAGATAGTGTGGTAGCTTGATGTGAACCTTTTACTATGCATGTACTTAGACGAATTGGAAGACAAAAAGACAAACAAGTCAAGATCATACAAATAAAAGAACGAATGTCGATTCTACAAAATAACACACCTGATGAGTGTAACACAATATGTCATATTAAAAACACAATACGTCATATTAAAAATAAAGCCCAAGCCCATTGTTTCTTTAAAACAATGTTGTCTGGTCTTGTGTTGCCTGGTCTGGAACACTTTTGGATAAATTCAACTTCCCTGCCTCTGTTTGAATTATTTTTGGGACTGCATATAGTTTATCTTCTTTGATTACATAATGATCTTTATTACACTCTCGTTGAAGATACTACTGTTGTGAAACATCGAAATGTTATTCAACACTGTTGTGAAACATTGCACGTGAAAGCGATCGCAGTCGGAACTACTTTCCAGTAGTCACATGACCTTTGGAATCGCACTGGATTTCTTGGGACATGTTTTTTTCACGCAACGTCGTTATGATTAATATTGTACGGACGCTTCTGTCACAATTTACCGTCAATCAGTATCCCTTAGTTGATTCAGAGTTAGTTCCCTTGGCACATATGTTATCTCGTTACGGCTTTCGGGATTTGACCGCCATTTTGCTTCGTCATGCAACTTGACGTAGCCTCAGTTTATGTAAATTCACAAGGAATAAACGTCACGTTGAACCCACGTACCCTGTGACAGTCGTCAGTTAAGTATTATTGCAACTACATTGTAATCCTTAACAGGTACATTTTGATATTTTCTTCTCCTTTTGAGGAATGGTTTTGATTGTTTAGAATGTAATAAATTTGCTTCGTGTCGACATGTAAGTTTTCAAGGTTGTGGAGGCATTGTTCATGTCTGTCTGTTGTTACACAAGATAACATACCAAGATAAATGAATAAAAATGCTTCAAGGTAAGTATCAATGCTGATATAATATTTTAACGTTTGCTATAAATGTCAGAACTCCATTTTCGGCGGTGCTGTCAGCAATTTGTGCCGTCAATGTTAACTTCATCGGCAACAAGGACAATGATCCCCACAATTTCGCTAGATAAAACTAGCTGCAGAACTGTATGTAACTTTACTCCCCAGTATCATTGTCATCAGGGTGTTACAGAGCCTATTTTGGCAAAGCAACTGCAGCTACATACAACTGTAACTAGCCTTACTGAATCGCGCTTGAAAACAGTCGCATTCCGATGACGTCACAATCACCTGACATCATTCATAAGATCTAGTGAGATTAATACGATGTTTTTGTTTACTCCGTAACTCGCCAATTTGCGCTTCTTATAGTTCAGCATAAAGACAATGTAATGAGTGTTTTGAAATTGTATTGTTCAAAATTTAAACTGTTATTAACGGATATTTGCTTGGTCTATTTTTGGTGTTTAGTGAGATGGCGTTATGCGTCCATGGTAAGAGATGTATCCCTACGCACATCTACATGAATGAATAGTAAACTTTAATTACATATATCATTACTTTAGAGCGTGTAATAAATAAAATACTAAACGACGTCCCGTTTAATAACATATTTATGAAACTCGTGGATGGTATTGGTATCTAACTCGCTTTCGCTCATTGTTTGAATATGATGTTGTTGACATAGACGCTTAAGCACAGAAATGAAACTCATGTTTCCAGTTTCAGTTATGAAAAAACAATGATATGCCTCAACAACGGCGAAACCCTAATTTGTCAGGTCAATGAGATTAACGTTTTACTGTTCGGATATAAAATCATTCCTCGTTAAATTGTGGGTCTAAATGTTCATCTGTTAAAAAGTCACAGCTGCAGGAAATGATAAGACTGAGCAAAAAACTTGCGACTTCAGATATTGATTGAGGCTGTATTCCATCACATTAACCTAAATATCCTGGTAGTAAAGGAACATGTTCAAGGTTTACCACTTCTGATTCTTGTGATGCAACCATTGCAATTGAATATGATATTGCTGACATAAGCGATCAACCATTGTAATGAAATTAGTTTCATGTTGCAAAGAACACCAACAATGGTGAAAACCAAATTTGCCAGGCCAGTGAGCTGAATAAATTTGATTGATTGAGCTAAACACTTTAGCTTTTAGATATAAAATTGTCCCTTATTTAAAAGTGAGTCTAAATTTCACCTATTAAAAACCCAGAACCGCGGGGTATAAATTCCGATAGACCATTATTCATACACTGGCTTCAACTATTGCTAGGTCTGTTGATTTTATCGAGAATGCTATTGATCCTACACATGTTGTTTACTGCAGGGGATTAATCGTTCTCTCCAATTTACTTTTAACACTTAAGCAACATCATCTAATTCAAAACGTATATGACAATATAAAATTTGAAATTTAAATGTAATGTTATTCTTCTCTATTTCTTGACAATTTAATTATTATTAGTTGCTATATACAGTACACTGGCTAAAAAGCTATAACAATTTATACACTACATGGGATATAAGCAATTAAATTCAATGAAATCAACTGTAGAATTAGATAAAATCTATGAAATAATAAAAGGTATAACGGTGCAGAGCTCGAAATAAAAAAGAAAAATAAATGAAAAGTTGACCTTAAGCTTTGGATTCATATAAATAACATGTCAGCAGTCAGAGACCTAATGTCATGTTATTGACATTAGGTACAATGAATTCACAAAATTGAATTACAAAATGCTTTTGTAGGAGGCAAATCTATCTTAACCTGTTTACCACTTATTAGATTTCATTTCATCAAATAGTTTATATATGTCTCGAATTAAAGTTCGATTTAGGTTTTCGACAAACGAATTATGTTGACATCAAACCTTTAGAATAAAACACTGATTGAGATTGTGCTTGATAACATATTGAATTTAAAATGCAAATATTCATGGATGATGTATAAACAACCTTTGTCTCTATCTGTACCCAATGTTCTTAGCAGGATATCATCCTAAATTATATATTTTAAATACTAGATGTGGTTTTGGTAGATTTTATGTGCTTTGTCATTCTTACTTGTTAACTCAAACATATATTAATTTTACTTTTCACCTTAAGAGGATCTATAGATAGGCTCTACCTAAATATAATATAGGTTATTGGTATAAAGCCCACTTCTATACTCAGTTTCAGTAATATAATACCCTTACTCAAATAATAATATTATGTACATCTTAAATCAGTTAATAAATCAGTAAATTAAAATATTTAAATGAACAATAGGGACATGGAAATATCACAGTAGTATTAATTATTTTGTTGATATTAATTTCCAACAATCAGTCATACGGAATCTATGATTAATAGATTATGATCTAGAATGATGTACACAATACCATGCTATTATCGTTTACTAATACTATATCGATGCTGAAGGAAAAAATGTTTCAGGGTACAGTTCACCTCCTTAGCTGGCGGATGTTGTGTCTGAGAGAACACCAGCGCGTCAAGACAGCAAAGGCTCATTTCAAAGGCGGAAATTGATTTACACAGCTTATCCGACTGCAACTTTACAAACACACGCTTCGCTACTGGCAACACGTTTATATATGAGTTTAGGAAGCATGGAAGTGAATGTGTTTGAATGTGTTATCTTGAACAGTACATTTCTTTAAAACATCTTTGTTTGAAGTATCTATTTAACACCGGTTTTAATTAATGGTCCTGTACATTGCTCTGTGGATTGCTATCAGTGAAGATCAACATTGCGTGTTACTGAAAACTGAAAGTGTTAGATTTGACTATTTGATCTATTTATTCATGAACATGACAATACTCATCGTATGTTTGTTTATGCAGAACAGATAGTCAGACAAGGGATTTGTATTTTATAACTGCTTCAGTAACGTATTGGTTACTACTCGTGAAACACATGGTCTGATAATAACGACTTAAGAATAGAAGCAAAACAAACTTAACCGTGCACCTTGAGGGACTAAACATGTCGATATTACATCTCGCTACACAAGGCTTTTAAAGAGTGATACTGTATATGTACACACTTTGGTTGAAGTGATATGGAAAAGAAATGGTAAAAATAACATATAAGTTGAGTAATTAAATAGTAAGATAAATAGTCATATAACGATCATCTACAGACAATATAACAACAAAACAATGGACAATGATCTGTTTATAGTGAGGCTTAACACATCAAGTGCTTCACCATCATGGCGCAATGAATAGCCAATATTAGCTAGTTGAAGCATAAACGTATTTCCAGTCTATGCATATCGCACTTTTATTAAATTGAACCTTTCCAAATGTAGTTCAAGATGGGTAATTATAAAGAATCACTGATGTCAGTAAATATTCAGATTGTTTACGTCTGATGAGGTTGACAATTATCAGCTGTCACTGTTCTAATTAACTCCGGCTAGATTCATTTGATGGATACCTTAAAGAATCCAGATCAATTGTATTAGACTGCGCTTGGTATTGTTGCAATAAAGAATCGATCACCTATTTCAGTTGACGTTCTACTACCTCAAATGTAATTACGTCCAGACTACTTTATGACCAAAGCTTTCTTTTTACTTCACTGATCTATTTAAGGATAAGATAAACCTGATATTTCTAAAACTTCCCTTTCAAGAATACTGTTATCAGACAAGGTTATACATTTCACATAATAGTGCATAGCTTATCGTAATTGCTGTTTAATAACCATTAATAGAAATAACGATTTGTGTACAGCAATCATTAAATGTCTTTATTCTTTACTAAGTGGCCAATAACAATTTTAGTATGGAGGTTCTATACTCATATTCCAAATTCACATACTTACAACAAGTTATGTTTAATATAACCGAACTTTACATCAGAGTGTTGTCACAAATGGGCAAACATAAAATCTATATGATATAAAATAATAGAATTTACCCTTTCATTTGCATTTACACATAATTTCATAAATATTCCACGTCCGCCCCAGACGCCTCCTTCTGTGAACACGACCTATAACCTGATCACCATGTCCTTATTAGATTAATACCGGGAAGTCGTTTGTCTGGCTTGTTCATATCCTGATTTAGTTGTCACAGTCTTATTTGGTATCACATAGTAGAAAGGATATTTTCATCAAGTAATCACCTATTGATATGTTACATTGTGTATTTGTGTAATGTATTTAAGAATATAAAAACCGGTATTGAATACAATAATTAATGGAATTTGCATATCTTGAGTGTACGAATAAAAAATTGAAAACCGCCCAAATGCTTCAAACTAATAACATAACACTAGATTTATCTTCCTTAGAAAATATAGAAAGGATCAAACAAAACACTTCATTCTTTCAACAACGGCGACCCTAATATGAAGTTGAGCTGTATACATTTTATGTCAAAACATAGCATCTACTGGCACTGTCATGATTTCCCACAATGATAAGATCTAAACTAAAAAATGAGAAAAACCTATATACTTTTTTCCAGTTCACCCTAAAGCCATATAGCAAAGATCTAAATCTAGTTAATATTTTTTATTTGACAAACTAATTATATGGAAGGAATAACTACCCCTCAGGCCACGAATGATAACTTTTTTTAAAACTTGCCATTATTCTGAAAGTGTTTAAAATCTATTATTAAAAGTATTACAACCAGTCCTCAATCATTGGCGTACAACACTGGATTTCATTTTCCTGTTTCCTTAAAATGTAAATCTCTTCAGTAAATGTTAACCTCTTATACTTAAATCATTAATGAACGTTTAACATTGACAATTTGTATATAAAGCCTTTCTCAAACTTACCAAGTACATCTATTGATTTAGAACAGCTTTTCTCCATGTTCTAATGCATTAGAGTAGAAGCAAGAAGCTTATTTTATCTTTGGATTGAGTATTGAGTTATTATTTATAAGGAGCAAGCAATCCTACAAACATAGATAAATCACATAAACACTTAAAACGGAAATATATCATTTTTTTCATTATTTACTTTTTACTTTTTACGATATATGTAATTTGAAAGTCCATGAAAATATGATAATACAGATAGAACGATATCTAAAATGAGAAATTTTAAGCTCTTCCAAAATTATTATATATTTTCTTTTAAAATCGGCATGTGACAATATGGCTTTATCATGTTTATAGAATAGAACTTCACTGATAATGGGACAACTGAAGTATAACGTTAAATTTAAAAAAAGTGTCATTTCACTCAATATTTTAAAAATACAACAAAGATAGACAAGGACACGGGAGTCTTCAAGACTTCTCCTTTGACCTTCAGCTCCATGTTTTATTACACATATTTGTCTGTAAAAGTACAATATGTAGCATGAAACGCACACCAACAAAACCGAGAAAATTCTGAAATTTCATTGTAAATTAAATAAACAGTATCAAGTCGCTATGTCTCTTTTTAACATTTTCCCCATGTTAAAAATCGAAACCCTTTTTTCTGTTGTTTTCATTCTTAATTGTGACCGGAAATGACTGTTCGCGAGATGTTTTATTATTGATTCCTAAAGAAAGTATATTTTTCTAATAGCCCTGAAAAAATCATGCAAGTGTGAGTTCGGATTTTGGAGCTATTACCCCTTGAAAAAGGTAATAATGAAAAGGTCACTGTGCAAAAAGTGTTAGGAGTTCGCTCATGAACAACAATATCATGTATTCACCCATACTTTGGCTGTGGGAATTTACAACGTTCAGCTTCAAAGCGCATATATTGTCAGAAGAAAATGTGCATGGGGTCGGGAAGTCTATAAAATATTAAAAAATCAATATGGCGTCCTTCACCCGTGACCTACGAATTATTATGTGATTTTCGATTTTGCTTTGGATTATCATTGCGGTTTCTTTTAGAATAGTTTCAATTCTCTAGGCACATTTTGAATTTCCCTCCAGTTTGAAATACGAAATTTAGAATCAAACTGGATCTTTAACGCATAAAGCAATCAAACTCCCTTTAATCAAAGGTCAAATCATGACAACACCATCGTTTTACGTCTGCTAAAAGAGTTTGCAGAATTTAAAAAATAAAATCTGGTTTTGATCTGTCAATACCGATAAATCAGAGAAAATCAAGATCCGCTAATTCCAACATGCCGACGGTGTGTCTCATAAAAGACATTTGAGATTTT
Source organism: Gibbula magus (assembly GCA_936450465.1). Taxonomy (NCBI): domain Eukaryota; kingdom Metazoa; phylum Mollusca; class Gastropoda; order Trochida; family Trochidae; genus Gibbula; species Gibbula magus. Next base: position 7,580,535 of record OW388296.1, on the reverse strand, counting down.
AAAGAATAAACAAAACTTATCATAAGCCTTAATCTAATAACTCTGCTTTCTTGGATCACTGATTGCATCAAAGAATGTGTATTTCACATTTATTCATTCTTATGCAATACAATTATGAACTCTATCATTGCTCCCTTTCAAAACATGAATTCCGTGTTCAAAGCCTATTACTCTCTTATTTTATGATTTCATGAAGCCTTTCCAACCAAGCAGCAGGAAGGGAGGTTTACACTGACTGTGTGTGGTGTTAACTAGTATCCAGTCCCTTTAATTGTCACCTGATAAGTTATTTCAATGAATATGATCAAGATTTATGTTTTCTTTAAAATGACATAGAAGTATATATATTTTATCACCGATCGAAAGTCAGAAAGTGGAACGATTTAAACAAATCTCAACGTTGTGCCATTGAGGAGACCAACGAACATTCTGATTGGTCATACATTTCTTAAGCCATTGCTTGGTACACGGCACGATCAACGTTTAGCGTTACAAACATGTGGAAAATAAGGGCCAAACCTACTATATAACATAATGGATGTTATTTCTGAGACAGTAAATAAGGGCGAGCAGGATAGGCAGCAAAGAATCAATAACAAGGAGGAAATTGCTTCTTCCCTGTTATCAGACCTATACATGTATTTCACAGTTTGATATACAAATTTAGAAAAAGATTTTTTAAAACTATTTTAAAGTTTGAAGAATTTCATGGTTGATAATTTAATTTATTTTTTATTTTTTATTTAAAAGACACTTCCAGATATTTTGTATTACTTCTATTATTCACACTCAAATACACTCAACCGCAAAAGAAAGGTCACCATACAAAATACAAGATATGTTTATCCACGAGTTATAAACACGACGGAAACAGTGTCAGATCATATCGACAGGAGCCGACTAAAATAAAATTTCAAAACAGTATCTGTTCAAATGTTTTCGAATCTCCTTATCAATATGAGATTGGAGAGTCAGAAATAGCTTTTTGGCTTGTTTTATCATTTCCTACAGTAAAGACGCGTCGACAAATTGAAGTCGAAGAAGGTTACTACATTATTTATCAATTAAAATTCTACATTTTATGAATTTTCAAGGAAAATCCCAAACACTTTGGCCAAAAAACATGTTGAAAAAGCTATTTCAGCACCCCATGTGTACTTGAAGAGATATACAAAAATGAGGGTATCATATTCTGATATATGAAAATGATGGTACATCTTTAGGAATCATGTTCCTATAAACTGCATTAAAAAGCGACTTTCTACGATAGTAGTATTTCAAATTCTAGACTGCCGAAAATATGGTGACGTTTCTTTTGTAGTTGAGTGTATGCAAAAGTTTTGAACATTAGAACATTTAACTTTCATTTGTGAGATCGTTTCTACACACAACCAGACAATGGCCATCTTTCTTTCTGACAATAATGTCGACAATGTATTCAGCATCCATTCCAGACATCCCCTGGTACAGAGAAGCCACTTGTCTTGCGATCAGTTTCAGGTGATCGATAACCTCTGATTTATCTATCTGTTGTTAAGAATTTATTTGAAGTTTTAAACAACGACGACATCAATAAAATCTTACTTTCAGTGATAACTTCTCACTTCTAACTTCTCACTTTTAAAAGACAATTTTCATTTTCCCATAATGCACAAAAATACCATAATGGATACTCGTAGGAAATCTTCAATGGAATCAATGGAATATTAGTTTGCCTTGTGACATTAATATCTAATTCCCTTAAACTTTGAAGGGACTAAACATAACTTTTCAAGTTTGTGTTAAGAAAATATGTAATTCTTTCACACTTTTTTAAAGAGATCTATCGATGAAGTAAAACTATTGATCCAGTAGTGTTTAATCACAGAGTGAGGAACCCATGAAGAATCTATACAATAGGAGACATTGCGAGTGTTCAGAAATGAAAGACAATAACAAACAGTCCTTATTTATTGGATACCAATATGTAATTATTTCACGTGCTTGAACGAAATCTGTAGATTATTTAAAACTATGCCTCTGTGTTATTATCAGGCTTAATATTTGAAATATTTGAATGTTTACACTCAATTAGGAAGCCATGCCAATCCTATAAAAAAGAGAGACAGACATTGAGGGACTAGAATAAATACATCATAAAGTAGTGCACGATCATTGTCTGCGTTCGTTACTGAAGATGTTTAAAATATCAGTATCAAGTTATCGTTGTAGTGCTAACACACAAATCAATGTTGATGCGGACACTTGTTTGAACATGTTGATAGTGTTTACAGTATTTCGTTTGTTAATTGCTTTTTGACATTTCAATACCGATGAATCAGAGAAAAACGTTATGGCAAATATACTGGAATACCGGCGTATCGACATCGCGACTCCTATAAAGGCTTTACAATTTCTAAAATATTTGTGATGTAAATATATAAAAAAGCACGGCCTTACATTTACAGCACAGAGCATCATGTCTAGATTGTTCGAGCAATCTGCATATTTGGTATACCCTTGATTGTTCGTAACATACGCAGCCGTGCGAGAGTTTTACTTTTTTATAGGCTTAATCTACATGCATCCCAAAATATATTACGATTCATTTTCAGTCAGGCAGTTTCTGATATCATTGTTCCCAATCAAAACATAAAGTCAGTGCTCGGTGGGGCGTAAAAGTAATGTCCGTTATATTGTTATGCTAACATTCCTGAAGATGTTCAAAGCTGATTTATTCCACAAGGATGAATATGACATCGATGCAATGTTTTGATATGGACGTTTTGACATTTTGTATCGATCTTCTGTGTAATATAAAATTGTTGTTGAGTATTAAAACACAATAACCATTTATTAAGATTACCATTACTTCAGATGACAATATCAAACATGCCAGCAAACTGATTACTTATTGTCATTACGATTACAACAAAATCAAGTAAATATAATGATATACACATTTCAGTAAACATTAATCAATGTTTATTTGTGATGATCTAATTAAACAAAGGCCGTGATCTAGTCGACAAAGTAAAACGTAAATACGTATAAACTTTGTGTCCAAGCAATATGATGGATGAAGCATTTGGACAACGTGGTCACCGGTTTGAGATTGTTCTTTCTGGTTATACATTTATAATGATTTGAATATAACCTTCTTATTGGTATATTCGAAAACTTACGTTAAAAACTCTTTTGAAACCAAATATTCAACTAATAGAAATTATATGGCCAGATAAAAATAAGTTTCTTGTCATAATTCCATAACGATAGCCTGGATACTTCTACCTAAGAATATGGTATATTTAAAGTTTTAATGTAGACGTGTGTTCCATTGTTACCAAGGATCTCCAATTAAATAATAAACTGTTCAAAACCAAAACTCTGCAAACTCATTTTCAGTGTTTCAACCTTCAGTAGTTGATGATTATTAATTTATCTTCGAGCAATTGACAGTCAGCACCAACGTCTTCAACGTCATAGCAAACTCTGATTCTATGAGCGTTTAAGTGACTCACAATATTTGAGGACATTCTTAGTCTTCAATTAATGCTGCTGAATATCCCGACTGACAGCAAGTAATAAAATAATGAACTGTAATGAAGAAACGAATGTAATTGTGAAAGAGTTCCCTCAATGTTCTCATGACTTTTCAAACTCAATCCTGACAGCAAAGTCACTGTGACATTCTAGTAATGTGATTCTCTATCAGGTCACATTAAAAAATAGTTCATTGAAACGAGAACGAACATAAATCTACTAATGCCACTTTTTTTTAACCGTTTGGGATTCGTAACTTATGTATATCAAATACAGGATTTAAAGGATGAATACTACTTAATATAATAATATGTATTAAGTTTAACTTTCAAGCACTGATTACACCTTCTGTGTTAAAGACCCAAGCCATCACATAAAAGAAGGGCTATCAGCATGTTCCAGTTTATGTATTCTGTAATGTCTAAATGTTAATGTCCATCATTAACCTTTGAACTTATACAAGCAATTCATATTTAAATCAACAGGTTAGTAACACTTACATTTGAAGGAGAAGAATACACATAGCTATATAGTCTCTATGTATCTTTATAGCTTCAAAAATGCCTCTTGAATAAAATCCTATTGTTTCAACAAAATCACCGTTTGCAAGACTAACACCTACACTAACACATACTGTAGAATGTTCCATGATAAAAATAATTGGTCGGGAATGCGTAATCATAAACTATGCAGGGATTATAAGCTACATTTATATTTTCTTTAAACTGACTGATAATGTCTAGACAGCTTATTACTCATTGACAGGTAGAAAGTGTAATGATAACCCCTAGTTTTAATGCACTATATAAGAGCTCATTGAATAATCTGATCATGGATTGTCTGGAAATTAATTTTCAAGAACAATGCATTTTCAAGAAAATGCGGCCTTATCCGCCAGGAAGATGTTATTTGTTTGCAAGTGATCTGACCTTTGTGCAAGGGAAGGACTATTTCCTGGTATAATTATCAATTACCAGATTGGTTGTATAGTTGTAAGGAACTATCAAATCACATGATGTATACAAATTTCACATTAGGAACAGATAAATAATTTATATATCTATAAAGTAGTGATAAAGAGCGAAGATTCAGTGGGAAAAGAGGGTAAGAAAAGCATCATATATAAAACTTAAAAATATATCATCTGTACTTTGATGGAGGATCATGTAACTTATCGTTATTTAAGTTGATCCAATAGAAAACTTAACCTATGGTCATATCAAGATCATCATCAACATTAAAAAAAGTTTGTAATCCTACAGTTATGGTAATCCTACAGTTACAGAAATGGTATGCTAATCCTAATTTATATTTAAAAAGTGCTTAATTTTCTAGAAAAAGAGATGGGAAATACTAACGTTACTTATGTTAACATACGTAAAGTTTAAAATCGGAGATAAGTTTTATTACATTTAATAAGAATTTAGATAATAAAACCAGCAATTATTCTCATTTTGAAGCAAACATTAATGTGCAAGTAAAATGCCAGAAACATGTGATGTTCCCAAAGTCACGAGAATGTCAGGTTGTTGTGACCTAACCATTCAAACACAATTTATATTGGAATGCACAATTTTATGTTATCAATCTTTGTTAATGGTTTCAAATGAGTTCTACCAGTTTTCAGGATGTTATTTGAGCGATTCCAGAAATGCATATTACTTTCCGGAGTCCAATCCAAATCCATTAATGTAGACCAACTGCTGATAGATAAACACTTTATTGTGATTGGAAATGGTTTATCTCTGCCAAAACGAAGTGAAATTTGTAATTTGGCATGAGTAACGCATAGGCGGGGTTTCTAAAAACGCTCGTTACATTGGTGGGGATAACTTTATAGCTCGGAAATGTATATATCTGTTTAAACATGTGATTGGATATTGCTGGATTCTGAATTCGAATAATTCAGAATACAGCTGCACAAAGCAATATTTACTATAATTAATAATAAAGAACGTAGATTGAAAATAGTAATAAAGTGTTCCGTCCGAACTTCGTAATATTCGTACACGTTTGGTTTCCATCACTTAACTTGTCATTAGCTTAAATATCCTATCGGTAAAATGCTATTCACTGAAAGTGTTACATTCACAATGGTAGTATCATCATTTAAAGTGCTTGAGTAGTACTCAAACAGTTGCCTTGCTTCCATCACTATACTTATATAGCCTACCACTGAAATTCCGTTCACATCATTGAATTCACATCATCAGTATCATCGTCAAAAAACTATTTTGATAATTAATCGTGTGTCAGGTCGCCAACATAGTTCAACGTCGATACAAATACCCATTAGCTACATCAATGAGCAACATGATTTACAGCTGGGATATAAAAATCATCTCTTTTTAAACTTCATTACGCGTCAGGAATTAATAAAACGGATAAGGTGACAACAAGTGTAATTTAAATATTGATTTTACATTTTTTTCACTGCAGTTAGTTTACATTTTCTGTTAAATTTATTCTGAAATCATCATGGATACAAATTTCACATTAGGAACAATCAATAATTTATATATCTATACTAGTAGTAGTAGTGATAAAGAGCGAAGATACAGTAGGAAAAGAGGGTAAGAAAAGCATCAGGTGAAATACAAATCTTTAAAAAATATCATTTTGTACCTTGATAAAGCATCATGTAACCAATCGTTATATACATTTTAACTTTATACATTAAGAAAACTAAACGTATGGTCATATATTAGATAAACAGCAAAACAGTTTGTAATCCTACAGTTAACTTACATAAACATAGAAATATTAATCGTCATTTATTTTTAAAAAGTGCAAAACTTTTAGAAAAAAGATATGGGTATGCTCTCAAAAGTTAACATACGTAAAGTTTAATTCTGAGATAGGTTTAATACATTTAATAAGAATTGAGATAATAAAACTAGCAACCATTCTCCTTTTGAAGCAATTTTTAAGGTAAGAGTAAAATGCCAGAAACTGATTATTACAGTCACTAGAATGCCAGTTTGTTGTGAACTAACCATTCAAACAATTTCTATTGGAATGGACATTTTATGTTACCAATCTGTGATAATGGTTTCAAATTAGTTCTCTTACCAGTTATCAGAATGTTATTGGAGCGATTCCTGCAATGCATATTACATCCCTGTGTCCAATGCAAATCCATTAATGTATACCAACTGCTGATAGATAAACACTTTATTGTGATTGGAAGTTGGGGATGAGAAACATATAGGCGGTTTTTCAAAAACTCGGGAATAACTGTCCAAAATTCAGCTGCAAAAACCAATATTTACTTTATCTTGTATTAAGGAACGCAGATTGAAAATACAGGAGCCAAAAGTACTGCATCTGAATTTCATAGGTACACTTCCATTACTTAACTTAACTTGTCATCAACTTGAATATCCTATCGGTAAAATGTTATTCACTGATATTGTTACATTCATAATGGCAGTATCATCATTTAAAGTGCTTGAGTAAAAATCATATGGTTGTGTGGTTTCCAATAAAATTACCTTAAATATCCTATCAATGAATTACTGTCCACGTCGTTGAATTCACAGCATCAGTATCATCGTTAAAACTATTCTGATAAGTAATCGTGTGTCAGGTCGCCAACATAGTTCAGCCGGAACATCGATACACATACCCAATGATCATTAGCAACATAATATACAGCTGGGGTATAAAAAACACACAGTTCATCGATTCAGGAAATAATAATATGGATAGGGTGACAAAAAGCGTGATTTGAATATTGATTTTACATTTTTTTCACTGCAATTAATTTATATTTTCTGTTCAATTTATTCTGAAATCATCATGGATACTGAATACTGTTGAGCATGGCTATGTATTTAGTAGAAGAAACATAATATTTAATGCCATAATAACATGAAATGCATAACTGTCAAATGCATTAGCTAATCTCAATGTGAATCAAGTCCTTAAAACGTCAGTTCAACAGCGGCTGGAAGGAGATAGTTTGTGAGAGACCATTAACCCGGCACTATCAGCATAGAAATCAGTCAGATAATACAACGAGTCAGGTTAACTACTGCTGTGCTACATGACCTGCACAAATCAGGCTTCTTTCTCATCTTGCAACCTTTCAGCACAGATTGCATTCCAACATTATCTAATGACCAATCCTCATCCTGTACAAATACTTAAGTATTTAATTATCACTTCAAATGAACCAATCTAGCACTACGTATAGCAAATCTTCAAGTTTGTGATATTTCACGGGTAATTGCATGATTTGAGCCCAGTCATGGCCTCTGTTATTGGCACTAATTGTTTCTGCTTAATTTAAATTTTCTGTTATTTGTAATTTCACTGGCTATATTGATTTTCTCAATGAAATTGCCAGTCCTCTAGATTAAAATCCAAATGCTTATAACTGGCAGCTAAATTCTTTATAAAGACTTCTTAAAACTTCTTTAAACAAAAGATATTCAAATGCTTCATGTTTACTTTAAATGAACCAATCCAGCTCAAAGTAGACACAATCTTCAAGTTTGTGGTCTTTCACATTAAACTGGAATTCAGAATGGTGACAGCGTGATTTGAGCCCCTGTCATAACTGCTGTTATTGGCGCTAACTGCTCTTTACTCAAACTTAAATTTGCTGATATTTGTGTTTTAACTGACCATATTGATTTTCCCAATGAAATTAGATTAGATTAAAATCCAAAAGCTAAGGACTGGCAGCTTAAATCCTAACACGATCGGAAATGATTTCTCCTTGACTGTCTCCATCCTGGTGACAAGTTAAACAGATTTGTTTTCTATCCAAATCCTGAACAGAACCAAAGAAACAGGAAATAATTATCTGAAGGATTCAGCCAAGTGAAACCAGATGTCTAAACTCCTGTCAAATATGTTTTGGTCTTGTGAGCAAACGTTTCAAGGGGAACCAAACTGTGTTAATTCTGGCATTTTTGACATAGGTTCTTCTTTATATCAGTCACAACATTCGATCAATATTGACAAATGTCATATTTTGTCTTTAAAAACAACAACCTGTTCATCTCGGGTTGAAATATACTGAGCAGACACTTTACTTTATTTAAATCAATTATTCATTAACTGAACGTTTCCTTACATGTGACTTGTGTAAAGGGAATTTGAGAATTAGCAGTTTAATATTCAGTTTAGCTCTTCGTGTGATATGTGAGAACCATATGCAACCATATGCAACCGAGCGGAAGGGAAGCAACTCTCGTCCCTCAGTGGGATAGATTCGCCTACATGATTACACGAAAGCTACTGGACGCAAGTTCGATTTCGCTGTCCTAACATCATTTTTTTCATTTTGAAATGTATTAAAACATTGAAAGTTTAGGCCATGCCAAAATAAACAATGTGAATTCAGCTCGCCAAGGCTCGCAAAATAAATGTTTATTCCTAGTGCAGGATATTGACCATCCCAAAACACACTCTCATGATAACCTCTTTATATCCAATGATATATATTCAGGTCTCATCAAACCAAACCTTCATGTTCATGATAAGTGAAAATTGTGTCAGGAATGTCTGTTTGTCATCTTATAATGCCACTCTTACATGTTATATTTGCATTTGGAGGAGGCCTAGAAAGTGATGAGGTGGTGAGACTTCTTCATTAGTATCCGCTGAATGATGAATTCAGGACACAAATCAATGATAACTAAAATTATATGAAAACAAGACAACAGCCTCCAGCAAATAGGAGTCCTTAAAAGGACGGTTCTATTTGAATTTATATTTTGTTTTCTAAATGTAACGAGAAGAGTTGCTGTAAGTAACTGATTTAACAACTATGTAATTCTAAATCATTTGCATTGATAGAATATGTACGAAGTAACACACGATTTATCATTAGAAGATTCAAAACGTATTTCAAAAGGTCACCAAAACAATACCTTCAGTTTTATGTTTCCTCTTGAGTTTGTTAAAATTATGTGTTAATAACATATACTTACAAGGAGGAATGCTCCTCGAATTTCTTGGGGTTGGCCGTAGTGAAACTGGGTATGTATTTTTCATAAATAAAAAAGATCAAACATTATATGCTTCTCTCGTTCTGACATTTCAATGTATTGAATTTTGTTGGATGCAAAACAACACAGTTTTGAAATCAGTTCAAACAAGTATTTGAATTCAAACTATAACAACAAACAGCACTACAGATTTAATAGCTGATAGGCCGGAGATGAAGCTGTTTTTGAATATCTTAAATAATATCTTAATAAATCCTACTGTAGGATACATATCTAAATTCAACTTATCAAAACGTAATTGCAGCATATTTTCACCTTAATCCATGACAGAAATAAATCCATGTTTCATCTCAACATAACCAATGCTTTCACCCCAACACATCAATCAGAAATATTGTCAGTAAGGTGGACAATAAATGGAGAAAACAATTTGAAAACTACAACAATGATGATGTAAATCACTCTGATGCAGCATACGGTGATCAGATGATAAAATAGTTTATTAGAAATATTAAATAAACAATGTGAGGCAAAAAGCTCATGAAACCAGTTATAAACGACATATTCTACAGAAACTACATGTATTATAGTCGTCAGATTTATAGACTAATTTAACTATTGAAGGGACATAACCAAAAATTTAGGGGAAACCCATTTAACATTAAATAAATTTAAAACAATAATCAAGGACTGAACAAGAGAAGTGGTTTAATTTGTAATTTATATTGAAATACTTTCTCATCAGAAGTGCATTTTTTGATGAGGTATTTGAAGAGTAATTCCATCACAATGGAAGAAATATTTAACCGTTTAGGTTATTTCAAGTAATTGTAATCTCTAAGATTATATTTAATAAGATTGAACAATATTGAAATCGGCTTAATAAGGTAAGGTTTCAGTCTACAAAACATGAATGATTTGTTCATTTCTGTAATATATAAAGTTATATAATTACTTATTTGTTGCAGTTATTTAAACACCAGTATTACTGATTAAAACAGTATAGTTTGTTATCGAGGTAGTTTTTTTCCAAGGCAGCGGGAAATACATACGAAACTATTGAATATATGAATATTTACTTGTTATTTAGTTAATAGTTATAGCCGGGTACGTCCATTCATGATGTGAAATCCATGGTTAATTGAAGCTGACTGATGGTCGGTTGAATCACACTACTATTAGAAAGCCTGTCACAAACTTATTTGACTCATTGACATTGCAGCATTTATACTCCATAATAGATTAGGGATATTTCAATTTTTTATGATTGATATTTCATCAAAATGTCAGTAATTAAATAGATTATTGTTTCTAATTTCAAATTCACATATATCCTAAACTATTTTGTCGAGTTAAGTATCTGGCCTTGGAATATGTAAACCCTGTGAAATCTGTGAAGCTGAATCTGTAAGCACCTATAATATATGTTAGATGTTGCCATGTGTGTATCATACGAACTGCCTCTTTCATATCATGTTTATGTACCGAGTGAAAGTTTGCTTTATCTCGAGCGTTTGCGATCCCATGTTGGTAATGATAGGTTCATGAAAGTTGTGTTTATGACAATGAGTTTCTCTTATTTGTGTCAAAATCTAGAAGTTTTGTTGGATAAAACGACAAAAGGCTTCGACTGTGTAGTTACATGGTTAGTTTTTAAACGATTTTGTAAAAGCGTACAAGTGAAGTTACTATCAATACTAGCGAAACATATCCAAAGAAATGTTGACAAGAGATGTTTTGCGGCTCAACAAGTGTTAACATAAAACTCAAACGATATCTAATGTAAAGTGATATGTGACGTGTGGTGAAAACTTAACTGAAAGGAACTTGCAGATGTGAAATTTCAAAGTATGAAAGCATGACACGTGACTAATTTATGGATTCCGTTAAAGAGAGAACTGTATGTTCACATTTTAACTTGTGACATCTTGCGGGGACACTTCAACTGATTAACTTGAAACATGAAACGTCCTAAGCAGTGAAAAGGGGAGTTTGACATTCTTGGAATCTTGTACTTTATTACCGCCGCAACTAAACTGCCATTCAAATAGTTCCTCGAATTATATGGAAGTTTCTAATATGTCCAATGACAACATTGGCACACGTTTCCCTTGAACATTCAATACATGTTACGTTTTAAGTAGATAATGGATACACTTGTCTCGTCTAGTGGCTGTATATGATTATACAGTATAAATGTATGGGTGCCCACACTTTATTGCAAAATACCAACATTTGCTCACCAAATTTATTATCAGTTTATTTTTCATCGGTATAGGAGAGACAGAGATACGAGATTTAAATAATTATACCTCAACAATACTTCTTAAAAGCCAAATCATGGAACAGTTTATTCATGTATCACGATGCATGTAAATGATTAGATAATTTTTTTTAAAACATCTATCGAATTACGTGTAATTACTATTTTCAATAAAAAGCTACAAAATGTATTCGTAGTAAAGCTATCAGAGACATCGTTAGAACCGGTTTTCTTTAAACAAAGAGTTTATATAAAAAGAGAGCCACAACACAAGTTCTGAATATTCTAATTGGTTATACAATAGCACCATCTTCACATTGTAACTGTCAATTAATTGGGCTTCATCAATTATTGTCGGAGTTTGACAGTGTACATGGGACATTCAATCCTTAATAGAAAACTAATGATGAATTATAATCATCTGATATTGTTCTAATTCCCCATTTTCAGGATATTTAAATGCAAGCTCTCTTTGAAAGTATCTACAAGTCTAGTGATCGACATATCCTTATTATTATTTGTTCACATTTGCAGTCCTAATCTTAAATCACGTCTTTCAAATGTCCGAAACATTGTTTTATGAGTGTTACTGAAAATACATTTAATTTTAAAGAATTGATCAATGTTTTTTTTTGCAACTGCCAAATGACTTCCTGAATGCAACTTAATTACACACACAAATCCTTTCTACGTTTTCATTAATCGATCAGGGACTATTCATTAGTTTTTAAAATGCAAATATCGATTACATTTAGTCTTTCTAAATATAGTTTTGCTATAAAAGTGATCCTCTGTATAGGTCCCTATCTCGTTTTCACACGCTCATGTTGAGCTATCATGTACTTCATTTACAAATTTGCTTAGTATATATCAAAATAGTTTAATGCTGAACAATACTAGTGATGGCCGAAGAGTGTCCATTGTCAATCATCTCTGACATCGAGAGCTCAACTGGTTATAAACCAGGTCTACATCCAGACCCTCATAAGGGCAAAGTCGATGAATATATATATAGTCAATTAAAACACCTTTTTTTGCGTTGACCGATTGAAACATATATTGCCTTTTTGATGATACATGGTGACATATTCCATTGCGTGTTAAGCCTGGATATTAAAGGGTAATATACGGACATTCAGAACGTGAGTTATATTGTCCAACAGTTTGTGTGAAATCAACAACTCAGATATTGTACGTGAAATCAACTGATACAGTTTTTCGTTTTTGAAATCAAGTTTTGAAATGTCAACATGGAGTAGAAATAAACGTTTCTCCACTGCTGCAGTCACGTGCCTTATCCTTCTTTCATAAATAAAAAAACGTTTAAAAACATAATAGATGAAAAAAAAACCGTTTCACAGAATCTTTATTTATCTTTGCCTATCATTTATACATCGATTGAACTATTTGAGAGGCATTCTATATATTACAGATGATGTGCAAAGCTTGAACATTCATATCACCCTAGAATAACAAAGGGACAACAGATATGTGACTGAAGGCAAAATCTGTGAATGAAGACATGTTTTACTTCATGTGGCTATACCTCCTGTATTTGTTGTCACATTCTACGAGAAATTTGGCCATAAATACATGTAACGTAATCATTTTTAAATAATTATTATGTTTATTCTTTTAAATACATATCCATGGTCAGCAGTTTATCAAAACGTTTTCCATGGTTGTTTCAAAATAAATTGAACAAAAAATATGAATTAACTGCTGTGAAAAAAGTGTAAAATCAATATTTAAATCTCGCTTTCTGTCATCCTATCCGTATTATTATTTCTTGAAGCGGTGAGCTGTTGTGAAGTTTAATAAGAGATGATTTTTATATCCCAGCAGTAAATCATGTTGCTCATTGATGTAGCTAATGGGTATTTGTATCGATGTTGAACTATGTTGGCGACCTGACACACGATTACTTATCAAAATAGTTATAACGATGATAATGATGATGTGAGTTCAACGATCTGAACAAAATTTCATTGATAGGATATTTAAGGTAATATGATGGAAACCAGGCAACTGTGTGAGTATTTCTCAAGCGCTTTACATGGTGATACTATCGTTGTGAATGTAAAGGTATTCTGATGGAAAGCAAAGTGTACGAAGTTCAGATGGATTACTTTTCGCTCCTGTATGTTCAATCTATATTCTTTATTATAAATTTTAGTAAATATTTGTTTGTGCAGCTTCGAATTCAGAATCCAATCTCCAATCACGTGTTTATACAGATAGATGCATTTCCGAGTCATAGAATTCTCCTCACCAATGTTACGAGATTCATCTGAACATCGCCTTTACCTTATTCATTCCAAATTACAAAATGCACTCCATTTTTGCAGATAAAAAAAACCACATTTTCAATCACAATAAAGTGTTTATCTATCAGCAGTTGGTATACATTAATGGATTTGCATTGGACACCGGGATGTAATATGCATTGCTGGAATCGCTCCAATAATATTCTGATAACTGTTAAAGGAACTGATCTGGATCCATCAACATTCTTATCAACTTGTGCATTCCCATATAAATTGTGTTTCAATGGTTGGGTCAGAAGAGCCGGACATTCAAGTGACCATGTGATAATCACGTGTTTCCGGTAGGCGTTTTACATTCAAATTACTTCAAAATGAGAATAATTTGCGTTTTTATTATCTAAATTCGAAGTTGAAATCGATAAAGAAGTTCAATTCTTAACAAATGTCATAATACTTATCTCAGAAGTTAAACATTACGTAAGTTAAAGGGAAAGTTCTATCACCGATCTATCGGCATCATCCGCCATCTTGGTTTGTTGGCATTTCGTATAATGAAAACACGCTATAGTTTACCTAATTTTAAGTTTTTGTAATAATAAAACATATACACTGATAGAATATTCATATAATAACACATAACATATCATAAAACTAATATGCTATTATTGTAACAAAATTTTCCCAAATCGAAGCACCGATGAATGGCTTCATTTCTAATTGTTTTTATTTATCAACAAAAGCGCTCGTCTTTATCAAGTTGAAATATAAACGTCATTAATGTCTTTCAATTTGACTTTTAATTTTTAATCATATATGTGTAGCCGGGCACGTTGTCAAGAAACAACAAACGCTGCTGGGTGCAAGTTCAGGGACTTTTATTCCAGTGTATGGAAACTAACAGATCAGACAAAAACACCCTGTAACAATACATACAATTAATAAATAATGTGAATAATAAGAAAACACTTGGTACATAAGGCATAAAACATAATTACAGGATTACCCATACATAACTAGATATATGTAAACTGATTACATTACAATACAGTATGAAATACACACTTGAAACAAACCATATGTATAATACAATGTGATAATATATTAACTAACACATTTATACATATAACACATCATATACATTACGACATTATGATTGGGAAACATCAACATGAGTTCACATGATGATAATAGTTCTATAATACAAACATAAAATACAAATGGTAAATACTAACTAAAGTTACAATAATCTACCAAATATGTTGTATTTGGGTGAGTGAGTGAGTGAGTTTGTGTTTAACGCCGCTTTCAAGAGTATTTCACTTATATCACGGCTGCTAGTAGGGAGAAAGCCCGCATCACCATGTGGCTATATGCTTTGCAGTGAAACCTTCGAGCATCGGCTGGAACAAGCGAACCATGGATGGTACAACGCTGTAATTCAGTGTAGCATTGCACCCAAACCTTACTGCGTGTAGAACAGTTCTCTACTGCAGACAAAGTTGCCGTGCCCCTGGCGGGATTCGAAACACGGACCTCTTGATCCGAAGCCGAACGCGCTAACCACTGCTCTATCCCGCCCCCGGTATTTGGGTGAGATGTTGCTGCTAGGAGGACGCTCAGGCCATCCTTATAAACCTAGAATAGTAAATTAACTAATGATAATACTAAGTTAGACTAACTAATGAAATACAAATAAAATGCCTAAGATGATTGATAATAATATTACTTACATTATTGTACATAATTGATGCTTGATAAAGATACATACCATTGATAAATAAAACCAACTGATACTTATATCAGTGTTATAAACATAAATACTTATGCTATAGAATGATAATAAATGCCATAGCACATCGTTACATGTGCCATACCAATAGATGTATGTAAATAGGTAAACTATAATTATTTGCTAAATGATTACTACATTTTTACTTAGAGAAATGTAACAATGTATATATATACATAGAATAAAATAGTAGCATATGATAAAATACTAAACCTATGAATGCACTATCACATGGTTTCACACTTACTTGTGCCGTAATGAATGATATAATATGTACATAGTTCAAATATAAAATATAGTTAACATAACACCTTTGTGTCATCTTCCCTAATGAAAACTATCAGATCAATATTACCTGATCTGCATATATATTAATGATGAAGATTAGCCTGAGCGGTTACCAACGCATAAACTACCATTAAAATACATTCATACAAACATACATACATATATTCGCCTAGCCCTAGTTCCTATATAAGTAATGCATGATAAGGTAGATATGAAATGCTTATTATTTAACTAACCTGTGTTTGATAGACTAGATAAAACGGAGATGTGAATCTGTCTTTCTGTCAACTGGTTCAGTCGTTCAAATCGTGCTCTTCACAAGGAGTGAATTATGGCAGTGCACAGAAATTAATGTTGAGGTGACCGTTATAGATTTAGAGAGCATGCAAAGTGTGGAGTGCGCTTACCTAACAATATAGAACAATAGATAGAAGCTGGACTGGCTATGTAGTCACAGCACAGAACAAAAGAGAGGGATAGCAAGGTACATGGTTAAAGGCCTGCAATTAACATGCTCCCAGGTATTTTACTGGGCTGCTACACTTAGAACACCTGAAATAAAATTATACATAAGTACTTGGATATTTACAATTAAAACACACATAAATGCACACAGATGAATAGCATATATGGGCAAACGGAGATATCCTCTCAAATTTCGTTTCCACCAAAAAAACCCCGATAGAACCCTCCTTTTAATATTCCAATCATTTCTTATCTGCCATTTCAAATTGCAATTCCTATAAAATGCCATACACATATCTCAGAAGTTAAACTTTATGTATGTTCATATTCAAATCTTTTCTCATCTGCAGTTTTTTAAAAGAAGTTTGAACTTGCATAACATGTCTATGTTTACGTAAGGTAACTGTAGGATTATAAACTGGTTTCCTGTTTATCTATATGACCATCCTTTTGTTTTCTTAATGTATCAAGTTCAAAGGTATATAACGATAGGTTAAATGATCCTTCACCAAGGTACAAAAAGATATGTTTTAAGATTTGGATATGACCTGATGCTTTCCTTCCTTCTCTTTTGCGCTATATCTTTGATCTTTATCGCTTCTTTATAGATATATATTCTTGCTCCATTACAAAATGTTCCTATCGAAAATATACCATTTTTTAAATGTCAAATTTGTAAGTCTAAACCTAATGGATTTATATATGAAGATTTACGTAGCATATGATGTAATAGTACATTTCAAATATATAATCCATCTGATTATAGATACTTATAAGAGGAAATAGTGTCTCCTTTGCACAAAGGTCGAATCAATTGCAAACAAATTACATCTTCCTGGTGGATAAGGCCGCATTGTTCTTGGAAATGAATTTCCGGTCAATCTATGAGCAGATTATTCCATGAGCCCTGATATATAGTGCATTAAAACTACTGGATTTGTCAAACATTACACTTTCTGGCTGTCAATGGGTAATTAGCTGTCTAGACATTATCAGGCATATAAATCTACCTTATAATCCTTGCATAGGTTATGATAACCTATACCCGATCCTAGATGACACTGTCTTATTTTACTATGAAACATTCTACGGCATGTGTGATCTATTCAGAGTGTATATGTTAATCTTGCAAACGGTGTTATTTTTACGAAACAATTGGATTTATTCAAAAAGGATTTTAGAAGTTATAGAGATACATACCGAATATACAACTATATGTATTTTCTTCTCCTTCAAATGTAAGAATTACTAACCTGTTGATTTAAATATAAATAGATTGACACACTATAAACTTAAATAAGGTCTAAGGTTAATGATGCACGATATCATTTAGACATTACAGAATATGGGTCCTTGATAATGGTGACACCACTTCATTTATATGGTGGTTTTGGTCATACTTACACAACGAAAAGTTTTAACCTTATATTTCAAAAGAATTTAAATACATGTAGTATCAATCCTTTAAATCCTGTATTTTATATACATAAGTTACGAATTCGAAACGGTAAACGAACGTGGTGTTATTATTATGTTCGTTCTAGTTTAAAGGATTTATTCTGATGTTTCAATTGTTTTCCCTGTTTGCTTAATACAAAAGACATTCAATCATCAATTGTTATATAAATCCCTTTGGGTACACATTTCGTAGTTTAATCTTGATATGCATTAAATTTTCTAATGCAAATTGCATCCCAAATCAGATGGAAGGACGTCAAGAAATGCAATGCAAATGTCAGGTTCTTAATGAGAAGATTTTCCTATGTTATATTATCGATGCCGCGATATGTATCACTTTGTTGAGATGCATTCAGCTGATACCCATCGTTGCCGGAAAATGCGATTTTAGTCTAGGCCTGATGGCGAATCATATTACAAGAATGTCACAGTGACCTTGCTGTCAGGTTTGAGTTTGAAAAGTCATTGAGAACATTGAGGGAACTCTTTCACAGTTACATTTCTCTTCTCACGCTCCAATCAGATCTGGACATCGCAGTTAATCACACGTCTGATGTATACTTTGATGACAATTCTCTGGAATTAGGAAATACCTGTTTGGTAATAGAACACCATCTCTGTCTGTAATTTGCTGGATTGTTATGGAGACATTGAAGCTGATTGTCTCCTGTGATGTGTTCTTTAAACAATACTGACTGGCATTTGGTGGTTATATGGATTGCTGATATTCTGATGTTTTAGGCTTGAAGTAAAAATGATTAGGAAAACGAGGAGAGATGGGATGACGAACAAATTTATTTAGAAGTTGTGTTGAAGCAAGTTCACGTTGTTGTCAGTTGTCAATTTTCTACCCTTCTCTCCACACTCTTATGATCAGCTGATGACCTTCCTCTCCATCTGAAGGAGATCGAGGTTCTCTGCTGCTGATGTTGTAGTCAAACTGTCACAACTGCAACCTTAACATGGAGGTTAATAAACTATTAATTAGACTGGGTAAGAAGAATGGATTGAACCATGTTATATTACAGCTACTTTCCTCTGACTTCACAACCTTCAACTTTCAGCAAACAAATATATCCACCTTCTTCACGTAAGCTGCTACCATCAAGTTGAAACCAGGCTTTAGCTCTCCTCCTCCAGCCAGATATTGTCCGTAATCTAGTGGTCAGTCGATGATGCTTCTTGACCACATGTGTCCATGTGAAGGATATTGCGGTTCTTTGCTGCTAATCCTGTGGTCAATTGGTCATCAGTGAAGGCTATACGTAGATGTTATTGCGCTATTAATTGGACTGGACTGTTACGAGTGGTGGACTTTACTCGCAATGATTGCACTTTCAGGTTATTGAGTCTGTGGTATTACTATCAGCTGCTGGACTACCTTCATATGGATCATTAGTTAGTGCAACATACGTGTCCTGTTTGTATAATGGAGAGAGCAGTTGGAGAATAATAAATAATCTATTGTTAATTTGGAGAGCTTTAACATATCGATCCTGTTGTTATGTTGGAGATAAGTGTTTGAAAATGACAAAGTGATTTATTATATATTTTGAAAGTTGGCATGCATTTAAAATAATATGCTCCATTTTATATTTGTTCTTATATCAAGTTTGATTTGAAATAAAATCAAAAACAGTACTGTAACATAAACAAAATATATTATTTTATGGTCTGCTTATACTCTAATACTGTTTTGTTTATATCGTGGTAAATAAGAAATAAAAGGGTATTGTTTGGCAGAATTTCTGTCATGTTGTTTTAGTGTCAGATTGACTTGCAGTATACTTTTATTTTACATTTACGTTTGCTACAGTTTCATACTATTTTATTTATTACTATCATTGTTTTATCTATGATTTAGAGATAGCAATCAACACATAATATATAAGGAACTAAACTGAAACGTTGCCATTGGTAAAAAAAGAAGTTGATCATCCATATATATATATATATATATATATATATATATACATATATATATATATATATATATATATATATATATATATATATATATATATATATATATCCCCTTGTCTTCTTCATCACATAGCTATATTTGATTATAAAGTGTTAAATATAATGTTCTGTTGGGGATTTTACCAAATTGAGTAAAATAAACCATTATATTTAGATCAGTTGTCAAATTCACAAATCTAACAACTAAAGGTTGGTATTTTGCAATTAAGGATGATAATAATCGGGGGTGTAGCTTAATTGATAGAGTGTCTGCTTATCACCCAATAGGTCGGGGTTCGATTAACAGCCGCGTCATACCAAAATACTTTAAAAGATGGGAGTTGTTGCTTCCATGCTTGGCGCTCAGCATTATAAGGATAGAACAACGTTTGAACTGGCGCTGCACTGTGACTGCCGGGTGCCACTGGCCCAAATCGAATTTCTGAATTCATTGTAATGAGGACAATAAAGTGTTCTTATTATTTTAATTACAGATTACGATCAGTATGCGATTTATGGTGGTAAAGAACAATTACTTAAAGAGGTTCCCAACAGTAATCAAAATAAATGAAATTGCTGTAAATTGGCATGATGCAAGCTGAATATGTATTATTCGAGAATCAAAAAGAAAAAGTGCGTGTCACGGACCTTTTTTTTCGTGCAAAATGATGTTTTCTTGTGGTAATGTCTCAAAAAATGGCAAACTTGTTTTATTTTGTTAAAGTCACTTTTTCAAAAATAATGATAATCATTCAGAGCTATATTGTTGTTTTCTTTCATAAATGGAATGTTATTAGAATAGGAAAGTGATTTCTGCAATGTGTAAGTTGCTCTTTCTTCAATAACCTAAAATGATAGTATACACTGTCAACAATGGATTCTGCAGAAATAACTTCAAAAGTCCTGTTCAAGAATAAAAATAAATGAAAAATAAATCAAACATGGTCAAACTTGTGGCAAACTTACTGCTGAAAAATAATAGAAAATAAAAAATATATGTCACGGACCTATTTTCTGGGTAATTTGGTGCTGAAGTTGAATAATTATGAAAAATATTGGCAAAGGGAGATAACTCTTCAATGGAAATTTAATTTTTTATTACATAATTCATTTATATAAGGTTGTAGAGCAGATAATTTGTTTACCATAACATATAAACTATGTCACACAACCATAATACCATTACCTTTCTTTATTAGTATCCAAAGGTAATTTGATTTTTATGGTTTCTCACAACACATGAAAAGTAATTGCAAAGGGAGATAACTCTTCACTGGAAAATTAAAATTTTTATGACATAATTCATGTATATAAGGTTTTAGAGCAAATCTTTTTTTTACCATAAAACCCCAAACTATTTCAAACAACCATAATACCACTACTTTTCTTTATTAGTATTCAAAAGTAATTTGATTTTTAATGTTTCTCACAACACACTGTTGATGAAAAATGGACTTAAGCTATTAAATCCTGTGAGCGAAAATCTGACAATTGGAGATGTGCGTGGGCAATTGTTTCGAACCCCTTTAAATGCATATATCCTTGAGTAATTGCATTTGAAAGGAAGTCAAAATATTAGTGGTGGCCATTAGAGAGGCTTACCGGTACAGGCTGAATACTGTCCCCAGGCTAGGTTCACTGACCTTCCTGCAACGCGTTATTGTTTCTTATAACTATGAAGCCTATGTTTGGGTTTTATTTACTGTTGATAGTTGATTCTTAGGAGTGGTAGTTCTTAGTGAATGCTTGGGATTTTGTAGGAGAGATCTCATTCTGAAGAAAACAGTTTTGTAGACTTTCAAGCCTTTGAATGTTTAACAGTTTTCATTAGAATATTTATCATTGGTACTTGTACTACAGGAGAGCTGCTTATGCTAGTCGGGACTTGTGGTTAGTAAGTTTCATGAGTTGTATGAAGGAGGAATTCATGATTATTGCTTTTTTTGATATTTTGCTAATAGTTTTGTGAAGAATTTCGGTTGACATTAAAGTTTAAAATACGCATTTGACTTTTCATTTCATTTCAAGAATTGGTGAAATTTCTCGGATTATTGATACATTATGTATGTGCCCAGGAATTTGAAGGAGGTATTAGAAACAAACACATTATTGCTGTAGACTTTTGCAAATTTTAAGTAAGTTTTTTCGAGAATTGTGTTGGACATTACATTTAACTGTCATTACAATTTTATCCCACCAGTATCTGAGTAGTTTTAGTTTATGTTCTTGTTTTAAGATATACCAACCAATTTAGAAAATGCCTAAACAGTGACGTTCCTGTTTCTTATGAAAGTACACATAAAAAGTAAAGACATATCTATCTATATCAGTATTTATATATTTATCTAACATTTACCATATCTGGATGAACTAACTGTGCTTTGGCCCGTGGGAAACATAAAGGGATCAGAATACAAGTTATATCAAGCTGCCATGATTATTTGGCAAGAGGAACCTCAGAGGAGTTGGTTCACTAGCTGACTTGCTCGTCCCATCAGACGAAAGGGTCGTTAAGCTCTAGTGCAAATACATTTTAAAGGAAAGGCTGGGTTTAGTTAGTTTGGTTTTAACAGTCGAGAATAAATTTCTGTAAGATTTGGCATTTCTGTATGACCTAATTGAGTTTTGTCCCGTGGGAAGAATAAAGGGATCAGGATACAAGTTATGTCCTGCTGCCATGATGATTGGTTGACTCGCTGACTGGCTCTTATCAGGAGATGATATAGGGTCGTTAAGCTCACCCAAGCGTCTTCTGATATCAACTAAATCGACACGAGTTGATACAAGTCACAAATATCCGAGGCTTGTCGGGTATATTTAACTTTGATAAACAAGTGTTGATATATTTGATATCAGAAGGCATGAGAGTGAGATTATGTTAATCATCCAAAAAGATTCTTCATTAGGTTTCAAAGAAAATTGTACACCTCTGATCACAAGCACAGTACTGTCACAATGTGATGTCATTATGTTTCTAACATCATAGAATTTTGATGTCATTACTGACATCATATAATTGTGATGTCATTACTCGTTGATGTATAACCATTGTGATGGCATATAGTTGACGGTGGCGGTGCAAAATCTACTGTCAACACTATATCTCCTTGGAGACCTCACTTGATCTCGTACAAGCAATATCTGCTGTGGAACACAGTTTTGGATGATGACATATTTTGCTGACATCGTTACTCCTGTTAGACCCTTGCTGATGAGAGACATGTGAACGAAAAGCTTCACTAATGAAACAGGACTGGTACATCAGTGTGTGTGCTTTTATGTGCAAATCATGAATAATGTCAGAGGGAAGTGCAATTAGTAAGCTAGACAGTAGAGTATGTTGTCACACTGACACACATAGTGATAAGATTTTGCTGACATTGTGATAACTATAAGACCCTTACTAATTGGAAAAATGTTGAAAAGCTTCACTAATGAAACAGGACTTGTACATCAGTCAACTTGTGACTGTTATAACAAGTCTGGTGATGTTTGAGACGCCCTAATCTACTCACAGCCAAGTATGTTCAGTTATATGGAAATCTGTCTTCTTACAGTATGATAAGTCATAAGATAAACTGTCTCAGTACATTAGCGTGGGGGCTCCAAGAGGTGAGATCACAAATCAAGTTGTTTTTCTCATGGATTTTCCACATAACTAACAATATTTCTGATTGATGTGTTGCGTTGAAAGCATTGTTTGATTTGTTTTTATTATAGATTAAGGTGACAATGTGCTGCCCTCATCTATTGCAATCATATGATTGGGTTGATATGTTTATATCCTTCATGATGTTTGAAAGACATTCAATATCAACTTCACCTCCGGCCTTTCAACCATAACATATGTGATGCTGTTTGAGTTTGAAGACTGATTTGATGGGAATGTTGAAACTATGTTTTTTTTTTCTTTCAACAATAATTCATTTATTAACAGGTCAGAAGGAAACAAGTTTAAGGTACGATTTGATAGATAACTAGGCCCGATGGGAGTTTTGAAACACATTAAAAAAAACATTTCGGACTGAATATACATTATTGAATATAACAGCTATATTTTAGTTCAAGATAGACGATCTTTTATAAATAAAACCAAAGAAAGAATAAGACAATAAGAAGAATAAAGTTTCCAGTTTGGCTTTTCAACATAGTAGCAGGCACAATATATTTTGCTTGTTTTAAAAGGCTCTTGTCTTTCTTTTGGATAGTCTTTTTCGTAAATCTTTGGATAACAAGGGTGTTTTAGTATATCGGTTAGGCAGTAACATAGTATATACATTTAAACTTGATAATAACAATAAATTAATTGATAACATTTAATATGAAACCATTGTTTCCAAGACATAAACATGACATATATCATTAATGACAGATTGTTGTCGCTGATTTAAAAAAGAAATTATGTCTATAACTTCCAGACTTCTTGACACTTGAGCTACAGTTTGGTTCCCCTTGAAACGTTCACTCACCACAGAGTCAACAGGAGTTTAGACAGTCCATGATTCTTGTTTCACTTTGCAGAATCCTTCAGATAGTTATTTCCTGTTTCTTGGTTTCTGTTCAGGATATTGATAGAACAAAATATGCTTAAATTGTCACTAGGATAGAGGTAGTCAAGGAAAAATCATTTCCGATCAGTTTTGGAATTTAGCTGCCAGTTCTAAGCATTTGGATTTTAATCTAGAGGACTGGCAATTTCATTGAGAAAATCAATATAGTCAGTGAAATTACAAATAACAGCAAATTTAAATTAAGCAGAAACAATTAGTGCCAATAACAGAGGCCATGACTGGGCTCAAATCATGCAATTACCCGTGAAATATCACAAACTATACTTTGTGCTAGATTGGTTCATTTGAAGTGATAATTAAATACTTAAGTATTTGTACAGGATGAGGATTGGTCATTAGATAATGTTGGATTTTCTCTACTTTGAGCTTGATTGGTTCATTTGATGTGAAAATGAAATATTTGATTATGTTTTGTTTTTAGAAGTTTCATGAAGTATTTTTACAGGATTAGGATTTGCTCTTTTAGTTATGGTTGGAATAAAATCGGGGATGAAAGGCTGCAAGATGAGAAAGAAGCCTGATTTGTGCAGGTCATGTAGCAAAGCAGTAGTTAACCTGACTCGTTGTATTATCTGACAGATTTCTATGCTGATAGTGCCGGGTTAATGGTCTCTCACATACTATCTCCTTCCAGCCGCTATTGAACTGATGTTTTAAGGACATAATTCAAATGGAGATTAACTGATGTTTTTTTTAATGGTGAATGCACTGTATGTTCTTTTGATATTAAAATAACATGACTGACTACATCAATCAGTCTGTAGGTTATTGTTTAATAACGTTAAAAAGTATATTTCAAATTTTTGTTAAATAGAGGTGTGTTTTGGGGATGGTAAATATCCAGCTTCATTAGGAATAAACATTGTATTTTGCGAGCCTTGGCAAGCTAAATACATAGTGTTTATTCCTAAATTAGTTCAGGATAATGACCATCCATAAACACACTTTGTTTGTTTTGTCATTTCTCAAATTAATGATTAAATTAAATTAAAGCATGTATATTTACATGACGTTGTTACGCTGTTAAGACCATTTACGTTACTACAGGATTTCGAAATGTTAACACATGAGACATCATTTTCAAAAGAAGTTCCGTTATGTGACCTCTTTAATTTGCATCTTTATCCGTATGTGATCGCAACAGATATCGAAAATATCCGTTGCCTCTATCCTGCCGAGAACATAATCCATTGTATGATAAATAAATTTTATAAGAAAAGAATGAAAATATAAGATAAGTCGAGGAATTAGCAAAAACGGATTATTCAATTATAACTTAATATAATCAAAAATAGTAAAATTGTTCTAAAAAAGTAAGGAACAATATTAAAAGAAATACATGTTTATTTTTATTATCAATTTATTTATTGATATGTTAAGGAGAAAACATGACTCCGAGGTCTTCTGCTCTGAGAATAACCTGAAGGGAGGGATAAAGCCCCGAGGGCGTTAGCCCGAGGGGCTATCCCGACCTTGAGGTTATTTTCAGAGCAGAAGACCGAGGAGGAGTGTTTTCTCCAGCTTATAAACCGTCAACTATCAAAATTTACGAGTTATAGATACGGACGCTCAAAGGGCCTAATTCCTCCGCTTAGACCATTTTAAAAGCAGAAGACGAAGGAGGAATGTTTTCTTCCTATTTATAAACGTCAAATGTAAAAATTTACATTTTATATTTTTTGATTCCCAAATCGTGTTTTTATAAAGGGTATGTCGCCCTCGATTGCGTTATATCGAGGCAAAGAAGGTATGACTATAAATTGAGTAATTCAACTCCATTTATCATCTCGGTCTGCATAGCCGAGCGGTCTAAGGCGCCAGTTTAAAGAGCAAAGGGTGCCAGGTTCGAATCCAGCTATTTCAACTTGGAAATTTTTAACTTTGTATAATTTCGATAATAATTGCTGCTTGTTGGCTATTGCGTTGCAAGTCTGAAAAATTATTCTAAGTGCATTTCCAGGTCTTACTTTAAAAAAACCTTAGGTTCAGGTCTTACTTTCAAAAGTAAAACTTCATACCGGGTTATTCTCGGAAGTAAAACCTCATTAGAGGTTATTCCAAGAAAAGAAGATACCTACAAAACAACAGACAGAATCCGACCTAGGTTTATAATGACAAATATGTAAATAATAACTTTGCACTTGAAAATATAACATATTAATCGCCATATGTCAATATTGATATGTATATTTACACCATCAATATCTGTCAAGGATTCCAGCTTTATTCAACCAACGAGACTCTTTGACAGACGTGAGGTAGGTGTGGTGAGTTGGGGTTTAACGCCACTTTCAGGCAAAAGTATATCACTAATATCGCGGTTGCTAGTATAACGGCAGGGAGAAAGCCCGCAATGACCTGCGAGCAACGGCTGAGACTAGCGAACCATGGGTGGTACTCCGCTGAAATTCAGTGTATCATTGCACCTAAAACTTACTGCAAGTAGAACAGTTTTCTATTGTTCTCTAAGTTGCTATGCCCCTGGCGGGATTCGAACCCCGGACCTCTTGATCTGAAGTCGAGCGCGCTAACCACTGCGCTATCCCGCCTCCTATTTGACAGATCAGTCCCCTCTGACTAATAGATCTCAAAGGGATATTAGGTGCTCTACCAGCTGGATGTAGCTTCCACTAAGAGCAACCTGTGTCAGATTCTGGACACCCAGAAAACATGAAGAGTGAAGCCTTTGTTGGATAATTGTACATTGGTTAATTATCCCTTTATCGAGGCCACGGAGTCGCATATGGCACTATTAGACTGAAGTGGATTATGGACGACACTCATGTCGAACATTGTCCTCGTCTTCATCCCTTCTTCTCAAGCTCTATCAGATCTGGACATCGCAGTTAATCCCTCGTCTGATGAATACTTTGATGACAATTCTCTGGGAATGAGAAGACCTGTTTGGTGATAGAACACCGTTATTGTCTGTAATTCGCTTGGTTCTACATGATACGTTGAAGCTGGCTGTCATCTGTGATGAGTTCTTTTGCATTGACTAGATGTACCTTTCTCTAAATTTGCAGATTATGATAATCAACTATCCAAGGAGTTGCTTCTATGAAGTCGAAAAAATCACTGGTTCTTTCCTTTTCCGTTTGGTAAAATCTCCACAATCAAGTTGTTGCTTCTTAATAGTTCCCCCTAAGTTAAAGATTTTATTATCCATTCAGTATGTAATACCGTGTGATATAGTCGTCGGACTGTCCGTTTATCTGCCTGCTGAACTGTCCGTCCAACATCATTTTGTTTCAAGTGCAGAACTCGAAATTCCTTCTTGACATCTTTCTGTACCTTTCAATGTGTATTACTCACTAACTGAAGTTATGCATTTTGATATTGTCAGGTTTCGGTAAAAATAAAAGTTTCGTTTCCACAGAAAGGCATTTGATTTGGATAGGTTTGTTTCCTGGACAGACCACCCAAACCATTTATCATATCTTCCTGAAGCCTTGAATGTGTATTTCCCACTCACTAAAGTAGTACATTAAATATCATCTTTCAAATTTGTGTTTTACAACTCTTGTTGGACTGGTCCGATATGTCACTAACATGACGCTCGTCTGTTAGTTAGAAATTCCTTCCTGTCCATCTGTAAGGCATTTATGTTCTCTGCTGATTATCCTGAAGTGAAGTAATCTTCACTGCACCATTCACTTGGAAGTTAATAATCTATTAATTAAACTGGATATGAAGACTGAACCATTGCCCACCATCAACAGCCAATGTCTCTCCTTCATCCAGCCTGTTTGACTTCCTCTTAGTTCTTTGATATCTTTCTGTTACATGATACAAGTTGTTTCTCTCTGATTTCGCTATCATCAACTTTCAGCAAGAAAATATATTTTCCTTAATTGAGTAAATTACTGCCATCAAGTTGAGTAAGTGTTTCCTTTTCCGTAATCTAGTGGTCAGTCGACGATGCTTCCTGACCACCTGTGCCCTTCTGAAGGATATGGTGGTGCTTTGAGTTTAAGCCTGTGGTCAATTGGTCATCACTTGACCTGTACTTAGAGGTTATTGCTCTATTAATTGGACTGGACTGTTACCAGTAGTGGACTACAATCTCCAGGATTGTGCTGGCAGGTTGTTGAGTCTCTGGTATTACTATTAGCTGCTGGACTGTCTGCCTCTGGGTCTCCACCCTGTGATATCAGCAACGTACGAGTCATGTTTGTATGTTGAAGATAGCTGTTGGACAATTCTAAATAGATTTATTGTACTTTTGGTATATTTATACTAGCACACCAACAAGTTGTTTCTTTTATATGGTCTATTTATATTAACACACCAACAAGTTGTTTCTTTTATATGGTCTGCTTATATTCTAATAATGATTTCTTTATATCAAGGTAATAATAGCGTACGTTTTGAGAGAATTTCTGTCATTTTGTCTGTTGTTTGTTGTTTTGTTATTTTCATTATACATGTACGTTTGCTACAGTTTCCGAAATTTCATTCTTGTAACTGGGACTTAGAGATAGCATTCAACCATGACATCTATCTATTTAAAGAGATAAATTAGACGAGTGCCATGCGGGATTCGATCCCACACCCTCAGAGTAAGGAAACTATCGCCAGCATTGACTGTACCAACAATTTTGAAGAAGAAAATGTTGTAAACCTTTAAGATGATTTTAATGATTTTCAATTTTTATCGGAATAATGAATTAAAGGCTGTGGGAATAATGGGTACTTGTGCAATGGGAGAGCTTCTTAGGCTGAGCAGTACTTGTGGTTAGTAAGTTTCGTAAGCATTAATGAAGGAGGAATTGAGAATTATTGATATTTGATATTTTCCTAATAGTTTCCTAAAATGATAGTTTTTATGAGGTAGTTAAATATTGATTTTAATGATTTTAATATAAGAAGTGTCCACGTATCTCTGAACATTAAAAAACAAGTACTTTGTAACAGTTATTGCTCATTATTGTGTGCTTATTAGCTAGTTCCACTTGTTGTTTGGCGACAGAAGCTGTCATCAATTTAATCTTCTTAATACATTTGAAATATATACATTCACATGTATCTTTTTAGATGATTTTGAAAATCAAAATTGCTACTAAGAACCGTACTCTGTAAGTGCGTTTTGTAAAGGGATAAGTATATACATTATATCCAGCTGACATAATGATTGGGCATCAGGAACCTCAGATTACATGGTTCACTGACTAACTGGCTCTTCCCATGAGACGATATAGGCTCGTTCAGTTGCAGTGCAAATCTCTTTATGCTTAATGCATTTCTAAGAATCCGGCAAATCTGGATCATG
Organism: Gibbula magus; assembly: GCA_936450465.1. Classification (NCBI taxonomy): domain Eukaryota; kingdom Metazoa; phylum Mollusca; class Gastropoda; order Trochida; family Trochidae; genus Gibbula; species Gibbula magus. The sequence goes on along the minus strand of OW388296.1, from coordinate 7,550,715 downwards.
TGTGAATTACATGTGCCTGAAAGGATGCCTTTAGAGTAAATAATATGTATATAAATGTAGATATATTATGGAGCCCTATGCTAGTGGAACAACTCCAAAGTGCTTTTGATTTTAGAATCTCTCTTAACACAAGGATAGTAATTTAAAAATGTGTATGTAATGTAGTTATGGCTGTCGTAGAGCAAAGAGAGTTTATAAAATATAAGGACAATATAAACCGACTTCAAAATTGTGTTTTAACTTCATGATTTATGGACATTGTGAAAGCTTACTAATTCAGAGTGTTGGAGGAAGTATAAAGCGTAAAGTTTGGCACTCCCGTGTTCATGCGTCAAACACATGTTGTCAAACTCGGTATGGACCGAAACGTCGCTATTGTTAAGAAAGAAGTTGATCATCCATAAAATATTTGTCTTCTTCATCACACCAACTTCTAGAATGCCTCTCAAACAGTTCTAATAACATCATACATGTGACGTCATAATATCATGTTATTCATAAGGCGCATTTCATTGGCGACCTAGGTACAACAAAAATGAAAAAAATTGAGCTTATTAAGCCTGAAACTTGTATGAGGACGAAGATGAGGAGGGGAGGATATGACTAAGGTCTTTGTGAAATAATTTTCTATGTGTAAGGAAGATTTTTTAAGAGCCATCAAGGATGTTGATGAACATATTGGAAAATTGTCAAAAATCTATCTCCGTGAAATATATACACTTAATTTTTCATAGATGTTTTCGACCCAATATAAGCCGAGAAATTATAAAAAATAAAGGTGTTTTCCAGTCTTAATATAGATCAAGTCTATTTTTTTCAAGCGCAAAGCATGGTGGCCTTGCTCGCACAGTGTATACAAAGACACAAAATAAAAATAAAGTTTGTGAGCAATGAAAGAAATCGAAATATATACTTTTTGTCGGTTATTTATTTACCATTTAATTTAATTATGCATTTTCTACAGAAATTGGAATAAATGTTTTACCCAACAAGGTATTTTGCTTGAATTTTATAAACAATGAGACTATATTTATCATAATGTGCTGGACTTAGCTCAATAAAAAGTACATTAAACAGGCAATAATGTGTATGTTCTCAGGACATTTAGAATCATTGTTTATAAAACAATCGTCACATTCATTAATGTATGACAAGGGAAGCCTAACTTCCAAGAGAAGCATGTGCAGCACGTGAACCACGTGAGTTTTTATGGCGACTTGCGCTAGAGACGAGCCTTCACGCTTCGGAAACGCGTGTTACTGTGTGGATAAGTACGTTTTATGCAATAAAGGGAATTATGTTTATATGACGTCAGATACCCTTAGCGCGCGTTACTCGAAGGGATACTTCTCTTTGAAACCAAATTTCATTACATTGTCGTGATATGAAAATTATTTATCACATGTCATGTTGTAGATAAAACAAATAATTTTGTATTTGAAACACTAACATCCTTATGGCTGTTAAAGGTAAAACAATGTATAATAACTTGAGAAAAAACAAACGGACTAAGGTGATTCAGAATGCTGTGAAGACGTTTGAACTGTTATCGCATTCTGATGGTAGACCATAGAAACAAAACATGTCAATTCTACTATTATAGAGGATAATTAAGGTTATATTACATAAAAGAGAAAATTGGATTCAAACGTTGTATCTTTGAGATGTTTGAACTAACCTTGGTCACCGGTCCTTGAGGTACTGGATCATGTAAGTGACAAGTCACAGGAAGCGATATTTCATGACCAGCTATCACACATGACACAAATTGATAGGAAGGATCTGTGTCCCATAGCGAACTAATAACATCTTCTTCTGCCTGAGTAAAGACAGGATACATTGCTTATAGAAATCAACTCACATGTAAAATGTACATATCAAGCTTCTTTGTATCTCGAAATGAAGTGCAATTTGAGACTATTCTTGAATTATGTACAGAACAGTGATCTTAGTCATGTTGAATGAATTTTAGAGACCAAAGGCAACAAAAGCACAAATGCATAGCAGTTTTTTAAAAACATTTTGACAGCATTCTCATTCTTGTAATCTAAAAAATGTTTAAGGTACAGAGAAGTCATTTATCTTAATGCTACCATATTTTTTATCCATGGTGATGAATTATTTAATCCTTTGTTGTTTTTATTTTAGAAGTGGAGACGTTCTTCAGGTAGACCCAGGTCAGTAACGTTCAACCTAGTGACACACATCGCATGTAATTGGTTATTTACAGCAGAAACCATAAATCTGGTGTTTATAGGAACATCATTTCCACTGTGGGCCAGAAATACTCTTCTTTAATACCAAAAAAGTAAAGTATTGTTCAACTCTTTTTAGTGATTAAAAAATGCCAATAAAAAAACCTCCAGAATTTTAAAATTTTGTTTTTTAAATAATGCAATTTATGCGCTTTGAGCATATCCATGATTGGGGAAAAGGCGATACAAATAAACAATGATTTTCATTTTTTAAAATCAATTATAAATAATATTATATAACTTCTTAAAGGTTCATGATATCTAAAATGTAAGGTCATCTAGAATATAATGCATTAATTATTAGAAATATAATTAAATGTGCTATAAGATTTCAGTCCACTTCTTACATTACTAATAACTTATATTATTTGAAGTGGTTTGAAAGTGATTTCATGTTTTGAAGGTGAGATCTCCTTCATCAGACATTTTGCATAACAAAGGTAATATCATCCAATACAATATATTACAATGTATAACAGTATTACAATAATAGCATGTGTATGTCTATGGCCTTTTAATAAGTATTTTCATTGTGGTGAAAAACTCAAGCATGCAAGTGTATGCAAATATCTTTCTGATATTGCGTAATTGCTCCACTAATTCAAGGAAAGTATGCCCATTTTTTCCCAAAAAACATGATTTCATAGAAGAATTTGTGAACAGCAGTCTCTAGGGGAAGTAACCCACACACACAATCATACACAATGATTTAGTGGCTATAAATGTAATTGGGTGTTTCTGTTCCAAGTTGTAATCACAGTGTGACCAGAGAAACCCTACATATCGGTCAGTAAGCCGAGTTCTGACCACCGGTCATCAGCAACCTTACATGTACGATGTCTCATTCTTTATTGACGGAAACACTGGAAGATCACACTTGATCAATCATCAAAGTCTGAATACAGAGTGCCTCATTTGGGGACTTATCTCATTTGGTAATCTGACGGCAAAGTGATAACTGGTTCGCTAATCTTTACATTGTTTGATAACAAACAAGTGTATGTTTTAAAGAATGTTTTGAGAGATAGAGACTTATTTTGGCCAACTGTTTATTGAAATATTGTTATGAGAATGTATTTTATCTTATGTAACAACGCTGTCGGAACGGTGGTGTAAAATACTTTGCAGGGAAGTCAAGAGAAGCTTCTAATACATTCTAGAGGCAGATAAATGTTTTGGGAAGGACTGACATTCCTTTCTACACTTGGATTATACGATATAGGACTGTGTCATCACTTAAATTCACTACCTCCCCACGATCATTCTACATTCAAGATACAAGACTCCTTGTGTTATGCGGCGACTATTGATTGACATTAATAGCTCTCTTATTATATTTGTGACCCTATCAATACCCTATTAAAGTGTGTGTCATTTGAAAATCTGAATTGTTGAAGGGGTGTTGTATTCTACGGCGACCTTGTATTAAAGGTACATACATTGTGTTTAATAAACTTTTATTTGGCTTTTATACGTTCCAACACACCATATGTGCTGTTTAAAGTACAGACAAATTCATTCAGCTTGCATATTCACCCCCCAATCGCCAAATATATCATAATTCCTAGTTTCCAATTAAAATCGAGTAACATCATTATGTATGTGTCGAAACCTAAACTGCACGCCCCATTTACATGCACAGTAGTTATAGGATCTATTAAAGATTATCAACTAAAATTTGGCAATAAAAATCGTCAATAAACTCAGTCCACTATCATCAATATGACAGTTTTCGGTAAGTCGGTACTTCTCGATAAAGTAACACCATTTATAACGTTAGGAATATGTGACCCCCAACAACACAATGGATGTACCTTTAAAAACACTCATTTAACCAATTCGTACCTTTAAAGGGTCATACCCCCGGTGTGTATACCCTGCCAGTACCCCCCACTGTTAAACATATTTTGTTTGAATGTTGGGGAAAAGAAATTATTGGAAAAGACTTCTGTATCAGGGCAGTAACATTATTTTGAAACATGTCTATATGTACGAAAAGGACCTTGCAGAAAGAACTATTGACTACAGGGCTCTGAGTGTAAAGAAACTACTTTTCCCATATGGCTTCGGCTCAGTATGGGTTAATCAGGGCACTATAAATATCAAGGTATTCCTACAATATTTAAAACAAAGACGTATTGATATTCATAATCAGATGTGGTTGGATAACCTGAATAATTTTTCCAAATTAACACTCTACAGATCAATTAAAACTGTTGTCGAATTTGAGAGTTATCTCACACATGCCCGTGAAAGTATAAAGAAATTCACTGTGTTGTCTCCGATGCTCTTGTCAGTGTCTTATGATTGAAACTGGTCGCAAATTAGAACTGGCAAGATACCAACGACTTTGTCCCCTCTGTAGTATATCTGTGATAGAAACTGAATACCACTTTGTCTTACAGTGCTCATTTTACAACTGCCTAAGAAAAAATATTATTCCAAAATACTTTTAGGAGTACCCATATGTTGATAAATTCAAGCAGTTCCTGACAACTGATGATGATGTTATAATAAATAATCTAGGAAAATACACATTTCTTGCATTTAAAATGCGGAAGAGTTTTCTGTCACTATGACGACTTACAATCATTTAGCAGTTAATTATAAAGCCTACTCCACTATTTCAGGCGCTTCAGAGTTATTTCTCATTGTGTTATACATGTATATGCTTACAGTGTGTAATGGGCCTGTGACCCCATTACCGTATAACATCTCTCTACAGCAGGAGTAACTAGGGAACCACCATTTCGAGTATTAATTATTGTGAAGCCTAACAAGTAGCATAACCGTAATATTCCTGCACCAGTAGTCTTGGTTTAGTGTTCATCTACCCGGCAGGAAACTTGTATTCTACGGCGACCTTGTATTAACACACACTCACTTAACCAATTCGTATATTTAAAGGGTCATATCCCCGGTGTATGAACCCTACCAGTATCCCCTCACTGTTAAACACATTTTGTTTGAGTGTTGGGAAATATCACATATTAGTGACACTTTTCATCCAAATATCACTCAAATCACTTCAGTGAGCGTCACGGTTTAGAGTTACTAAAATCAATTCATCTATTTGATAAATTCTAAATGTTTAACATGTATAAATCAACTTTTAATTAACCTTGGGAACGACCTTCGTGCCATTTGCATTTTGCCTTTGCTTTTGAAATTACAATTCTTTTTTACTTTACAAGTGACGTTAAACAATAATTCACTCGTTGAGTGTTATCATTACTTTTGAACCACCGACATATTCTGGCTGCAATTAAACACCATAGATCATCTCTCTGTCTCTGTCTGTCTGTCTGTCTGATTGTCTTACCTATCATTCATTTAGTCATTGCAAACCATGGGTTCATGAAATAACTATGATGTGTTTTGACGAATAACTAATTATGATCATCATTGCTTACAATCGCAGCTAATGGCTGCGGTATTGCCGAAGCATCATTAAACAACAACTCATTCACTCACTTAAACAATCAAAGGAAATTCAATAACCTTCTTCTCTAACCTCATTTATGTTTATAGATATACAGATGGGGAAATCAAAGAAGACTGTTGTTGAAAACATTTACAAAGAGCGATATACATATCTGCTCAAAATATATGAAAAGGTCAGAAATATGTAAGGGAGTCTGTACAACCCTAATCTACGTCTTAAATGACTGCATGAATGATTCATTGTCTTGTTCACATTTGTAAAGAGTCTGCCAAACGAACAATAATTCTCAGGGGAGTAGAACTCTTCGCTAGCACAGCTCATATCCGGTTCCTTAAGCGCAAAGAGCACATTTCTATTGTGAAGTTATGCGCTATATAAATGAATGCATTATTATTATTATTATTATTATTAATTCATCAAACATTCAAGTGTTCTTGCGTTTCCCTCGATAATGAACAAAGATTGCATAAACATGACTAAATGGATAACAAGCCACGATAACCACATCGTCTCCTAAAGCATATATCCTCCGTTTCTCCGCAATATATGATTACAGTTGAAAATCGTCTGAAAAGCAATGGTTAAACTAATCATAATTTGTATAGAAAATTTGAACTACATTTGTGCGGATCGCCAGGTTTCCGTATATACGAGGTCCGTGTAAACCTGGGCCCCGTTCCATAACAGCGAGCGCTTATAATCGCTCATTGATTGCTCAACGAACGTTGATGTTTTGCACCGTGTCGTTCAGGAGAGAATGAGCGCTACTTGAGCGCTACATTGAGCAATCAATGAGCGATTATAAGCGCTCGCTGTTATGGAACGGAGCCCTGCTGCGTAACGCACAAATCACATACACTCAGGTTCCCTCAGACTTGCAAACATCCACTTACATTAGAAAACCAAACTCTCAACGATACTTCCCCGATATCTATCTGACTTCACGCATGTCTGAACAAAGATGTTTTATTCACCTATATAGTCTAGAGTCACGTGTCCCTTATTTCCTAATACAACAAATGTTGACTCCTAAATTTGATTCTTATACAATTTACGTCGAATATACCTACATACACTTCAAAACTGTCGCAATGACAAAGCACGAGATCACCTAATCACTAAAGTAATCTGACATTTGTCTGATTTGCAACAAAATACTTGTTCCCCTCCAGACAAATCATGTTTACAGCAGCGATCAGAGTCCGTAAAGGGAAGAACTGAAATAATTATAAGATCCCCTAGACAATAATATTTTGAACTTTGCTTATAATTCAGCCCCAACGATTTTAAGGCGCTCGATATGATATGAACTTGTATTACTGAATGTTGTAGAAGGAAAACATTTAATCAAGAAACATTGTTTCCCCTTAATTCACATAAACATGGGTGAACTGAACTAATGATTGCTGTAGCTGTAATATCATGCCTGACAGATTACAGATACATTATATACTGGAAGTGTATATCAACCATGAAGCATGACAAGAAGTCATTCCCTTGTCGGTCTATCAGAAGTTTTTAAAGTGAGAACACCTGCCTCTTCTCTACTCAGCCAAATGAATCGCTTCTGGAGATCGGCAAAAAGCGAGAGAGATTATGTACACATCTTCCAGGAACTTATCTGGAAGATTTATCCCCTTGGACTTGATTAAAACTTAGAGATTCTGAGTGTCAGTGATCTCACACGATGTTCCAGATTGACATACACTGTCTTCTATCGTATTGACATCATGGTCAGTGCTATGGTATCATACAGCTCATAATCACTGTGTGAGCTTTAAAAGATGTTAACCAGGGCTCCGTTCCATAACAGCGAGCGCTTAAATTGCTCATTGATCGCTCAATGTAGCGCTCAAGTAGCGTTCAATTAGCGCTTATTCTCTCTTGAACGAAACAGTGGAAATTCCTTAAAGTTTGCTCGCCTTGCTACGTTGCGCTACATTGAGCAATCGCGTTCAAGAGAGGTTTAAAGTAATCGCTAATTGAGCGATTACTTTGAAACCTCTCTTGAACACGGCCCTTGGCCTCCTTTCACAAATCACTAAGTTAACTGTGAGACACTTATGTAACCTAAGTGTACTGTTAAAGAAAGGGATTTACGGTTAACATTATTAGGTGAGGTTAATTGGGGTTTAACGCCTCTTTTAAGAGTATTTCACTTATAATCGCCGCTGCTAGCGTTATTGCAGGGAGAAAGTCCGTAACGCCATGGTGGGTATGCATGGTTGTGAAACCTGAGAGCATCAGCTTTAACATAAGTAATGGATGCTTTACGAAAGGAGCCCAAGGGTTTCACAGTAGTTTCCAATCAGTGAACATGGGATTTTTAGATGCCTGTGTTACAAATACTCTTGTGCATTATTAATGTAAAATAGAGGTCTTGAAACTGTCTGTCACATGCAGAAAACAAGTAGGGGGAAATCGGCGTTAGTTATTCTTACCATATAGAGAGATAATCTCATCCAAGTGTCTTCTGATATCAAATATATCAACACCAGTTGATTAAAGTTACAAATAGCCGAGGCTTGTCGAGGATGTTTTTACTTTAATCAACGAGTGTTGATATATTTGATATCAGAAGACACGAGGGTGAGATTTTATTTATCATTCAAAATCATTTTTCAACAACTATTAGCAAAATAACGAACAGATCTGCAATACACAAAACTACCATTTGACTGCTTCAGCAGTGAGGTCAGTGAGGTCAGTGAGGTCATAGCATTGTGACATCATAGCATTGTTACGTCATAAATTTTGTGACGTCATAACATTGTCAGAAGTGTTCTCAGTGATGTCAAAACCTTGTGATATCATTAACTGATGATGTAATAGGATTGTGACGATTTTAATGTTGCGATATCTACAATGTAGATAGTGCTTGTATATATCGCTTGATCTCACACAAGCGATATCTACTGTGGGAGCCAGTTTTGGATGATAAACCCAGTTGTCCAAGCGGGCACTCACTGTCCTGAACAGACCTGGGATTGGCTTATGACGTCACATTGTTACTATGGTGACGGGATGTCCCGAGCGGCCGCTCAACATGCATACGACTCTGTTGTGATGTCATATAATAAATAGAATAGCTGTCAATTATTTACAAATACCATGTTTATATCATCTCGTGACGTAGAAACGTAGAAACTCGATGAGACAAACATTGGATAAGTAAAATAAAGACAGATATCCTCTATGTACATTTACATAAACACTACTTTTAAAGGAAACTCTGTGAGCTTTCTAATGAATGATGATTTACTTAAGACTGAAAGCTATGAATGAAATATGAGAAATAGGAATGTTCATATATCATCCTGATCTTCCAAATGAATTCATTGAATTATTTTGCTCATAAACTTTTCTGTATTTTGAGAGTTGTGCTAAATTGGTTAGCGAAGTCATTAAAAGCAGTTGTTTCGATCTTCTTCAGTACGTGATATTAATTTTAAGATATCTGTTTTTATAATGATCGTTTCATCTCTTGTGAAGTTATGTGTTTGTATGACATAATATTAGAATTAAAGCACATTTAATAAAAAAAACAGTTTTGAAATTCAAGCAATAAGATAAAAAGCCGCTTATTTGGTTAAACCCTTTCTACCCCAATCCAATAAGTACCAATCTTGGGCGTTGTTTTTTTCTGATTTTATCATCTCTATCTGTCTGGGATTGATCGCCCACCGTCAGTCATACCACTCTAGTGAAAACATTGCCGTCTATTTTTATGGCATAATCTGGCAATAACAAGTTTGATACAATTTGTAAAAACATCTAACCTTAATGTTCTCACAATAACGCAATCTCAAACTTGTTATGGAAAGCCTGCAATTAGATAACAGAACCTGCTGACGAACGGTATTGAGTGTGTTCGTAAACAATAATTTTGGTTTAGTCTGCATGTAGAGAGTAGGCATCTAAGACAACTAGGGAGGTGTTTCTATTAGTTATCATATCCTCAAATTGGTTCTTTGTTATGGAAGCACATACTAAAAGAGCATTACTATCAGTTGGCACTGTCACAAGTAATTGAATAAACATTCTAGAGGCTATTGTACAACTCAAGCTTTACAAATGTTTAGTAGATTTTACATGTCTTGAAATGCTTATTATTCATCAGACAGCGAAATTTCTGAATATCTTGAATTTAATTTACAACATTGAGAAACCTTTTCCCTGTTTGTTCATTGTGATACAGATTTCTACACACTCAAACTCAAACTCAAATTTATTGATATTTAATATGTTTTATTTGATATTGAATCTTCCCTGATATATCACTTATTTTGAAAAATTCTTTAATGAAATGACAGACAGAAGCTTTATTCAGTAATTTAGACCATATGACCTATAATACAGTTTTGGTTTTATGACATTTTACAGTCACGTGAAAATGTTATACATTCATTTTTTTAATTTCAAAAATCTTTTTTCAATAACATTGACACAGATAATATAATATTGGAATTTCTAGCAAATTTATTATTAATTGTTCGTCTTTGTGCACAGTTGAAATCATAGGTAAATATCTGTTTCTTAAAGATTCATAATAACTACAGGTGAGAAGAACATGGAATTCATTTTCTACACATCCTTCATTACAATAATGACATAAACTTCTATTTTCATCCTGGACATTTTTCTTTCTAAGAGTATTAACATTAAAATTGTGTAATGATATTCGTAATTTACAAAAGACTCTTTTAAATGTTACATCATCTCGGTCAGTTAAATATTTTTCAGGAATACTTTTTTTACTTGAATAGTGGCACAGAAACCTTGAGGATGATATTTGACAATGCCAGTTTTGGTAGAATTATCATGCAATCTTTACTTAAGAATAGAAATAAATAGTTTATCATTTCCAGCATCTTGAGATATCCAAGCAAGAGAAAATCAAGACATGAAAAGAATATTTCTAACATCTGAAATCCAATAATCTTAACCATTTGCATCTAATTTTTTTAACATATAATAACAATGAAGAGGTAATCTATTGGAATTCATACGGAGTAACTTTATCCAATACTTAATAGCACGTAACTGTGATGAAACAAATAGACTGGTACGACCAGTTTCTCCTAAAATAGCCTTATTAGAGGCATATTTACCCACACCTAAGAAATGTTTAAAATATAAAGCATGAAGTTTTTCAATGGAATCATTATATTTAACTACCCATATTTCGGAAACATATAAAAGGATTGGAGCTATTTTTCTGTCAAATATATTAGAAACAACTGTAAAAGATATAAACTTATTTTCTTTCATATTTATATATATATATCGACAAGCCTCGGATATTTGTAACTTTTATCAACTCGTGATGATATATTTGATATCAGAAGACACTTTGGTGAGATTCTCTATATCTCACACTTAATTTGACTTAAACGGTAGTTATTTGTGAGATGGGGTTGTTTCTTTCGTTTATGACAATAAGTACTATCAATGTACCTAGTACCGTATGCTCAGCTCTCAAGAACTGCCAAAATGCCAATGCGATCGACGAGTAGGTCACACATTGACACATGGAGATTTTGTACACATGGCCATTCAGCTACTTGCTGATGCCGTTGGTCAATAGCGCACGGACGTTTTGAATGATTTTAAAAACAAATCTACAATTATCTTGACTTTGTTAAAACTATAAATGCACTGTATCATAACAGATGATTTCATGTTATCGTGGTTACATTTAAAATATCTTTGTTTAATGAAGACAAGGATAAGAAATTAAATTTACACTGACATGACCCCTACCATGTTTAAAATGTTGTAAATGTGTGCAGAATCAGGCACATTTATTAATGTTCACATAGAATATGTCTTATATGTCGATGAACAGTTGTGTGACTTCAAAAATAATTTTTGAATAAATTCAAAATTCAATAAAATTTCATTCATTTTTAACATAAAAAAAACATGTACATGTAAAAGTATTATTTGACTGCCTTACTAAACATCTGTACTTTTCAGTTTTAGATAATGTCATCGAAAACTTGAAGTATGTGCAATTGAAAATCATACATAAGATAAAATTAACTGAGGTGAGTACTTTATTTTGCCTGGTTAACTGGACACTCACTCACCCCGGGGGAACAAGTGGACACAGGTTGGTGATGTTGGAGTTGTCCGTCTCATTACGGGTGAACACCTGTCCCAGTAGAGAGGGGTTAAAGAAGTAGCTGGTGGGCCGGGTGATCTTGTTGATGGCGACCATGTCGGTGAGATAGTGCAGTGCTACCAGGGTCAGACACAGAACCACAACATCTTAATTACCTTCACATTTCTGCGGAACCAACACGGTCCCATTTTGCAATCTTTAAAAAGGGCCAATCTTCTCTGTTATTTTCCATCTTTGTCTAAATACTGCCTGGTTTAACTGTAATAACTGCTGTAAATTGTAATAAAAACGCGGTAAGATGTAATACTGCGGTAAATTGTAATAAAAATGCGGTAAGATGTAATAAATATTAGTGCGGTAAATTGTAATAAGGGGGGTGCGGTAAAATATTACTAAAAAGTGAGGTAAATTGTAACACAATAAGCGGTTAAAACAACCCTCCCTAAATTTGTTATATATATACTAGTAGTAAAGTATGCCATCCTGGAACCGGGATGATATCAGGATGGCCGGTAAACCAGAACCAGGGGGGAGATTATGACGTCAGGGGGGAGATTATGACGTCATAATGGGAGTAGGTCATTATCATAAATATAATCTGATAACAGTATCATCTGATGACTTATGCAATAGTTATGTCATAGGTATGCGAAAATATTAGTCGCCTATCTGCAGAACAATGGTTACAACATACCCTACCTTAAGCCTAGAAAGATTTTCATAATATGTTTCTATGGTTCTTGAACAGTTGATATTATATTGCATGTATTTGCGTTTGTATGTGGCATATGAGCACTTGTTTACCAATTCAAATCATTGGTGACATGTTTAACCTATTTGACAATAACTAGTCCCTAAATTCAAGTCATTCTGAGCGTAGGTCTATCACATTATAACATAGGACGTCATATTGTAATAGATATTGAATTTTAAAGGAATATAAGTCACAATATCGTGTTATATATCAAGCTATATATCCGATATCCCAATCATGTTTTCAACTTTCGTTTCTCACTCAATTTTACACCCAGCTATACGAAAAATAGCTACTCACAGTCCATAATCGGATTATAGTATCAACACCTAAGCTATCTTAGAGTGATAACGGTATCATCTGATGACTGTGTAACTGTATTGTCGCGTGTCTCTAACGACGTAACGAACCAATTGTTTCTACAGCTTTTAGCCTCCTCTTATCTAACGGATGTTTCAATTCGTGTTATAATAGTTGTAATAGCTATGAATTGATGAATAAGTGTGAAGACTTAAAGAGTTATCACTTGCCGCATTGTTTTTTTATCTTATATAGTTTATGATGTGATGGCGAGGTGTAAAAAGCTTAACATTTCTTATAACCATTATTCAGACGATAACGTTACATTCTCGAATAACCCGTAATTTCACGGCTAATAACGTGTTAAAGGGGCAGTAGCACGTGTTTTCGCTCAAATAAGTTGATGTATTTGAAAATTAATTTCACCAATAGTAAAACATCCTTCTATCTTCGGAAAATAATGTTTAAAATGAGTGTACATGTTTCGCTAAAGACATTGGAATCGTTTTTGTAATACAAAATAATAAATTGTGTTCACAATAAAATGGTCGCCATGCAATTTTTGCTTAATACACAACATGGTTTTTACCACTACAGATAATTGGTTTGTGTAATAAGACACATAGTAAAGGATCTTGGTATCATAGCTACGTGTTACTGTCCCCTTTAATACGTAGTGAGTAAATGTAATATGCTATTGTTTAAGGATTGCTCTTAGGGAGTACATAATGGTATGTATTTAATAAACACAATTGGTAACGGAAATATCAGGACACAACACGAGAATGTGTACTTTGTTTCATAGAATTTTCTGCATTGAATCATGTTATCTTTTGTGAAATGTGGTGGTCCTCATTGCGAGGACCGGGGACCGAGGTCCCAAATGCTTGTAAATCATTCTTCCCCGTCGAATATAGTGAGGGACTGACTATTAAAAATAATAATCATGGTTTCGTCATGGGTGGGATATTGTAGATATATCGTCAGTGTTTCGGGTATCTCTGTTTGTGGTACTTCAATCCAAACAAGGACATCGTGGTCTTCCAAGACAAGGTTGACAGACATGTACCTTGCGACTGTGGGGTATTCTTCAACGCGTACGTATTCGGAACATAGCGAGATATCGGCTCCGGGCTCGGTAAAGGGACAGTCATAAGAATTACATAGAACACAGCTTGGTCTGAAATCCATTTCTAGACATATGGTAATATAAACTTGCGAATGTACCTTTATGAAGGGTTGTTAAACAATGCATTTTCACACCTCCCTTATCTGTTTAATAGCGTGTCAAGTGAACGTGACCAAACGAATCAAGAGTTTCACACTTTTACCATAATGTTGTGTTGTATGTTTTGAAAGTAATACATGCGTTTCTATAAAACATGAAACATTACCTTTATTCCGTCAATTCGATTGATTATTTCTATCGTCGAACCTCATGGTTTGGAGCATTGTCTATGTGTTAGTGAGAACTCTTGAAGCTGGACGAAGTAAACAGAAAGGTAGGTGAATCTTTTTACTATTGTGTAGTGTTGTAAAAAATAAACAATACGTTAATGAATAATACTCAATCTTTATTCCTCCTCTTTCAGTCTATCGTTATACCAGGTGTATACAATATTGTCATTCAGGAAATAATTGTCGCTAAAATCGTTTAGTATACATTGTAAACTATAATGTCTACATCTATAGTACAGATAACACAAACAATAATTTCCGCACACAGTGCTATTGGGACTTTGTAGTTGTCGATTAGAATATCTATACATGCGATTAGCGTACAATTGCTTAAAAGTATTAAACTCTGGATACATGGCAGCGTGATCTAAACCATAGGAATCAAAACATTCGACTACATCATGCTCGGGTATGTAATAAGAAATCCAGTGCATTCCTGGCTGTGAACTCTTATCGGTATTGACGATATATGCAGCTGGTAACTGCGCGTGAGCGTGGATATTTACAACATGGTCTCTGGGCAATGTTCCTTTGTATATGCTCATTAATTTAGGGTCTTTAGCAACAAAGCCATTAAGATCACTCGTATATAACATCTTAAGGAATGATGTACATTTCTGAAAATATCACACTTAAAAAGCAACTTTAGTTGGGATTTACATTTCTAAACAATCAAAGAACATATATAGCAACTTCAGGTGAGAATTACGTTTCTGAAAGCATCAACTTCGATTACATTATCATATTCTTGGTAACACATAATGGTCACTGGTTTAGCTAAGGGCTCAGAGAAGGACAATTCAATGCCCACTTTTCCGGTTTGTTTTAAATAAGCATGTCCTTCATCCGTTCCCAAGTCGGGAGATAGGTCCACTATATACAAGGCAAACCCTTTCTGAAACTTGGAGGGGCATAGAGTATGTCCTGAATTTCTCCAAATACCGCCGCTGTTACGGAATATCTCCAAGTACGTTTCATAAAACCGGCTGCTATTGCTACCGTACTTTACTTCCAAGTCTTTTATTTGCTGACCATTCAATTTAACTTTCAAAGATGTTAGATTAAAATGTTGAAAGTTGAATGGGTTAAGATGACAGGATCCCGCAAAGGCGGTATTTTCAATGAGTCCAATAACGACCCGTTTAGGGATATCTCCAGAGATTAGGTGCTCATTATGATAATCTCTCACTACCGCGGATATGTGGTGTGCCGTTGTTTTGACACGGCAAATTGGATACTTGGCTGTCCTTCCTCGTTGTAACGTTTTAACGTGCAAGTCTCGTATCTCGGCACCAATTTCAACTTGTCTCAAGTGAAATTCAGCACAGGTAATTTCTCCTTTATACCGATGTCCTTCATTTGAATACATCAACCAGAATCGGTTCGAACTTCTCATGAGTTCGATTTTTATAGGTACTCCGTCGATGAGGTATCGTGGTTGTAGGAATAGATCGCAGTGTAACCTCCCAACTAATTCTACTTCCCTCGTAGGAACTGTCAAACGCCAGCGTTCTCTCATTCCTGTGTTGCATTTCTCGTTGTTCATATTTATATGGTCCATTTTACCTTCCTCATCAATGTACCACCCTTGACATTGCATAAAGCTTTTCATGGAGGCATCGTTATAAGTTAACAGATTTTCAATGTAAGCCCTGCAAGGATACGTCCCCAATGAAGGGGTTATTTCAGCTTGATTTTGGCCTAACTGTATTCGTACTTCGCGGAAAAGACTGTGTATCGTGTTGTTAACGGGTCCTACGCAATCTGGAGATGAGGTCTTATCTACCCCGTGAGGTTTATCTTGCGTTGGCTGGCCATCGGCCCTGGTTACTTTAAAAACTACTCTTAGATAACACTGCGCTAAATCTATATAGCTATTCACAGGATTTTGTATCTCAAACCGAATTGGACCATCTCCTATTACCGTTGCTGTAGGGCTATATCTAACCCATTGGCTGTCCGTCATAGACGTTACAACGCCTGGAACGAAAAATAAATCTAATTCAGATTTCGTGCATTCATAAGCCTCTGATCTTATCATTTTCGAATTTTCCTTCCCTGTCTTTTCCTTCTTTTCGTGCGATAACTAACCCCTGTTGCCCTAGCAGCGTCTTCAACAATTCATTTGCCCGTCTTTTTAAACTCGTTTTTGGATCCACACCCTCTTCAACAACATCCTGTACAACATTTGTCAATTTTCTCACCCATCTATTGACAACACTTTTACATATGGATTTCAACACTGGTAAGGCTACACGACCCAGCGCTCCTAAAATATTACCCAAACCTCCCCCACCTTGATAATATCTTCCCCTATAAACGGATATATCACCACCTCTTTGAACTTTCTTAAATTTTCTTCTCCGATAGGGTTGCAACATGACTAATGTTTTCTCTTGAAATGAAGTATTACCACGGAACGCCCACTCTGAAATGCCACGGGATCACCCGCGTCATTCCTTATATGTATATCGATTGAGCGGACAGTTTCATATCTCAGTGATAAATATTGGATTGGGTTGTAATCTTTGACATAAACAAAATCATCTAGCATGGCTTTACTTACGGGTATATGTGTCAATAGAGGGGCGAGAACATTTCCGACAATTTGATCATCCACTAAATCGGTGTAAAGATACAGATTATGAATGGTAAAATCTTTGACCATGTGAATAGGTACGGTAGATCTTTGACCAGACGTTTCTAGGATAAAGGAAGCATCATCATTATTCGGCACAAAACCTATCAGTTTGGCTAGTGTTGGATGCATTGTAATACCTATGCTGTAAATTCTTGTACGAGATTTCATATTTTTATCTTCTTTGGGAACGGTTGGGAATTGTAATTGCACATGATTATTGTTTAGGACGAGAAAGGGCTCGTCAAGAGGATAATGGAAAAGTTCACTCGGACTTTGTTCATGCATCTTCAGTTATTCTTTCCTTATGACCTTTGTTATGGTGTCATTTATAGCTATGACGAGTTGATTACCTACGTAACGCCCTTCTGCTATTCTCGTTCTAACCGTATGTCCAAAGAGAGATTTAATGGATGGAAGCGTTGTCGTCGCTGCCTTACCTACTATGTTTATAGTTAACTGATTGATGGGATCATGGACATTTTTCCAAGTTATAGGAAATTGAATTTGGCTAACTCCGACGACCCACTCTGCTCTGTTGAAATGTAAGGGGTTGGGAAGGTCTGTTGTATATTGATAAGCTGTATTTTCCGGTCTTTGAACTGGGGATACATCGCTAGGGAGAGTCACGTAGAAATCCGCTTGGTTGCTTTCCATCTTCTTTAACCGGGGCTACAATGGGTGTAATGCTTGGATTTGGTAATAAGTATCCCAAACAGCTCGCCAATAGCGCTATCCACAGTTGTTGTTTGGCTGGATGTTGTTCATCTTTGAAACATATCAAATTGATGAGGCAACTTATAAGCACCAGAAATATAGCTAACACTTGAACTGCAAACACAACTTCACTGCGAGGTACAGATGACCCCATACATTTCCATTTAGGGAGAGCCATTGATAAGATTAGCCTTTGGCAGCCACTGATTAAACGTTTTTGGGTAACCTTTCCAGGAGACTAACACCTCCTCTTGTCCTGTGTTTGGGTTTATCCTTGAAGTAATGACAGTGTCTATACCATAGACGTCTGGTTCCTGTACAGGTTGTAGCTCTTGCCGATAAAAACTGCCAACTAATTCATCAGCCCCATAGTCTACTTATTTATATACAGTGGGCCGTCTACCCTTGACTGTTTTTTGGACGTAAAATATTTTTCGAGTCCAATTGGTTGTATATCGTTTTTCGAATGTCCACTTACTCTTGCTAATTCTAACGGGGGTACCTTCTTTCAATGCCTTCTCTCTTACTCTTTTATTATTGACTGAAGCGTTCATAAAATCCCAAACACGAATTTCCATAAGAGGGTCGTGAGGGATCACATCTTTTGGTCGCCTTCCGATAGTTCTATGGTAGCTATTGTTGTACCCATTCACTAGCTTGTGAATAATGTCTACATAGCGTTGGGTTTTATTTTTTGTAAAGTAACGCCACATTCGCTTCTTTAGGGTCCTTTGAAATCTTTCCACAACTGCACATTTTATATCAGGATTCTGACTCGTGTAGTATTTGGCATTCAGATTTTGGCGTATAAAACTCTTAAATAGTTTGTTGTCAAACTCTGTCCCTTTATCACTTTGAACACTTTCTGGCTGTCGTGGATGAGCCTGGTTTAATACATCGTTAAGTCCTTCGAGAACATGCGTTGGTGTTTTCAAACGTAGTGGTTGGACCCAGGCCATTTTACTAAAGACGTCAATCACGCACAAGATATATTTGTACCCGTCATTGTCATTCGAGAGAGAAGTCAAAACAGACAGATCCACTTGCCAAAGTTGATCAACTGTACAAACTGAAGATTTATAGGAATCTCGGTTAAACTTTTTACGAATGTCTTTATGTAACGTATACGTTAATTGACTTTCTAGCCAGTCTTTCACCATAGCCTCTGTGGGTTTATTTTTCATTTTGCTTCTGGCTATACCCATCATTAAGGATTTAGAGGAACCATAACTAGCTGGATTATTTGTGTCGTAGTATACTCGTCTTAACCATAATTGCCATCATTTACTTAGAGTATGCACTTTCCCACGCGATTTTCTGGTTTTTCTTCCTCTTTTTACTTTTGGGAGAGTATTCATCTCTTTCGTCTTCATTTTGGAATGGGCGTTCTAGATCTTGCCAACGTTTTTTATTTCCAATCATGTCCCGGTTCAGACCATTCTCTTTCAAAAGGGACAACACAGTATCCCAGCCTTTAGGTGCAGAATCTAACGTCTTGGTGCGCGATAAATCACGTACAATGTCCACAATATTTACACCATCTAACCTCTCACTGTCCAATGTTACACTGCCCGTTTCGTTCCATCCCAGACGAGGATGCTTTGTCACCTGATTAAGTAGATCAAGTGCTTTATCTTTATAAGTTTTAGGTAGACTTTGCAATGTATCGGTAACAACTCCAAAATTAAAATTGGACTTTCCAAAAGCTTCATGGACACGTTGTTGGGGTTTGAGACTATCCTTTCATCTTTTTCCCGAGCAATTCGAGGGCTTTTACTAAAAGTTCATTATAGTTTTGTAAGCGGGATGTAGCATCACCGGGCTCGTTTAACACTTCTGTTAGATGACTCAAGTTTTTTTCCGAGACTTGTTTAAAATTGAATCCTTCTTGAGCAACGTTTGAGAGTTATGTTGTGTTAAGCGTTCGTATAAAGATACGCGTATTAAAATCATTTGTTTCACATTTTCTAAAGGCATCATGCAATTATATCTGAAAGAACTTTTATGGTAAGTGGAGCTACAACAGCAGCCAGGGCACCTATGAATCCTCCTTTTTGTTGAAGAATGCGTTTCTTATGTTTTAACGGCACTGTCTTACGAGAGAGCTGGTAAAGTTTTGACTTGTACTTGAGTAAATCTTTTCGTTGACTGTCAGTCATACGCATGTTACCCTTGAATATATTGACAGCAATTTCGCTTATAGCATCGACAACATCTTTGGGTAACTGCGAAACAACTTTATTTCTTAGTCTAGGGCTACTTCTACACAAGAAGTGTAATATGTCTGCATTTTTCTTCACTTTACTTTTTTCCATAGTTACCAAGGTCTTGCCTTCGGAATGTCAAAACTAGTTTTGACTCTTTTAGGTGGAGACTTCTTTTTAAGTACATTTTTTCTTTCTCTCTTCTTACGGTTTTATCATCTTTTCAATATTTTCCTCCTCTGTGTCGGAGGAAGAGTCCTGTGTTGAACTGCTCTCATCGCTTGAATAATCCGACTGTAGTGTATTCGACGAGGCATCCGTCTCACTATCGCTCCATTCCGAGCTGCTGCTGCTAAAATCCTCTTCTCTTTTCTTCTTTCTGTACATTTCATTTAGCGTCTTACAACCTTGTTGACACGAGGCCATTGTGCGTTGATATGATGAGTTCGGATTAAATCTCTGACCTTTATACGGGGAGATAAATGCGCTGATAATCGTTAAGGAGATGACTTCGGACTCTAAGTTCATCTATTGTTGTGGGTGTCAAATCGAGTAATAGATATGTATAAGGTAATCTAGTTGCCAAATGATAAGCTTCTCGTATAAATTTAATTCGTGTAGGAAATACTTGTCGTGCTAATGTCTCAATTTGTGACCCATCGCGTGGATTTTTGTAAATCACGATATGTGTACAATTCAAACTGATAGCTCTATGATGCTTTGTTTGATTAAATAGATTTTGTTGTAAATAGATAACCGAAACATTTCTATGACTTGATTTTTTAACAAACCATCTCAGTAATTCAGATTCTTCTTCGTTCGTTATGTCTCCTAAAAAATCATCCATAACCAGCCAGCTATGCGTTTCGAGTAAACCTTCTGCTTCTGATATACTTTTAACAAAATATATAGTGATGCCAATCCGTTAACAGGTGTTAGCAATCTCATCATAAAGGGCTTGATGTTCGCTTAATACCCAAACTACCACTTTTTGTACATCCCCAAGAGGGAAAGAAGAGTCTAAACTGTCTAGCAGCTTGTGAACAAAAGTTGTTTTACCCGCTCCACTACAACCACTGATCAACATGCGAAATGGGCACTTGAACATAACGGTTTCCCAAGACACAGTTATATGACTTGACATTGCAATGTTTATATTCACAATGAAAGAGATGGGTTGTTGGCAGCATTAACATACCAACCCACAGATCATTCTATATACTGTCTAAAGGAGGTGGGTCTATTGCTTCAGGTATGAACATGTCTACTCCAAGACTATTCTATTTACACACCCCAGAGGAACTGGTTCTACGAGACTGAATACCAAAATCAAACATTAACAATAAACAAAACGAGTACCATATGATACAATGAACATATTTATTACAAAAAAAGTGATTACTTCATGAAGGGTTGCCAAGTGTCGTGACCATTGGGGTTGCACTCTTTGCACTTGAAAAATCCTTCTTGGTTGAGATGATCTTTCTCCGTATAACAGGGTACAAGGTTCACCAGTTCAGGCACAAAGTCCGGCATGATGACAAAACATTCTAGTAGCCGAAATGTTTGTTCAACGTTGAGCTTGATTCCTGGCTGCTTGTAGGGCTTAATGCTCTTTTCTGTTTTGGACCACCACCACTTCCTTACATCGAGCCCAGGGTATCGGTGACACATGTTTGCGTAAACATTCCCGCCCAGATGGCATCTCAGTTCATCAGTTGGGTTAGATTTGTCCATATATTCTTCAATTCTTGCCTTGTTGGACGCCAGTTCTTTCCATCGCTGTAGTGTCAAGACAATACCTTTTGTACTTGGACGAAGCTGTCCATGCGGAGTCCTAAAGAACTGTCTGATGTGTATCTTAAGTTCACCCTTGTACGTTTTGCCAACGACATAAAGGTCACGTCCAAGATCGATTTGACATCTCTGCAAAGTTTCTCTCTCTTGTTCGCCTTCCATGGTGTGGATGATGTTTGATATTCTTACTCCGTGGCTACTGGTCTTATATCAGCACGCCAAGCAACGTGTTCAAACTCCATTCGCTGAGACAAGCCCACATTCAGATAATGCTGACCATGCACTACATACAAAGCTTACCTCGTGATTTGCCGTGTGGAGTCACGTGATCCAGATAAGAAATGCTGACCATGCACTTTTCGTAAAATAGTTCGTCATTTATTACCAATTTATGAGTAGACACTATACAAACAGATGATAACGGTGTAACCTCATTCATGTAGAAACATGATGAAGACTCTTAGGATGGTAAAAATAAGAAATCTGTCATTAAGGAATTCTTAAATGTTAGCTTTGACAGTATCACACAATAACCGAACCACTCTTATTCTTATCTCTTATACTCTATTGGCTAAAACTAATCACATGACAATATCAACAGTCTTTATCTACTGCTAAATTCCCCTTTTATTTTAAACATTTCAGATCATGACTCAACGACAGATAGATGAGCACATGGCCAGTCTTCCTGAAAGGGAAAGAGAAGACGTTAGATATTTCATCCGTTCGTTGCAGGATGACAGGTTATTAGTACGACATCTAGCCGAATTTGAACAACGGATAGAGAGGGAGGAAGAGGAACTTTTAACGTCATTTATGGATGAGTATGAGGAAGAAGAACTCTTGTCTTCTTTTATGGACGATTTTGAAGATGAACAGTCTATGATTGTTCATTTGCAAGAAGTAGAAAATGCTCCTGCTGCTGCTGATCCTGGACCAGCGACACAACAGGTAGGTGCAGGTGCAGACATAGAACCTTATGATTTACAGCGTGTCGCCAGACAGTATGCAAGAAGATTTAGGACTAGAGCGGTGAACTACAGGTTGAGATTTAATGGAGATTGGCTACGCCAGCAAGGAATCAACGATTTACCACGATTATTGAGAGCTATGTTTGACCAAGTGCTAGTAGATATAAGAAGAGATGTGAATGGCCAAGATGGTGACAGGATAGGATTAGCTTTACGACACCCTGCTTTGGAAGCACCCATAAGACTTCCTTTCAGACGGATGGATGCTTTGAGAGGAGATGATATCATTGACTTGTTTGAAATGGTCCATCAAAGCAATGACATTGTTGCCATCGACGAGAATATGGAAATAGACATCTTGCACGTGGAGGATCCTAATCGTTTGGGTGCAGGACATAGCCAACGCTCCAAAAAGTCCATTCAGACAGTCGATGAGTTTGTATTGCGCAAGCAAGTCATTATCCAGATTAAAAATAATGATGATCTTTGCTTTGTAAGAGCTCTCGTCGTTGCCATGCACTACAGCAAACGACCTGTACCCTATGATGAAAAGAGTGAAGAAGGACGTCTTTGGCATAATAAACAGGTGAAGCTTACGAAAAATAACCGTACAGATCACCAACTTAAGGAGGCACTCGATCACTCAGCAGAACTCGGAGTGGACCCTGGACCTTGCCTGGGAGAAAAACACTTGGGATATGTATGCCGAAAGGATAGCACCTGAGTATCTGGTTAAAGGCTATTCACAAGAGGTTTTAATAAACTCATTTTCAAAACTGAGCTCCTGGAGGAAGGAACCATCTTGAGATTGTATCATCATGATAACCACTACGATGTCATCAAATCTATGACGGCCTTCACGGGTTACAGTTTTTACTGCGATACTTGCGAAGTTGGATATTCAAAAAAACAAGATCACAAGTGTACATGTGAGTTCCATTGCCCTCAATGTTACAGAAACGGTTATTGCGGTAATAAAATAAACCACGGAAAATCCTGTCTCATTTGTCATCGTTGGTTTCAAAATGACCGTTGTTTTCAGAACCACAAAGAAGAGTTTGACGATGAGAATGGTGTCAGGAAAAATACTTGTCAAACCTGGAAACGCTGCCTGTCATGTTTCCGGGAAGTGAAAAAGGATGTATCTCACGACTGTGGCTCTGGTCGTAAATGTAAGATTTGCAAAGAGCCGCGGGATATCAATCATCGTTGTTTCATGACCCCCATCGTTGCAAAAGAACAAGAATTAGAAGATGCAGACAACAGCCCACCCCATTCTGACACCAAGGATCGCCAAAAGTTTTTGTTTTATGACTTTGAATGTACACAGGAATCGGGTGTTCACGTGGCCAACTATTGCGTAGCTCAGTTGGGGTGTGGCTCCTGCATTGGAAGTTCCTCAGATCAACTGTGCGAAGATTGTCCCTGGAGACAAGAAACAAATGTTGGACCCTCGAGACAGAAAGTCTTCAAAGGAAAATCAACGCTGGATGATATGGGAAAGTGGCTGTTGACATTGGCAGAGTATAAAAGAAAAGGCAAGAAAAGGAAACGAGACAGGAAAAACAACCAGAATCACGAAGATGACGAAATCATTGCTATAGCGCACAACTATAAAAGCTATGACGGGCATCTCATTCTCCAATATCTACATCAACACGTCATAAAACCCCCAACATTGGTGCTGAATGGCCAGAAGATCCTACAAATGAAAATGGGGCGTTTGACTTTCAAGGATTCTCTAAATTTCATCACTTTGCCTTTGAAGCGTTTCCCAGAGACCTTTGGATTTGAGGAATTGCAGAAAGGATATTTCCCACATTTTTTCAACACAAACGTCAATGAGAACTACAAGGGTCCCCTACCTCCCATGTCAGCTTATGGCGTGGACAGTATGGCACAAGATGAACGTAAAGATTTCATCGAATGGCACAAGCAGCAAACTGCCAACAATGTTGTATTTGACATGGAGGCTGAAATTGGTGCATACTGTCAGAGCGATGTAGATATATTAAGAAGAGGGTGTCACGCTCTTAGGGAGTTTTTCCTTTCGACAAAACAATGTTGATCCATTCAAGGAAGCCGTTACCCTGCCCATGTCTTGCATCACCGTCTTCAGAAAAAATTACTTGGAGCCTAAATCTATTGCCATCATCCCTCCTCATGAATATCAACCGGAGAGAAGATACTCGAAACAGTGCCTTCAATGGCTACGTTGGCTGATGGATAGTGACCCTGCTCTGCATATACAGCACGCTAAGAATGGCGGTGAGGTGAAATTTCAAAGAAAAGAAAATAACCTATTTTCTATGGATGGGTATGACGTGAAATCGAAAACGGTCTTCGAATATCTGGGTTGTTTCTGGCATGGTTGTACGAAATGTTATCGCCACAGAAGGAATGAACCCCATGCTGTTTTGGGATCAACCATGAGGGAATTGTACCAGAAAACATTGTACCGTCTGGCTCTCCTTCAAGAACTTGTTTCAGTGGAAAGGGTTGTCACAATTTGGGAATGCGCCTTCAAAGAAGAAATAAAGCAAAATGAAGAACTGTCAAGATTTATCCAGTCTCAAAAAATGGATAATCAAGAACCCCTCGAGCCCAGGGATGCATTTTTTGGAGGCCGTACAAATGCAACAAAGCTTTATTATGAGGCCAAAGAAAATGAAACAATCATGTACGTGGATGTGTGCTCTTTGTATCCCTTTATTTGCAAGTATGGTCGCTTTCCATTGGGCCATCCAGAAGTATTAGATCAGCCTCCTTTATCTTCGCTGATGAACCTCCATGGTTTAATCAAATGTAGAGATCTTCCACCATCCCAACTTTATCACTCTTTTGCCATACTGAACCAGTGGGAAGTTGATGTTTCCTCTCTGCAAAGTATGCGCGGACACTCAACAGAATAACAATTGTACTCATTCAGAAGATGAACGTGCCTGGATAGGAACCTATACTACCATTGAAGTTCAAGATGCCGTTGAAAATACACATCTACGAAGCATGGCACTTTGACAGATTTGCAGAGTATAATTCTTAAACAAGGGAAGGTGGATTGTTTTCAGACTATATCAATGACTTCTTCAAAGTGAAACAAGAGGCAACTGGAAAACCAAAGGGATGTAAAGACATCAATGGATACATCCAGGAAGTTTATGACAAAGAAGGAGTCTTGATGGAAGAAGAAAAAATAGTGGATAATAAAGGACTTCGTTCTTTGGCCAAGGGTTGCCTCAATAACCTGTGGGGAAAATTTGGCCAAAGACTTGGATTTGATCAATCCGAATACATCTCTGATCCGAGGCAATACTTCAATCTGCTGGATGATGAAAAGTTTCTGGTGAAAGATGCTTTTGTCATCAATGAAAACATGATGTTTGTGTCTTTTCAGACGGTCAAAGACTTTCACACGCCAAATCCTTCCTCCAATGTTGTGTTGGCAGCCTGGGTCACTGCACAAGCTCGGCTTAAACTTTACAGGTACACTTTTAAAAAATATATTATTACCATAATTGTTATTTACACGTTTAAGAAATTTCAATGCTTGCATTTATAGATTTGTATTAGAGCAAATAATACACATCAACCATTGGCTATTCAATATGTTTAATAAGTAATCCTACCATTATAGTAACAGATATATACTTTAAATTTCAGCTATCTTACACAATTGAAGCAGCTTGCCTCTACTTTGACACGGACAGTGAAATCTACATTCATCAGCCAGATCAGTGGAATCCTCTTCTAGGCAAACACTTGAGAGACTTAACGGATGAGCTGAAGGGGAACACGATCACAACGTTTGTGTCCGGAGGACCACAAAATTATGCCTACAAACTGGCCGAGCCGAATAAAGATGGCACCACTACAAAGTGTAAGGTGAGAGGATTCACTCTCAACTATCAGGCAACCCAGTCTGTCAATTTTGAGACCGTCAAAAATTTGATATCCAACAACCAGGATGGCCGTATTGAGGTACATTATCCAAAGAGGATTGTCCGAGCAGGAATGAAGAAAGGAAACGAGTTACTGTCAAAGGATATGGCCAAAACTTACAGGATGGTGTATACCAAGAGAACATTGATGCCCAATGAGGACAACCTATACGTTGATACTTTGCCTTATGGATGGCAGGATTAGTGTATCTGGATGGACTCATGGGTAGTACACAAACTATTGTCTGTATATTGGTGTTAAATAGTCTTATGTATCATTCAGCTTCAAATGTGTGTCATCCACGTTAGTCCGTATCTTTTGTAATGCGGGTATATCCATTGGTAAGTAATTGCCAATATGATATAAATCTACATTTTTTTCTCACACTGAAATCGGACGTGTCACACCTCATCGCGGTGTGTGAGTGGTAACGCGTTTATTTATAAACGTGGCTAAGATGACACAACGTCTGAAATAATGTCACGTGACCTTGAATGGCATATAAACTGATTTTGTCCCCCTATATTTTAGTTGAAGAATGCTTAGCAGAGAGATGGACAGCTCAAGCTCCCACTACATTGACTGTGTTTCCAGCTCCAGCTCCAGCTGCCTTGGTTCCAAGTGTAGTACGGATTTGGAAATGGACGCAGCATCCCTTGACCTTCCCTTGAAACCCGAGATGAAACCCATGGAGCAAAGACTCCAGACCTTTGGGAAATGGCCTCTACAAGTGAAGCAGTCACCGATGGAAATGGCCATGTGCGGTTTCTACTATACTGGACAAAGTGATAAAGTGCAGTGTTTTCATTGTGGTGTGAAACTGTATAGAAAAGGAAGCAGACATTCCTTTACAAGAACATCGCAAATACTCTCCAACCTGTTCTTATCTTAGAATGGTGTTCAGAAAATCTTCACAGGACTTTTCATAGAATTCCAGACAAAACGTGATTTTGTAATAAACTATTGATAAAACTTATATATTGTTTTTCTTGTTATCATTTGTTGGAAGGTTCGAAGTCATGGCAGTGATAATGTTGTATCTCGAGGTTTCCTTAAGATAAACACCCTCCCTACACACTTACAACACAGATTACACAGAGATATAAACAATTGACTCACACCAGTGGTATTACATAAATCAACATACGCACATCAACTTCAATAAAATGGTAAACTTACTATATTTAAAGACACACAAAAGGTGTAAGATATTATGCAAAAGCTTTCAAGGATTGAGGTCATCCAGGGTATGATGTAACCATTGTTCTGCAGATAGGCGACTAATACTATCGCATACCTATGACATAACTATTACATAAGTCATCAGATGATACTGTTATCAGATTATATTTATGATAATGACCTAATCCCATTATGATGTCATAATCTCCCCCCTGACGTCATAATCTCCTCCCTGGTTCTGGTTTACCGGCCATCCTGATATCATCCCGGTTCCCGGATGGCATACTTTACTACTTATACTATATTTCTACTGTGACTGTCAATTGTAGGACTCTTCTTATACTTGTAATAATATCCCGTACTCTTTTAGCTAATTCCAGTCTGCAAATATCTTAATACTCAGTTTATAAGAATGTATCTTGTAAAGAATGAATCTCAGATATATTGACATAAAATTCCGAATCATTATGATTTTTGTAAAATAGAATCCTTTGTTTCCATTGCCGATACCTCCTTACAAATGAAAAGGTTTTAAATCATCAACAGATAAATCTTGTTATTATTTTACAAAATGCCTAACTTTATACGCGAAATGGTTCTCATGTCAAAAAGATATGGAATAGAGATTTTTCAAAATGGCTTTTGGTTGTCTTAAATCGGTTTACCACCAAAACTTCGCGCCATGAGCAGGTATTAGTACCTGGAGGTAGCGCACTATAAATACCCACATTATTTATTACTTAGACGGCCAATAATTCAGACTTCTCAATACTCAGACGAATCAGTCAAGTGTGACTATGGTTACAACCTAGTGTTACCCATTGATATAATGGACCTATCCCATAGACAAACGAAATAGACGGGTTGATTATAACGTTTATGCAGGTAATAGTGAGCAATCTGTCCATACGAGTAAGATATGATCATTCTTTATTGACCGTTAGTGAATTTGTTTCACGTCTGAGTGAGCATACATACAAATTAAACATTCATTTATAATAAATACATGGAAACAAAATTATATAGCATGTACAGTGAGTATGATGATGGAAACATTAACGCTTATTCAATAGAGAAATTGACTTTGGTACAAAAGACATTTTATAACGTTTGGTTTTGCACGTCGATATACTATACCGACGATTGGAGGGTAACAATTCAAAACAGTTATGTAAAACATTAAAATAATAATAATAATCTTTAGCCTGTCGTTCATGAAGTTGATACGATTAGAAATTGTCTCTCCTTGTTTAATTATCTTATCTAATTTGTTCCTATTTGTTAGTGACCATGAGCCGAACCAACATTGGATAGAGAACATGAGTATAGACTGAATACAGGTTTTAAAGCCAATATGGTAAGATCGGAGCTTCCTGTGGAAATGAATGCGAGATTGACACTTACTATAAATTGCAAGGTATTTGTAACTAAAAAACATCTCCATTGATAATGACTGGACTGTGTGCTGGTTTATTACTTCGGAAATTTGTAGTTTATGGTACATATGATAATGTATGTTTCTACATGTTATTACAATTTACCGCACATCGTATTACAATTTACCGCAGATTAAATCTGAACATTTTATCGCACCCCCTATTACAATTTACCGCACTTTTGTGTATTACATATTACCACATTTTTATTACAATTTACCGGAGTATTACATCTTACCGCGTTTTTATTACAATTTACCGCAGTTATTACATCTTACCGCGTTTATTACATCTTACGTCGTAACAACGTGGAACCTCTCCTGCTGTCTTCCGCGGGTATGATCTTCAGAAATGATTATAACATCAGTTGAAAAATATTCTTTCCACTTCATTATGTTTAAGTCGAATCGAAAATAGTTTGAATTTCACTGTACAAGTATGTATCGCTCTAAAACAGTCGGCAAACGTTTCAAATAGCTAATCACACCTTGCCACCAATGCAAGCGTCTCACGTTATTGTTTACATTATTGACTCAAGGAGGTCACTATATACACTGATTGTGTCTGTCACAACAATTATGAAGTTATACCAACAGTTCAGTCGAGGGGCATAACATCATTAAGTTGATTACCTTTTCTTGTTATATATAACGAACGTGTGTTTGTAGAGTAATCTAAGACAATGCTAAGGAAGTATATATAGATTTCACGAGCTTACATTGAGACTTCTAAAAATACTGCGGATAAGATTAATTATCTACATTGCATCATAGTAAGCACTGTGAAAAAAGAATACAACACATTTTTCATAAATAATAATGTTAGTAAACCTTAACACGCGTGTCTTTTTCAAGGTTAATACTGGTAACTTAATTTCGTTTCGTTTCCAATCCGATTTGTTCCATATGCTCTTCTGTAGTGGCTTCTACGAGTACCCAAAATTGGAAAGGGCTGGAGCGAAATGTATTCCGTATGATAGAAACGGGATAAAAGCAAACGGCATATACGATTTATTTACCCAAAAAAAATGTAAAACAAATGTCAATTGGATACTACGTGATAAATTATTATCTAAATATTTTACAATGGAAAATGGAAAATATAGCATATTTTAAGTTGTTCATTTCAAGATACAAACACACTTTATGAAATTCGACCAAAAGCATTATATGGTTTCAACTGTTTCTTTTTTTGGATAAATCACGGTTCAAAATAACTTTCATGTTAATGACGACTGAATAATTCCTCTGTACATGCCCTTTACAATATCCATGTATTCTTCAACATAACTGAACCTGCACTGAGCACTGTATGAAATAGCCAGTAGATCAATTTCCGCAGTTTCTTAGACTTGTAACATATGTTGATATTGATGCACTGTTGGTGATGTGATGTATGAAATATCCAAAGCGTCCGACTAAAGGAGCTATGTTCCATGCAATCTAGGAATCATCACAATCTGCAGATTGTTCGAACAATCTAGGAATCTTTCACCATTCCTAGATTGTTTAAACAATCTTCAGATTGTAAGATCTGAACAATCTGAGAATGATCACAATCTAGGAATGTGTTTCCTTGATGTTGTATGTTGTAGATTGTGAGCATTTTTCTGTCTTATTTACCGACTGTATTGGTTGATTCATAGATTGTGAAGGGTTCTGATATTTCATCTACCGACTATAAGGGTATATTCCTAGATTGTGAAGGGTTTTCAAATAGAAAAAAAGTGTCTTATCTACAGACTTTAGGGGTCAGTTTCTAGATTGTGAGGAGCTTTCAACTCGTTACTGTACTGTTGCTAAGACTTCCAACATGTCTTAACAAGTACATAAAATCGCTTATAATCACTAATCACTTATCTATACCTGGAAATATGACATTGTGCTAATGTGACATTGTGCTTGTATATGGTATAATATATTGTCAAACTTGTTTAATAAAAACACTTGAAAACTGTATTTTTTTTCCTGTTTCTTTTGCCATAACTAAAACTGTTACTTTTTTCCTGTTACTTTTTTTCCGAGAACCTAAGAACATGTACGTGCCTATCGTTCCTACGTTTTTAAACGTGTTCCGTTGTGGAATTGAGTTAAAGACTGTTACCAGTTTTTTCTTCTCTTCCTATAAAACCCATCTTCCGCACGCATCGGGCCATATATGCACTTTTATATGAATGTGAGGTCTGGGGACAACTCCCGAATTGTTTCGTCTGTGGCTATTTGACTCATGTGATCGTTTTTGTATAATGCCAAAGTTTCATATGTTTACCTAATAGCCATGTAACACATTTTCTCAACGTCTATAGTTTATGAACAGATGATCAATACATCATTATGCAATTCATATTATTAGGACTTATTCGTAACAGCCATTCTTGTCTTGAATTCCAAAGGCGACAGCTGTTACTGTACTGTATAACACCTTAATTTTCAAAGAATAAAGATCTAAGTGATAATTTTGGAGATTGTTTTATGCTATTTTCTGTATAAATCTGTCAAGCAATGTATGCTACTGGCTGTTAAATAGTTATAAGATTGTTGGACTCTCTAAAGCTATATGTTATCCAGGTTCCACTGAAATTGTTATACCCAATTTAAATGAGCCTTTAGACTTGAACGTTTTTAGACTGAATGCAAATTCAAATCTTTGGTATAAAAGCAAACCAAACATAATTTTGCTATAAGAATTTCTTACAACGGGACCATTTCTTAAAAGAGAAGCCAATTTCTCATCGGCATGATATTTCGACCATATGATGTACATGTCATGCTAAACAAGTTCATACACAGACAGATGTATTTTATTTACGTCTCGCCTACATTTACATATATAATGCTTAAAGGATAATGTGTTATGAATTGAGACACTCCTATTGGAGTTATGAGAGACGACAATATATAAAACCTGCATGTAAATGATCCTGATGAAAACTGTAAACCAAATATGCCAATTAACAAAATCTAAAACAGAATTAGATGTATAAAACATTTCTTCGTCAACTGTAATATTGACTTGCAGGTTATGGCATTACACCATTACAGCATTATGACTGGCCAGGGTAAAACAAACTTTCACAATATCTTATCCTTTTTTTACGACCAGATCACACTAATTATCAACACAACTTGTTGAACATCATTATAAACAGTGCAATGAGACGTGGACCTCAGTTTCCACACAAGTATCATCCGTATTCCATTCAAATTATATGAAATTGTTATTTTCAATAAAAAGCTCAAAAATGTATTCGTCATAAAGCTATCAGAGACATCGTTAGAACCGGTTTACTTCAAACAATGAGTTTATATAAAAAGAGAGCGACGACGCAAGTTCTGAATATTCTAATTGGTTATACAATAGCTCCATCTTCACATTGTAACTGTCAATTTATTGTGCTTTATCAATTATTGTCGGACTTTGACAGTGTACATGGGGACATTCAATCTTTAATAGAAAACTAATGATGAATTATAAATTCATCTGATATTGTTCCAATTCCGTTATTCAGCATATTTTTATGCAAGCTGCATTTGAAAGTATCAAAATGTCTCAGTGTGATCGACGTCCCAATTAGTATTTCTTCACATTTTCCTAATAAAAACTTATGTCTTTGAAATATCAGAATCCTTTGTTTAATGGGTGTTTTCTAAAATAAATTTTATGTCATGAATTGATAATGTTTTGTTTATTAAAATGCCAAACGGAACTCATGAATCTATTTCGATTACAAACACATTCTTTCAACGTGATGATTATATGGTCAGGGACTATTTATAAAATGCAAATATTGATTACATTTAGTCCTTCTGAGCATAAAGCAACACTGTCTGACCAAAACTTCGATATAAATGATCGGCTGTAAATTTCCACTTAGGGGCGTCTGGTCCCAATCTCGACATCACACTCTCATTTTGAGCTATGCTGCAAATGAATTCACGAATATTCCAAGTATGTATCAAAATAGTTTATTGCTGAACAGTTCTGGTGATGGTCGAAGAGTGTCCATTGTCAATTATCTCTGACATCGTGAGCTCAACTGGTTCAAAAACAGGTCTGCATATATACCTACAAAAGGGCATGGTCGATTAATTCTTATCTTTATATATAGTACATGGAAACCCCTTTGTCCGTTGACTTTTTAATGATATATTATATTCCATTCCGTGTTAAGCCTAGATACGGATAATATACGGATATGACTCAGAACGTGGGCTGGATATTGTACAACGGTTTTTGTTTGATATAAGATTCCAGTATGATCTGTCTCAAGACTTTGACTATATAAATATTTTATCAAAATGTGATCTCATTCATACTCTTCTTAATAACGAATAATCAGAGATTTAAAGAGAGACGGTGTCGACATAAACTATCCGTGATTATTTTAACATATTCAGATGGACAGGAAGGTAACAATTTCGCCAGGGACACATTGTATTAGAGTACATGTTGAGATATAGACACGTTAGTTGCCAGTTTGTTGTACTCTCGGGGCAGTGTTGTACGTCCTTATTAAAGTTTATAGAAATGGACACATACTATTACCATTTGAAGCAGAGCAACATGTTGTATAACATGAGTTTATTCATCAGAAATCAAACAACAGAATAATATTTTATTTAATATTTAGCCGGCGTACTGTGAGTTCTACAAGATACGAGGTACACTGTATCTGGGAAAGGTACGGTGTGATATGTCTAGTCAATAATTAATTAATCAATTTCAATTAAGATGTGTACAATAGTTTATATTAGTAAGTCAAGTAACACATGCAAACATAGTTGAGAAACAATTCATTTTGTCATTGAATATGTACCAATACTATGGTGTAATAAGATTTAACTGAACGAGTGCCTACTAATGCCACCAATTCTGAAGTATCAATAAATGTGTCATTGTCAGTATAAAGGAGGTGATGTGAGATGATGTATCATTCACGTGTTTAAATATCTTAGGCAATATTTTGAAGGTGGTGATTTAAACAGGTTCATTTTTATGAGAGAACATATTGAATCTTTTTTTGTTTCTGAAGAGAAGGCAAGGCAAGGGCAGCTATCCGTGAAAAACTCTAATAAATCAAGGAAGATCAGAGATAGTTTATTTAATTTTTTGTATTTTATGTACTTATGCTAATTTCCGAATCTAAGAAACATGGTATTATACGTATATTTATTATAACGTGCAAATAATTCTGACAATTATATTAGATTAAATATTATGGAAACTGTTCAGTTTTACGATGAAAGCATATACACTCTTTATAATGGTATTCTGGACAAATTCTCGTAAATCCATGTTTATTACTAAAGTGACAATTTTCACTGAGATATTAAAGGAAACTGTATATCATTTTAAGTGGTATGAAATTGGTTTGTATATATGGCTAGATAGCACATAATGCTCATGAAGTTTGCAAAATATAAATAATTTGTTTCAGCCATACACCAAAACCTTATGCCTTTACGGGATGTGCAGTCTCCATCAAATTTTGTAATGCTGAAAGTTTGTATGACTTTACACAGTTGGATTATGAATAATGGTTTGCTTGAATATTCATGTTATCGTCATTAAGAATGTAAATCATGTTATCATTATAACTCAACAGATTTCATTTGAAACATTAACATCCTTTAACTCGTGACATTCAACGTTACAGTACATAAAATGATTGAGATAGCATTAATATAATATGTGACATACTCATATTGCAAGTTTTTGTGTAAATCAACTAACCAAGTTTTAACAAGACCACTTCGAGTTGCTGCCGTTTCATGCCTGATCTTTATTCATAGATAAGAAAATGATAATACAATCAAAATGTCTCGAAATACACCTTGGGGTAGAAATAAGTATAATCATCGACTGAAAAATTAATAAACAAATAGATGATGTCGTTGAAATATATCGTGCAAATATAACCTAAACAATTTTATCTAATCGTTATTTGTCTTTTGAGTGATTCTAATCATTAACTCACCGATTGACTATTTGAGAGGCATTCTAGGAGTTTGTAGTACTTATAGTCTTTTTCTCATAAAATCATTGTCTGTTAGTATTTGTCAGTACTGCTGACGTGTAAAGCTTGAACATTTATATTTCCCTGGAATAACACAGCGACAAACGATTTGTGAATCAAGACACGTTTGAAATTGGTGTCAGATTGAGAGGTCCTAGTATGTTTTCCTTTATATGGTTATGCATCCAAAAGAATTGTTGTCGAAATAGGCCAGGAACTTGCATGTGACATTATCACCTTTAAATAAATGTTATTTTTCTTCTTCTAAATACCTAGCCATGGTCAGCAGTATTCAGTTTTAACTATGAGTTTGTCTAAACGTTTTCCATGATGATTTCTGATTAAATTGAACAGAAAATATAAATTAACTGCAGTGAAAAAAAGTGTAAAATTATTATTTAAATCATTATTATATTATTAATTCCTGACGCGTTATGAAGTTTAATAAGAGATTATTTGTATATCCCAGCAGTAAATCATGTTGCTCATTGATGTAGCTAATGGGTATTTGTATCGATGTTGAACTCTGTTGGCGACCTGACACACGATTACTTATCAAAATAGTTTTGACGATGATACTGATGATGTGAATTCAATGATGTGAACAGAATTTCAGTGGTAGGATATATAAGTTAATGTGATAGAAACAAGGCAACTGTTTGAGTACTACTCAATCACTTTAAATGATGATACTACCATTGTGAATGTAACACTTTCAGTGAATAGCATTTTACCGATAGGATATTTAAGTTAATGACAAGTTAAGTGATGGAAACCAAACGTGTATGAATATTACGAAGTTCGGACGGAACACTTTATTGCTATTTCCAATCTACGTTCTTTATTATTAATTATAGTAAATATTGGTTTGTACAGCTGAATTCTGAACAATTATTCGAATTCAGAATCCAGCAATATCCAATCACATGTTTATACAGATATATGCATTTCCGAGCTATACAGTTCTCCCCACCAATATGACGAGCGTTCTTGGAAAACCGCCTATACGTTACTCATCCCAAATTGCAAATTTCATTTTGGTCGAGATAAACCATTTCCAATCACAATAAAGTGTTTATCTATCAGCAGTTGGTATACATTAATGGATTTGGACTCCGGAAAGTAATATGCATTGCTGGAATCGCTCCAATAACATTCTGAAAACTGGTAGAACTCATTTGAAACCATTAACACAGATTGATAACATAAAATTGTGCATTCCAATATAAATTGTGTTTGAATGGTTAGGTCACAACAACCTGACATTCTCGTGACTTTGGGAAAATCACATGTTTCTGGCATTTCACTTGAACATTAAAGTTTGCTTCAAAATGAGAATAATTGCTAGTTTTATTATCTAAATTCTTATTAAATGTAATAAAACTTATCTCCGAATTTAAACTTTACGTATGTTAACATTAAAGAGTATTTCTCATTTATTTTTCCAGAAAATTTAGCACTTTTTAAAGATAAATAAGGATTAGCATACCATTTCTTTGTTAACGTAAGATAACTGTAGGATTACAAACTGTTTTCATGTTGATGTTGATCTTTATATGACCATAGGTTTAGTTTTCTATAGGATCAACTTAAATAACGATAGGTTACATGATCCTCCATCAAAGTACAAAATGATATATTTTTAAAGTTTTATATGTGATGCTTTTCGTACCCTCTTTTCCCACTGTATGTTTGCTCTTTATCACTACTTCATAGATATATAAATTATTTATCTGTTACCCGTCTGGTAATTGATAATTATACCAGGAAATAGTCCTTCCCTTGCACAAAGGTGAGATCATTTGCAAACAAATTACATCTTCCTTGTGGATAAAGCCGCACTGTTCTTGAAAATGCATTGTTCTTGAAAATGAATTTCCAGACAATCGATGATCAGATTATTCAATGAGCCCTTATATAGTGCATCAAAATTATGGGATTGGCCAATCAGTATACCTTTTACCTGTCAATGAGTGATTAGTTGTCCATACATCATCATCACCCCCCCCCCCCCCCCCCCCCCCCCCCCCCCCTCCCCCGGATCCGCCACTTGAGGCATTTTAGAAGCTATAGAGTTACATTGAGACTATAAAGCTATGTGTATTTCTTCTCCTTAAAATGCAAGTGTTACTAACCTGTTGATTTAAATATGAATAGCTTGTATAAGGTCAAAGGTTAATGGTGCACATTAACATTTAGACATTACAGTATATGTGAACTGGAACATGCTGATAACACTTCCTTAATCAGATGGTAATCAATGATTGAAAGTTAAAACGTAATACATATTATTATATTAAATAGTATTCCTCCTTTAAATCCTGTATTTTATATACATAAGTTACGAATTTGAAACGGTTAAATTAACGAGGCATTAGTAGATTTATGTTCGTTCGTAGTTTAAAGGAACTATTTGGATTTTTCAATTCTTTTAAGTCTTTTTATAGAATGTATAATCACAATATTTTATGAAAAACCCTTTAGCAACACATTTCGTATTCTGCCCGGTTAGAAATCGTCTAAGCTGTATGCATCCAATTTTCTACAGCAAATTGCATCACTAACTAATAACGCAAGAATTACAATGCAAATGTCAGCTCCTAAATGAGAAGATTTTCCTTTATCATATTATCGATACTGAGATATGCATCACACTTCCTTTTTGCAAATCATGCATTCAGCTGATACTCATCTTTATGTGGTTTTTAATCTAGGCCTGATAGAGAATCATATTAATAGAATGTCACAGTGACCTTGCTGTCAAGATTGAGTTTGAAAAGTTATTGAGAACATTGGGGGAACGTTTTCACAGTAACATTTCGTTCCTTCATTACAGTTAGCGTCCCTTTAGTATAAGTTTGGAACCAAGCCCTGCTAGATGCTAAACTCGAGTTAGTAATATCAACATTGTTATAGTTTTTACGTTGTTTCCTCCACGGATTTTCCATCTAACTGACAATATTTCTGATTGATGTGTTGTGGTGAAAGCATTGGTTATGTTGAGATGAAAAATGGATTTATTTCTGTTATGGATTAGAGTGAAAATATGCTGCCATTACGTTTAGATATGTTGGATTTAGATATGTATCCTTCAAGAGGGTGTAAAGATATTCAATAATAACTTCATCTCCGGCCTAAGGGCCATTAAATCTATAGGGCTATTTGTTATAGTTTGAATTCAAATACTTATTTGAACTGATTTCAAAACTATGTTGTTTTGCATCCAACAAAAATGAATAAATTGAAATGGTAGAACGAGAGAAGCATATAATGTTATATTTTTTATGAAAACTATATAACCACTTTTACTACTGCCCACCGCAACACTGTAGTTGCAAGGTTTCATCTGGATATTTTGTTTGGTAAACTCAAGATGAAACATAAAACTGAATCTATTGTTTTGGTCACCTTAGATTTGACTGAGGTGATCTGAAGCCATGCATGAACGCTAGAATGAACAAATCTTTAGGAAATACGTTTTGAATCTTCTAATGATAAATCGTGTGTTACTTCGTACGTATTCTATCAATGCAAATGATTTATTATTACATAGTTGTTAAATCAGTTACTTACAGCTTCTCTTCTCATTTCATGTTGAAAACAAAAAATAAATTCAAATAGAACTGTCCTTTTAAGCACTCCTATTTGCTGGAGGCGGTTGTCTTGTTTTCATATAATTTTAGTTATCATTGATTGGTGTCCTGACTGCATCATTCAGCGAATACTAATGAAGAAGTCTCACATCATTCAGCGGATACTAATGAAGAAGTCTCACATCATTCAGCGGATACTAATTAAGAAGTCTCACATCATTCAGCGGATACTAATTAAGAAGTCTCACATCATTCAGCGGATACTAATTAAGAAGTCTCACATCATTCAGCGGATACTAATGAAGAAGTCTCACATCATTCAGCGGATACTAATGAAGAAGTCTCACATCATTCAGCGGATACTAATTAAGAAGTCTCACATCATTCAGCGGATACTAATGAAGAAGTCTCACATCATTCAGCGGATACTAATTAAGAAGTCTCACATCATTCAGCGGATACTAATGAAGAAGTCTCACATCATTCAGCGGATACTAATGAAGAAGTCTCACATCATTCAGCGGATACTAATGAAGAAGTCTCACATCATTCAGCGGATACTAATGAAGAAGTCTCACATCATTCAGCGGATACTAATGAAGAAGTCTCACCGACTCACTTTCTAGGCCACCTCCAAATGCAAATATAACATGTAAAAGTGGTATTATAAAATGACAAACAGACATTCCTGACACAATTTCCACTTATCATGAACATGAAGTTTTGGTTTGATGACACCAGAATATATATCATTGGATATAAAGAGGTTATCACGAGAGGGTGTTTTGGGATGGTCAATATCCTGCACTAGGAATAAACATTTATTTTGCGAGTCTTGGCGAACTGAATTCACAGTGTTTATTTTGGCTTGGCCTAAACTTTCAATGTTTTAATACATTTCAAAATACTATGTTGTTCAAATGAATTTTTTTTATTTTAGGACAGAGAATTCGAACTTGTGTCCAGTAGCTTTCGTATAATCATGTAGGCGAATCTATCCCACTGAGGGACGCGAGTTGCTTCCCTTCCGCCCAGTTGCATATTGTTCTCACATATCACATGAAGAGCT
Organism: Gibbula magus; assembly: GCA_936450465.1. Taxonomy (NCBI): domain Eukaryota; kingdom Metazoa; phylum Mollusca; class Gastropoda; order Trochida; family Trochidae; genus Gibbula; species Gibbula magus. The sequence goes on along the minus strand of OW388296.1, from coordinate 7,510,814 downwards.
AAACTGAATATTAAGCTGGTAATTCTCAAATTCCCTTTACACAAGTCACATGTAAGGAAAAATGAAAGTGGGGACGTTCAATTAATGAATATGTGATTCAAACTGCCTTTGTTTCCTGTGAGTAAAGTGTTTGCTCAGTATATTTCAAGATTGTTGTTTTTAAAGACACAATATGACATTCGTCAATATTGATCGAATGTGTGACTGATAAAAAGAAGAACCTATGTACACAATTCCAGAATTAACACAGTTTGGTTCCCCTTGAAACATTTGCTCACAAGACCTAAACATATTGGACAGGAGTTTAGACATCTGGTTTCACATGGCGGAATCCTTCAGATAATTATATCCTGTTTCTTTGGTTCTGTTCAGGATCTGGATAGAAAACAAATCTGTTTAACTTGTCACCAGGATCGAGGCAGTCAAGGAGAAATCATTTCCGATCATGTTAGGATTTAAGCTGCCAGTCCGTAGCTTTTGGATTTTAATCTAAAAGACTGGCAATTTCATTGGGAAAATCAATATAGTCAGTTTAAACACAAATATCAGCAAATTTAAGTTTGAGCAAGAACAGATAGCGCCATTAACAGCAGTCATGGCAGGGGCTCAAATCACACTGTCACCATACTGAAGACCACAAACTAGCTACAAACTAACTGAGCTAAATCGGTTCATTTAAAGTAAACATGAAGCATTTGAATATGTTTTTTTTAATGAAGTTTTAAGAAGTCTTTATAAAGGATACGGATTGCCAATTTAGTTAAGGTTGGAATGAAATCTGTGATGAAAGAATGCAAGATGAGAAAGAAGCCTGATTTGTGCAGGTTATGTAGCTTAGCAGTAGTTAACCTGACTCGTTGTATTATCTGACAGATTTCTATACTGATAGTGCCGGGTTAATGGTCCCTCATAAACTATCTCCTTCCAGTCGTGAACGAACTAACTTTTTAAGGACCCGATTCACACAGAGATGAGAAAAAGCATTTTCAGTGAATAAGATAGGTTGGGGAATTAACATTACAATTGTCATTAGTTCAAACCAGACTATAAAAGAAAAGGAAAGCATGAAATATAAATTCACAACTCCTTCTGCAAAAATAAAGAAACAAATAAAAACTTTATTTCTTACACTTTGATGTTGCCAAACCTCACCTAAACCATATTTAAACAATAAATATTTAACATTTGAAGCCCAACAAGACTAATATATTATATATTATATGAGTGTCTCATAATCAAATTGTCTTTTGCGACGGTAACCTTCACAAAAACTTGATTACTTTGACCTATTGAACATTGGAGCTACCTAAACTGTCATGGGCTAACAACATCAGAGAACCTTTATTCAAAGATAACAATAATTTACGAAATCTATCATGAATACCCTCAATATCTGGCCACGGATGGAATCACCAAACTTGTTAATTCACAAGCGAGATATAAAGGGTTATAGATTTTGCAACTATGCTTTCCTCGTTACTCACTTGTGAAATGGTTATTGTAAATGTCAACATCAAATAGACATATTCTTGTAATTATATAATCTCAATTACAAACCACTAATGATTTTATGTTAAAATGTAATTTCAGAGAATATTATTGCAATATGATATAGTGATGCTCTCATTTTGATGCCAATGATTTGTTATTTCATTCGTTATCTAATGACAGCTTTTTATTCCGTTACATGTATTCTCCAATTTAGTATGGAGTTATATTCCCAAGGACTCACAAGATCTAAACAAGGTTTCTAAATGTCAAATTTGTTTTGAATGAATTTGACATTTAATGTAAAGCTGCGTCTCGACAGGTTGTCTACGTGTGTACATTCTTATCTTAGTGTAAGTATCTGTTTCTTGTGTTTTTCAGTCGTGTCAGCATATTGATTTTTTCCCTCTCTGTTACTATGTCGTCATCGTCAGTTAATGTCAGTTACCACTTGCTACTATTAACTATCAGTATAATGTGTATTTACCTTTATCTAGCATATTACCATCAATTTTCACATAGCAGGTATGGTCCTCTTTTTCTAGAAACCTGCTACAACCCAGTTGACATTAGTTTTGCTCTTCTTCTCCAGTAAGTTTATAAGTACGTAAGATTTGTGATGTTTTATGAAGGAGCACACCAGAGTGTCAATAACAAATATAAAATAATGTTCAATAATTTAATGAAGTTGTTTTTTGGGGAAAAAAAGTTTAAGTAAGCGTCTGTACTTTGACACGATCTCCATTGGACATTCTACATACAAGATACCAGATGTTTGTGGTGACTATAAATTGACATTTGTAGCGCTTTTTAAATTATATTTTTGTCACCCTGTTATGTATTTATTGTACCTAATTTGAAAGTTTGTGTTGTTAATCTGATTGATTGTGCGTTTTAGTCAATATACTTTGTATATTAACGTGGTTTCCTCTAGGAACTGGATAATTAATTTGCTAATTGTAACAAGAGTTTATGTGGGTTATGTTACACTTGTAATTAGATGTCTTTGATGTGTAGTAGGTTTAATGAGTTAAACCGTCTCAGAAAAACAACTCATGTGTTTCTGACCCTTCCAACAACAGGTGATTGTTTCGTGTGACGTTGATGTATGCATATTCTTGTTAGGTATCATTGCAGTTTATGTGAAGAAGGACTTCAGCAGGCATTTAAGATTAAAAGTTCAATTTGAGTCAATATATGTGATGAAGTATCTCTGAACAATGATGGAAATATCACTGCTTCTTGTTGGGCATAAGTTCTTCTCATGCTCGGTTATAGTTGTTGATTAGTGACAGGAGCTATTGTTAATTCAGTCTTCTAGAAACATTCGAGATGGATATATTCATTTGAAATCGATTTAGACAATAATAACAGTTGCTACCAAGAAACGAGCTATTAGAATTGTGACTAGTTTGTTCGATTTATTTATTTGTTTGGTTAGATGAGGTTGAAGATATGTATAATAGGAATTGCTAAAATCTCTATAACATATCAAAATGAAGATAATCTAATAATGTAGCGATGATGTGTTATCTATAGAGATCCTTCAACTCTCAGAATACTTTGTTGAGTGTGATGCCTTTAACAGAAGACAGATTTGATAACTGATGAATCACAGCCCTACCAATCTAAATATTGTAGCCACGTTGTACTATGAAGACGTGAAGAAGGACGTGTTTTAGTTTTATGACAGTTAAAATAAATGACATCTTTTTTCAAAGTTTGCTAAAGACCTATGAGTCATTTCTAGTGCCTAGTAAAAAATTACATATATGTATCACCTGTAGACATCAGAGATTCAAATCATATATAGTATTTATGTGCAGCCTTAGTCAATTTCGTTCAGTGTTATGGTGTACAGTAACTTGCTTAACAGTTTTATGCTACCAGTAGTTTAGCTTATGTATATAGTAGTAAGTGCTTCAGATATAAGGACCAATACTAAAAACGCTTAAAACTGTAAAACAGTGACTGACTCATATATTGTTATTTATCAAATTATAACAGTCGAGAATAAAAAGGAAATACAAAAATATTTCTGTAACATTTATCATTTCTGTATGAACTGATTGTGTTTTGTCCCATGGGAAGCATAAGGGGATAAAGTTATATCCAGCTGGCATGACGATTGGGCATCAGGAACCCCAGAGGAATTGGTTCACAACTTAACTGGCTCTTCCCATGATATCATATAGGGTCCTTCAGCTTAGTGCAAATCTGTTTAAGGGGAAATACTTGGTTTAATTAGTTTGGTTTTCATTAATGTTAACACAAAAGGCATACGGAGAGTGTTTGAATATTGTCATAAATTTAGCAAACAGATTTAGTATTTGAACGTAACTTTTGGACTTTTTAGCCTGTTCAAAGATTCTGTTGTTTTGTTATATCTTTAAAGAGCTATCTGTATGAGTTTTTGGTTTCATTTATTACCCTACTATTATTTACAGCGTTACGTATTTCAAGTTTGACATTTCTGACTATGGCAATTAACTGTTGTTAATCTTTGATATCTTGCATTTTCGTAATGTTTCAATTTCTGATTTTTGCGAATCAACCTTTTTATTCAACTGTGCTATTACAATTGTATTTTGTCAAGGTATCTATGCTTATAGGCCAATGTTTATGCTATGTTGGTTGCAAAATGAGCTTCGAAAAACTAAATACTTACTTACGTATAAATAATGATTTATGGACACTGTGAAAACTGCTTTATTCAGAGATATTGAGTGAAGTGTGAGAGGATGCTCTAAAATCACAGAAGTTAGGCAGAGTCACCCTGCAGTTGAGAAAACGCGTATTGATGTGACATGGTTTGCTTTGTTAAATGCTTAGAAGTGTTGTGAACAAATATTGTATCAATATTCTTAAACAAACCACATACAAAAGTTTCACAATTGATGGGATTTGTCAAACAATTACTTCAATAAAATGCCTTGCAATTGGTTTCAATAAAATATGTTTAATGTGTTAAAGTCTTGAAGTGTTAATTGATATTTTATTGCATAGATATATCAAGTTGCAAGCGCATGTAGGAGAAAGCATCAATGAGATCACATGATAAACATGTCCAGCCCTTCCGATACCACCATCCATAAAATTAACATCAGAAAGAGGCGATACCTCTAATTGCAGGGGGATATATTATGAAGATATGTTGCTACACGTATTGGTACTTTTGAAGCAGAATTATGTTTATCATTTATAAATATGTACTATCATATGACACCCTTTCCACTAAAATACGTGCCCACGGTACTATATATTATCAACCTGAAGGAATTGTACTTGCGATACTCGACCGTATCTGTCCGTACTTAAGTGTCCAGGTACTCACGTCAACACCTTGGTGTATTAAATGCGATGTGGATAAAGTTCTTTGCTCAGGGAGACACCACAGTAGTAGGCAAAGGTAGCAAAATGGTAGCAAAGATTGAGTTCTGGCCTTAAGCGAGAGAGGCCAGCATGCGAACCAAAACGCCACTGTCATACAGCTTTTAAACATTGACATGTAAATAGAACGTTTGACTTACGAAATAAAGTTCGCTGTACCCCAATGTGTTTTTGAATAAAGTATAGTTTACCCTGAACTTTTATGCTTTAAGCACGAGGATGTTAGTCGATATTGTGGTATATTCGAAAATAAATGGACCACACACATGGTGTAAACTATATAATACTTGCAAAGTATGTATTGTGTGCGAATGAGACTCCATGCAACTTTTACTTATTTATAAGAAACAAAATGAGAACACTCAAACACTGTAACAATATACCAAAGCCAAGATATCAAGACACAAGGAATGAATTATTTTGAATAAATTTCAGTTTTCTTATTTTTCTCTTTCTTTTGTATTTTAAAGTACAAGTGGAGAAATAGCAATTGCTCAAGGACATTATTCACAAAAAAGTCATCCAGTAGTAACATGGTTTATTAAATAAAATAATCGCACCTGGCACGTTACGTTGTTTATGAAAAAATTCATTCCTATAACTATTAGGGGGTGTCAACCATTATTACCATGATTATATCATGAATTTACCATGAGCATTTTATATTCCCATACTTTGACATACATAACAAAATGACACGCAGAATTGTTCGACATTAGACATATATCTTATTTGTAATTTGTTATCGAATTTATCATTCCTGAAGACAGGTATATTTCCTGTATGAGATACAAGAAGCCAGCTGCCTGTAGGTGGAGTCAGATAGAGAGTAGGACGATTATAAGACCCTCATTATATAATCTGTGTTAGGGAAACAAGGGACAAGATGATCTGGATAATACTTGAATGTTGATGTTTTAATCATTTTCTATATAACATGATTTATCATTTTCCCCACACAAATTATTATATTACCTATTTTAGCATATTGTCACATAGAAGTGTTTAATCAATATCAATCAATATTTAATCCAATACTCAAAAGGTGTCAGGCATGTAGTACATTGTTTATAAAAAATATGTTATATAAGCAAATCGTAACAGAGAAGTGTAAACAGAATAAAACATATCCACAGTGTCTTGGAATTTCCGCTCAATGGAATAATATTTATTAACTGTGTAGGGCCGATCTATAAATGGAATCTCTAGAAATGACGTTTAGTGAATTGGGCACCATCTTTAAATATAAACGTTAAACAGTTGATCGTAAAGTCTCAAATACAGAGCTTAACACATAGGAAAATTGGATATGTCACACCTCCCGTAGATGTGATAGATGTCAGGTTATGAAACGATTCAGTAACTTACAGGTCTGTAATAGTTTCATTTATTTGCATTTGGTGAATGTGAAGCCGAGATACAGTTAATTTTCATTATTGAGATTAGTGACTGATTATTGGTCACTACTGGACGATAACCCGCCTATAATAAGGTTATTTGGGGTATTCATGAACTATATAGTTCATTTACATTTAACGTTTGAATTAGAAAGTATATTATAACTTGGATACAAAAAAGCCATTTTAGTAATTATAGCATTTAAAAACAGGAAATTGGATGTTCTCGGCTCTGCCTTACGAGTTACACATTCTTAGGAATTTTTAGCGATATAACTCAAAGAGTGTGGGTTCATCTAACAGTTGTCACGTCTATCAGTGTAAACTGTGACTATTCGGCGCCAGCTGTCAGAGATCAAGTAGTACACTGTTAGTCGTCATACAGAGATCAAGAAATGTCATCAATATCGTGAAATTGAATTTGACAAGATTTAATTTTGTCATTTATATTCATAGCCAGAATAGTCTTTTTAGATTAATTGTAATTAGATTCATTAAATAAACCAAATGCCACAGGAAGAACATTTTATTTTACCAAAATTAATATCATTTTAAAAAAATTGTAGGATATTTAATGATAATTTGTGTATTCTTTTGTTTCTTTCCCTTTCCATCCGAAGTTACTAATTTACATTACATAACCTAAAAATATGTCTTCTTGAATAGAGGTATTTTTTCCTTTCACTAAATAATTCAACTATAAACAAAATATATCTTCTTTTTTTCAAACTTCCTCAAAACAAATTTGTTATCATAATGAAAACAAAACGCACAGAATACAGCTTAATATACACACATATAATACAGGAACCATTGTGGTTTTCAGAGAAACTAAGCTCCATATGAGTCGGGTGAGACTACACTCGAGTTCACCTGGACCTGATAAATTACATCTGTGTGGTTTGAAATATCAGCTCTGTCTATGAAAGTCTGCAGTCGGCAAATTATAGACTCATTTATTCCCGTTCTTTCATAGGGAAGCATACATAGCTTTTCGGAGAGCCACGAAACTAAGCATTGTGATAGATGTCCATTATGAATTCATCTTGTGGAATAACTAAGTTGAATAATGGCAGAAATATCTCAAACATGGATTTATTATTTTGTCCACCGTGGATCATCCCCGAGACAAAAATATTTTCGAATAAGTTTGGGAATCACAATCAATGATAGAAATGTCGTCTGTATAACGTAATTGTTCTTACATCGGAATATAATACAATTTAATTGTGTTAGAGTCTGTCTGGGGAGAAGTTAATTAATTCAGGGAATATCTTAACCTGTAGAGCTATATCTGAGACTCTGGTTCTAGCATGGAGACAAAACACTTCAGCACAAGTTTATGAGTAGTAGCAAATCATAACAGTGACCTAGGTACAAAACGAATAGCAACGTAATATACAATAAGTGATGCCTGTCAAGGGGAGGGATTAGCTGATCAGAGAGTTCGAAATATGGTGGAGCCATTGCAGCTTTGTAATTGGAGAACACGTCTTCATTACAGAAACAAACATGTCAGATCTGCTTTACCATGGACTTGCTTCACGGACGATAACTGAGTCAACATTGTATAAACGAGTAACATGAAACATGTTCAATTTCAAACGTATATTGTATCTTTCGGGTTAACTTTTAGTTCACAATATATTGCAGTTTCAGTTTCATGGAAGTTCTTTGAAGCACTATTACATAACCAACATGGTATCCTATATTATGCAAATTGATAAACCAGATTTCACTGAAGGCAAGGAGTTTTCCATGTTTCACATTATGATGAAGTATTTAATAGTTCAGTACTTTGAATTAAATTGACGAACAAAGTATGTAATTGATATAAGTTAAGAATAGACAATAACTTTGGTTGTTATAGCAACACTATTAGCGCAGCACAGAAGAGTAGCCTTCCTTGATACTAATATAGTTATTTCGGCCATTTATTGTTCAATATTATTTTGTTGTAGAAATGATTTTACAATCAATTAGATTTAAGGTAAGGTTCGATATCAAATAACATTTCAAAAACCAATTCGAGTTTGTAATTTTTGGTAGAAATGATTGTCACAATACACAAATAGGAAAACGAAAAATTAAAACATGGAAAGTAATAAAGAAATTTCAATTAACTAAACTGTTTGCAAACATTTTGAAAGCCTGATTTATTCAATATAGTTTGTTCAAGTACTTGTGCCTATTGAAAGTAATGCTCTTAGTATGCTTGAGTGTGTGCTTTCATCACAAAGAACGAATAGGATAGAAAAACAACCTCCCTGATGTCTTAGATGTCTACTCGCTGCATCCAGACCAAGGGAGAAAGGTTGTTTTTGTTCACATTCCAAACTGTTCTTCAGAAGGTTCAGTTACCTCTTTACGGGCTTTCAATAAAAGGGTTGAGATTGCATTATTGTGAGAACATTAAGGTTAGATGCTTTTACAAATTGAATCAAACTTTTTATTGTCAGATTATGCCATGAAAATAGACGGAATTGTTTTCACAAGAGTGGTATAACTGACGGGCGCGATCAATCCCAGACAGATAGAGATGATAAAATCAGAAAAAACAACGCCCAAGATTGGTACTTATTGGATTGGGGTAGAAAATGTTTAACCAAATAAGCGGCTTTTTATCTTATTGCTTGACATCTGAAAAAATTCTTTACATTAAATGAGCTTGTACTTATCAGATTATGTCATAAAAATAGACGGGAATAGGCAACATATTCACAAGAGATGGAACATTATGATAAAAAAGAATATATCACAATTCATACCACTGCTATTAAATGGACTGCTTTATGTACTTTTAGTGACTTCACTAACCAATTTAGTAATTAAAAAAAAGACTTCTTTTATGAGAAAAGCATTGACCATGATTTATGGGTTCAGGGTGATATATATACTCATGGTAAAAATGGTTGACACCCCTAAACAGAAAATGGATTGTGGCAAATTAAATGCATTTAAAAATTAATATTGTCCGATATTATGGTATTTTCGAAATAAAATTGCACAAACATATGATATAAACTAAATAATACTTGCCATGTATGCATTGTGTGCGAATGAGACTTCATGAAAGATTTTGTGTATATTTGGGTTCAGTAGAATCTTCTTTTCAAATGCATCTTATCATTATTTATTAGAACCAAAATGAGAACACTCAAACACTGTAACAATAAACCAATGCCAAGATCTCAAGACACAAGGAAAGAACTTTTGAGAATAAATGTATTTGTTCTTATATTCATCTTTCTTTGGTATTTTAAAGTACAAGTGGAGATATAGCAAATGCGCAAGGACACTTTCCACACAGACATCCAGTAGTAACATGTTTTACCAAAACAATAATAGAAACTGACACGTTACGTTGTTTATATAACATTTCATTCCTATAACTGTTAGGGGGTTTCAACCATTATTACCATGAGTATATGAACATTGTTATTGCTCATATTTTCATTCATAGCAAAATGGTTCAGGTCATAGGCTCAGGTCATTAGACAACGCATAGCATGTGGTGGTTTGTGCAAATAATAAGACATAAGTTATATTGACACCGAATTTGCTTTTGTCATCTGTAACGAAGTGAAATTATTTATTTTCTAATCTTTATTTATGCACCATTGATAATGATACCCATTGGAATTGAAAGATAAGTTCTAAAAGACAATACTCTCTAAACATGAGATCTTTAAGAAGAGTAAATCCAATTTGCATGTTGCTGCCCAATATAAGTGACTGGAGAATCTCCAGGTATTGATTGTGTCAAGTAAGCACCACTCTACAGGGAAAAAGACACAGAACTCCTTCAGACATGCAACTGGTTCTGACACCCAGGTCAATTGAGGAGTGTGGGTGTACATGATTAACTCTTTGTCCTGAACCCGGTTTGTAACAAACATTTTATGAAACAGTCAAACTTGCGTATTTTCCTTTTTTATAAATGTGAATACCATAAAGGAAAGCATAGTAAATATAAATCAATTTTCCATTTCGTCATAGAAAACTTAGTTGTATATTTATGTACATATATATGTATATACGTATTTTGTGTAACTATACTGTGAAGAGCTCTTTATGATGCTGTCTCAGACATTTATCATTATAACAATATTTATGGATAAACAACTTCTTTATTGTGAGAGTACCAATTGAGTAAGCACAATTTTCTCCTAGTCCATGTGGTGTTCTATCCTTGGACAGCTTGGTGTAGATAATAGCTCTGCTGAATATTCATAAATAAAGACTTCAGTATTTATCTTTTTATGAATGTTAACAGAATAAAGGACGATCCAGTAAATTTTTTAGTACAGTACATTTTGTTATGGTCTTGAATAGGAAAACATAGAAAACATCCACTCTAATATAATGAGTGTTTTTTCCTCTAACACCTGTCACAGCAATTACAGCATGCATGTGTTGTTCTATATCTGTAATGTTTAACACCAAGTAAGAAAGCAACAAATTCCGTATTTTAATATTCCTCGGTATACCTCAGAGGAACTAAGACCTTCTAGATTCTGAATTGACATAGCCTACAAAGAAACCATAGAAACCAAAATCCAGAAATGATCACCTGCTGGAACATGACAATTGTTTCGATACAGTGTTGATGCAGTTCAACAACCAACAATTAAATATATAATATTTTATCATTGACTTTTGACTCTTGTGCATAAACTTGATACATTAAAAGTTTTAAAACATATTTATTTTTTCGTAAAATGATTTAAATTGAATATTTCTTAAACAAAGCCCCATCTTGGATAATTAGAAAGCAAATATTATTTTATTAATTTTATCATGCTGATGCAAATAGGATTTTTAAATTTCATTTGTTGAAAAGATTTAAGAACATGGCATTGTGTGCCTGAAGATTCAATAAGCATACATGCATGGTTGACTGGAGTTAGAGACTCGGTACTGATGGTGGACTGACTTTTAACAGAAAAAAATCGTTCAATTTCTGACTGGAATCCTTGATTCGACGTCTTGGCTTAATTTTCTAAGCAGATTTCATTTATTCAATGATTTTAAGATTAACATGAACGATTTTGTTCATAATGTTGAATAAATGTTTTCTCATTGGTTGAATCGTTAATGCACGGTATATGAGGTACATTAATTATTATTTCAGATCACCCCTGTCTATGTGAATCCAAGGGGAAACAATGTTTTCTTGATTAAATAATTGCATCCAAGAACATCCAGTGATACAAGTTCATATTATATCAAAGCGAGTGTAAATCCGTTTAGGCTGAGTTATCAGTAAAGTTCAAAGTATTATTGTCTAGCGGATCATATCATCGTTTTAGTTCGTTTCTTCTGTCTGGGGGGAACAAGCTTTGTGTTGCAATTCAAGCAAATATCAGATTGCTTTAGTGATTACGAGCTCCCGTGCTTTGTCAGTGCGACAGTTTTGATGTATATGTAGGTATATTCGACGTAGATTGTATAAGAATCAAATTTAGGAGTCAAAATGTGTTGTATTATAAAATAAGAGACACGTGAATCTAGACTACTTAATTAAATAGAACATGTTTGTTAAGACATGTGTGAAATGTCAGATAGATATTATAGAAGTATGGTTGAGAGTAGGGTTGTATCATGTCATTTGATGTTTCCTGAGCACCAACAGAGGGAATCTAAGTCTATTTTGAACTTTGCACAGAAGAGTTCAAGTTGCAGTAGTGTACAAAACTAGCCATTCCACAGACACAGAACTCCTCCAAGGCCATTGTACTATTCTGCCGAAATATAAACACTGCTGGCGAACGTTAGTTACAAAATACATTGTGAGTGACCCATGTACCGGGATCACTACTCATTAACAACGGCAATTATCTAGGACTTGCTACTAGATGTAGACAGAGTGAGACCTCGTTTACCCGGACCTCGTACATAAGGAAACACGGCCATCTGCACAAAAGTAGTTAAAATTTTTCGTTATTCAACTGTAACCATATAGTGCGGAGAAACGGGGTCTGACTGTAGATATATGGTTTAGGGGACAATGTGCTTTTCGTGGCTTGTTATTCATTCAGTCATGTTTATTCAATCAGTTGTTCATTATCGAGGGAAAAGGCAAGAGCACTTGAATGTTTGATGAATTAAAGAACCGGATATAACCTGTGCTAGCGGAGAGTTCTACTCCTCTGAGAATTATTCTTCGTTTGTGAAAGTCTTTACAGAATGTGAACAAGAGAATGGATCATTCATGCAGTAGTTAAAGACGATGATTAGGGTTATGCACGATCCCTTACATCTTTCTGACCTGTTCAGTTTTTTAGAGCACCTTTGACAAATATGGATGCCGCTCTTTGTAAATGTTTTGAACAACAGTCTTCTTTTCTTTCCCCTGCCGTATGTCTATAAACATATAAATGAGCTTTGAGAATAAGGTTATTGAATATCCTTTGATTGTTATGTAAGTGATGGAATGTTGATTAGGTTTTTGTCAACTCGCATCATCATTATTTCATGAACCAATGGTTCGGAATGAGTCAATAAATGACAAGTATTTCTTCTGAATTGTCAACTTTCTTAATTTTCAAATTAATAAGTTGAATCATTTAGTGACCAATTATTCTTGAGTAACTGACTTATTAAATCAAAATCATTGTTAAAGGAAATAATTCTAAATCAGCCTGGAGCGAAAGTCGGATATACCCATAATATTACTGCACCAATAAACGTTTCATGCAAATATATCTATCGTTCAATGTTTTAGTCACTAAAATCAATACAACTTTTTGATAGATTATACATTTTTAACATGTATAAATCAGATTTTAATTAACCTCGTAATAATTTGATAATAATTAAACGGCTTTTTATGTTTTACTTTCAATTATTTTTTACTTAGGCTTTAAGATTGAATTTATCTCCGCTAACGGCTGCAATACTGCCCAATTGGCATTATACAATAACTCACTCGTTCTGTGTTTATCATCACTGTTGAACTACAGACAAATGCTTGCTGCAATTATACACTCTTATTCAAAACCTACTTTATCACTTGCGCAAATAAATATGACTCAGACATCGCTTTTGAGCAATTAAATTTGAAAAAAGCAATATACAAATCTTTGTTTGTATGTATGTATGTAATACTCGAAACGATGATTTACACATATAATAATACAAGAAAAAAGTGAGCATGGCTCACATACCCCCGCCATCCGCTATCCGTCCATTGAGAATTATAGATGTGAAGGTTACAATGTTTAAAAAAACAGCTTCAAGCATCATAATATTGTCCAAAATAGTTTACGGAACTGTTATTACAAAATTTCATTCACCCAGATGTAATATTTTTTCAGGTAACTTAATTTTTCCCATTAGAGCATCACACCGGTAATTTGTACCAAGTTCAATTACAGATTCAAGGGCTTCATAACTCCGTAAAAATAAATGTGAACTCGATTAAGAGTATCATTTGGGCTACCTACATTTAAAATTTCATTCACCTAGATGTAATAGTTGCCGAGAAAACTTGTCCCAATTGGAACATGACAGCTCTTTTGGTACAAAGTTCATTTTCGGATTCAACGGCCATAACTCCGTTAAAAATAATATTTCGGAACTGGTTTTCGAACTCGATGAAGAGTATCATCTGGACTACCTCCATGTTAAATTTCATTCACCTAGATGTAATAGTTTCCGAGAAAACTTGTCCCCATTGGAGCATCGCAGTTATTTTGGTTCTAAGTTGAATTTCGGATTCAAGGGGTCATAACTCCGTAAAAAAATAATATTTCGGAAAACGGTTTTCGAACTCGATAATGAGTATGGTCATGAGTACTCACAACCAAAATTTCATTTACCTAGGTTGAACAGTATCCGAGAAAACTTGTCCCCATTGAACACAATAAAACTAAGTATAAAAAGTGACGTTTCCATGGAAACGACAACAAATTTAAATCTCAGAAAATTTAAAATTGTCTGTGCGCGATCGGAAGAATATGGTTAACAACTGTACAAAGTTTGGTTGATGTACCTTGACGTTTTTTGAGAAAATTGACCGGACGGAAGGACGGACAGACGGACGGAATAACCGCTATAAACCCCCGCTTACGGGGGTATAATTAGACAGATCTCAGTTAATGTCTTAGAAGCTTTATTTAGATCACAGCTAATACAATTATATGTGTATTTGGGGTGTTTTGGGATGCCTTTGTTCCCTCAGTGAATAGACAGTCGGCTTAAAAAACTGTTTTTCTGTGTAATCTCCCATGATGTACCCTGTATTCAGAAGAGCAGGAATGAGGAATAGACCTGTTCCCTGTTTGTGATGAAACAATGTGAAGATTGATGAACCAATTATCACTTTGTGTCAGATCCCTATAGGTAAGTCCCCAAACGAGGCACTCTGTATTCAGACTAAGAAGATTGATCAAGTGTGATCTTTCAGTGTTTCTATTAATGAAGTGGACACAGGAGGGTTGCTAATGACCTCTGGTCAGAACACATCTTACTGACCAAATGTATGGTTTCTGTGGTCAGAATAGAATTACAATTTGGAACAGAGTGACCCAATTACATTTATATCCACTAAAACATTGTGTGGGGCTGTGTGTGGGGCTTACTAACATTGTGTGGGGCTGTGTGTGGGGCTTTACTCACCCTAGGGACTCTTCTTCACAAGTTCTTCTGTGAAATACATTTTTTGGAAAGATAGGCATACTTTCATGGAGCAGTTACTCAACATCTGAAAGTGATTTGCTAAAACGTTCTTTTTTGTTTTTCACCACAGTTAAAATACTGATTTAATGGCCATAGACATAGTCATGTTATTTTTGTAGTACCTTACTCTAACAATACAATCTATACGATGGTATAAACTGTATTATGAATCATAAA
The DNA here is from genome assembly GCA_936450465.1 of Gibbula magus. Taxonomy (NCBI): domain Eukaryota; kingdom Metazoa; phylum Mollusca; class Gastropoda; order Trochida; family Trochidae; genus Gibbula; species Gibbula magus. Next base: position 7,495,680 of record OW388296.1, on the reverse strand, counting down.
TGTGCACAATGTCTGATGAATGGGATCACACCTTGAAAACAGAAAATCACCCTGTGGTTCCAACAATAAAAGTTTCAAGTGATGTAAGAAATGGACTGAATCTTATAGCAAATTATATAATCTCTCCAGAAGCCATAACACACATGGATTGGTTTAGTATTTTCCTTGTTTAGGTTCACGACATTAAAAAAGTAATTCCTTTTTTTAATCATTTACCTAATTCGTAAAGGTTATTGAAAGGTCTAGGAACTTAAATGCAACAATAAAACAGTATACAAATAATGTGTAAAACCAGCATGCGGTGGTTCACATAGAAATACTGCCTAAATCCCTTATGTATACATGTATTCAGGAAGGCGTAAGTGCTTTATGATAAAAGTAATATTGTTCACCATTTTGGTGGGTGGAATTTGGGAAAAAGAATCAGCGTTGGCAAGCGTGCCACCATGTGGGCTGATGAAAGGACGTCAGAGGGCGTTGATTCCAAGGGAAGCTACTCCTGTAAATTGAGAATATGTATGTTACGAAGAGATTATAAAATATAAACAGGCACTTAAAAACTATTTTGATATTCAAAATACAATATAAGATATAAAATTGTACTTTTAAAATTCAAATATCAAGAATATACATTATATTTTGATACGCTATATTTGGAATTATCTTACATTTCAGATCTTGTGAAAGGTTCTTAAAATTCTTATTTATATTATAATAATGATAATCCCATCCCATTATTTCCCATCTTAAATATGTTCAGCACGCATAAATCCCTTTATTTTTAAAACATAATAATTTAAAGTCTTCATTGGCATTTTTAAAACATGATTAAAACGAATAAAAGAACAATTTACTTTTCTAAGAATAGTGTTCCTTCCATACATACGAAATAGTGTTCCTATATAAACCAATGGTTTATGGTTTATGTTGTAAATAACCAATGCTATGTATGTCACTAGGTTGAAAGTAACTGACCTTGGTCTAACTGAAGACTCTCTCCACTTTTATGATAACAACATGAAATTATTAAAATCTTTATCATCTATGAAAATATTGCCAATAGATCAATGACTTTGTGTACCATAAACCTTTATTTTGATTACAAGAATGCCGATGCTGTCAGAATGGGAAAAAAACTGTAATGCATTTGTGCGTTTTGTTGTTTTTGGTCTCTAAAACCCATCCAACGGGGCTATGATCACTGGTCTGTACATAATTCAAGAATAGCCTCAAATTGCACTTCATTTCGAGATACAAAGAAGCTTGATATGTACGTTTTACATGTGAGTTGGTTTCTATAAGCAATGTATCCTGTCTTTACCCAGGCAGAAGAAGATGTTATTAGTTGGCTCCTGGTGCAAAAACGCAGTGTCTGAAGACGTCGCTATGGGATACGGATCCTTCCTATCAATTTGTTTCATGTGTGATAGCTGGCTGGTTATGAAATATGATTCAGAACTTCATATGTTCTGTGACCAAGATTAGCACAAGGTTTCAAAGATACAACGTTTGAAGTCCAATGTTTTCTTTTATGTAATATTAACTTAATTACCCTCTATAGTATTTCAGTAGACAGATTTGACATGTTTTGTTTCTATGGTCTCCCATCAGAAAGCTGTAACAGTTCAACCGTTTTCACAGATATCTGAATTAGCTAATAGCCTGATGAAAGACAGTTATTACTGTACATTATTTTGACAATTGTGTTTTGCAGGTGCCCGTGTTGCCATTTGCTGTAACTCATAATTGCCATATTCGTCTCCATGATGAAACCATGATCTTCTACTGTATTACTTTCCTTTGTAAGGACCATAAATGGCATTATTGTCATTTGCGATATAGTGTCATTACTTGACTGTTATTTTATATCTCGGAGATGTTAAATCTTTGTTTGTGATAAGTGGTTATTAATTTATTTAATCTTGGTCGGTTTTGCCATTTGTCACGATCATTCACAAGAATCAGAATGTTAAGATAGTTCATACAGATCCACGACTCTCCATAAAAGAAAGGAATAAATGTCTATTAGTTTGCTGACTGCAGTCTTTCATCTTAATCCAGTTTAAGGTATTCCAGAATATGATATTTGCTTGTATTGAGGGCTGATGAGCTTAAAAGTTAAATCTTGTCAGATGCAATTTTGAAGTAGTGATGCAATTTCTACTGTAGCAAGGCATTACGAATTCTGAGAATTAATATACATTGTACATGTAGTTAATATACATTGTATTCTGTCAAATTCTACTTCATATCTGCCAGAACAAAATCAATCGTTGTATCCAATTAACATCTGAAAGACAATCAGGTTAAATGTAATTGTATGAACTATTTAGAATAGATCACTTGGAAGATATCAAACGACCTGAGTATTGACTTATTACCGTCCTGTAATTACCAATAAATGTCCGACAGTCTATCATCTCAACGATGAAACCCATAAATGGTAATAATACAACGGCGATACTGTTTGTTAAGTTTGTAGCTAAGTTCATGTAAACATTAATTATATTAAACACACATTTCAGTATGCACAGAAGTACATACTATATAACATATATATAACATACAAGTATATGTTGTCTACATATACATGTTGTTTTGTGTGTTAATATGTAATCGCACTCTTGAACAAACAAACAGGACATTTATTCTGTCTGATTTAATTGGCTTCAAAACTGTAATCAAGGGTCACTGAATACTTGTTCTTCTAAAGAGACTGTACATTTATTTTATTATAGCAATTCTTATTTTCATAAACTATTATACAACAAAGAATGTATAAATACGATAATTCAAGTTTCAAATTTATATAGTCGAAATGAATATGCATTCTAAAACAACAATGATCCGAGCACTGACCAGAGTAGGGATGAAATCGTATTCCCAAATATAATTACCCTATCAAAGAGTGGAAAGAGAATCACAAGAGTCTGGCAAACTTCCTGTTCCCTGCTTGCACTGACTGATGTATATATGGCTCGACCTTCAGGCAGCTGGCTTCATGTATATTATACAGGAAATATACCTGTCTTCAAGAATGATCGGTTACATATATTTCTAACGACAAACAATTCGTCAACACATCTGGAATGAATTCTTGTAGAAATGTGATCATTTTGCTGTAATGAAAGATTAAATAATGGGAAGTAGTGTTGTCATTGACATAGAAGTCTGTCATCTGAACATAAATGATTTTCTTAATTAGCACCTGGGTGATTATGTTGTCTGTAAGAATATCTTTGGAGATAAAGATTCAACAGAATAATTGAATATTACTGCATCCTATATGTGTTTTTGCCACTGTCTTTATAATTACAATTTAATCAGTTTTATATTAGTTTTTAAACGCATCCTCTCATCAATCAATCAAAAAACAAAATTGGCATCATTCATAAATGATTCTGAAAGATTAAAAAAAATGTCTTTAGTCTCAATACAGATGCTTTCTTTGGAAAGTCAAAGCGAAAATCTAGAAATGGTTTGGTCATCTCGGAGTATCTCAGTATTTCAGTAGCATTGTCAACATCCTTCAGTAATCGCTCATAACATCTCTGACAGTCAATCTTCTCGACAATAAAACCTTGATGATATCTTGGCCTCTTCCAATCAATGCTATGACATAAATAAGACATTTTATTTGCTGAATAATCAATAATCTGACAATCATCATCTAATCGTCCTTCATTGGATGACTAAATGGCAACTGACACCTTCTCAATAGAAACTGAAAGAGTCTGAAACGACAGTAGCAATGTAGTTAATGACAGAATGAAACATTTTAAGAGCACAATAATGTCAACAGAAAGATGAATACAAATTGCAATACAGGGCTATTGTACAGAACAAAATTATATTTAATATCGATTAGTTTTGGATCGTATTAATTTATCAACGGTATGTCACATTGAACACTTCAGAGGTTTTTTTTTTATTATTAATCATTATATCATTTTCTTCATAAAAAGCGTGAACTTTAGCGCAGAGAAGAAACATTAAAGAAACAGTGCATTGCTCTGCATTTTCTTTACTTAAAACCAGTTAATGCATAATTAATGAAACCAAACCTTCCCGTCATGTCTTCAAGAGTGTATTTTATTTAAGAGTTACCATAAAAGAATCTTATACCCCACTTCCGGTCTCGTTTCTTTTGTTACAAGTGTAGGTGTATTAGCCGATACACCTACACTTTTTCTGATATACCTTTACTTTTTCTGATAAACCTACACTTTTTCTGATATACCTACACTTTTCTAATATACCTACACTTTTTAACAACTGAGATAGAATGAGGTCAATTTTCTAAATTCTAAGTGATGATACTTTATAAAATGTCAGATTATAAATGAACATAATAACCTGGGATCAAACTCGTGTCCTGTTGCTTTCTGGCCGAACGACCTAACCATTACACCACGAAGCCAGTTGAAACTCTGAGCATTTTTTCATGACCAAATGAATAAGGTTCTTATAATGCGTGAAATAATATCACAATTTTATGTTTTTCTTTTTATATAATAATGTAATTTAATTTGGGGTGCAAAATGTCTTAACATACTGAAAGTTGTTTCTGTTTTCTCTAAACTTTGGCCACGTTGACACTAGCCATGCTGTTTATAGCGTTAGCTGTACATTTCAGCAAGATGCACGTTCATCTGCGTTGACAATGAGATCATTGGGCCATATCAATTAGATTTCGAGCCCCAAACATGGGTAACCATACAACGCAGCACGGACTGCGTTGTCACAGACGAGACCGTATTTGGGTTGTGCGTTTCATGCACAAGCTTGTTTACAGCTGTATTTGTTTTGAAATATTATGAAATAGTACCCGCTTACACTCGACCGTAAGTGGGGTATAAGACAGATATACCCATACTTTTCCTCGTGTATCAAATGATACCCAACACTTCTCCCCGTTGGAGCCTTACTCGGCTCCGCCTCGTAAGGGCCCTATGGGGAAAAGTGTAGGGTATCATTCGATACACTCGGGAAAGTATGGGTATATCTCTCACATACACTTCATTGCTGGACGATACTGACATATAACATTATATCTCTCTTAAGATAAGCCTGATGGGATCAATAAAGACGTTTAAAACGATCTATATGTATAACATGTTTTATTGAAATTAATTGCAAGGTTTTTTATTTGAATATTGACAAACCTCATCGAATGTGAAACGTCTGTATGTCGTGTAAAGGATATTGCATGAGTCTTTCTAATATGCAAAAATGATAACCAATTTTTTACTTTAAATTCAATAATTATATAGTACATGAACATTCACAGATGTATGCATTCCTCTTCCCTATAGGTACTTACAATGTATCTGTTATAGGTTTTGCTTTTGATAAAAAAAATTGTATGAATAACTTAATACAAACAATTCAAAGTTGTCTGTCAATAGATATAAGATACATAGTCTTTCTTGCAGTTAGACAGATAGTGTCTTCTCTTGTTCCCTTGTGATGTTTTCTCAACGTTAACCACATCTTCATCATTAAAGCACCAATGGTAAAATTAATAAAACTCCTTTCAAGTAAAACTTAAATATATTCAAATCGTCAGGTGCCTTTTTATTTAATTACCAGACACCATTGTTTTGGCATACCTGCAATTCATAAAACTTCATATAATTTTCGAATTCAAATATAATAGTAAAGAGCAAATTTGCAAGAATCGCCAAATTGAATACAACATACATTTTGGATACAAATAATAAAAAATAATGTCGGATTATAACCAGAGCAAACGAAAATTGCTTTTGTAATTTCAAAGCTGATAATAAGCAAATTCATTGAATATATACTGTATACATTAATAATGATTTACCTTTAGAACAAAATGATAGTTTGTGATTATATACACGTATCATATGATATCAATCGATGATGTTTGGAAAAACTAATGTATAGTCAATGTTTCAAATGTCACAGAAGGTTTTTATTTTATACTTTATAGAATAAATGTTCCTTTTTCAATGCCATGATATCTGGCAGCTTACATGAAATTATTTGTTATTTGATTTATTTGATCAAACAATTTAAACAAATTCTTGAAGTTCGACAATTAAATGACATATACGTAAGCTTTGAGATGTTTTGTTGTTCGCTTTTTCTCAAAGAAAACAATATAAACAAAACAAACTCTGTTTGTCCTATTAGTATCATTATATAGCTAAATGTCATATTTTGAATGCTATCTAAGTTAAAACAATGAATAGTAAGAAACTGTAACAATAGTAATTTTTTATAATAAAACTATATTGTTCAGTCAATCTGTCACCGAAATAACAAATGACAGAAATTCTGCCAATCATTACACTATTATTTTTAATTTACCTTGACATAAATAAAATCAGTTTCATAATATAAGCTGACCATATCAAAGGAATATTTTGTTGGCGTTATTTGTTGTCTATGCTTTATGATAAAACCAAACTGTTAAAAGAAAATAAATATAATCTCAGACATATTATTTTAAACAAATGTTACAACTTTTAATATTTGTCTTGCGTTATAATTCTCAAACACCTATTCCCACCAAACAGGATCCATATGTTGAAGCTTTCCAACTAAACAATACTTTGCTTTCTCCAACTGCTTTCTCCATACTACAGACATACTACATACTCTTCTACATACAGGACCTGTATGTTGCTGATATCACAGCGTGATGACCTAAAGTAAAGACAGTCCAGCAGCTAATTAATTACTGAAATAGGCTCCTTTTCATCGTTACACCATTTAATCATCAAATATCCTTGAATTTGCACTTTGCACCGAAACAACAAATGACAGAAATTCTGCAAATCATTACACTACTATTTCTTATTTACCTTGACATAAACAAATCAGTATCACAATATCAAATATCCTTGCATTAGTTAGAGACTCAACAACCTGAAAGTGCAATCATGGAGATTTTAGTCCACTACTGGTAACAGTCCAGTCCAATTAGTAGAGCAATAACCTCTCAGTACAGCTCCAGTGGTGACCAATTGACCACATGATTAGAACCAAAGCACCCCAATATCCTTCAGATGGACACAGGTGGTCAAGAAGCATCGACTGACCACTAGATTAGAGACAAACTCTTACTAAGGAGAAGAGTAGAAATATGTCAACTGGATGATAGCAGTTTATTCAATGAAGAAGAATGTGGTCTCCTATCTTAAACTTGATGGTAGTGAAATCGGAGTGAAATAGCACGTATCATGTAACAGAAAAGTTTCAACAAACTCAGAGGAAGATGACAGACAAACACATTGAATGAAGGAGATACATTGCCAATTGTTCAGTCCAATATAGAAAATGAATTATGTTCTCCAAGTAAAGGCTGCGGAAGTGACCACGGGATTAACAACAGAGGATGTTAATGTCCTTCAGATGGGCACGAAGGACCATCTGCTGACCACCAAAGTATGGACAGAAGACTTGAATGTGGCATCTTACTGGACACAGCTCAGAGTGTAAGACCAAATAGGAACTGCAAAAACCACAAGATAATGGTAATTATGGTAATAGGTTCCAATAGCTTAGAGCTACATGACAAGATGATGGTACTAATCTGAGTTATGAAAATAGGTTCCAATAGCTTACAGCAACCCTAACTCAGGGTGAGGAACTGAAGCATAAACAGTGTCAACTTGATGGTGACACATCATTCATGTTGACAATAACATTAGCTAGCTTAAACATGTGATGGAATGGAATAGTATAAATGAATTGGTAATAAAAAAAAGCTTTACCTTATGGGGAACTATTAAGGAGCAACATATTGAATGTGTGGATTGACTAAAGGTACAGGGAAAGAACCAGTGATTTACTCGACTTAATATAAGCAATTCACTAGATTGAGAAGCTGTGACAACAGTTCAGTAGTTTTATCAGAATGAATGGGAACACAAACTAGGTAACAGATTTACAGAATGTTTTAATCACAACAGATTTTAAACATATGTGGTATACGAGCAAAACGTTGAATTTCCTAAAACCCTTGTAAGTTCAATAAAACAAACAAAATTGACGTATACCAACAAATGTGGCTTCAACAAACTTTCTCTTTCCATTAAATCTGATAACTTTTCAAATTTCATAAAACATTTTCAACATTTACGATGCTGTTACATGACTTGTGGATTGAAAAAGGCAGATATTTTAAAATACAAAAAGAAGATAGATAGAAGACGAATATAAATCATGTGATATCAATGTCTCGGAAAACGAATAATTTATTGCTCGTGTGTCCATTGTAAAATGAATTAAGCATAAATATCTTAAATAAGTTTATCATGACAACTTCTCGTTGTTATTAAATTGTACTAATCGTGATGTAATTAAGAATCCTGCTATATGTCCATATACTACGCAATGAATTGAGATACCGACACAATCTAGGAAAGTGATAAATATCAGATCTTTTTAGCACATCTCAAGGCATTATATCTCAATATCTAACATTCCAGACAACACTATTCCAACGTGTGTTGAATAAGATCCTAACGGTGTATATAATGTGATATTTAACAGTAAGAAACTCCTTGCAGCTCTTATGAATTACACACCCTCCACATATCTGAATATGTAATATTTAAGCATTTTACTGAACTACATAACTATATATTGTTTGTTGTAGGTATTGGTTATATGCATGTACACAGCCAACTACAAGACTTCTATTTTACAGAAATATTGCACACGATTATTTGTAACACGGGAATCTACAAATCCTATGTACACTGATTATAAACTACTGTATAAACCTTGGACTTTCATAAAGCAACCAAGCCATTACTAATGTTAAAGCTAATGCTCGCAGGTTTCACAGCAATGCATAGCCACCATAGCGCTGCGGGCTTCCTCCCTGTAATAATACTAGCAGCCGTGATATAAGTGAAATACTCTTGAAAGCGGCATTAAACCTCCACCAATGTTCGACTCAAATCCCTTTCTTTTACAACACACAAATGTTACATACGTCTCTCACAATTACCTAGTGCTTTTTGAAAGGAGGCCGTGATGAACATCTAGTATAGATACACTTATCATAGCGCAAGCTACTAACCCTCACAAAATGAATATGAGCTGCATGATACCATGGCACTTAATATATATCATATATAATATATATAATCAATACGATAGAAGACTGTGCTCACAAAAAAATGTGGAACATCGTGTCAGATCGCTGACATTCAGAATCTCTAAGTTCTAATCAAGTCCAGAGGGATAACCCTTCCAGATATGTTCCTGGAAGATGTGTAAATTTTCTCTCTCGCTTTCTGCCGACCTTGCGGATTCTCACTAGTACTAGGACTATGACTAGGAAATTACTTCTCTTCATGCTTCCCCCATAGGTTGATATACACTTCCGAGATAGAATTTATCAGTGTAATGTAACCCATTTGTTGAGATATATATGTGTACCAATCAAACCTCAAACCTGAAACAAAAGGTTTGTACTTTTGTAGGAGAGACGCTTTAAACCTCAGTTCTAATTAGCTAGAAAACATCTTACCTCGATGCATTGTACCACAGTCAACAACCAACAATTAAGTATATAATATTTTATCATTAGCTTTTGACTCTTGTGCATAAATTTGATACATTAAAAGTTTTAAAACATATTCATATTTTCTAAAATGATTTAAAGTTAAGATTTCTTAAACAAAACCCCATCAGTTTTCTTAGGTAATCAGAAAGCGTATATTATTTTATTGATTTTATCATGCTGATGCAAATAGGATAATTAAATTTCATTTGTTGAAACGATTTAAGAACGTGGCATGTTGTGCTTTGAGATTCAATAAGCATACATTCATGGTTGACTGGAGTTAGAGACTCGGTACTGATGGTGGACTGACTTTTAACAGAAGCAAATCGTTCAATTTGTGACTGGAATCTTTGATTCGACGTATTGGCTAAATATTCTAAGCAGATTTCATTTATTCAATGATTTTAAGATTAACATGAACGATTTTGTTCATAATATTTAATTAAATGTTTTCTCATTGATTAAATCGTTAATGCATGGTATATGAGGTACATTAATTATTATTTCAGATCACCCCTGTCTATGTGAATCCAAGGGGAAACAATGTTTTCTTTATAAAATACTTGCATACAAGAACATCCAGTGATACAAGTTCATATTATATCAAAGCGAGGGTCTTAAATCCGTTTAGGCTGAGTTATCAGTAAAGATCAAAGTATTATTGTCTGGCGAATCATATCATCGTTTTAGTTCTTTTCTTCTGTCTGGGGGGAACAAGCTTTGTGTTGCAATTCAAGCAAATATCACATTACTTTAGTGATTATGAGCTCCCGTGCTTTGTCATTGCGACAGTCTTGATGTATATGTAGGTATATTCGACGTAGATTATATAAGAATCAAATTTAGGAGTAAAAAATTGTTGTATTATAAAATAAGAGACACGTGAATCTAGATTACTTAATTAAATAGAAAATGTTAGTTGAGACATGTGTCAAATGTCAGATAGGCATTATGGAAGTATGCTTGATAGTAGGGTTGTATCATGTCATTTGATGTTTCCTGAGCACCAAAAGAGGGAATCTAAGTCTATTTTGAACTTTGCAAGAAGATGTCAAGTTGCAGTAGTGAACAAAACAAGCCACACGTGAATCTAGATTACTTAATTAAATAGAAACTGTTAGTTGAGACATGTGTCAAATGTCAGATAGACATTATGGAAGTATGCTTGATAGTAGGGTTGTATCATGTCATTTGATGTTTCCTGAGCACCAAAAGAGGGAATCTAAGTCTATTTTGAACTTTGCAAGAAGATGTCAAGTTGCAGTAGTGAACAAAACAAGCCACACGTGAATCTAGATTACTTAATTAAATAGAAACTGTTAGTTGAGACATGTGTCAAATGTCAGATAGACATTATGGAAGTATGCTTGATAGTGGGGTTGTATCATGTCATTTGATGTTTCCTGAGCACCAAAAGAGGGAATCTAAGTCTATTTTGAACTTTGCAAGAAGATGTCAAGTTGCAGTAGTGAACAAAACAAGCCATTCCACAAACACAGAACCTCTCCAAGGTCATTGTATTATACTGCCGAAATATAACACTGCTGGCGAACGTTAGTTACAAAATACATTCTGAGTGACCCATGTACCGGGATCACTACTCATCAACAACCGCAATTATCTAGGACTTGCTACTAGATGTAGATAGAGTGAGAACTCGTTTACCCGGGCCTCGCAAATAAGGAAACACGGACATCCGCACGAAAGTAGTTCAAATTTTTCGTTTTTCAACTGTAACCATATAGAGCAGCGAAGCGGGGCCTGACTGTAGATATATGGTTTAGAGACAATGTGCTTTTGGTGGCTTGTTATTCATTCAGTCATGTTTATTCAATCAGTTGTTCATTATCGAGGGAAAAGGCAAGAGCACTTGAATGTTTGATGAATTAAAGAACCGGATATGAGCTGTGCTAGCGGAGAGTTCTACTCCTCTGAGAATTATTCTTCGTTTGTGGAAGTCTTTACAGAATGTGAACAAGAGAATGGATCATTCATGCAGTAGTTAAAGACGATGATTAGGGTTATGGACGATCCCTTACATCTTTCTGACCTGTTCAGTTTTTTAGAGCACCTTTGACAAATATGGATGCCGCTCTTTGTAAATGTTTTGAACAACAGTCTTCTTTTCTTTCTCCTGCCGTATGTCTATAAACATATAAATGAGCTTTGAGAATAAGGTTATTGAATTTCCTTTGATTGTTATGTAAGTGATGGAATGTTGATTAGGTTTTTGTCAACTCGCATCATCATTATTTCATGAACCAATGGTTCGGAATGAGTCAATGAATGACAATTAGTTCTTCTGAATTGTCAACTTTCTTAATTTTCAACTAAATACGTTGAATTAATTAGTGTCCAATTATTCTTGAGTAACTGACTTATTAAATCAAAATCATTGATAAAGGAAATAATTCTAAATCAGCCTGGAGCGAAAGTCGGATATACCCATAATATTACTGCACTAGTAAACGTTTCATGCAAATATATCTATCGTTCAATGTTTAAGTCACTAAAATCAATACAACCTTTTGATAGATTATACATTTTAAACATGTATAAATCAGCTTTTAATTAACGTGGTAATAATTTGAAAATAATTCATTGGCTTTTTATGTTTTACTTTCAATTTTTTTTTTATTACGCTTTAATATTGAATTTATCTCCGCTAACAGCTGCAATACTGCCCAATTGGCGTTATACAATAACTCACTCGTTCTGTGTTTATCATCACTGTTGAACTACAGACATATGCTTGGTGCAATTATACACTCTTGATCATATATCGAATGCTCGGTAACTCTATCAGCAATAGATAGCTATTTTACAATCAGTTTGGTTAAGTGCCACCCATAATGCTTATGTTGACCTCACACAAGTTATACTTCACAGGGTACAGAAAGTACATAACTCAGCTGTACAACTGCCAAACCAAAAGGAGTGAGCACATATCTCCATCCCTGAAAACTATTCATTGGCTGCCCTTACTCTTCAGAATCAACTACAAAATCCTGCTACTTGTTTTTAAGTGCTTAAACAATTGGGCACCAAAATACCCTTCGGATCTCCTTTTACTGTATCATCCTGCCAGACCACTTCGTTCAAGTGACCAGACCATACTACAAAATCCACAGACAAGAACAATGTCATATGGAGACCGGTCATTCTCCAGAACTTGACCTTTCCTCTGGAACAGTTTACCATCCAGACTTAGATCCGAACTTGAGTTGTCAAGCTTGATCACTTGCGCAAATTAATATGACTCAGAAATCGCTTTTGAGCAATTAAATTTTAAAGAAGCAATATACAAATATTTGTATTATGTATGTATGTATGTATGTATGTATGTATGTATGTATGTATATATGTATGTATGTATGTATGTAATACTCGAAACGATGATTTACACTTATAATAATATTAGTCAGATCTCAGTAAATGTCTTGGACATCTTTATTTAGATCACAGCTAATAAAATTATATGTGTATTTGGGGTGTTTCGGGTGCCTTTGTTCCCTCAGTGAATAGACTGGTTTTCTGTGTAATCTCCCAACATGTTCCCTGTATTCAGAAGAGCAGGAATGAGGAATAGACCTGTTCCCTGTTTGTGATGAAACAATGTGAAGAACCAATTATCACTTTGTGTCAGATCCCTATCTATCTAGGTAAGTTCCCAAATGAGGCACTCTGTATTCTGACTAAGAAGATTGATCAAGTGTGATCTTTCAGTGTTTCTATTAATGAAGTGGACACGGGGGGGTTTCTGATGACCTCTGGTCAGAACACATCTTACTGACCAAATGTATGGTTTCTGTGGTCACAATAGAACTACAACTTGGAACAGAGTGACCCAATTACATTTATATCCACTAAAACATTGTGTGTGGCTGTACATGTGTTTGGGGCTTACTCACCCTAGAGACTCTTCTTCACAAGTTCTTCTGTGAAATGTTTTGGGAAAGATAGGCATACTTTCATGGAGCAGTTACTCAACATCAGAACGTTCCTTTTTTTCACCACAGTGAAAATACTGATTTAATGGCCATAGACATAGTCATGTTATTTTTGTAGTACCTTACTCTAACAATACAATCTGGTACGATGGTATAAACTGTATTATGAATCATAAATGTGCACAATGTCTGATGAATGGGATCACACCTTGAAAACAGAAACTTCTGTGGTTCCAACACTAAAAGTTTAAAGTGATGTAAGAAATGGACTGAATCTTATAGCAAAATATATAATCTCTCCAGAAGCCATAACACACATGGATTGGCTTAGTATTTACCTTTTGATTGGAATACACCACGTTCGCCTTAAAGATTTTTCGCCTAATGGATATTTTACCGCTTTCGCCAAAAAACGTTTTAATATAGTTTACAAGGTATTTATGTTTTATCTTTAATACACAATAGCTAGGGATTTAACTGTTACACTTGTGTTAAAGTTTCATTACAAAATATACGTTATTTTGCGTTATATCGAAACAATAAAGTAGTTGTCAAAAAACGCCCGACAGCCGAGAATCGGATATTTTGCCGTTTTCGCCTAACACCTGTAAATCGCTAATATACTATCTTAATTGTTCATGAATGATTGCACTTGTGGATAATGGATATTATTTTTACAAAATATAGTTGTTTTGTACCTCAGAATCCTGAAAACTGGAAACCATTAGCGTTATATTGAAGCATCCGCCATGTTGAGAACGGATCCCAAACTGGTTTTCTGTCTCCGTTGCGCAACGCATCGAATTTTTTTTAGTCACAAGTCTATTGATGAAATAATTCCAGACGGAATATCATGAAGTATATTTTTGTTAAGACATCATAAGAAGACCACAAAGCTCTTGATAGGAGTTTGTATTTGTTTTATTCATTCTTCAGTGCACAGTTTCACAGTTCAAAAGATTTTATTCATTTTCAGTAGGTAGACAATACAATGAATACAACATGCACATGTTTTTTTTTATTCCTGTATTATGTTGTTGTTACATTTGTTGGTGAGTATCATAAAAGAGTATCATATACTCAAAGAATCCTACTCAAAAGAGTATCATATGTTTAATAAATACATGTTCAATACTGATATACATAGTACAGAATGGTATATTAATATACAATAATTTCTTAAAAGTTCTTTTTATTCATTTCAGTTGGAAACAATCATTGTTTCATAGTATACCTAGAGTGAGATAATACAACATGGCAGTTGACATATAATTTTACTATCACCAGTTGGAACAAGAATGAATGGACAGATCTTGACGAGAATAATAATATAAATATATATTTATATATATATATATATATAAACATGAAGTTAAATTACGTTCTTAAGTATTTTCCATTTTCTATCAAAAGTAATTTACAATATTATTATTCAAACATGCTACTGAGCTACTGAGCTATTTCAATGTACATTTCAATTTAACAAAGAGGACATTGAAGCGAGTGTCTGTGGGATGGTCTTCGATTCATCCTCGTATGCGGCCCATACACCTTCAAGCTTTCTGTTGAATGCTTTGGTTCTTGTGTTTTGCAGTCTCTTCATTTGGCCGTGTTGCACAAATTCCTTTACTGTAGGTAGGAAACCTGCCTCTTTGTGAAGGAGTGACACAAGGAGGAAGAATGCTTTGGTTCTTGTGTTTTGCAGTCTCTTCATTTGGCCGTGTTGCACAAATTCCTTTACTGTAGGTAGGAAACCTGCCTCTTTGTGAAGGAGTGACACAAGGAGGAAGAAGTTGACATTCCTCTTGCCGGCCCGACTGTTGATTCTTTTGTGCCATCCTGTAAACAGAAAGAATAAATAGAGAATTGTGAATTATTATCTTAAATATAAATTTTTCATATTGATATGAATATCATTATATCCGTTATTATAGTATCATTATATTATTTTATTAATATGTTTCTATAGATTGAATGATGACTTACCTTCACAATCATTGTTGGTGCGGACTGTCAGTCTGTAGACAGACCAGGTGTGGATTGGCCACAGATTGTTTGTCAACCACTGGTTCTCTGCGTAATGTGTGAGAGAGAGTTTATTCAGTAAAGGGGCCACAGGCCCATTATACATCAGATTACAGCATAATATAATACATACATAGAGCACCGTACACAATTATGAAAATTACAGCATTATGTCTTTTGTGGTTACAAGAAATTTGTTTCTTTTTTTCATGGCTAGAAATATATATTTTGCCAGATTATTGATGACAAAAGTATTCTTTGAGGAAAACAATTGGGTTAGTTTTACTTTAGAGGGATATGTGTGATAATAATTTGGAAGAATATCATTTCTTAATTTCTTATAGAAGGGACATACCAGGCAAAAGTGATATTCATTCTCTATATAAGGTATGATACAAAGTGGGCAAAGGCGATCCTCCCTTTTAAGACCTAAATATCTACCACATTCTATCATCAAATTATGATTTGAACAACGGAATCGACTTAGAAAAATACGAAACTGCCTCACACAGACACTATTGATATACAATTCAAAATATACATCTATTTTTATTGTACGATAGAAATCCAATTTTGAGACGAGTATAATACGAGATGACCACAACTGATTATCTATGTCAATACATCTTTGCTTAAATAATTCAATGAATAAAGAGACGTTACCAACATTTTGTTTAGCCCACACATTGCCAAAATCGTAACTAAACAAAAGAGATTTCACCTTTAAGGCCCAACAATCTATACCCTTTTCAGCAAGAGAATACTGATAATTATAAACCTTTCTTAAGATAACATTCTCAACTTGAGACAAGATGCGAACCCAATATTTAACAATTTTAACATGCTGATTTACCTTTAATGAATGACGACCAACTTCAGCACGAGCTGCAAGGTTTGGGGCGTTTCTAGAGAGACCCAAAATCTGTTTACAAAACTTTTCATGTACATTCAATACAGATGGTGACGAGTGAAATCCCCAGACCTCACCATAAAGTAACACTGGCAAAACTTTGACATCAAATATGTGAAACA
The DNA here is from genome assembly GCA_936450465.1 of Gibbula magus. Classification (NCBI taxonomy): domain Eukaryota; kingdom Metazoa; phylum Mollusca; class Gastropoda; order Trochida; family Trochidae; genus Gibbula; species Gibbula magus. The sequence goes on along the minus strand of OW388296.1, from coordinate 7,479,117 downwards.
GAACATTTATTGGTAAACTATAGAAATTCTTAACCGATGATTTGAGAATATTCAACACCTTCCCAGCTTGATCAGCCAAAGTTTTCTGTGTGATATACCAAGATCCAGAAGATGAGAAGTGAACACCCAAATATTTATATGAAGGAACAATTTCCAGCGACTGACCATTTAAAAGGAATTTTTCATAGCTTCTCAATCTACCAGCCTTTCTAAAAACGATTACTTTACTTTTATCAACATTAATTGTCAGTTTCCACTTATTACAATAAGATATTAACTTATCCAATCTCTTTTGCAGACCTATAACTGTAAAGTCAAAAAGTGCAATGTCATCAGCAAACAAAAGGAGGTGAGGTGAGGTGAGTTGGGGTTTAACGCCGCTTTCAAGAGTATTTCACTTATATCGCGGCTGCTAGTATTATGGCAGGGAGAAAGCCCGCAACGCCATGTGGCTATGCATTGCGGTGAAACCTGCGAGCATCGGCTGGAACAAACAAAAGGATGAACAACTCAACTAAGTCTAGATTGATACCCCTTTGACCATCGGCTGATAAACTTTCAACGATATCGTTAACAAAGAAAGGGAGACAACTGGCAACCTTTACGAACTCCAGATAAACAGTCGAAAAACGGAGTGTATCCATCTCTCATCGACACACAAGCCTTCACATTCTGATACATGTTTTTCAACAATCTATACGTATTACCCTTCTTGTTGCCAAGCCAAAGTTTGTAAAGGAGACCACATCTATCCACTGAATCAAAAGCAGCCTTCAGATCAATAAATGCACAATAGAGACGACCTTTGTAGAGTGAAAGATATTTACTAATTATAGCATTAAGAATGAATATATTATCATGAGTCTGAAAACCATGCCTGAACCCAGCCTGCTCGTCAGCAAAGAAATCTTCCCTTTCGGCCCAAGAGTTTAACCTGTTGTTGATAATTTTGAAAAATATTTTACCAGTTACTTCAAGCAATGTAATAGGTCTATAATTCCCTGGACTATCAATTTTACCTTTCTTGTACAAGGGAATTATAACTCCGAACGTCCACTCAGATGGATAAATACCTGTAGATAAAATGCTATTAAACAAAGAATTCAACAACACAATACAATGATGAGGTGCATTTTTAAAAAATTCGATTGGAATGCCACAGAGTCCGGGTGCTTTTCCATTATGCATTTCTTGAATAGCATTAATTATTTCTTGGTAAGTAATTTCCTTGTCCAGTTAGTCATTGTCAACTGATGAATCAATAAGTCTGTCACTAATTGATTCCACAAAATTACTAACAGAAAAATAAAAATCTTTGTTGTTATCTGAAAAATAAGAGGTCTGAAAAACATTCATGAAGTGATCTATCCAATCTGACGGCGTAATGTTGTTGTTTACAAATGATGATTTTGATTTCACAGTTCTCCAGAATATTTTACTGTCTTTAGTAGACAGTGCGTTACTAAGTTTATTTGTAAAATCTGAAAAAGAAGACGATAGTTTCACAGCACACAGTTGTTTATACTGTGACAGGGACTCAGCATAGCGTTGTCGATCACATTTACAGTTACTTGACTGAAATGCACGCAGATAGCGCCGAGCGGTATCACGTGCACTTTTGCATTCATTATCGTACCAGTTGTCTCCCTTTGAAACATTACTGGATAACAGTACATTAGATTTACAAAAGTTAGCACATGATTTCATAACTGTGTTGAATATTGATGAAGCTTCTTGAACATCGCCGTTGTCAATAGAGGAATGGAATTGGTTCAAAACATCGGCTGGTAAAACATCCCAGTTATGCAGGTATTCTGAAAGACAGTCGTTGTTCCATCGATATCTCATTTTAGGTGTAAGGTTATTGTAGACATGATCATTATATTTCATTGACAATGATAACGAGAATGTTATTGGTAAGTGTGATGACTCAACTTCATCCGACACTTTAAAATCATCGAACAATTGAAAAGAATTTTCTGAACATAGCACAAAGTCAACAGTACTTTGCCCATTATTGGCAAAACATGTTATATTACCTTCGTTTTTATCTTGAAAAAGGCGTCCATTACATATTCTCAGGTCTGATGTTTTACAGAAATTCAATAGAGCGTAGCCACGTTTGTTGATGACAGTGTCACGTGATGTACGTGGTTCGATAGCGTCATCAGTTACATAGTCAAGATCCTCATCAATCGGGAGATACCTCGGGTCATCATTAACAATGTAGTCTTTATAACGTCCATCCCCGGTACGTGCATTAAAGTCCCCTTGAATTATTATTCGACAATCCGGGATCTCTGATCTGAATTTAGCAATATCATCTTCCAAAAGAGTGAAAATAGGTTCATCAGCATGTGTGCTTGAATTCTCTGGGGAATAGTAAACAACACCTGGCTTTGGTCATGAAACCTTTTAGTTTTTGTCTTGTAGAACGCACCTTTTCCGTGAAATCCTGTGAAATAGATACATTGTGTCCCTTAAGAAGTCCGGCCGACTGTAAAATCCTTGTCCTGTGTCTGAAGTTGAGGCAGGTAACTAGCACAGGTCTAGCTCCGCGTGTCTTCGACGGGAGGCGAACAACTCGGTCAAAATCAGTAATGTCCGTAATTTTCATTTTATTCTCTATAACATCGAGAACTTTATCTATAACGTCTTCGTTTTTTTCACCGGCTGTCTCCTCTATGTTGTACATTATTATGTTGTTTTGTCTTGAGTTATTGTCTAGATTGTCAATTTTGTTGGTTAAACGTTCAACAGTTGTCTTCAGTTCTAGGTTTTCTTCAGTGAGTGTAGTAACGTCACGTTCTAATTGTGTAATTCGTCCGAAAAGTCTCTCGAATTAGTTTTTGTTTCTCTTCTCATATCTCTAAGTTCTTTTAACACTTCGGACTCACATACATCTCCCTCAAGCGTTGTTTGTCTTCGTGGTCCCGGATTCAATTCAACATCGTTGGAGAGGACGAGTAGCAACGATAAGAACAGGGCCAGGTGAAGACAGGGTCTGAGTCCCGCAGGCACGTGCAGTCCGTGTACTCGGGTGGCGGCTCGTCTCGCTCTCACCGACATGAAGGATATGAATACGCCTAAAAAGCACCCAATTCTGGCTCGAAATGACTCATTGTCACATCCCATTGTAATTTAAATCACGTGTAGACGGTTTAAGGGTGAAATTGTGAGTCCAGACTTACGTTTTAGGAACTTTTAAACAAAAAAAATCACGGAGCACTGCAGATGCACATCCGACCCGTGTAACCACCTAATTGAAGAGGGGTGTTGCAGTCGGTCCGGCCAAGTCTTTCAGTTTTTCGAACTCCGGCATTTTGTGGTTGGGACTGAGGTAGGGGAGGGCCATCAGTTTCTTCACTAGGGAGTAGAATTCACTGTTTCTACAGTACTCAGTCTGAAAGAAGTAAAACATATATGAATAAAATATATATATATATAATAGAATATCATTTCGCATATGTAACCCATTTACTTTGGTATATGTAAGTTATTAATTTTCGAATATGGCAATTATTTTCGGGAATATATATATATTGTTGTGTATGAAAATTGATTGAATTACCTCCAACCCCAGCATCTGAATCCGACGATAGACCGCCTGTTGCCAATGGAAAGCACAGCCACGGAGCTCAGCCTCTGGTCTTAGGTACCGCATGGCCTCCCAAGCACCAGCTTCAAAGTCTGCCATCACTCTCTGGACTCGGATGCTGCACATCGGTCGAATACCGCCTTGAACACCTGCAGGATAAAAACAAATATTATATATCATAATATATCATCAATCATTACATTACATTACATTACATTACATTACATTACATTACTCAGGTTGCAACATTACATTACATTACATTACATTACATTACATTACTCAGGTTGCAACATTAAGTTACCGCTTCATAGTCCACTTTCCTCTTCCTCGACATGAACATGTAACAGACGGGCACCTGTTTCATGTCCCCAGTCTCAGAGACCAGGAATACATGGACGGAATACAGCTGAACGAAAGGCTTTCGCACAATGCCGAATGTCCCATCCATGTACCATGTCTTGGCCATCTTCATGGTCTCCAACTGCTCGGTTGTGGCAAATACCAGATGTCTCGCTCCCTCTACCGTCAGATCATCCACAAGGAAGTCGTCTGGAACGTAATGTGGTCTCAACTGAAATATAAATATAATTTATAAAAACCAAATGAATAAGTGATTATATATATTATAGAACAAAAGAACATTACGAAATATATAAACCAAATTTATGGTTTCTGTTGTAAATAACCAATAACATACTATGTATGTCACTAGGTTGAAAGTTACTGACCTTGGTTTACCTGCAAACTGTCTCCACTTTTATAATAACAGCTACAAAGTATTAAACTCTTTATCATCATGGGAAAACATATGATGCCAATAGATGAATGACTTTGTGTACCATAAACCTTTATTTTGATTACAAGAATGACAATGCTGTCAGAATGGGACAAAAACTGTAATGCATTTGTGCGTTTTGTTGCCTTTGGTCTCTAAACCCCATCCACGGGGCTATGATCACTGTTCTGTACATAATTCAAGAATAGCCTCAAATTGCACTTCATTTCTAGATACAAAGAAGCTTGATATGTACATTTTACATGTGAGTTGGTTTCTATAAGCAATGTATCCTGTCTTTACCCAGGCAGAAGAAGATGTTATTAGTTGGCTCCTGGTGCAAAAACGCAGTGTCTGAAGACGTCGCTATGAGATACGGATCCTTCCTATCAATTTGTTTCAAGTGTGATAGTTGGTTGGTTATGAAATATCGCTTCCTGTGATTCAGAACTTCATACGTTCTGTGACCAAGATTAGCACAAGGTTGCAAAGATACATGTACAGCGTCTGAAGTCCAATTTTCTCTTTTATGGAATATTAACTTAATTACCCTCTAAAGTATTTCAGGAGACAGATTTGACATGTTTTGTTTCTATGGTCTCCCATCAGAAAGCTGTAACAGTTCAACCGTTTTCACAGATAACTGAATTAGCTAATTCCTCCTGATGTAAGACACTTATTACAGTGTATTATTTTGATAATTGTGTTTTGCAGGTGCCCGTGTTGCCATTTGCTGTAACTCACAATCGCCATATTCGTCTCCATGATAAAACCATGATAATTTATCATAAATAACACTACCATTTCTACAACTTTCTAAATCAGCTTATTAATGTCTCCCCGGACTCTCAGTCAGAGACGAGACACCCAATTATTATTTTCCTTTATAAGGACCATTAATGGCATTAATGGCATCATTTGCGATAGTTCCATTACTTGACTGTTATTTTATATCTCGAAGATAATAAATCTTTGTTTGTGATACTTGGCTATTAATTTATTTAATCTTGATCGGTTGTGCAATTTGTCACGATCATTCACAACAATCAGAATGTTAAGATTCATACAGATCCACGACTCTCCATAAAAGAAAGGAATAAATGTGTATTAGTTTGCTGACTGCAGTCTTTCATCGAAAGAACTCATATTTTCCATCATACAGTTATAATTAATCAGGACTGGATGATCTTGAATTCAGGCTCACCAGACTAATATTGAGCATGTCACTGATGTTTGGTTTTGCACTTTTATCCAGCTTTAGGTAGTGGTTTCTTTCCAGAATATGATATTGGCTTGTTTTGAGGGCTGATGAACTTAAAAATTAAATCTTGTCAGATGCAATTTTGATGTAGTGACGCAATTTCTATGGGAGGAAGGCATTTCGAATTTTGATAATTAATATAGTTAATATATTCTGTCAAATTCTACTTTATATCTGTCAGAACAAAATCAATCTTTGTATCCAATTAACATCTAAAAGACAATCAGGTTAAATGTAATTGTATGAACTATTTAGAATAGATCACTTAGAAGATATCAAATGACCTGAGTATTGACTTATTACCGTCCTGTAATTACCAATAAATGTCTGACAGTCAATCACCTCAACGATGAACCAATAAATGGTAATACTACAACGGCGATACTGTTTATTAAGTCTGTAGCTAAGTTCATATAAACATTGATTATATTAAACACACATTTCAGTATGGGCAGAAGTACAGACTATATATCATACAAATATATGGTGTCTTAGGTTGTTTTGTGTGTTTAAATCTGTATTAATCAAAAGTTTAATGGGAAATAATTAATTTTTATACAAACATCGCACTCTTGAACAAACAAACATGACATTTATTCTGTCTGACTTTTATATGTTTAATTGGCTTCCAAACTGTAGTCAATAGTCACTGAATACTTATTCTTCAAAAGAGACTGTACATTTATTTCATAATAGCAATTCATATTTTCATAAGCTATTATACAATAAAGAATTCATTTGTGTAAATATGATCATTCAAGTTTCAAATTTATTAAAATCGAAATGAAATGCACTCTAAAACAACAACGATTCGAGCACTGGCCAGAGTAGGGATGAAATCGTATTCCCAAATATAATTACCCTATCAAAGAGTGGAAAGAGAATCACAAGAGTCTGGCAAACTTCCTGTTCCCTGCTGGCACTGACTGATATATATCTGACTCCACCTACAGGCAGATGGCTTCTTGTATATTATACAGGAAATATACCTGTCTTCAGGAATGATAAATTATATAACATTTCTTATTTCAAACGATTCTTCATAGCGTCTGAAATGAATTGCCAAATGTGATCATTTTGCTGTAATGAAAGTTTGAATAATCAGAATTAGTGTTGTCATCGACATAAAAGTTTTTCATTTGAACATAAATGATTTTCTTAATTAACACCTGTGTGATTATGTTGTCTCTAAGAGATAACGATTCAACAGAATAATTGAGTATTACTGCATCGTATTTGTGTTTTTGCCACAGCCTTTATAATTACAATTTTATCAGTTTTAAATTAGTTTTTAAACGCGACCTGTCATCAATCAATAAAAACAATAGAGCCATTAACTCTGTAGTTCATTAGGCTATATATACATTAACTAATTCAAAATGTCATCTTCTAGGTGAGAGGTACACTACATAGGAAGCACTTAAAATGGAGAAGATGAAATAGGTCTTAAGGTCCTTACCCCTCTGACCTATCTTTGAGGCCAGAGATAAAATCCCCTACAAATAAAGACACACAGGAAGATTTATTTTAACACTGTTGTTTCCTTTAAATTACTTCCCTTTGAAGAGCACATAAAATCTCAAGATGAAAATAGCTTTTCAGCTGCAGGTCATGACCTCTGTGACCTATACTTGGGGTCGCAGGGTCACGAAATCTACGATTTAGAACCCCTATTGGCCAAGGAGGCTGTACACAAAATTTCAGCTCCCAAGATCAAATGGTTCTGGAGTAGAAGACGAAATGCGAAAAGTTTACAGGCTGACGGATGGATGGATGGACGGATTGACGGATGGACGCCGGACACCATGCCATGCCATAAGCGCATCGGGCAAAATTGTCATTATTCATAAATGATTCCAAAAGATTTAAAATCATTTAGTCTCAATACAGATACTTTCTTTGGATTGTCAATGCGAAAATGTAGAAATGGTTTGGCCATCTCGGAAGCATCATTATTTCAGGAGCATTGTCAATATCCTTCAGTTATGGCTCATAACATCTCTGACAGTCAATCTTCTCAACAATAAAACCTTGATGATATATTGGCCTCTTCCAATCAATGCGATGACATAAATAAGGCATTTTATTTGCTGAATAAGTCAATAATCTGACAATCATCATCTAATCATCCTTCATTGGATGACTGAATGGCAATAGAAACTCCAAGATTCTGAAACGACAGTAGCAATGTAGTTAATGGCAGAATGAGACATTTTAAGAGTCTGTCAACAGAAAGATGAATACAAATTGCAATACAGGGCTATTGTACAGAACAAAATTATATTTATTATCGATTAGTTATGGATTGATTAATTTATCACCGGTAATGTCACATTGAGCACTTCAGAGTGTATTTTTTATTAATCATTATATCACTTTCCTCATACAAAGCATGAAGAGAGGAAACACTAAAGAAACAATGCATTGCTTTGTATTTGCTTTACTTAACCCTAGTTAATGCATGTTAAAGCTACATCCATTGTGTTGATGGGGCTCACATATTCCAACGTTATAGACGGTGTTACTTTATCGAGCAGTATCATTTTGATGATAGTCGACTTAGTATATTGACGATATGAAGGTAAAATTAGTGATTTCTGATCGAAAACCGAACAATACATCGCGATTGGCCAACACCAATGAGTCAAACGTAATTTTAGAATCTTATTTAAAACAGAAAAAGTAACAAATTTAGGTTGGTGATGTTTAATGGGTCCTATAAGAACTGTGTATGAAAATGGGACGTACAGTTTCGGTTTCTGCACATGCATAATTATGTTATTCAATTTTAATTGGAAACTGGTAATTATGATATATTTGGCGATTGGGGATGAAAATGCAAGCTGAGTGAACTTATTTGTATTGTAAACAGCATATATGGTGAGTTGAAACGTATTAAAGGTACAGCCATTGTGTTAAAAATTCAATCGTAATACAATGTTTTCTGAATAACCTCCATTTTTATTTCCTGCGGATCAACGTATATATAAGGAGCCACGACTGTGCATTTATAGACATCACTTCACCAACTGTAACCATTCTACATGTTTGTAAGTATATAAATATTATATGATAAAAGTGTTGTCCTCTTTTCATCGATCAGCTATATTGTTTTCTAGTTTTCAAGTGTGAAGTCCTGTGCAAAGAGGAATAACAATCAAGAACATTTAAAAAAAGATTGATCAGTCTTCATCCATGCAGGACGCATTTGCCTTTACATAAAGAGAGGGCTTTTCTAAGTCTGATTACTTGTGCCCAATCTATTTCTTGAATGAATAAATTATGTTTCAATCAATCAGCATAAAGAAAAAGAGATACAATTATTTGTAATTTCTCTTAAATTTATAATGTCTAAAATAGCAAAGCAAAATTCATTAAAATCATGATTTACTTTTTAAACATTCGACTCTAAAGTGATGGGAAAATTAATCTGGGATATCTCCGAGATAAGAGATATATTGGAGGGAGGAGGACATCTGTCTCTTAAGGTCATTACAGGAGACGAAATGTAAGACTGTGATTAAAGCCAGATGGTTCCCTCATTCTTCATGTCAGTCAGATCATGTAATACTCGTTGCAGCTGTACTGTCGGTATTGATACTGAACAGGTGCTTGCTCTTAAACACTAGTGTTAATGGTCGTTATAAACTGTTCTTGTATCTTGTACATGAAAACTGCTTTGGATGACTACGACCTTTTCTTTTCTAAAGGATCAAGTTCGACCATATTTCCGTCCCCGTCCTCGACCCGAAAGCAGCAAACGGACTCAAGTCCGAGGATCTCACTTAAACATTCAATCGGAAGTAGCGACGGGCGGTGTGTACAAAGGGCAGGGACGTAATCAACGCCAGCTTATGACTGACGCTTACTGGGAATTCCTTGTAAATGAAGGTTATGTATTATGAAGCTGACAGGTTAGCTTGATAGACTATTCAGCAGTTTCTTGTTACCGTTTTAGATATAAGGCAATATAATAAATACATTGGGTTTACATGTATATTAACAGCCATGAACTCTCACACACGTTGATGAATTATATAGGAAAGAGAACTCTGTTAAATACATTTATGTTCAATTGATGAATGAGGAAATGCAATCACTGTTTACACATTGTATATATTTTTGAAAAATAAACTGAGCTAATAAAATATAATCACTGGTTTTCATGTTTTAAAATATTGTCACGATTCAGTTGAGTATTTATGTAAAAAGCAAAACAATTCTCCTGCATTGAATGATATAAATATTAATTCTCAACGCATTTGTGTCTCATCCACAGCACTTGTAGCCATGTCTGTGAAACACTTGGTTTTCACAGTGAGGAGTCTGTCTGGTCTCTGTGATGTTAGAACGTCTTCTTACACCTCCTAAAGTGTAAAGATTTAAAGTATACAGTTATACACAAGTTTTCAATCTGGTTGCTTATATTTTCAATTTTCAAATTTTCACATATAAGACTTGACTTTCACTTCACTCGTGAACCAGATTTGCCGGATTTCAATAAGTGTCATGACTCAAGCAGTTAAGCATCAGTTTTCTTGTGTCACTTACACGCGGATTTCTCTTCAGCTTATTATGTAGAAGGGTTTTCTCACTGAATCAATTTCCATGGATGAAGAAGTTCGATACAAATTTATTGATGCACAAGTTTCCTCCTCAGAATTATGAAGAAGTGGTTGTTTCTCCTTGAGTGAAGGACTGGTTTGGAATTGGTCAGGTGCTTTCTGTTGTTACTTGGCTGTCATCAAAAACTACTTCATCAAAAATGTCTTCAAAATCTGAAAAAGACTGAAGGAAATAAGAATCTGAAATAAGGTGTTGACAAGACAATCAGTGTAATTGGACACTTCATGAAAAAGGTTTAATTTTATTATTAATTATGCGCAATTGACACATTGTCAAACTGAAAGATTGAAAATGTTCATTACTATAACTATGAAATGTAGCATGAACTTTTGGCACATCTAAACAAAGATTTTGCAAATCTATTAGATAACGTCATATTTCATGCTACTTGAAGATACGAGTATTTTATTAACATTCAATTCCTTTCAAAATAAGGTATATTGCATGAAATGCTTAACTCAATAAAAGCTAACATTTAATATCTCAAATAATGTCTCAAACTGAATTCATGGTTGACTAAAACGTCCTTGTGGGAGTTCAATCCCTGAGAGACAAAATGCATACTGCTTGACGTTTTTTAACCAATAAGTGCTACCTAAGTATTTACTGACTCTAGTCTCTAAGCTATGTTTGATTGTTCAGATTTTTTACACATCAAAAAGCTCTTTTCCGCTAACTTGATAATTGCATTTTTGTGTTTGCATTAATTGTAACGCACGAAAGTAAACCAAGTCGTACCTCTAAAAGAGGCGACCCTATCAACTTGTGAGATGTACCAGTCAGTTAGTGAACCAACCCCTCTGAGGGTCCTAATGCCAAATTATCATGTCACCGGTAATGTCACATTGAGCACTTATAAGAGCGTATTTTTAGTAATCATTATATCACCTCATACAAAGCGTGAAGAGAGGAAACACTAAAGAAACAGTGCATTGCTTTGTATTTTTTTTACTTAACCCTAGTTAATGCATGTTAAAGGTACATCCATTGTGTTGATGGGGCTCACATATTCCAAACGTTATAGATGGTGTTACATTATCGAGCAGTACCATTTTGATGATAGTCAACTTAGTATACTGACGATAGGAAATAGGAAATTAGTGATTTCTGATCGAAAACCGGACAATGAATTGCGATTGGCCAACGCCAATGAGTCAAACGTAATTTTTGAATTTTATTTAAAACAGAAAAAGTAACAAATTTAGGTTGATAATGTTTATAGTCATATAACTACTGTGTATGTTAATGGGACGTGCAGTTTCGCTTTCTGCATATGCATAATGATGTTATTCAATTTTAATTGGAAACTAGTAATTATGATATATTTGCGATTGGGGATGAATATGCAAGCTGAGCGAACTGGTTTGTATTGTAAACAACACACATGGTGAGTTGGAACGTATTAAAGGAACATCCATTGAGTTTAATAACATTTTATTTGTAATACAATGTTTTCTGAATAACCTCCATTTTTATTTCCTGCGAATCTATAAGGAGCATATAGGAGTATATATAAGGAGCCACAACTGTGCATTTATAGACATGACTTCACAGGAAATTTGAGCTTGCACATAGACAAATTGTAACCGTCTGCATTTGCATTTACATAAAGAGAGGGCTTTTCTAAGTCGGATAACTTGTGCCCAATCTATTTATTGAATGAATAAATTATGTTTCAATCAATCAGCATAAAGAAAAAGAGATACAATTAATTGTAATTTCTCTTAAATTTATAATGTCTAAAATAGCAAAGCAAAATTCATTAAAATCATGATTTACTTTTTTAACATTCGACTCTAAAGTGATGGGAAAATTAATCTGGGATATCTCAGAGATAAGAGATATATTGGAGGGAGGAGGACATCTGTCTCTTAAGGTCATTACAGGAGACGAAATGTAAGACTGTGATTAAAGCCAGATGGTTCCCTCTTTCTTCATGTCAGTCAGATCATGTAATACTCGTTGCAGCTGTACTGTCGGTATTGATACTGAACAGGTGCTTGCTCTTAAACACTAGTGTTAATGGTCGTTATAAACTGTTCTTGTATCTTGTACATGAAAACTGCTTTGGATGACTACGACCTTTTCTTTCTCTAAAGGATCAAGTTCGACCATATTTCCGTCCCCGTCCTCGACCCGAAAGCAGCAAACGGACTCAAGTCCGAGGGTCTCACTAAACCATTCAATCGGAAGAAGCGACGGGCGGTGTGTACAAAGGGCAGGGACGTAATCAACGCCAGCTTATGACTGACGCTTACTGGGAATTCCTTGTAAATGAAGGTTATGTATTATGAAGCTGACAGGTTAGCTTGATAGACTATTCAGCAGTTTCTTGTTACTGTTTTAGATATAAGGCAATATAATAAATACATTGGATTTACATGTATATTAACAGCCATGAACTCTCACACACGTTGATGAATTACTATAGGAAAGAGAACTCTGTTAAATACATTTATGTTGAATTGATGTATGAGGAAATGCAATCACTGTTTACACATTGTATATATTTTTGAAAAATAAACTGAGCTAATAAAATATAATCAATGGTTTTCATGTTTTAAAATATTGATAGATTCAGTTGAGTATTTATGTAAAAAACAAAAAAATTCTTCTGCATTGAATGATATAAATATTAATTCTTAACGCATTTTTAGTCTCATCCATATCACTTGTAGCCATGTCTGTGAAACACTTGGTTTTCACAGTGAGGAGTCTGACTTGTCTCTGTGATGTTAGAACGTCCTCTTACACCTCCTTCACCTCCAACATCTCTGAAATGGGGAGATTTAAAGTATACAGTTATACACAAGTTTTCAATCTGGTTGCTTATATTTTCAATTTTCAAATTTTCACATATAAGACATTTCACTCTTGAACCAGATTTGCCGGATTTCAGTAAGTGTCATGACTCAAGCAGTTTTCTTAATGTCACTTACACGCGGAATTTCTCCTCAGCTTATTATGTAGGAGGGTTTTCTCACTGAATCAATTTCCATGGATGAAAAAGTTCGATACAAATTTATTGATGCACAAGTTTCCTCCTCAGAATTATGAAGAAGTGGTTGTTTCTCCTTGAGTGAAAGACTGGTTTGGAATTGGTCAGGTGCTTTCTGTTGTTACTTGGCTGTCATCAAAAACTACTTCATCAAAAATGTCTTCAAAATCTGAAAAAGACTGAAGAAAATAAGAATCTGAAATAAGGTGTTGACAAGACAATCAGTGTAATTGGACACTTCATTAAAAAGGTTTAATTTTATTATTAATTATGCGCAATTGACACATTGTCAAACTAAAAGATTGAAAATGTTCACTACTTTAACTATGAAATGTAGCATGCACTTTTGGCACATCTAAATAAAGAAATTGCAAATCTATTAGATAATATCATATTCCATGCCACTTGAAGATACGAGTAATTTATTAACATTCAATTCCTTTCAAAATAAGGTTTATTACTCGCCCGTGTAAGATACTGCAGTGAAATTTTTATAAGGCAATATTGAACTAGTGTAATTTAAACTCGTGAATGATTTGATATCAAACTCGCTTTCGCTCGTTTATACAAAATCATTAACTCGTTTAATAAAAATGGTATTAAATAGAAGGTCGTTTAGTATCCTCTATATATTGCATGAAATGCTTAACTCAATAAAAGCTAACATTTAATATCATCTGTAAATAATGTCTCAAACTGAATTCATGGTTGACTAAAACGTCCTTGTGGGAGTTCAATCCCTGAGAGACAAAATGCATACTGCTTGACGTTTTTTAACCAATAAGTGCTACCTAAGTATTTACTTACTCTAGTCTCTAAGCTATGTTTGATTGTTCAGATTTTTTACACATCAAAAAGCTCTTTTCCTCTAACTTGATAATTGCATTTTTGTGTTTGCATTAATTGTAACGCACGAAAGTAAACCCAGTCGTACCTCTAAAAGAGGCGACCCTATCATCTTGTGTCAGTAAGTGAACCAACCCCTCTGAGGGTCCTAATGCCAAATTATCATGTCAGCTGGATATAACGTGTATTCCGATCCCTTTATGTCTCCCACGGGACATAGCACAATTAGCTCGTACAGAAATATATGAGAAATATATGTACTTTTCATTCTCGACTGTTAATTTGATAATAAACAGGATATCATTCAGTCACTGTTAAAATTATTTTCCGACTTGGATCCAGTATCTAACCACTGGAATGTAAACTAAAACTGTTAGTATAAAACGTACCTGTATGATGTTTCTTAAAGCTTTAATTAATTCTTTAAAAAATAGCTAGAAATCAATAAACATCTTAAACATCTCTATCTCAATATTTTCTTAATTGCAAAACACCAACTTTTATTTGCTATTTTCGTGAATTTGACAACTGATCTTAATATTTCTCAATTACAAACAATGAAGTAAAATGCTTAACACAATTGTATCTTTGTATCTTTTTCTCATAGAAAAACAATATAAATAAAACACTCTCTCTTTGTCCTATTGGTGTCATTAAGGTCATATTTTGAATGATATCTCTAAATCACATTTAAAGCAATGAATAGTAGATAACTGTTACAATCGTCAATATAAAATAAAAATATATTGCAGGTCAGTATGTCACTGAAACAACAAATGGCAGAATTTCGGCAAAATCATTTTATTATTGTTTCCAATATACCTTTGTATAAACAAATCAGTATGATAATATAAGCTGATCATATCACAGGAACATGTTGTTGGCGTTATAGTATTGTCTATAGTTTTCGTCAAATTCAAACTTGATAACAGAACAATTACAATCTGACAGATATTATTTTAAACAAATGTTATAACTTTCAAAATATACCTTGCTTTATAATTCTCAATAAGCTATCTCCACCAAACAGTATCAATATGTTAAAGCTTTCGAAGTAGAAACTAGATTTGTAATTCTCCAAATGCTTTCTCAATTCTAATACAGGACCCGTATGTTGTCGATATCACAGAGTGGTGACCTAAATGCAGACAGTCCAGCGCCCAATACCAGAGACTCAACAACCTGAAGTGCAATCATGCAGATTGTAGTCCGATACTGGTAACAGTCAAGTCCAATTAATAAGGCAATAACATCTAAGTATAGTATCTGGTGATGTGCAATTGATTACAGGATTAGAACCAAAGCACCCAATATCCTTCAGATGGACACAGGTGGTCAAGAAGCATCGACTGACCACAATACTAGAGACAAATTCTGGTTGGAGGAGAAGAGTAGAAATATATCATCTTGGTGGAAGCAATTTACTCATTGAAGGAGAATATAGAATATACCTCCTATCTGGTAGTGACGTCGGAGTGAAATAGTTTGTATCATGTGACAGAAAAGTATCAACAAACAAAGAGGAAGATGACAGACAAACACCCTGAATCAAGGAGAGTCATTGGCTGTTGATGGTGGCCGATTCTTCAGGCAAATCTAGATAATGAATTATGTCCTCAAAGTAAAGGCTGCGGAGGTGACCACTTGACCAGGAATGAGAAGCTGTTTCAATAGTTCAGTAGTTCTATCAGAATGAATGACCAAAATGGGCACAAAAACTAGGTAACAGATTTACAGAATATTTTCTTCACAACAGATTTTAATCATATGTGGTACGAGCAGAACGTTGAATTTCATTCAACCTTTGTAAGTTAAATCATACAAACAAAAGTGATGTAGACCAACAAAACTGGCTTAAACAAACTTTTTCTTTCCACTAAATGTGATAACTATCAAAATTCTAAACAATACACTTAAACTGAGCTTTATCTATCATCTGTTACAATAAACAAAATTATAAGAGTTAGTTTATCACGTTTCCGATGCTCTTTACATGACTTGTGGATGGAAAACCCAGATATTTTAAAATAAAAGATAGATTATGTAAATCATGTTATATCGATATTCCGGAAAACGAATATAATTTTTTGCTTTCATGTGTCCATTGAAGATTGAATCACGCAGAAAATATTATTAAAAAATAAATTTTACTATTGCCATCCCTCTACAGACAAATTCATGGTTCCGATTTAAGCCACGCCCCCTAGCAACGGTTGCTCCGCATCACATTGATAACAAGATGGCGACCGCGAGTACCAAAGGTTCCACGGTCACAGACTCGCTTCGTGATATACCTGACAACATATCGGTAACCTATTTACCTGACCATGCAACTGTATCGCAGAAAGCCCGTCAGAAGGGTCTGAATTATTTCACACAAGGTTACATACATGAAATTTGTATTTCTATCGTTAATGAGATCGTGATCCGAGTCGATGCGAAATGTTGGAGGTCAATGAGGAAGTCAGAGTTGCCCCATCGTCTACAGATAGATGTCAACACCAGCGACGAGAAAGTGACGGAATCACACTGTAGCTGTACTGCTGGGTAAGAAATATTGGGCGAATATGAATCTAAAATAAAAACAAGTCCTCCACCAGTCCAAAAATATTTGAACAAAATTTAAACAAATTATCATGTTTGATGAAAGACATAACTGTGTAGGAAACTGTCAATATATGGGTGGAAGTAACGGGGGCTGTTGCATGATTAAATAGATCTGTAGTTTTCACTCTTATCGCAATTTCTCCATTGCAACATTTCGTGTCTCTCCTCATTTCACCATGGTATAAATTAATGTTATATTGATATTTTGATTAATTTGATTTTTTGACAGGGCTGATGGACATTGTTCACACATTATTGGACTGCTGAAAACACTCCAAGGACTCAAGTTACACAACTACACCAGTGTTCCTCAGCATCAGAGTTGTACAAGTGTCCCCCAACAATGGAATGTACCTAGAGGGCCAAAGATCAAGCCAGTCCCTATCAACCATATTGTTGTGGCACGTCCATTGGAAAATAGAAAAAGAAAACCTATCATCTGTCATCTGGATGAAAACTACCCGTAAGTTTAAAAAAGACCAATCACCCCCCCCCCCCCCCCCCCCCCCCAAAAAAAAACCCCTAGTATTTCAATATTTTGCAAAATAAAATTTGATCAGTAGCTTGGTTATTCACCTCCATTTAATATTATAATAAAATAATTACAAGCTTCTGATGTTATATAGCATCCTATGCAACCGAGTTATATTTAATTCATTAATTCGTGTACTTCATTTCGATGTATAACTTAAAATTATGTTTACATAATTTTTGTTCAAGTTTGTATGTAAATTGTTCTTAATTTCAGAATTCCAACTTTAGAAGACACTGAACTTCAGAATCTTCGTGAAACTGTTGGCAGCCCTCTGCAATATACACTGCCATCATCCAAATCTGCTTGTCCAGTCACATCTACGCCACTTGGAGATGTTCTACTCTCATCATCACTTTCTTATCAGGTAATTTAGGACTCTTCAACATAACAAAACAGATCACAATACAACACAGTTTATTTGGTATCCTAAAAACATATTTACAAATATTTTGTATAATTTACAGTTTTAGCACCATTTCATAAAATAGCTTATATTGCAATCAATAATTCAGAGGGACAAGAGCCTTATTTGCCTATTTAGTCGATGTAATACATGCATGTGAAAAGTTGTTAAGACAAATTATTCAATTTTGACATTCTGTACCTCTGATAGACCTATAAAATGTATCATACACAAGAAAATTATGATTGTACTTGTATGAATTTATAAATTCATTCAATCAATTGAACAATGATAGTTCATTCTTTGACAAAAATGTCATCAAACAGAGTCAGGTGACAACAAACTGTCCATATCTTGTTGATCCTTGCAAACATACCTGTGGGGATTGCACTTTTCAATATTTTATTTTTCTTAACCTTGGCAATGAGTCTTTCTATGTGAATCCTGTGTTTGGCAATCTTTTGTGTTTCCCTTCTTTCTCCACTTGTCAGTTGCTTTCCACCACGGACAAAAGGGGGGATGTTAAGCTTTAAATTAAGCTTTGCCAATTCGTCAGCTATTGTGAATCCTTTATCTGCCATTATCGAATCACCGTCCTGAATGTATCCATGTGTTTTTAGATTCTTCAAGAGCTCATAAAAACCACTTTCTTCTGTGATAACTTTGTCTGATATAGACCCAGAAAATAATTCTGACACAAATAGAAGAGTTCCTCTTGAATCACAACCGATTAATCCTTTCAGTGTTGTATTGCCCTTGTAATCACTGTAAAACTGA
The DNA here is from genome assembly GCA_936450465.1 of Gibbula magus. Lineage (NCBI taxonomy): Eukaryota > Metazoa > Mollusca > Gastropoda > Trochida > Trochidae > Gibbula > Gibbula magus. The sequence continues at coordinate 7,460,688 of OW388296.1, read as the reverse complement.
CTCTGTAATCCAAGAGCACAAGGGGACTGTGTAAAAAGTTCAGTTCCATCAATGATGATCAATGTTGTTGGATAATCCTTTTTGAAGTTCTTTGGCATGTTTTTTATGAGTATATCTCTGTTTGGCCAAAGTGGCAACTGAGCAAGCTTAAAGTACATGTGATCAAGCCAGGTATTGAAAACCACTCCAGCAGTTTGGAGCTTCAGACCAAATTTCATTGCTAAATCAGCTAGACTAAAGTCCCGTCGACATCTTATAAGTGTCAAAAACAAACCATCTTCATTTGACAGTGACTTCAAGTCACTCCTGCCTTTCTCAAATTGTAAACTGAAGTTTGCAGGAATTAAGAAGGATAGCAATGCTACAAATCTCACATATGTGATACCAGTGTAGTGCTTAAACAGGTCTGTATGGTTGGTTTTGTTGTTTAGGACTGCTTGTACCCCGAACCATTTGTCTTGACTAAGTAGCACTCTGAGTGGCGGCTTCCGCTTGCAGCTCTGTAATGGTCTCATCCTGCTTCTTCACCTTGGCTTTCAGTGACTCAATCTCTGCTGTCATGGTTAGCACTTCCAAGGATGACACCCCTGTAAAAATGTGAAATGTCTTCATAATTTTTTCATAATAAGGTCTGTCATCTTCCTTAAAAAAGAATATTAAATACAAAAATTCCAGTTACTCCTACTTGCATAGTGTCAGTGGGATTTGTTCCAATGATGGTCTATGAATTTTTAATACAATAAAAAGTATGATTGGTGATACGTATTAATATTGAATTTTTATATTTACAGACGAGGAACTTAAAAGCAGCTGTCCCGCCTCCAACATCCCATGGATGTGGAGATACATCTGTACACAGACAAGCACCTGTAGTATTGCCAGATGAATACAAGGTTCTAAACCGACCCATGGAGCAGGCGGACATTGAGGAAATTGAAAGGAATACAAAATGTCAAACGCGTTCCGATACCTGGTTTTCAGAAAGAAGAGTGCGTCTCACAACATCAAATTTTGGAAAAGTAATTAAAAGAAAAGCAAAGCCGACACTTCCATTTTTAGAAGATGTGTTTAACAGAACCAGAAAATCTGCTCCTGCCCTGGATTATGGAACAACACATGAAAAACAAGCAAAGGCAAAATATCTGGAAACCTTTCCATCACGCCATATTCATGACTGTGGTTTCATCATTAACAATAACTTCAACTTTCTGGGTGCATCACCCGATGGAAAAGTCTGTGATAATGGAGAATGTGGGATACTAGAAGTGAAATGTCCATATTCAGCCAGAAATATGGACATAGAAAGAGCATGTGAGGAGATTGGTGGGTTTTGTTTGGAACTGAATAATCATGACATGAGTTTGAAAAAGGACCATATGTATTATGCTCAAATTCAGGGACAACTAATGATATCAGGTTGTGACTTTTGTGAGTTTGTTGTGTTTACACAGAGAAGTCTGTTTGTTGAGAGAATACTTCCAGATGTGCCCTTCATGGAAAATATGTTGATGAAATTGTCTTCCTTCATGAAGGAACATGGACAACAGTATATGGTTTGAGGGACTTGAGTCAATCGGGTGTGTTGATCTTAATTCCATTTACTTAATTGGGTCTCAAACTGCGATACTTACATTTTTCATCTGTCTGAACAGAACATAAGTTCTTGATTTCTTGACTATACATGCCACACAGTTATATAAACACCAATAAAGATTGAAATTTGTCTTTTTGGCAATATGCAACATGAAGTAATACTTCATATAGAATGCTTGGACAGTGTCTTACTTGTCTGTGTTCTCTTTGAATGGAACCAAGTTTAACTTCTTCACAGGGCCATTTTGGTTGCGGGCAAGGTTTCTTTTCTTGGGGACTGGTCTGCTTGGGGTGCACTTACTCCCATCAGCTGCGAGAGGGTCGGGGTACTTGTCTGTGGGCCCATTTCCACCAACAAAATGCTGCGAAACAAAGGTTGAAAGAATAAATTTTTGGAATAATGGGTGACGGAAGATTAATTTGTTCAAATTATTTACTTGTTCAGTAAAAAATTCTATAAAGGATAATACCTCCCAAAAAGTTGCAAAATCACAACTTCATATTTGACCTTGGAGAAATACCATGAAAATGGGTTACACTTCCCTATTAGTATAAATTGGCAAGTTTTTTAAACACAATGACGGACAAATATGTCATCTAATTTTATGATGTTCATGAAGTTTGACCTTATAAGCATTCAAGTTCAATCCACGGAAATAGGTAACACGATAAAAAAAAATAATTAGATCTCTTCAGAACTTTGCAAACTAATTTGAAATTAACCGTATCTGTTGCTTACCTTGGAACAAACGACTTTATTCCTGTTGCCATTAATTTTGTCGACATTGAGTTGATCGTGTGGTCGACCACACGCCTTGATCCACCTCAAACATTTCTGTAAATTAGTCTTTGGCTTGGGGAAAGGTAACAATGTAACACCTACTAATCTGTCACGATATCTCTCGTCTGTGTTACACATTCCCCAAACACAACGACGAACCATATTTAATTTGATTTAGAGCGCCAAAATTACTTTTTCTCCGTGCATCACACTGCGTAGCAACCGTTTGTTTGTGATGCAGCAATGGCGGTCGCTCGATAGCAGATCCGGGCAGAATGCAAACGTTTTTTCTGATTGGTTAACGGCCAGCTGTCAATCACGCTTATCGGAACCATGAATTCTCGTCGTTAATAAATTGTACTGACTGTTCAGAATCATACTATGTACATACTACACAATGAAATTGAGTGAAGAAACATTACAAATAAGTGTAATATATGTATTTCGATAACTTTGTACCTTTGCATAATGTACTACAGGCATATGTCCTTTAATAACTATTTCACAATGTGACTTTGAACAGTTTACCAGCTTTAAAGGTGGTTAACTCAAATACTTTAATCAACTATTTTTTAAAAACTGCTAGACAACATTTTAGAATCAATTATAAAAATCAATCGCGAAGGTTTCCTTTTTTTAATTAGGGGTATAATTTCAAAATGCACCTAGAGACTTGAAACAGTTATGCAAAATAACAATACACGGAACAACAACAAAAATCATGGCGAAGTTGTAGATCAGCTATTCTGGTTTAGCTATCATTTTGATTTTCTTTGCAATTGTTTGATTTCGCCATGTAAAAATTCGGTCTCAATACACCTAGTGACATGTAAGGGACTTGCAACTTTTAAAAAAAAGATGCACACTAACATTGGAAATATGTCTTAATTGATTTAATTTCAAATAATTGAATCATTTATGTATTGAATCCGATTAATCGTCACTTTAACTATTCTGAATAGTATAATAAGTTGAATAAATTAAAAGTTATATAAATAATAAATAAAAGAGATGACTCAATACCTAATACGAGAATAAATGTCACAGTTGTTAATTCAAAGGAAACAATCAAGGAAACAATCAAGGCAAATGAACTTCACTTTCAAAATAGAGCATTGAGCAATTATAACAATATAACAGTTTGCAGGAATATTGTCCAAATGATATATTGAAATCAAAACTTCATAAACTTTACTGACTTTCTTGGAATTTATTAACTATGTATCTAATTGACGTAAACACAATAAGCATTACAGAAGTGAACATAGAGAAAGTCTATTTCCTGATATTGTGAAATATCTAAACACTGTAACAGTCTTATTGTATTTCAGAGATCGGAATGTTATATACAATGCATGTCTCGGTTGTGACGTAAATGAACACAACACTGGCAACTATATGGTTTTACATGTCATAGTCATGTCATAGTTCTTTATCATGTCAAATTGAATGAGGAAGTGGCAGAAATGAGCTAGTGTGGTTATTTTGTAGGAAAATCATTTAGCTTTCGTATCGTAGTCATAAACTGTGCCGTCCAACTTGTTTTTTTATGCGAATTATGACTTTGAATGATCATAGGGTCGTTACATCCCTTTCCTTTCATATAGTAATAGAGTACGGTCTATATAGGTATATGTCTTTTAACACTGTTTCTAAGCGATAGACACCCCTGTCCTAATAATGTGAGGAGTGCCTTTGGAATGAATTTGGCGTTTGCGTTACATACTTATCCCTATTTTCGTTATCAATATTACTTCAAGCACGAAACATCAAAGTGGCACTAACCCATATAACCACTTTAAGCTGACCAGTATTGTTTAAAGAAGACAGAAGACAATCAGACTCAACTTGTCTATTAGAACCCAGCAAATTACAGACAGTGATGGTGTTCTATTACCAAACAGGTCTCCTCTCATTTCCAGAGAATTGTCATCAAAGTATTCATCAGACGAGGGATTAACTGTGATGTCCAGATCTGATTGGAGCGTTAGAAGAATGGATGAAGACGAGGTCAATGTTCAACATGAGTGTCGTCCATAATCCACTTCAGTCTATCAGTGCCGTATGCGACTCTCTCGCCCTGATAAAGGGATAATTAACTCCCCTTTGATCTATTCAAGACCCTCATGTGACCGGTTGTTTGTGAATAAATTTCTTCTAGGAAGACTGAGGGTTTGTGACGAAGCATTAACACTATACGACACTTTGACAAAGTACATGCATTCTATTTATATATACCATTTGATCATTAGCAGTGATGGATTTATAAACATTGTGCTTTAAAAAGGAGATATACATTTTGTTATGAGTAGATATGGTTATTGTATTGTTGTAGAATTAGCTAGTTGTTTTATAATTTGCATTAAGTTGATGCTTTGAAACGGCAATTTTATTTAATATTATTTTTTTCCTCAAATTCTAATATTAAACACCATAGTCTATCAACCTTTCTTATATTCTATACACCTTCTTCTTGATAAATACTTTCTTATAAAAATAGACGTTTTTATTGTTTCATCAAATATCATTTCTACCTCAGCGAGCGGAGTGAGAAAGTGATATTTTCACAAGTTGGAGAGCAACAAACTAAGATGACAAATATACACATTGAATGTAGGAGATACATTGCCTGTTTAAGGTGTCCAATTGTTCAGTCCAGTCTAGATAATAAATTATGTCCTCCAAGTAAAGGTTGCAGAGATGACAACGGGATTAACAACAGAGGACGTCAATGTCATTCAGATGGGCACGAAGGACCATCTGCTGACCACTAAAGTATGGACAGAACACTTGAATGTGACAACTTACTGGACACAGCTCAGAGTGTAAGACCAAATAGGAACTGAAAAAAACACAAGATAATGGTAATTATGGTAATAGTTTCCAATAGCTTAGACCTACATTACAAGATGATGGTACTAATCTGAGTTATGAAAATAGGTTCCAATAGCTTACAGCTACCTTAGTGATAAACCCAGGGTGAGGAAATGAAGCTTAAACAACGTCAACTTGATGGTGACAAATTATTCATGTTGACAATAACATTAGCTAGCTTAAACGTATGATGGAATGAAATAGTATAAATCATTTGGTAATAACTATTTTAAAAAAGCTTTACCTTATGGGGAACTATAAAGAGCAACATATTGAATGTGTGTATTGTCCAGAGGTAGAGGGAAAGAACCAGTGATTTACTTGACGTAATAGAAGCAACTCACTAGTTTGAGAAACTGTGACAACAGTCCAGTAGTTTTATCAGAATGAATGGTCAATATGCCCAAAATGGGCACACACTAGGTAAAAGATTTACAGAATATTTTATTCACAACAGATTTTAGTCATATGTGGTACGAGCAGAACGTTGAATTTCCTACAACCTTTTTAAGTTCAAACAAACAAACAAAATTGACGTATACCAACAAAACTGGCTTCAACAAACTTTCTCTTTCCATTAAATGTGATAACTATTCAAATGTCTCGGAAAACAAATATAATTTATTGCTCGTGTGTCCATTGTTAAATGAATTAAGCATAAAATATCTTAAATAATCTTATCATGTCCATCCCACTACAGACAAATTCTCATTGTTATTAAATTGTACTTATCGTGATGTAATTAAAAATCTTGCTATATGTCCATATACTACACAATGAATTGAGATACCGACACCAGCTAGGAAAGTGATAAATATCAGATCCTTTTGGCACATCTCAAGGCATTAAATCTCAAAATCTAACATTCCAGACAACACTATTCCAAGGTGTTTTGAATAAGATCCTAACGGTGTATATAATGTGATGTTAACAGTAGGAAACTCCTTGCAGCACTTATGAATTACACACCCTCCACATAATATCTAAATATGTAATATTTAAGCATTTACACAACTACATACCTATATATTGTTTGTTGTAGGTATTGGTTATATGCATGTACACAGCCAACTACAAGACTTCTATTTTGCAGAAATATTGCACAAGATTATTTGTAACACGGGAATCTACAAATCCTATGTACACTGATTATATACTACTGTATAAGCGTTGGACTTGCAACCAAGCCATTACTAATGTTAAAGCTAATGCTCGCAGGTTTCACAGCAATGCATAGCCACCATAGCGCTGCGGGCTTCCTCCCTGTAATAATACTAGCAGCCGTGATATAAGTGAAATACTCTTGAAAGCGGCATTAAACCTCCACCAATGTTCGACTTAAATCCCTTTCTTTTACAACACACAAATGTTACATAAGTCTCTCACAATTACCTAGTGCTTTTTGAAAGGAGGCCGTGGTTAACATCTAGTATAGATACACTTATCATAGCGCAAGCTACTAACCATCACAAAATGAATATGAGCTGCATGATACCATGGCACTTAATATATATAATATATAATATATATAATCAATACGATAGAAGACTGTGCTCACAAATAAATGTGGAACATCGTGTCAGATCGCTGATATTCAGAATCTCTAAGTTCTAATCAAGTCCAGAGGGATAACCCTTCCAGATATGTTCCTGGAAGATGTGTACATTTTCTCTCTCGCTTTCTGCCGACTTGCGGATTCTCACTAGTACTGGGACTAGGACTTGGAAATTACTTCTCTTTAGCTTCCCCCATAGGTTGATATACACTTCCGAGATAGAATTTATCAGTGTAATGTAACTCGTTTGTTTGTTTGTTTTGGAAACAAATTCGTTTTTATAGAAAGAAACCAGACCCTAAAAATAATATATCCAAATGTGAATGGATGACCCATTTCAAGACAATTTTTTCTAATGATGATATTTTACAGCTGTTTGTTCGATAATGATACCTTTTCTTCTACTGACTATGATGATGTTGATGAAATGATTTTGGAAACACAAATTTCAGAAGATGAAATAAAGAGTGCTATAAGTCGTTTAAAGAGCGGGAAATCACCTGGTCCTGACAATATCATAATCGAAATGATAAAATGTTCTCACTCCGAATTAATGCCTTTCCTTTTAATATGTTTTAATACGGTATTTGAAAGTGGATCGTTTCCAGATAGCTGGTCTCGCTCAATTATTGTACCAATACATAAAAAGGGGGCTACAGATAATCCAGATAATTATAGAGGTATATCCCTAATGAGTGTAATTGGGAAAATATTTACATCTATTCTTAACAACAGAATCTCGAACTGGTCGAGTTTAAGAAACCTTATCCATGAATGCCAAGCCGGATTTAAAAAAGATTATTCGACTTCTGACCATATTTTCACATTATATGCAATTATACAAAAATGCTTATCTCGTAGTAAACATAAACTTTATGTAGCATTTGTCGATTTTAAAAAGGCGTTTGACTCCGTTGATGGTTTTAAAATGTGGCAATGTTTAAGGAAGGCTGCTTTACAAGGGAAAATGTATTCTATTTTAAAATCAATGTATTCAAATATCAAATCATGTGTTCGTTGTGATGATGGTGTCACTGATTATTTCGATTGCCCTATTGGAGTCCGGCAAGGATGTATTTTAAGTCCAATATTGTTTTCCTTCTTTATAAGCGAATTGTATTATGATATTTCTATGTTAGGTAAACATGGTGTACAAATGTTTCTAGTTATGATTGAAATTTTTATTTTGCTCTTTGCCGATGATGTTATTCTAGTCTCAGATACAATTATCGGTCTACAAAACCAACTTAATGTTTTGGAACGATATACAAATGAATGGAAATTATCTGTTAATTTTGATAAAACAAACATTGTTATCTTTCGAAGAGGCGGCCCAGTCGCCTCTAAAGAAAAATGGTTTTTGAATGGCAAACAGTTATCTATTGTACAAAATTATACCTATCTCAGGCTTATGTTTTCCTATACTATGAATTTTTAAAAAAGTGTTTTAGATTTGAAGTCACGTGCCAAAAAGGCACTTATCAATGTTATGTCAGTATCCCAAAACTTTGGCAATTTATACCCGAAAATATTTTTTAAATTGTTTGATTCACAAATCCAACCTATTATGCTTAATGGATCCGAAATTTGGGGATTTCAACGTCATGATTGTGTCGGGAAACTACATCTTCTAGCATGTAAAATATTTTTTTAATGTTGCCCAAGCAACACCGAACTGCATGATCTATGGCGAATGTGGTAGATATCCAATATATATAAACTCACAAATCAGATGTTTAAAATTTTGGTTAAGGATCCTTAGAATGCACGAGCAAAGGTTACCAAAGCTAGCATATAACACGCTTGTTCATTTAGATGATATGGGAAAGATAACATGGGCAACTCATATTAGAAACTTATTATTTACCCATGGATTTGGATTTGTGTGGCTACATCAAACAGTTGGTAATGTTTCCTTATTTCTTAAGCAATTCCGAGATCAATCTGTTAACATGTTTTATCAAGAATGGCACTCAAATCTAGACAATAGCACAAGATACCAATTGTATAGATCATTTAAAAGCTTAATTCAACCAGAGTTGTATCTTTCTGCACTGACATCTAAAATATAAGACGCCCATTTGTCAACTTTCGATTAGGCTTGTTAGATTTATCAGTAAATAAAGGCAGAAGATTTTCCATAGAAAGAAGTTTAAGAATATGTCCGTTATGTAAATCTGCTGTAGAAGATGAAATCCATTTTGCTTTTGTATGTCCACATTATGCTGATTTAATAAAACGATATATTTCAAATCATTACCTTTTAAAGTATCCTAAAACTGCCTTTATTTCAATTTTGTCCTCGACAAATGTAATAAGGAATTTAGCGCTCTTTTTGAAATATGCTGTTGTCCGAAGAGACAATCTAATATCTGAATTGTAAAATCTGCTGTGATTTTCTGTATATGTGTTCTTGGTAAACTTGTATCATTTGTATATGGGCCGGAGGCCTGCATTACAATAAACTTCTTTGACTTGACTTCAAAGATCTAAACATTGTTGAGATATATATGTGTACCCATCAAACCTCAAACCTGAAACAAAAGGTTTGTACTTTTGTAGGAGAGACGCTTTAAACATCAGTTCTAATTAGCTAGCAAATATCTAACCTTGATGCATGGTACCACAGTCAACAACCAACAATTAAGTATATACTATTTTATCATTAGCTTTTGACTCCTGTGCATAAATTTGATACATTAAAAGTTTTAAAACATATTCATATTTTTTAAAATGATTTAAAGTTAAGATTTCTTAAACAAAACCCCATCAGTTTTCTTAGGTCATCAGAAAGCGTATATTATTTTATTGATTTTATCATGATGATGCAAATAGGATAATTAAATTTCATTTGTTGAAACGATTTAAGAACGTTGCATTGTGTGCCTGGAGATTCAATAAGCATACATTCATAGTTGACTGGAGTTCGAGACTCGGTACTGATGGTGGACTGACTTTTAACAGAAACAAATCGTTAAATTTGTGAGTGGAATCTTTGATTCGACGTCTTGGCTTAATATTCTAAGCAGATTTCATTTATTCAATGATTTTAAGATTAACATGAACGATTTTGTTCATAATATTGAATAAATGTTTTCTCATTGATTGAATCGTTAATGCACGGTATATGAGGTACATTAATTATTATTTCAGATCACCCCTGTCTATGTGAATCCAAGGGGAAACAATTTTTCTTGATTAAATATTTGCATTCAAGAACATCCAGTGATACAAGTTCATATTATATCAAAGTGAGGGTCTTAAATCCGTTGAGGCTGAGTTATCAGTAAAGTTCAAAGTATTATTGTCTAGCGGATCATATCATCCTTTTAGTTCGTTTCTTCTGTCTGGGGGGAACAAGCTTTGTGTTGCAATTCAAGCAAATATCAGATTACTTTAGTGATTACGAGCTCCCGTGCTTTGTCAGTGAGACAGTTTCGATGTATATGTAGGTATATTCGACGTAGATTGTATAAGAATCAAATTTAGGAGTCAAAATGTGTTGTATTATAAAATAAGAGACACGTGAATCTAGACTACTTAATTAAATAGAACATGTTTGTTGAGACATGTGTGAAATGTCAGATAGATATTATAGAAGTATGGTTGAGAGTAGGGTTGTATCATGTCATTTGATGTTTCCGGAGCACCAAAAGAGGGAATCTAAGTCTATTTTGAACTTTGCAAGAAGATGTCAAGTTGCAGTAGTGTACAAAACTAGCCATTTCACAAACACAGAACCTCTCCAAGGCCATTGTACTATTCTACCGAAATATTAACACTGGTGGGGAACGTTATTTACAAAATACATTCTGAGTGACCCATGTACCGGGATGACTACTCATTAACAACGGCAATTATCTAGGACTTGCCACTAGTTGTAGACAGAGTGAGACCTCTTTTAGCCGGACCTCGTAAATAAGGAAACCATCCGCACAAAAGTAGTTAAAAAATGTTGTTATTAACTGTAACCATATAGTGTGGAGAAGCATGGCCTGACTGTAGATATATGGTTTAAGAGACAATGTGCTTTTCGTGGCTTGTTATTCATTCAGTCATGTTTATTCAATCAGTTGTTCATTATCGAGGGAAAAGGCAAAAGCACTTGAATGTTTGATGAATTAAAGAATCGGATATGAGCTGTGCTAGCAGCGAGTTCTACTCCCCTGAGAATTATTCTTCATTTGTGAAAGTCTTTACACAATATGAACAAGACAATGGATCATTCATGCAGTAGTTAAAGACGATGATTAGGGTTATGGACGATCCCTTACATCTTTCTGACCTGTTCAGTTTTTTAGAGCACCTTTGACAAATATGGATGCTGCTCTTTGTAAATGTTTTGAACAACAGTCTTCTTTTCTTTCCTCTGCCGCATGTCTATAAACATATAAATGAGCTTTGAGAATAAGGTTATTTCATTTTTGTCAACTCGCATCATCATTATTTCATGAACCAATGGTTCGGAATGAGTCAATGAATGACAAGTAGTTCTTCTGAATTGTCAACTTTCTTAATTTTCAACTTAATACGTTGAATTAATTAGTGTCCAATTATTCTTGAGTAACTGACTTATTAAATCAAAATCATTGATAAAGGAAATAATTCTAAATCAGCCTGGAGCGAAAGTCGGATATACCCATAATATTTTCATAAACGTTTCATGCAAATATATCTATCGTTCAATGTTTAAGTCACTAAAATCAATACAACCTTTTGAAAGATTATACATTTTAAACATGTATAAATCAGCTTTTAATTAACCAGGTAATAATTTGATAATAATTCAATGGCTTTTTATGTTTTACTTTCAATTATTTTTTATTACGCTTTAATATTGAATTTATCTCCGCTAACAGTTGCAATACTGCCCAATTGGCGTTATACATTAACTCACTCGTTCTGTGTTTATCATCACTGTCGAACTACAGACAGGTGAAATTAAACACTCTTGATCCTGCATCATCTATCATGCATCGATTGCTCTGCAACTTTATCTGCAGTAGATAGCTATTTTACAATCAGTTTTGTTTTGTTAAGTGCCACCCATAATGCTTATGTTGACCTCACACAAGTAATACTTCACAGGGTACATAAGTACATAACTCAGCTGTACAACTGATCTGCCAAACCAAAAGGAGTGAGCACATATCTCCATCCCTGAAAACTCTACACTGGCTCCCCTTACGCTTCAGAATCAACTACAAAATCCTGCTACTTGTTTTTAAGTGCTTAAACAATTTGGCCCCAAAATACCTTTCGGATCTCCCTTTACTGTATGAACCTGCCAAACCACTTTGTTCAAGAGACCAGACCATACTACAAATTCCACAGACAAGAACAAAGTCATACGGGGACCGATCATTCTCCAGAACTGGACCTTTCCTCTGGAACAGTGTACCATCCAGTCTTAGATCCGAACTTGAGTTGTCAAGCTTCAAGGCCCAATTCAAAACCTACTTCTTCACTTGCGCAAATAAATAGGACTCAGACGTTGCTTTTGAACAATTCAATTTGAAAAAAGCGATATACAAATATTTGTACGTATGTAATAAAATTATATGTGTATTTGGGGTGTTTCGGGTGCCTTTATTCCCTCAATGAGTAAGACAGTCGGCTAAAAGACTCAGAAGAGCAGGAATGACTCAATGAATATAATGAATAACATTCTTTAAAACATAGACCTGTTCCCTGTTTGTGATGAAACAATGTGAAGATTGATGAACCAATTATCACTTTGTGTCAGATCCCTACTAGGTAAGTAGGTAAGTCCCCACTCTATATTCATATTGCTGATGACATCTTACTGACCAAATGTATGGTTTCTGTGGTCACAATTGAATTACACTTTGGAACAGAGTGACCCAATTACATTTATATCCACTAAAACATTGTCTATGGCTGTGTGTGGGGCTTACTCACCCTAGAGACTCTTCTTCATAAGTTCTTCTGTGAACTTATTATATGTACTTTCATGACTCAACATCAGAAAGTGATTTGCAAAAACGTTCTTTTCTTTTGGTTTTTCACCACAGTGAAAATACTGATTTAATGGCCATAGACATAGTCATGTTATTTTTGAAGTACCTTACTCTAACACTACAATCTATACGATGGTATAAACTGTATTATGGATCGTTAATGTGCACAATGTCTGATGAAGAGGGATCACACCTTCAAAACAGAAAATCACCCTGTGGTTCCAACAATAAAAGTTTAAAGTGACGTAAGAAATGGACTGAATCTTATAGCAAATTATATAATCTGTCCAGAAGCCATAACACGCATGAACTGGTTTAGTATTTACCATGTTTAGGTTCACATTAAAACAAGTAATTCCTTTTAATTATTTCACCTAATAAAACAATAAAAATATAAGAATAAAGGTTATTGAAAGGTCTGGAAACTTTAATGCAACAATAAAACAGTAAACAAACAATGTGTAACCAGCATGCGGTGGTTCACATAGAAATACTGCCTAAATCCCTTATGTATACATGTATTCAGGAAGGCGTAAGTGCTTTATGATAAAAGTAATATTGTTCACCACCTGGGCCAATAAAACTATTGGGTGGGTGGGATTTCGGAAAAAGAATCAGCGTTGGCAAACGTGCCACACCATGCGGGCTGATAGAAGGGGATGCAGAAAACTCGTACCCAAAACGAAATCGTCCCCATCGGGAATTCCTATCCACGGATAACTCGTACCCAAAAAAATCGGAGAACTCGTACCCACTTATCTTTTTATAGATAAATAGGAGAGGCAAGACAATAATATTTCTTTTGTATGATGTTTATTGCATAGTTTCGTAACATAACATAATAACACAATATACAACCATAGTTTCGTACTACAGATAGATACATACTTTCGTAATATAAATTACTTTCGTATTTCGTATTCGTATTGTACATGCATCGTCATCCTTTATTTAAAACATTTGAACAATTTACAGAATAAATACAGAAATACTCTCGTATTTTAAATGCATCGCCATTGGTTTTATTTTTATCATCCTTTATTTGGAAAACATTTAAAATGGTAATATTTTTTATTTATTACATCCATCATCATTAAAAACCTTTATTATCACATCATTAAAAACAGCTCAATACACATGCACATACAATACAGCACTAATCACAAAAAGAACTAACAACTAAAATCACAGGATAGTTCAGGGAGAGCAACTGGCCCGTTAATTTTTCCAACGGCTCTCAAGAGCTGGCTGGGGGTAAGGTCACCATCTGAGTAAGAATCGCACAGCTCAAAGTACCTGTCACTCTTAAAGGTGCATCCAGTGTGTTTTATAATATTTTATTTGACTTTAATACGTTCCAACACACCATATGTGCTGTTTACAATACACATAAAATCACTTAGCTTGCATATTCATCCCCAATCGACAAATATATCATAATTACTAGTTTCCAATTAAAATCGAGTAACATAATTATGCATGTGAAAAAACCGAAAGTGCACGTCCTATTTACATGAACAGTAGTAATATGACCTATAAAACATTATCAACCCAAATTTGTTATTTTGTCTGGTTTAAATAAGATTCCAAAATTACGTTTGACTCATTGGCGCGCGCCACACGCGGTGCATTGTCCGGTTTTCGATCAGAAATCGACACTTTTACCTTCATATCGTCGATATACTAAGTCAAGTATTATTAAAATGGTATGTTTCGGTTACAGTTGGTGCTTTTCGATAAAGTAAGACAATTTATAACGTTTGCCATATTTGACCCCTAACAACAGAATGGATGTACCTTTAAGTTTCTGGGCTCCTGTGTGGCGACAATCAGTGATCATTCTGATTTGAAGCGGCAGGAATTCTGCCTCGTGGTGCAGGAATGGGACCTGAAGCTGAAGCTGGGCTCTATGTGTGAGACCTGCAGGAAGGATCTCATATCATATGTAAACAGAATGTATTTTTGTATTTTTATATTTTATTACACGTTTCGTCCCGCCAGGACTCGACATTGCAGCTTGGCTTTCCGTCAGGAAAACTGCAGACGTGTTTATTACTTATTATTTATTAGGTTATTGTTTTTAATTATAGTTATAGACAAATACATTATTCTTGATTAATAATAATATAATACATTAGTTGTTTTTATATACATCTAATCTAATACCAAAAATAAAAAGTGGGTACGAGTTCTTCGGCGGATTTGGGTACGCATTCTCTGATTTTTGTGGGTACGAGTTCGTTTTGGGTACGAGTTTTCCTACTGCCGATAGAGGACGTCAGAGGGCGTTGATTCCAAGGGAAGCTACTCATGTACATTTGAGAATATGTATGCTACGAAGTCTTCATAAAATATAAACATGTTCACTCAAAAACTATTTGGATATTCCAAATACAATATAAGATATAAAATTGTACTTTTAAATTCAAATGTCAAGAATATACATTAAATTTTAATACGTTATATTTGGAATGACCTTACATTTCAGATCTTGTGAAAGGTTTTTAACATTCTTATTCTTAATATAATAATGATAATCATGTATCGTCCTTTTTCCCATCCTTAATATGTTCAGCTTGGAGAATCACATTATCCTAAAATATAATAATTTAAAGTCTTCATTGGAATTTTTAAACATGATTAAACCTAATTAAAGCACATTTACTTTTCTAAGAACAGTACTCCTTCCATACATACGAAATAGTGTTCCTATATAAACCAAATTTATGGTTTATGTTGTAAATAACCAATAACATACTATTTATGTCACTTGGTTGAAAGTTACTGACCTTGGTCTACCTGAAGACTCTCTCCACTTTTATGACAACAACATCAAAGTATTAAACTCTTTATCATCATGGAAAATATTGCCAATAGATAAATGACTTTGTGTACCATCAACTTTATTTTGATTACAAGAATGACGATGCTGTCAGAAGAGGACAAAAACTGTAATGCATTTTTGCTTTTTGTTGCCGGGGCTATGTGGGCTATGATCACTGGTCTGTACATAATTCAAGAATAGCCTCAAATTGCACTTCATTTCGAGATGCAAAGGAGACTGATATGTGCATTTCACATGTGAGTTGGTTTCTATAAGCAATGTATCCTGTCTTTACCCAGGCAGAAGAGGATGTTATTAGTTCACTCCTGGTGCAAAAACGCAGTGTCTGAAGACGTCACTATGGGATACGGATCCTTCCTATCAATTTGTTTCATGTGTGATAGCTGGTTGGTTATGTTCTGTGATCAAGATTAGCACAAGGTTTCAAAGATACAACGTTTGAAGTCCAATTTTATCTTTTATGTAATATTAACTTAATTACCCTCTATGTATTTCAGTAGACATATTTGAAATGTTTTCATTCCATGGTTTCCCATCAGAAAGCTGTAACAGTTCAACCGTTTTCACAGATATCTGAATTAGCTAATTCCTCCTGATGAAAGAGAGTTATTACTGTGTATTATTTTGACAATTGTGTTTTGCAGGTGCCCGTGTTGCCATTTGCTGTAACTCCAATCGCAATATTCGTCTCCATGATAAAACCATGATTCTTCTAAAACGTTACCAGTTCTACAACTTTCTAAATCAGCTTATAAATGTTTCCCCGGACTCTCATTCAGAGACGAGACGCCAAATGTATTATTTTCCTTTGTAAGGACCATTAATGGAATTAATGTCATGTGCGATAACTCCATTACTTGACTGTCATTTTATATCTCGGAGATGTTAAATCTCTGTTTGTGATAATTGGTTATTAATTTTTTTTAATCTTGGTCGGCTGTGCAATTTGTCACGATCATTCACACCAATCAGAATGTTAAGATTCATACAGATCCACGACTCTACATAAAAGAAAGGAATAAATGTCTATTAGTTTGCTGACTGCAGCCTTTCATCGACAGAAGTCATATTTCCCATCATACAGTTATAATTATTCAGGACCGGATGAACTTGAATTCAAGCTCACCAGACTAATATTGAGCATGTCATTGATGTTTGGTTTTGCACTTTTATCCAGCTTTAGGTAGTGGTTTCTTTTCAGAATACGATATTGGCTTGTTTTGAGGGCTGATGACAATTAAGTATTGTCAGATGCAAATTTTGATGTAGTGATGCAATTTCTATGGGAGGAAGGCATTTCGAATTTTGATAATTAATATAGTTAATATATTCTGTCAAATTCTACTTTATATCTGTCAGAACAAAATCAATCTTTGTATCCAATTAACATCTAAAAGACAATCAGGTTAAATGTAATTGTATGAACTATTTAGAATAGATCACTTAGAAGATATCAAACGACCTGAGTATTGCCACATTACCGTCCTGTAATTACCAATAAATGTCTGACAGTCAATCACCTCAACGATGAACCAATAAATGGTAATAATACAACGGCGATACTGTTTATTAAGTCTGTAGCTAAGTTCATGTAAACATTGATTATCTTAAACACACATTCAGTATGGGCAGAAGTACAGACTATATATCATACAAATATATGGTGTCTACATATACATGTTGTTTTGTGTGTTAATATGTAATCGCACTCTTGAACAAACAAACAGGACATTTATTCTGTCTGATTTAATTGGCTTCAAAACTGTAATCAAGGATCACTGAAAACTTGTTCTTCTAAAGAGACTGTACATTTATTTTATTATAGAAATCGTATTGACAAATATAATTACCTTCTCAAAGAGTGGAAAGAGAATCACAAGAGTCTGGCAAACTTCCTGTTCTCTGCTGGCACTGACTGATGTATATATGGCTCGACATACAGGCAGATGGCTCATTGTATATTATACAGGAAATATACCTGTCTTCAAGAATGATCGGTTACATATATTTCTAACGACAAACAATTCGTCAACACATCTGGAATGAATTCTTGTAGAAATGTGATCATTTTGCTGTAATGAAAGATTAAATAATAAACTAGTGTTGTCATTGACATAAAAGTCTGTCATCTGAACATAAATGATTTTCTTAATTAGCACCTGGGTGATTATGTTGTCTGTAAGAATATCTTTGGAGATAAAGATTCAACAGAATAATTGAATATTACTGCATCCTATATGTGTTGTTGCCACTGTCTTTATAATTACAATTTAATCAGTTTTATATTAGTTTTTAAACGCATCCTCTCATCAATCAATCAAAAAGCAAAACTGGCATCATTCATAAATGATTCTGAAAGATTAAAAAAAATGTCTTTAGTCTCAATACAGATGCTTTCTTTGGAATGTCAAAGCGAAAATCTAGAAATGGTTTGGTCATCTCGGAAGTATCAGTATTTCAGTAGCATTGTCAACATCTCTGACAGTCAATCTTCTCAACAATAAAACCTTGATGATATCTTGGCCTCTTCCAATCAATGCTATGACATAAATAAGACATTTTATTTGCTGAATAATCAATAATCTGACAATCATCATCTAATTGTCCTTCATTGGATGACTAAATGGCAAATGAGACCTTCTCAATAGAAACGGCAAGATTCTGAAACGACAGTAGCAATGTAGTTAATGACAGAATGAAACATTTTAAGAGCACAATAATGTCAACAGGAAGATGAATACAAATTGCAATACAGGGCTATTGTACAGAACAAAATTATATTTGATATCGATTAGTTTTGGAGCGTATTAATTTATCACCGGTATGTCACATTGAACACTTCAGAGTGTATTTTTTATTTTTATTAATCATTATATCATTTTCTTCATAAAAAGCGTGAACTTTAGCGCAGAGAAGAAACACTAAAGAAACAATGCATTGCTCTGCATTTTCTTTACTTAAAACCAGTTAATGCATAATTAATGAAACCAAACCATGGCGTCATGTCTACAAGAGTGTATTTTATTTAAGAGTTACCATAAAAGAATCATATACTTCATGGCTGGACGATACTAACATATAACATTATATCTCTCTTCAGATAAGCCTGATGGGATCAATAAAGACGTTTAAAACGATCTACATGTATAACATGTTTTATTGAAACTAATTGCAAGGTTTTTTATTTGAATATTGACAAACCACATCAACAGATCGAATGTGAAACGTCTGTATGTCGTTTAAAGGATATTGCAAGAGTCTTTCTAATATGTAAAAATGATAACCAATTTTTTTAATTTAAATTCAATAATTATATAGTACATGAACATTCACAGATGTATGCATTCCTCTTCCCTCTAGGTACTTACAATGTATCTGTTATAGGTTTTGCTTTTGATAAAACTAAATACAAACAATTCAAAGTTGTCTGTCAATAGATATAAGATACATAGTCTTTCTTGCAGTTAGACAGTTAGTGTCTTCTCTTGTTCCCTTGTGATCTTTTCTCAACGTTTACCATATCTTCATCATTAAAGCACCAATGGTAAAATTAATAAAACTCCTTTCAAGTAAAACTTAAATATATTCAAATCGTCAGGTGCCTTTTTATTTAAATAGCAGACACCTTTGTTTTGGCATAACTGCAATTCATAAAACTTCATATAATTTTCGAATTCAAATATAATAGTAAAGAGCAAATTTGCAAGAATCGCCAAATTGAATACAACATACATTTTGGATACAAATAATAAAAAATAATGTCGGATTATAACCAGAGCAAACGAAAATTGCTTTTGTAATTTAAAAGCTTATAATAAGCAAATTCATTGAATATGTACTGTATATATTAATAATGTTTTACCTTTAGAACAAAAATGATAGTTTGTGATTATATACACGTATCATATGATATCAATCGATGATGTTTGGAAAAACTAATGTATAGATATATATGTTTCAAATGTCACAGAAGGTTTTTATTTTATAATTTATAGACTAAATGTTCCTTTTTCAATGCCATGATATCTGGCAGATTACATGAAATTATTTGTTATTTGATTTATTTGATCAAACAACTTAAAACAAATTCTTGAAGTTCGACAATTAAATGACAGATACGTAAGCTTTGAGATGTTTTGTGTTCGCTTTTTCTCAAAGAAAACAATATAAACAAAACAAACTCTGTTTATCGTATTATTATCATTATATAGATAAATGTCATATTTTGAATGCTATCTTAGTTAAAACCATTAAAAGTAAGAAACTGTAAGAATCGTCAATTTTACAATAAAACTATATTGTTCAGTCAATCTGTCACCGAAACAACAAATGACAGAAATTATGCCAATCTTTACACTATTATTTCTAATTTACCTTGACATAAACAAATCAGTATCATAATAAAAGCTGACAATATCAAAATAATATTTTGTTGATGTTATTGTATTGTCTATGCTTCATGATAAAGCCAAACTGTTAAAAGAAAACAAATATAATCTGACACATATTATTTTAAACAATTGTTACAACATTAACATTTATCTTACTTTATGATTCTCAAACACCTATCCCCACCAAACAGGACCCATATGTTGAAGCTTTCCAACTAAACAATAGATTGCTTTATTTCTCCAACTGCTTTCTCCCTTCTACATACAGGATCCGTATGTTGCTGATATCACAGAGGGATGACCTAAAGTAAAGACAGTCCAGCAGCTAATTAATTACTGAAATGGGCTCCTTTTCATTGTTACACCATTTAATCATCAAATATCCTTGAATTTGCACTTTTCTAGTAAATATTATTCAAGTATCTACCTATCCATGCCACAAAAGTGATGTTTAGCCCAATACAACTCTCATACCTTGAAAAGGTGCCAACTCATATAGGCTGTTCTATGCTTTACAGATATTCATTTTCACATCATTTAACCATCAAATATCCTTGCATTAGTTAGATACTCAACAACCTGAAAGTACAATCGTGGAGATTGTAGTCCACTCCTGGTAACAGTCCAGTCCAATTAATAGGCAATAACCTCTCAGTACAGCTCCAATGGTGACCAATTGACCACAGGATTAGAACCAAAGCACCCAAATATCCTTCAGATGGACACAGGTGGTCAAGAAGCATCGATTGACCACTAGATTAGAGACAAACTCTTACTAAGGAGAAGAGTAGAAATATGTCAACTGGATGATAGCAATTTATTCAATGAAGAAGAATGTGGTCTCCTATCTTAAACTTGATGGTAGTGAAATCGGAGTGAAATAGCACATATCATGTAACAGAAAAGTTTCAACAAACTCAGAGGAAGATGACAGACAAACACATTGAATGAAGGAGATACATTGCCAATTGTTCAGTCCAATATAGAAAATGAAGTATGTTCTCCAAGTAAAGGCTGCGGAAGTGACCACGGGATTAACAACAATGTCCTTCAGATGGGCACGAATGACCATCTGCTGACCACCAAAGTATGGACAGAACACTTGAATGTGGCATCTTACTGGACACAGCTCAGAGTGTAAGACCAAATAGGAACTGCAAAAACCACAAGATAATGGTAATTATGGTAATAGGTTCCAATAGCTTAGAGCTACATGACAAGATGATGGTACTAATCTGAGTTATGAAAATAGGTTCCAATAGCTTACAGCTACCCTAACTCAGGGTGAGGAACTGAAGCATAAACAGTGTCAACTTGATGGTGACACATTATTCATGTTGACAATAACATTAGCTAGCTTAAACATGTGATGGAATGGAGTAGTATAAATGAATTGGTAATAAAAAAGCTTTACCTTATGGGGAACTATTAAGGAGCAACATATTGAATGTGTGGATTGACTAAAGGTACAGGGAAAGAACCAGTGATTTACTCGACTTAATATAAGCAATTCACTAGATTGAGAAGCTGTGACAACAGTTCAGTAGTTTTATCAGAATGAATGGGAACACAAACTAGGTAACAGATTTACAGAATGTTTTAATCACAACAGATTTTAAACATATGTGGTATACGAGCAAAACGTTGAATTTCCTAAAACCCTTGTAAGTTCAATCAAACAAACAAAATTGATGTATACCAACAAATGTGGCTTCAACAAACTTTCTCTTTCCATTAAATCTGATAACTTTTCAAATTTCATAAAACAATTTCAACATTTACGATGCTGTTACATGACTTGTGGATTGAAAAAGGCAGATATTTTAAAATACAAAGAGAAGATAGATAGAAGACGAATATAAATCATGTGATATCAATGTCTCGGAAAACGAATAATTTATTGCTCGTGTGTCCATTGTAAAATGAATTAAGCATAAAATATCTTAAATAGGTTTATCATGACAAATTCTCGTTGTTATTAAATTGTACTAATCGTGATGTAATTAAGAATCCTGCTATATGTCCATATACTACGCAATAAATTGAGATACCGACACAATCTAGGAAAGTGATAAATATCAGATCTTTTTAGCACATCTCAAGGCATTAAATCTCAATATCTAACATTCCAGACAACACTATTCCAACGTGTGTTGAATAAGATCCTAACGGTGTATGTAATGTTATATTTAACAGTAAGAAACTCCTTGCAGCACTTATGAATTACACACCCTCCACATATCTGAATATGTACTATTTAAGCATGTTACACAACTACATACCTATATATTGTTTGTTGTAGGTATTGGTTATATGCATGTACACAGCCAACTACAAGACTTCTATTTTGCAGAAATATTGAACAAGATTATTTGTAACACGGGAATCTACAAATCCTATGTACACTGATTATAAACTACTGTATAAACCTTGGACTTTCATAAAGCAACCAAGCCATTACTAATGTTAAAGCTAATGCTCGCAGGTTTCACAGCAATGCATAGCCACCATAGCGCTGCGGGCTTCCTCCCTGTAATAATACTAGCAGCCGTGATATAAGTGAAATACTCTTGAAAGCGGCATTAAACCTCCAATAATGTTAGACTTAAATCCCTTTCTTTTACAATACACAAAGGTTACATACATGTAAGTCTCTCAAAATTACCTTCTTCTTTTTTTTTACATTCAAAACTTTTATTACAAAATAAATAGTATTACAATGTATTACAGCAATGTTCCCAATGATGTAGATGTAGGGGAGAAAGTATTGGATAGCGATAGGGTGCAGAAGAAAGTACTCAGTCATTATGGAATAGGCTTGACCATTTTGTTTGAAGATCATTTTCTGAAAAAAAAAAATTTCCACATTATAGTGGTATTTTTAGAAATGAATGAGATTATTGAAATTTAATTCATTAATTCCAAATCTTGTTTTATTAATAATTCTTTATTGACAATAGTGATTTACTACTACATTTGCCGTTGGGTCCCCCAGTAGAAAATTTGAAATATCTATATTGAGGGTGGTTCCCATCTTGATGCGGTACCAGGTTGCTAATTGTGAAATAAGATGATTTGTTTTCTCACACGGAAAGAGCAAGTGCTCAAGTGTTTCAATTTCTCTACTACAGAAAGTACAGAGGTTGTCTTGACTATCACCTATTTTACATAGGAATGATTTTGTTGAAATTATTCCTGGAAAGAAGCCCTTTCCTCAAGTATATAGAGATAACGGAGTAGTAACTAAACAATATGATTAGAGATCATAAATGAAAAGTGATTTCAATTAATTCCAAAGAGTATTGTCTTTGCAATCATGATGTTCTCCCAATGATAATATTTAAGAACTGTCACATATCATTTACAATTTTCACTTCATAGAGTAAGTGTTGATTTGTCCAGCAATAAACACCACATGGCACACTGGGCGTTAAACGGACATGACAGTCACATAGCACTTGGACAGTGCACAAAACCGATACGGGTTCATCTTACCCATGTGGAATGTCATGGTCTATTGTTTATACCAGAACGTACGTTATAGGCTTATCTCGCCTTTTTGCACACACATAAACTCAAAAAGAAAAACTAACATAACTAAAATACATTATAATGCTTGTTCAAATCAAAATATAACTTGGTAGAGATCTGTGCCGTGTTCAAGATAGGTTTCAAAGTAATCGCTCAAAGAGCGATTACTTTGAAACCTATCTTGAACGCGATTGCTCAATGAAGCGCTACGTAGCAAGGCGAGCAAACTTTGATGAATTTACACTGTGTCGTTCAAGAGAGAAGAAGCGCTCATTGAGCGCTACATTGAGCGCTACATTGAGCAATTTAAGCGCTCGCTGCTATTGAATGGGGCGCTGCTTGATGATCAAGTTCACAGCAACGCCCCCTGTAGGGAAAAGAGACTGGAGAGAGTCTACTTTGGTTTGATAACTTTCTCAATATCATCGTATGGGAAGAACTTATGTCGCTTACCCTCACATGTAGTTCCGTACACTTGCCCCTTGAAGTACCAGGCGTTTTCAATAGCGGGCTGATTCTTGAGCCTGTTTATGAGTTGAACATTAGCTCTTGTGACGTCATACTCTAATCTCGCCTCGGACCTTTCCTTGATTTGTTTTCTTATCCGAATTATTCTTGATTTAGCTTCTGCTGAAATAAACTTAATCAGAATATGCTTGATAATCGACTTGTTGGCATGGTCGATTCTATGGATGGCCAATATATCTCCCTGGTCTATTTGAAAATTAGCCTTGGTCTTCATCAATTCCGTGAATTTGACACTCAAGTCTTCACCCTCAGTGAGAGGGACATTAAACACTTTTATATTGTCTTTTTTCTTGAAAAATTTTCATTTTGGTTACTAAGCCTGAAAGCTTCATTTGCGCGTGCCTCTGTGTCAGAAAACTGTCCTTCCATGCTATCAAGTTGCAGTTGTTTTGCTTCTAAATCTTTACGGAGTTGAGAATTTTCATTTTGTAATGTCATGACATAACTCTTTACCTGATCAATACCCATTTAGGAAAACACAGCCTGCGAAATGTCAGCTTTTAAGTTCTGTCTTAAAGAGTTCAGAGAATCGTCAACAATTTTCTTCAAATGCTCTTTAATATTTCTGTTGTCGCCATTTCTGTTAACATTTGACGAAGTTCATTGATTTCGGCGTTTATTTCAGTTAAATCATGTTTTTTGGGTGGCATTGTTAATGAGAGTGATGAACGGGAGTCAATAATAAACCTGCACTCACCACATGTATAGCACGCTTCGCACGATCTCACCTTTGACCTCTCGTTACTGGACGATTCACACACGTGGAATTTTCAAGGTTTTCAAAGTGTTATGTTCATAAAATTCACAGGTATTGTTTCGGTTGGTTATAAACGTTTAGTCCATTCGGTAATTAGTCAGGACTCCATAAGTAGCTTTGTTCGGCTTTTTTTAAATCTCCAATGTGTCAGGATTGTGCTGGCAATTATCCAGAAACGGTTTTTCATTTTTTAATTGAGTGCGAGGGACATAATATCCATCGTCAAGAACTTATAGAGGTGGTATCATCAAGATCAAGTACCTTCGATCTGAGGTCTATTCTTGGAAAAAACCTGCTGTATGGTGACATTCAAAGAGCCCTTTTAGATTACGTATGCAATACGGGCAAATATGACTGCATATGAATCTGTTTTAACCTCTTGTATAATTATTTTCTAATCTTTTTAATCTTTTTATATGCCGGGCGCATATAGGCCATTTGTTGGCCACACGTCGCCCTTAATTCCACCTACCTACCTACCTACCTACCTACCTACCTAGTGCTTTTTGAAAGGAGGCCGTGGTTAACATCTAGTGTAGATACACTTATCATAGTGCCAGCTACTAACCCTCACAAAATGAATATGAGCTGCATGATACCATGGCACTTAATATATATCATATATAATATAAAAAAAAGATTTTAATTGAAGAATTCTTAAACAAAACCCCATCAGTTTTCTTAGATAATTAGAAAGCATATATTATTTTATCGATGTTATCATGCTGTTATTAAATTTCATTTGGTGAAAAGATTTAAGAAGGTGACATTGTGTGCCTGGAGATTCAATAAGCATACATAGATAGTTGACTGGAGTTAGAGACTCGGTACTGATGGTGGACTGACTTTTAACAGAAACATTAATTATTATTTCAGATCACCCCTGTCTATGTGAATCCAAGGGGAAACAATGTTTTCTTGATTAAACACGTGCATTCAAGAAGATTCAGTGATACAAGTTCATATTATATCAAAGCGAGTGCCTTAAATCCGTTAGTTATCAGTAAAGTTCAAAGCATAATTGTCTAGCGGATCATATCATCGTTTCAGTTCTTTTCTTCTGTCTGGAGGGGAACAAGCTTTGTGTTGCAATTCAAGCAAATATCAGATTACTTTAGTGATTACGAGCTCGCGTGCTTTGTCAGTGAGACAGTTTTGATGTATATGTAGGTATATTCGACGTAGATTGTATAAGAATCAAATTTAGAAGTCAATTTTTGTTGTATTATAAAATAAGAGACACATGAATCTAGATTACTTAATTAAATATAAAATGTTAGTTGAGACATGTGTCAAATGTCAGATAGACATTATGGAAGTATGGTTGATAGTAAGATTGTATCATGTCATTTGATGTTTCCTGAGCACCAAAAGAGGGAATCTAAGTCTATTTTGAACTTTGCACAGAAGATGTCAAGTTGCAGTAGTGTACAAAACTAGCCATTCCACAGACACAGAACTGCCGAAATATTAACACTGCTGGCGAACGTTAGTTACAAAATACATTCTGAGTGACCCATGTACCGGGATCACTACTCATTTACAACGGCAATTATCTAGGATTTGCTACTAGATGTAGATAGAGTGAGACCTCGTTTACCCGGATCTCGCAAATAAGGAAACACAGCCATCCGAACAAAAGTAGTTAAAACATGTTGTTATTAACTGTAACCATATAGTGTGGAGAAGCGGGGCCTGACTGTAGATATATGGTTTAGGAGACAATGTGCTTTTCGTGGCTTGTTATTCATTCAGTTGTTCATTATCGAGGGAAAAGACAAGAGCACTTGAATGTCTGATGAATTAAAGAACCGGATATGAGTTCTGCTAGCGGAGAGTTCTACTCCTCTGAGAATCATTTTCTTTAAAGTCTTTACACAATGTGAACAAGACAATGGATCATTCATGCAGTAGTTAAAGGCGATGATTAGGGTTATGCACGATCCCTTACATCTTTCTGACCTGTTCAGTTTTTTAGAGCACCTTTGACAAATATGGATGCCGCTCTTTGTAAATGTTTTGAACAACAGTCTTCTTTTCTTGCCCTCCCGTATATCTATAAACATATAAATGAGCTTTGAGAATAAAGTTATTGAATTTCTTTTGATTGTTATGTAAGCGATGGAATGTTAATTGGGTTTTTGTCAACTCGCATCAACATTATTTCATGAACCAATGGTTCGGAATGAGTCAATGAATGACAAGTAGTTCTTCTGAATTGTCAACTTTCTTAATTTTCAAATTAATAAGTTGAATCATTTAGTGACCAATTATTCTTGAGTAACTGACTTATTAAATCAAAATCATTGATAAAGGAAATAATTCTAAATCAGCCTGGAGCGAAGTCGGATATACCCATAATATTTCTGCACCAATAAACGTTTCATGCAAATATATCTATCGTTCAATGTTTTAGTCACTAAAATCAATACAACTTTTTGATAGATTATACATTTTTAACATGTATAAATCAGCTTTTAATTAACCTCGTAATAATTTGATAATAATTAAACGGCTTTTATGTTTTACTTTCAATTATTTTTTACTTAGGCTTTAAGATTGAATTTATCTCCGCTAACGGCTGCAATACTGCCCAATTGGCGTTATACAATAACTCACTCGTTCTGTATTTATCATCACTGTTGACCTACAGACACATGCTTGCTGCAAGTATACACTCTTGACCATGCATCGAATGCTCGGCAACTCTATCTGCAGTAGATAGCTATTTTGCAATCAGTTTGGTTTTCTTAAGTGCCACCCATAATGCTTATGTTGACCTCACACAAGTAATACTTCACAGGGTACAGCAAGTACATAACTCAGCTGTACAACTGATCTGTCAAACCAAAAAGAGTGAGCATATATCTCCACCCCTGAAAACTCTTCACTGGCTGCCCTTACGATTCAGAATCAACTACAAAATCCTGCTACTAGTTTTTAAGTGTTTAAAGAATTTGGCCGCAAAATACCAGTCTTAGATGCGAACTTGAGTTGTCAAGCTTCAAGGCTCAATTCAAAACCTACTTGATCCCTTGCGCAAATAAATATGACTCAGACATCGCTTTTGAGCAATTAAATTTGAAAAAAAGCAATATACAAATCTTTGTTTGTATGTATGTATGTAATACTCGAAACGATGATTTACACATATAATAATACAAGAAAAAAGTGAGCATGGCTCACATACCCCCGCCATCCGCTATCCGTCCATTGAGAATTATAGATGTGAAGGTTACTATGTTTAAAAAACAGCTTCAGGCATCATAATATTGTCCAAAATAGTTCACGGAACTGTTATTACAAAATTTCATTCACCCAGATGTAATATTTTTTCAGGTAACTTAATTTTTCCCATTAGAGCATCACACCGGTAATTTGTACCAAGTTCAATTACAGTTTCAAGGGCTTTATAACTCCGTAAAAATAAATGTGAACTCGATGAAGAGTATCATTTGGGCTACCTACATTTAAAATTTCATTCACCTAGATGTAATAGTTGCCGAGAAAACTTGTCCCAATTGGAACATCACAGCTCTTTTGGTACAAAGTTCATTTTCGGACTCAAGGGCCATAACTCCGTTAAAAATAATATTTCGGAAGTGGTTTTCAAACTCGATGAAGAGTATTATCTGGACTACCTCCATGTTAAATTTCATTCACCTAGATGTAATAGTTTCCGAGAAAACTTGTCCCCATTGGAGCATCACAGTTATTTTTGTATTAAGTTAAATTTCGGATTCAAGGGGTCATAACTCCGTAAAAAAATAATATTTCGGAAAACGGTTTTCGAACTCGATAATGAGTATGGTCATGAGTACTCACAACCAAAATTTCATTGACCTAGGTTGAACAGTATCCGAGAAAACTTGTCCCCATTGAACACAATAAAACTAAGTCTAAAAAGTGACGTTTCCATGGAAACGACAACAAATTTAAATCTCAGAAAATTGAAAATTGTCTGTGCGCGATCGGAAGAATATGGTTAACAACTGTACAAAGTTTGGTTGATGTACCTTGACGTTTTTTGAGAAAATTTACGGAAGGACGGACAGACGGTCCGAATGACCGCTATATACCCCCGCTTACGGGGGTATAATTAGACAGATCTCAGTTAATGTCTTAGAAGCTTTATTTAGATCACAGCTAATAAAATTATATGTGTATTTGGGGTGTTTTGGGGTGCCTTTGTTCCCTAAGTGAATAGACAGTCGGCTTAAAAAACTGTTTTTCTGTGTAATCTCCCATGATGTACCCTGTATTCAGAAGAGCAGGAATGAGGAATAGACCTGTTCCCTGTTTATGATGAAACAATGTGAAGATTGATGAACCAATTATCACTTTGTGTCAGATCCCTATAGGTAAGTCCCCAAACGAGGCACTCTGTATTCAGACTAAGAAGATTGATCAAGTGTGATCTTTCAGTGTTTCTATTAATGAAGTGGACACAGGAGGGTTGCTAATGACCTCTTGTCAGAACACATCTTACTGACCAAATGTATGGTTTCTGTGGTCAGAATATAATTACAATTTGGAACAGAGTGACCCAATTACATTTATATCCACTAAAACATTGTGTGGGACTGTGTGTGGGGCTTACTAACATTGTGCGGGGCTGTGTTTGGGGATTACTCGCCCTAGAGACTCTTCTTCACAAGTTCTTCTGTGAAATACTTTTTTTGGAAAAATAGGCATACTTTCATGGAGCAGTTACTCAACATCAGAAAGTGATTTGCAAAAACGTTCTTTTTTGTTTTTCACCACAGTTAAAATACTGATTTAATGGCCATAGACAAAGTCATGTTATTTTTGTAGTACCTTACTCTAACAATACAATCTATACGATGGTATAAACTGTATTATGAATCATAAATGTGCACAATGTCTGATGAATGGGATCACACCTTGAAAACAGAAAATCACCCTGTGGTTCCAACAATAAAAGTTTCAAGTGATGTAAGAAATGGACTGAATCTTATAGCAAATTATATAATCTCTCCAGAAGCCATAACACACATGGATTGGTTAAGTATTTACCTTGTTTAGGTTCACGACATTAAAAAAGTAATTCCTTTTTTTAATCATTTCACCTAATGAGTAAAGGTTATTGAAAGGTCTAGGAACTTAAATGCAACAATAAAACAGTATATAAATAATGTGTAAAACCAGCATGCGGTGGTTCACATAGAAATACTGCCTAAATCCCTTACATATACATGTATTCAGGAAGGCGTAAGTGCTTTATGATAAAAGTAATATTGTTCACCATTTGGGTGGGTGGAATTTGGGAAATAGAATCAGCGTTGGCAAGCGTGCCACCATGTGGGCTGATGAGGACGTCAGAGGGCGTTGATTCCAAGGGAAGCTTATCCTGTAAATTGAGAATATGTATGTTACGAAGAGATTATAAAATATAAACAGGTTCACTTAAAAACTATTTTGATATTCAAAATACAATATACAATCTAAAATTGTACTTTTAAAATTCAAATATCAAGAATATACGTTATATTTTGATACGCTATATTTGGAATTATCTTACATTTCAGATATTGTGAAAGGTTCTTAAAATTCTTATTTATATTATAATAATGATAATCCCATCCCATTATTTCCCATCTTAAATATGTTCAGCACGCATAAATCCCGTTATTTTTAAAACATAATAATTTAAAGTCTTCATTGGCATTTTTAAAACATGATTAAAACGAATAAAAGAACAATTTACTTTTCTAAGAAGAGTGTTCCTTCCATACATACGAAATACTTTTCCTATATAAACCAATGGTTTACATTTGTATGTTGTAAATAACCAATGCTATGTATGTCACTAGGTTGAAAGTTACTGACCTTGGTCTACCTGAAGACTCTCTCCACTTTTGTGATAACAACATAAAATTATTAAACTCTTTATCGTCATGGAAAATATTGCCAATAGATAAATGACTTTGTGTACCATAAACCTTTATTTTGATTACAAGAATGACAATGCTGTCAGAATGGGACAAAAACTGTAATGCATTTGTGCGTTTTGTTGCCTTTGGTCTCTAAACCCCATCCACGGGGCTATGATCACTGTTCTGTACATAATTCAAGAATAGCCTCAAATTGCTCTTCATTTCTAGATGCTAAGGAGACTGATATGTACGTTTTACATGTGAGTTGGTTTCTATAAGCAATGTATCCTGTCTTTACCCAGGCAGAAGAAGATGTTATTAGTTGGCTCCTGGTGCAAAAACTCAGTGTCTGAAGACGTCGCTATAGGATACGGATCCTTCCTATCAATTTGTTTCATGTATGATAGCTGGCTGGTTATGAAATATGATTCAGAACTTCATATGTTCTGTGACCAAGATTAGCACAAGGTTTCAAAGATACAACGTTTGAAGTCCAATGTTTTCTTTTATGTAATATTAACTAATTACCCTCTAAAGTATTTCAGGAGACAGATTTGACATGTTTTGTTTCTATGGTCTCCCATCAGAAAGCTGTAACAGTTCAACCGTTTTCACAGATAACTGAATTAGCTAATTACTCCTGATGAAAGACACTTATTACTGTGTATTATTTTGACAATTGTGTTTTGCAGGTGCCTGTGTTGCCATTTGCTGTAACTCACAATTGCCATATTCGTCTTCATGATGAAACCATGATCTTTTATCATAAATAACACTACCATTTCTACAACTTTCTAAATCAGCTTATTAATGTCTCCCCGGACTCTCAGTCAGAGACGAGACACCAACTTATTATTTTCCTTTGTAAGGACCATTAATGGCATTAATGGCATCATTTGCGATAGTTCCATTACTTGACTGTTATTTAATATCTCGAAGATAATAAATCTGTGTTTGTGATACTTGGCTATTAATTTCTTTAATCTTGATCGGTTGTGCAATTTGTCACGATCATTCACAAGAATCAGAATGTTAAGATAGTTCATACAGATCCACGACTCCCCATAAAAGAAAGGAATAAATGTCTATTAGTTTGCTGACTGCAGTCTTTCATCGACAGAACTCATATTTCCCATCATACAGTTGTAATTATTCAGGACCGGATGAACTTGAATTCAGTCTCACCAGACTAATATTGAGCATGTCACTGATGTTTGGTTTTGCACTTTTATCCAGCTTTAGGTAGTGGTTTCTTTTCAGAATATGATATTTGCTTGTTTTGAGGGCTGATGAACTTAAAACTTAAATCTTTTCAGATGCAATTTTGATGTAGTGATACAATTTCTATAGGAGGAAGGCATTTCGAATTTTGATAATTAATATAGTTAATATATTCTGTCAAATTCTACTTTATATCTGTCAGAACAAAATCAATCTTTGTATCCAATTAACATCTAAAAGACAATCAGGTAAAATGTAATTGTATGAACTATTTAGAATAGATCACTTAGAAGATATCAAACGACCTGAGTATTGACACATTACCGTCCTGTAAATACCAATAAATGTCGGACAGTCGATCATGTCAACGATGAACCAATAAATGGTAATACTACAACGGCGATACTGTTTATTAAGTCTGTAGCTAAGTTCATGTAAACATTGATTATCTTAAACACACATTTCAGTATGGGCAGAAGTACAGACTATATATCATACAAATATATGGTGTCTTAGGTTATTTTGTGTGTTTAAATCTGTATTAATCAAAAGTTTAATGGGAAATAATTAATTTTTATACAAACATCGCACTCTTGAACAAACAAACATGACATTTATTCTGTCTGACTTTTATATTTTTAATTGGCTTCCAAACTTTAGTCAATAGTCACTGAATACTTATTCTTCAAAAGAGACTGTACATTTTTTTATTATAGCAATTCATATTTTCATAAGCTATTATACAACAAAGAATTCATTTGTGTAAATATGATCATTCAGGTTTCAAATTTATTAAAATTGAAATGAAATGCACTCTAAAACAACAACGATTCGAGCACTGGCCAGAGTAGGGATGAAATCGTATTCCCAAATATAATTACCCTATCAAAGAGTGGAAAGAGAATCACAAAAGTCTGGTAAACTTCCTGTTCCCTGCTTGCACTGACTGATATATATATGGCTCGACCTACAGGCAGATGGCTTCTTGTATATTATACAGGAAATATACCTGTCTTCAGGAATGATAAATTATATAACATTTCTTATTTCAAACAATTCTTCATAGCGTCTGAAATGAATTGCCAAATGTGATCATTTTGCTGTAATGAAAGTTTGAATAATCAGAAGTAGTGTTGTCATTGACATAAAAGTTTTTCATTTGAACATAAATGATTTTCTTAATTAACACCTGTTTACACCTGATTATGTTGTCTCTAAGAGATAACGATTCAACAGAATAATTGAGTATTACTGCATCGTATTTGTGTTTTTGCCACAGCCTTTATAATTACAATTTTATCAGTTTTAAATTAGTTTTTAAACGCGACCTGTCATCAATCAATAAAAAAATAGAGCCATTAACTCTGTAGTTCATCAGGCTATATATACATTAACTAATTCAAAATGTCATCTTCTAGGTGAGAGGTACATTACATAGGAAGCACTTAAAATGGAGAAGATGAAATAGGTCTTAAGGTCCTTACCCCTCTGACCTATCTTTGAGGCCAGAGATAAAATCCCCTACAAATAAAGACACCCTGGAAGATTTATTTTAACACTGTTGTTTCCTTTAAATTACTTCCCTTTGAAGAGCAATTTTCAAGATGACAATAGCTTTTCAGCTGCAGGTCATGACCTCTGTGACCTATATTTGGGGTCGCAGGGTCACGAAATCTACGATTTAGAACCCCTATTGGCCAAGGAGACTGTACACAAAATTTCAGCTCCCAAGACCAAATGGTTCTGGAGTAGAAGACGAAATGCGAAAAGTTTACAGACTGACGGATGGACGGATGGACGGATTGACGGACGGATGGACGCCGAACACCATGCCATGCCTGGCCTTTCAGGCCAGATGATCTAAAAAGCAAAATTGTCATTATTCATAAATGATTCCAAAAGATTTAAAATCATTTAGTCTCAATAAAGATACTTTCTTTGGATTGTCAATGCGAAAATGTAGAAATGGTTTGGCCATCTCGGAAGCATAATTATTTCAGGAGTATTGTCAATATCCTTCAGTTATGGCTCATAACATCTCTGACAGTCAATCTTCTCAACAATAAAACCTTGATGATATCTTGGCCTTTTCCAATCAATGCGATGACATAAATAAGGCATTTTATTTGCTGAATAAGTCAATAATCTGACAATCATCATTTAATCATCCTTCATTGGATGACTGAATGGCAATAGAAACTGCAAGATTCTGAAACGACAGTAGCAATGTAGTTAATGGCAGAATGAGACATTTTAAGAGTCTGTCAACAGAAAGATGAATACAAATTGCAATACAGGGCTATTGTACAGAACAAAATGATATTTATTATCGATTAGTTATGGATTGATTAATTTATCACTGGTAATGTCACATTGAGCACTTATCAGAGTGTATTTTTTAGTAATCATTATATCACCTCATACAAAGCGTGAAGAAAGGAAACACTAAAGAAACAGTGCATTGCTTTGTATTTGTTTTACTTAACCCTAGTTAATGCATGTTAAAGGTACATCCATTGTGTTGATGGGGCTCACATATTCCAAACGTTAAAGATGGTGTTACATTATCGAGCAGTACAATTTTGATGATAGTCGACTTAGTATACTGACGATAGGAAATAGGAAATTAGTGATTTCTGATCGAAAACCGGACAATGCATTGCGATTGGCCAACGCCAATGAGTCAAACGTAATTTTTGAATTATATTTAAAACAGAAAAAGTAACAAATTTAGGTTGATAATGTTTATAGTCATATAACTACTGTGTATGTTAATGGGACGTGCAGTTTCGCTTTCTGCACATGCATAATGATGTTATTCAATTTTAATTGGAAACTAGTAATTATGATATATTTGCGATTGGGGATGAATATGCAAGCTGAGCGAACTTGTTTGTATTGTAAACAACACATATGGTGAGTTGGGACGTATTAAAGGAACATCCATTGTGTTTAATAAAATTTTATTTGTAATACAATGTTTTCTGAATAACCTCCATTTTTATTTCCTGCGAATCTATAAGGAGCATATAGGAGTATATATAAGGAGCCACAACTGTGCATTTATAGACATGACTTCACAGGAAATTTGAGCTTGCACATAGACAAATTGTAACCGTTCTACTTATTTGTAAATACGAGGGGCGTTCAATAAGTGTTGCAACTTCAATATAAAACCAACTCGCGTAGTCAATTTTTTACTTTTATTTTTCAATATAGTTACCCTTAACCTCAATACACTTATTCCATTTCTCTTTAAGACTTTTGATGCTGCTTTTGTAGAAGTCTTCCGTTTGCCCCCCTAACCACGCCTCTGTGGCAGCTTTGACGTCTTCGTCATCCCGGAAGTGCCTTCCACGTAGGGCGGATTTCAGGTTTCTGAACAGGAAGTAGTCACTTGGGGCTAGGTCTGGGCTGTAGGGTGGGTGGTTAAGCTGTTCAAATCCACAATCACGTATAGCGGCCTGTGCAACTCTTGACTTGTGGACTGGAGCGTTGTCATGCAAAATCAGAACACCACGTGTCAACATTCCACGGCGTTTCTGTCGAATTGTCTTTCGCAATTCTTGCATTAGGTTGGCATAATATTGACCATTCATTGTAGTTTTGGTTGGCAAGTAATCAATTAATAATATGCCTTTTTCATCTGAAACGATTGTCGCCATAACCTTGCCAGCTGATGGTTGAGTGCGAAACTTCAGGGGAGGCGGTGAACTCGGGTGCTTCCATTGCTTGGATTCCAGTTTAGTTCCTGGGTCCCAGTGGTGGATCCAGGTTTCGTCACCTGTCACCAGACGAGACAAAAACCTGGCTTCATCCGCATTAAACCGATCCAGGAGCTCCATGCAACTTTCGGTTCTTTTCTGGCGATCTTGTGCTGTGAGGTTTCTGGGTACCCATCTTGCAGATACCTTGGACATACCAAGATGGTCATGAATTATTTTTTCAACACTTCCAACTGATATCTGGAATTCCAAAGACAGTTCAGAAACTTTAACACGGCGGTCAGCTAAAATTCGACTTTCGATAGCGGCAATAACTTCCGGTCGGGTGACTTCAGATGGCCTGCCTGACCGTGGGTCATCGTCTAAGGACTCCCTGCCCCGCTTGAACTGAAGAGACCAGCGACAAACTGTTGAAAAGTTAGGAGCATCCTTACCCATCACATTACACATACGATTATGTATTTCTGTAGCTTTGCATCCCTCTTTAGTAAGGAACTTGATCACAGCGCGTTGTTCATGTTTGAGAGAATCCATGATTATGGAGACCCCTAGGTCAGCGCTGCTATTATATCTAAATAATTGTTATGTCTAGAAATTGTTTTGACATGTGTCAATGTTATGTTTTGACTATAGTAACACCTGCTATAAGCTGACACTGTTTATGTAAACACCAATGGCCCGCTTGCAACACTTATTGAACGCCCCTCGTATATAAATATTATATAATAAAAGTGTTGTCCTCTTTGTATCGACCAGCTATATTCTTTTCCAGTTTTCAAATGTGAAGTCCTGGTCAAAGAGGAATAACAATCAAGAAGCTTTAAAAACGATTGATCAATCTTCACCAATGCAGGACGCATTTGCCTTTACATGAAGAGAGGGCTTTTCTAAGTCTGATAACTTGTGCCCAATCTATTTCTTGAATGAATAAATTATGTTTCAATCAATCAGCATAAAGAAAAAGAGATACAATTATTTGTAATTTCTCTTAAATTTATAATGTCTTAAATAGCAAAGCAAAATTCATTAAAATCATGATTTACTTTTTAAACATTCGTGATGGGAAAATTAATCTGGGATATCTCAGAGATAAGAGATATATTGGAGGGAGGAGGACATCTGTCTCTTAAGGTCATTACAGGAGACGAAATGTAAGACTGTGATTAAAGCCAGATGGTTCCCTCATTCTTCATGTCAGTCAGATCATGTAATACTCGTTGAAGCTGTACTGTCGGTATTGATACTGAACAGGTGCTTGCTCTTAAACACTAGTGTTAATGGTCGTTATAAACTGTTCTTGTATCTTGTACATGAAAACTGCTTTGGATGACTACGACCTTTTCTTTCTCTAAAGGATCAAGTTCGACCATATTTCCGTCCCCGTCCTCGACCTGAAAGCAGCAAACGGATTCAAGTCCGAGGGTCTCACTAAACCATTCAATCGGAAGTAGCCACGGGCGGTGTGTACAAAGGGCAGGGACGTAATCAACGCCAGCTTATGACTTACTGGGAATTCCTTGTAAATGAAGGTTATGTATTATGAAGCTGACAGGTTAGCTTGATAGACTATTCAGCAGTTTCTTGTTACTGTTTTAGATATAAGGCAATATAATAAATACATTGGGTTTACATGTATATTAACAGCCATGAACTCTCACACACGTTGATGAATTATATAGGAAAGAGAACTCTGTTAAATACATTTATGTTCAATTGATGAATGAGGAAATGCAATCACTGTTTACACATTGTATATATTTTTGAAAAATAAACTGAGCTAAAAAAATATAATCAATGGTTTTCATGTTTTAAAATATTGTCACGATTCAGTTGAGTATTTATGTAAAAAGCAAAACAATTCTCCTGCATTGAATGATATAAATATTAATTCTTAACGCATTTTTAGTCTCATCCATAGCACTTGTAGCCATGTCTGTGCAACACTTGGTGAGGAGTCTGTCTGGTCTCTGTGATGTTAGAACGTCCTCTTACACCTCCTCCACCTCCAACATCTCTGAAATGAGCAGATTTAAAGTATACAATTATACACAAGTTTTCAATCTGGTTGCTTATATTTTCAATTTTCAAATTTTCACATATAAGACATTTCACTCTTGAACCAGATTTGCCGGATTTCAATAAGTGTCATGACTCAAGCAGTTAACCATCAGTTTTCTTAATGTCACTTACACGCGGAATTTCTCCTCAGCTTATTATGTAGAAGGGTTTTCTCACTGAATCAATTTCCATGGATGAAGAAGTTCGATACAAATTTATTGATGCACAAGTTTCCTCCTCAGAATTATGAAGAAGTGGTTGTTTCTCCTTGAGTGAAGGACTGGTTTGAAATTGGTCAGGTGCTTTCTGTTGTTACTTGGCTGTCATCAAAAACTACTTCATCAAAAATGTCTTCAAAATCTGAAAAAGACTGAAGAAAATAAGAATCTGAAATAAGGTGTTGACAAGACAATCAGTGTAATTGGACACTTCATGAAAAAGGTTTAATTTTATTATTAATTATGCACAATTGACACATTGTCAAACTAAAAGATTGAAAATGTTCATTACTATAACTATGAAATGTAGCATGAACTTTTGGCACATCTAAACAAAGAATTTGTAAATCTATCAGATAATATCATATTCCATGCTACTTGAAGATACGAGTATTTTATTAACATTCAATTCCTTTCAAAATAAGGTATATTGCATGAAATGCTTAACTCAATAAAAGCTAACATTTAATATCATCTGTAAATAATGTCTCAAACTGAATTCATGGTTGACTAAAACGTCCTTGTGAGAGTTAAATCCCTGAGAGACAAAATGCATACTGCTTGACGTTTTTTAACCAATAAGTGCTACCTAAGTATTTACTTACTCTAGTCTCTAAGCTATGTTTGATTGTTCAGATTTTTTACACATCAAAAAGCTCTTTTCCTCTAACTTGATAATTGCATTTTTGTGTTTGCATTAATTGTAACGCACGAAAGTAAACCCAGTCGTACCTCTAAAAGAGGCGACCCTATCATCTTGTGAGATGTACCAGTCAGTTAGTGAACCAACCCCTCTGAGGGTCCTAATGCCAAATTATCATGTCAGCTGGATATAACTTGTATTCGGATCCCTTTATGTCCCCCACGGGACAAAACACATTAGCTCGTACAGAGATGGTACATATTACAGAAATATATGATAAATATATGTACTTTTCATTCTCGACTGTTTATAATTTGATATCCAGGACATGATTCAGTCACTGTTAAGGTTATTTTCTGACTTGGATCCAATATCTAACAACTGGAATTTAAACTAAAACTGTTAGTATAAAACGTACGTGTATGATGTTTCTTAAAGCCTTAATTTATTCTTAAAAAAATAGCTAGAAATCATTAAACATCTTAAACATCTTAATACTTGTAGGTAAAAACGTCCGCGTTTTGGGAATAAGAAACCTCCGGCCAGATGGTAAAAGGGTGTAACAATTGTATAAGTCGTGGGAGGGGTCTGATAAAATTTTGTAGGCAGACTTTAAAACATTAGTATCATATGTTTGACATAGGGATTAAAAAGATGTGCCAGTGATTTTTGAATAGGTGTTAACAATTTTTTGAAGTTTGTTTTTGTTTTGGAGGGAGAGAGCACCGAACCAACACTGTACAGAAAATGATAAGATTGATTGAATAAAAACAATTATAAAACATGTTCATAATAGAATTGTCAACATTAAAAGATCTCAGTCTTCTTAAAAAATACATACGTTGTTGGCACTTCTTGTAGATACGATCAGCGTTTGCCGAGAAGGTAAGTTTATGATCAATTACAGTGCCAAGGTACTTGTATTCGCTAACAATTTCAATTGGTTCATTCTCGATAAAAACAGGCTCACATGTCGATTTAACTCTAAAGTCTATTATCATTTCCTTGGTCTTCTTAGTGTTCAACTCCAGGTAGTTATTGTCACACCATTCCACGAAGTTTCTTATGTCTGAGCGATAATCAAGTTCACAGTCTGTTAGCAGGGATACGAGAGCAGCGTCATCTGCGAATTTAATCGTTGAGCAATTTCCGTGAGCACTTCTACAGTCGTTAGTGTTATAAATAAAACAGGAGATAGCACACAGCCCTGAGGAGCACCGGTGTTTATGGAAGTGATAGCTGATCGAGTATTGTTCACCTTAACACACTGTGTCCTATGAATGAGAAAATTGGATATCCACTTTATGAGGTGACTGTTGACGGAGAGATGTGTAAGTTTCTGAATGAGCTTGTGCTGTTGTATGGTGTTGAAGGCCGACGAGAAATCTACGAAGAGGATTCTGGCGTAGGAGTGTGGCTTCTCCAGATGTTCGTAGACTCTGTTCAGGAGACTAAGAGTGGCGTCCTCAACTCCACGGTGGGCTCGATAAGCAAACTGTAGCGGGTCGAACTTGTCCCTGATGTCATTCAGTAGACGATGTAATACGATGCGTTCGAATGTCTTCATAAGCACAGACGTTAGTGAAACAGGTCTGTAGTCGTTTAGCGCTGTTGGCCTTGAATGTTTGGGCACAGGAATTATCTCGGCAAGTTTCCACAGCTTGGGTATGTAGTGAGTGTCCAATGAACGTTGAAACAACGTGCTGATGGCGTAAGCTAGCTGATTACGAAACTCTTTCAACACAATGCCTTGTAATCCATCAGGCCCCGGCGACTTGCGTGTGTTTATTCTGCCAAGACATGCGATTACGTCATCTTCTGATATGATGATGTCATCATCTCCTTGGTTGAGTTGACTCAGAGCACTCTCAGTTTCCTTGGTGAAATCATAAATGTCGAATCTTGAGTAGAAGGTGTTCAGTTCACTGGCAAAGTTCGACTCGTTATTTACACATATATTTTGCTTTGCTGTATCATCGCCAATCATACTCCGCACACCGCGCCATTCTTGTCTCATCTGGTTCCGTTGAAACTGGGACTCGACTTTATCTTTGAAGTTTGCTTTGGCTTGATAGACTTTATGATTTATTTCCTTCTGCGTGGTTTTAAGTCTCAGTATATCTTTATCACAAAACGCTCTCTTTTTCTCATTCAACAATGATTTCAATTCCTTAGACACCCAGGGTTTGTTATTTGGATAGAGTTTAATTTCTTTAGTCGGAATCGTCAGATCCACACAAAACTGTATGAAGCTTGTAAGAGTGTCAGCTAGTTCATCAACAGTCGTTGCAGAGTCAGTGAACATCTCTCAGTCCGTACAGTCGAAACACCCCTTTAAAGAGTCCAGCGATTCACTATTCCATATTTGTATTGTTTTCTTTGTAATTTCCCCAGTTTTCAGCTTCTGTTTATATTTCGGGAGTAGATAGACACTGTTATGATCTGATGCTCCGAGTGGCGCTTTACTTACTGACTTGTACGCATGTTTGACATTGCCATAACACAAATCAATAGTCCTGTTACCACGGGTAGGGCATGTGACGTATTGCTCATAGTGAGGTAACACTTTCTTCAGCGTACAACTGTTGAAATCACCAAGTATGATTTTCGGCGCTTCTGGAGAGATGTTTTCTAGCTTATGCACGTGCTGACTGATTACTTCAGAAGCCTTGCTAATATCCGCGCTTGGTGGAACATATGTCAACACAAAAAACACCTGTCCGGACTCTCTCTGTGATAATGTGGTCGAAATGACACTGACAAAAGTTCAACATCGGCTGTACATAAGCTGTCACGCACAATAGAGTTTTTACACCACTTTTCGTTCACATATATGCAAACTCCACCCCCGATAGATTTTCCAGTATCTCTATTTGAGCGGTCAAGACGTAGGGGTGTACCAACTCCAGTCAATCTAAGCACATTATCAGCAACACTGTCATTAAACCAGGTTTCAGTAAAACAG
This sequence comes from Gibbula magus, assembly GCA_936450465.1. NCBI lineage: Eukaryota > Metazoa > Mollusca > Gastropoda > Trochida > Trochidae > Gibbula > Gibbula magus. Next base: position 7,419,125 of record OW388296.1, on the reverse strand, counting down.
AGTAAACAACTGTCTCTATAGATAAAGACATAAAGATGTGACACAGAAGCATTTAGTTCAGAGAGCTTGTTTCTCAGTGATCTGACGTTGGACAGAAGGATTGTAAGTAGAGGGGGACGGGTGCCCCGGGCACGTACGCGTTGACGTATTCCACCTCTCTTACCTCGCTTACAATGTTTCTTGGGGTTGAAGTTACCATCCTCATGAGCTGTTGTAACATTGTCCATAGTAATATCCAAGGATAGTCCACATGAACTTGCACAATCTCTGAGTAACAAGAGCTCCTCTCTACCGTAGTGTATGCGACCGCCATGTTGATCCGCCAAGCTGTCCACTGTGTGACCAGTGGTCACTAAAATCATGTCCAGTAGAAACAAATTCAGGATAGATCCTGCAAAAATTCACATTATTATGTTCCTCATACTTGCACACAACACTAGGAAAAGTCATAGAAGGACATAGAGACATAAAACACACGAAAATGTTGCTTTTAGCCGAGAGCTCTCACTGTTGTGTGTCGCTAACGAGCAGCGCCACCACAGAGGTAAATATAATTGATTACCTCTCTCAGGAATTACAATTTCTCAATTACAATCAATGAAGTAAATTCTTAACACAATTGTATCTTTGTATCTTTTTCTCATAGAAAAACAATATAAATAAAACACTCTCTCTTTGTTCTATTGGTGTCATTAAGGTCATATTTTGAATGGTATCTCTAAATCACAGTTAAAGCAATGAATAGTAGATAACTGTTACAATCGTCAATATAAAATAAAAAATATATTGCAAGTCAGTATGTCACTGAAACAACAAATGGCAGAAATTCGACAAAATCATTATACTTTTGTTTCCAATTTACCTTTGTATAAACAAATCAGTATCATAATATAAGCTGATCATATCACAGGAACATGTTGTTGAATTGTCTATAGTTTTCGTCAAATTCAAACTTGATAACAGAACAATTACAATCTGACAGATGTTATAACTTTCAAAATATACCTTGCTTTATAATTCTCAATAAGCTATCTCCACCAAACAGTATCAATATGTTAAAGCTTTCGAAGTAGAAACTAGTTTTGTAATTCTCCAAATGCTTTCTCAATTCTAAATACGGGACCCGTATGTTGCCGATATCACAGAGTGGTGACCCAAATGCAGAGAGTCCAGCGCCCAATAGTAATACAAGAGACTCAACAACCTGAAAGTGCAATCATGGAGATTGTAGTCCGATACTGGTAACAGTCAAGTCCAATTAATAAGGCAATAACATCTAAGTATAGTATCTAGTGGTGTGCAATTGATCACAGGATTAGAACCAAAGCACCCAATATCCTTCAGATGGACACAGGTGGTCAAGAAGCATCGACTGACCACAATACTAGAGACAAATTCTGGTTGGAGGAGAAGAGTAGAAATATGTCATCTTGGTGGAAGCATTTTACTCATTGAAGGAGAATATAGAATATACATCCTATCTGGTAGTGACGTCGGAGTGAAATAGTATGTGTCATGTGACAGAAAAGTATCAACAAACAAAGAGGAAGATGACAGACAAACACGCTGAATCAAGGAGAGACATTGGCTGTTGATGGTGGCCAATTCTTCAGGCCAGTCTAGATAATGAATTATGTCCTCCAAGTAAAGGCTGCGGAGGTGACCACTTGACCAGGAATGAGAAGCTGTTTCAATAGTTAAGTAGTTTTATCAGAATGAATGACTAAAATGGGCACACAAACTAGGTAACAGATTTACAGAATATTTTATTCACAACAGATTTTAATCATATGTGGTACGAGCAGAACGTTGAATTTCCTACAACCTTTGTAAGTTCAATCAAACAAACAAAATTGATGTATACCAACAAAACTGGCTTAAAGAAACTCTTTCTTTCCACTAAATGTGATAACAATTTAAATTCTAAACAATACACTTAAACTGAGCTATCTATCATTTGTTACTATAAACAAAATTATTAGAGTTAGTTTATCACGTTTCCGATGCTCGTTACATGACTTGTGGATTGAAAAACCCCCAGATATTTTAAAATAAAAGAGTACATAGATTATGTCAATCTTGTTATATCAATATTCCAGAAAACGAATATAATTTTTTGCTCATGTGTCCATGGAAGAATGAATTAGGCAGAACATATTTTTAAAAACGAAATTTTTCTATTGCCGTCCCTCTACAGACAAATTCTCGTCGTTAATAAATTGTACTAACCGTAGTGTAATTCAGAATCGTACTATGTACATATACTACACAATGAAATTGAGTAAAGAAACATTACAAATAAGCGTAATATATGTATTTCGATAACTCTGTGCATAATGTACTTCAGGCATGTGGCCTTTAATAATTATTTCACAATGTGACTTTGAACAGTTTACCAGCTTTAAAGGTACATCCATTGTGTTTCATAAAATTTTATTTTGCTTTAATACGCTCCAACTCACTACATGTGCTGTCTACAATACAAATGAATTCCCTCAGCTTGCATTTGTATCCCCATTCACCAAATATATCATAATTACTAGTTTCCAATTAAAATATGAGTAACATCATTATTCATGTGTAGAAACCGAAACTGCACGTCCCATTGACATGCACAGTAGTTATATGATCCATTAAACATTATCTCACCAAATTTGTCATTCTGTCTGTTATAAATAAGATTCCAAAATTACGTTTGACTCATTGACGCGCGCCACACGCTGTGCATTGTCCGGTTTTCGATCAGAAATCACTAGTTTTACCTTCATATCGTCAATATTCTAAGTCGACTACATTAAAATGATTGTTTTCGGTAACAATCGGTACTTCTCGATAAAGTAACACCATTTATAACGTTTGCAATATGTGACTCCCAACAACACAAAAGATGTACCTTTAAAGGCGGTTAACTCAAATACTTTAATCCACTATTTTTTAAGAACTGCTAGACAACATTTTAGAATCAATAATAAAAATCAATCGCGAACAGTCATTGACAGAAAATAAGGTTTCCTTTTTTTAAATTTGGGGTATAATTTCAAAATGCACCTAGAGACTTGAAACAGTTGTGCGAAATAACAATACATGGAACAACAACACAAATCATGGCGTAGTTGTAGGTCAGCTGTTCTGGTTTAGCTGTCATTTTGATTTTCTTTGCAATTGTTTGATTTCGCCATGTAAAAATTCGGTCTCAATACACCTAGTGACATGTTAGGGACTTGCAACTTTAAAAAAAAAGATGCACAATAACATTGGAACGATGTCTTAATTGGTGTAATTTCAAATAATTGAATCATTTATGTATTGAATCCGATTAATCGCCACTTTAACTATGCTGAACAGTATGATAAGTTGAATAAATAAAAAGTTTGAAATCGAGTTTATAGAGCGTGTCATTGACAAGATGACCCAATACCTAATACGAGAATAAATGTCACAGTTGTTAATTCAAAGGAAACAATCAAGGAAACAATCAAGGCAAATGAGCTTCACTTTCAAAATATAGCATAGAGCAATTATAACAATATAACAGATTGCAGGAATAGTGTCCAAATGATATCAATGAATCAAAACTTCATAAACTTCACTGACTTTTTGGGAATTTATTAACTATGTATCTAATTGACGTAAACACAATAAGCATTAAAGAAGTGAACATAGAGAGAGTCTATTTCCTGATATTGTGAAATATCTAAACACTGTAACAGTCTTATTGTATTTCAGAGATAGGAATGTGATATACAATGCATGTCTCGTTTGTGACGTTACTGAACACTACACTGGCAACTATATGGTTTTACATGTCATAGTCATGTCATAGTTCTGTATCATGTCAAATTGAATGAGGAAGTGGCAGAAATGAGCTATTGTGATTATTTTGTATTATCGTAGTCATAGACTGTGCCGTCCAACTTGGCGAATTATGACTTTGAATGATCATAGGGTCGTTACATCCCGTTCCTTTCATATAGTAATAGGGTACGGTCTATATAGGTATATGTCTTTTAACACTGTTTCTAAGCGATAGACACCCCTGTCCTAATAATGTGAGGAGTGCCTTTGGATTGAATATATGCGTTTGCGTTACATACTTATCCCTATTTTCGTTATCAATATTACTTCAAGCACGAAACATCAGAGTGGCACTCACCCATATAACCACTTTAAGCTGACCAGTATTGTTTAAAGAAGACAGAAGACAATCAGCCTCAACTTGTCTATTAGAACCGACCAAATTACAGACAGTGATGGTGTTCTATTACCAAACAGGTCTCCTCTCATTTCCAGAGAATTGTCATCAAAGTATTCATCAGACGAGGGATTAACTGTGATGTCCAGATCTGATTGGAGCGTTAGAAGAATGGATGAAGACGAGGTCAATGTTCAACATGAGTGTCGTCCATAATCCACTTCAGTCTATCAGTGCCATATGCGACTCTCTCGCCCTGATAAAGGGATAATTAACTCCCCCTTTGATCTATTCAAGACCCTCATGTGACCGGTTGTCTGTGAATAAATTTCTTCTAGAAAGACTGAGGGTTTGTGAACGAAGCATAAACACTATATGACACTTTGACAAAGTACATGTATTCTCTTTCTTTTATACCATTTGATCATTAGCATTGATGGATTTATAAACATCGTGCTTTTAACAGGAGATATACATTTTGTTATGAGTAGATATGGTCATTGTGTTGCTGTAGAATACGCTAGTTGTTTTATAATTTGCATTAAGTTGATGCTTTGAAACGGCAATTTTATTTTATATTATTTTTTTCTCAAATCCTAATATTAAACAACATAGTTTCATGCCGAGAAGCACTTTTCAAGTGATCACTTGAAAATTGCCTCTCGGCATGAAACAAAGTTGTAGTGATAAACTTTGATAAAATTTTTCAAATGTTGAGCACAAAACCAGTTTGGTTTTTGTATATATATATATATATATATATATATATATATATATATATATACTACCCCACTTACTGTTATATAGACTTGTAAAAAGAGGTACTCTCTACAATGAGGTCAGCTAACTGTGCTACATTAACTGAACATACACGCCCCACATGCACTAACAGTTAGGAAGTGAGTGAATCCATCTGGTCATTAGTCCACAATGAAATACTGAATGTGTAGAATCAATTAATCAATGCACAATCATCCAACAAAGGCTTCACTCTTCATGTTTTCTTGGTGTCCAGAATCTGACAAAGGTTGCTCTAAGTTGAAGCTAGACCAAGCTGGTAGGACACAATATTAATACCTCTTTGATATCTCAGAGCCATCTTTGTCCCATTTTTTAATCAAGGCTCTTCCTCTATTGGAGCTAGGAATCATACCAAGTCTAGTAGTCTGGTAAGGAAGGGGGAAATATATATATACCAATCAACTTGTTAGATATTCAAGTGCAAAGTTAATATTTACATATTTGTCAATATCATTAAGTAGATTGACTGCATGTTGTCATGCATGCACCTTTTCAGAATGATAAAAAAAAAATACGTTTGATTACAACAAGAAATGAATTAATTTAATATTTGTGTTAATTCCTCAACTAATCTTATATTTTCATTATATTCTGATAAAAATCATTTACTTAACATTTGAAATATACTATTTATATACTATTAAGTTAAACAACTACCTACAAACTGACTGATGTATTCTCTTTATTTTAATGCCATAAGAACATGAAGAACATTCTCTGTCCAGCATTTATTTCAATGTGGAACAGGTCCTCAAGGAGTCAGTTAATAAGGGCGATAGGGAGATTAACCCGGCACTTTCAGCATAGAAATCTGTCGGGTAATACAACGAGCCAGGTTAACTACTGTTGTCCTACATGCCCTGCACAAATCAGGCTTTTTTCTCATCTTGCACTCGTTCATCACTGATTTCATTCGAACCTTAACTAAATGAGCATTCCTTATCCTGTATAAAACATCTTAATACAAATTGTAATGAAATGTTTAATTTTCACTTCATATGCACCAATCTAGCTCAAAGTGAAGTAACTCTTCAAGTTAGTGATTTTTCACATCAAGATGGAATTCAGAATGGTGACATCATGATTTGAGTTCCAGTCATGACTGCTGTTATCGGCACTAACTGTTCTTGTTCTTGTTGATATTTGTTTTTTTTGTTACTGACTATATTGATTTTCTCAACGACATTGCCAGACTTCTAGATTAAAATCCAAAAGCTTAGGACTGGCAGCTAAATTCCTAACATGAACTGTAATGATTTCTCCTTGACTGTCTCCATCCTGGTGACAATTTAAACAGATTTGTTTTGTATCCAGATCCTGAACAGAACCAAAGAACAGGAAATAATTATAATTATCTGAAGGATTCCTCAAAGTGAAACCAGATGTCTAAACTCCTGTCCAATCTGGTCTTGTGAGCAAACGTTTCAAGGGGAACCAACCTGTTAAGTGGAAGTGTAAGACTCAAATTCTCCTTTATATCAGCCACACAAATTTATCATTAATGACAAATGTCATAATTTTGTCTTTCATTTCAATTGAAAGGTTTCAAAAAGTTATCAAAGTTAACATTAAATCATAAATATTCGGTTCTCTCGGGGTACTTTTGTGGAAGTGAGATGGCATTCCTGTTTACACATATTTGTTATGAATACATGTTTATTGAACAATCCAAGTGAAACATATTACTGAGGGTAATGTTTTTATGACTTTATATTTAAAAATTTGATAAAGTCTAGCACAAATTCAATGAAAAATAAAAGCAATAAGAAGTGAATGCAGTCATCAGCGCTACAAGCGTGGAACGTTTTGCTATGGAACAACATTACATATTTGATTAGATAAATGATCAAGTATATTGTGAATATTCTGTCAATACACGTTTTTTTATTACGATTTGTGAAAATACAGCCGTAAGAGCCTTTTGATATAAGCAAAATATATTTTGTAAATATCAGCAACTATTATAATCTATTTTAGTAAAATTACGCCAAACCTATAAATTGATTGGGCTTATTTAATTAAATTGCGTATATTTGTCTCATTATTTCAAATTCAAAATCCCCCGGAATACTTTTGGCTTACAAATTTGAGGACACCGTGAGTGACCCTCCGTACACCTTTCAATATGTGAATGAATGTTTAAAGACTGATAGGCATAAGGTGAAGCTCTTATTGAATGTCTTTTAATTTTCATGATGGATAAATATCTCAAACCGGCAAAGCAAAAAATAATGGCACCACATTTTCACCTTAATCAATAACACAAACAAATCCAACATTTTTCATCTCAATGCTTTCACTGCAACACATCCATCAGAATTATTGTCAATGGTGTGGAAAATCCATGAAGAATACAACTTGAAGTGAACGTTCAATCCATGTAGCCCTCGTGCTTAAGTTCTGAGACAGTTTTCCATACGACAGATCACACTGAGATAGGAAAATGTTCCATACGACATATCATACAATGACCGACCAGGTTTCTATACAACTTATAATAGTGTGAGAGAATTGTTTTCCACATAACTAGTGATACATAGAGAATACCAAACGCATTCCCTATGGATACCGTATTTATTACGAGTTACTTGTAAACGTTTTTAACAAGCCAAAGTGAGTTAAATACGTTTGACAAGTTGTATTAAATACGGTATCCATAGGGAATGAGTTTGGTACTTTATTTATTACACACATATAAACAACATGATTTGAGTAGTTTTAAACGAAACTTTCTAGACGTTCTTTTGAAGCGCGTAGTAATACAGTTCACTTTCACGTCAGTGACGTCACAATATGTAACGGTTAAGAGTGTATAGAGCTGCACACAAACATAATATATAATTTAAGCGCTTCTTGGCGTGACAAGTTATTAATCAATTGAATCCTAACTTTTGAATAATGTGGTCACGAGTATAAAGGAAAACATAACACTGATAAAAGTGTTACATTCACTCACTCAAATTTTGAACTCGTGATCTGTCAGTTATCAATTTTCCGAACAGGAGTGCTAAAACGAGGCAACGACAAGCCCATGGCAGCTTTGGTCGCGGTCCTCAACATCGATAAAACGAACAAGGAAGTCTGTGTGATTGTTCCCGTATATATACACGATAAGGAGCGTCTCCAAATGGAGTAACAGCGGGGTTAGATTGACCCGGTCGGTTGAAGGGAGACAACTCACATGAGCTGATGTGTGTGACTGTACAGGTGATTATAGGACCAGCGTATTCGGCTCTGTCGTTGTTTCATATATAATATCCCAGGTTGGGCTCAGTTTGTGATTCCTACGAATTTTATTAATTTGTTTACTTATGAATGACAAAAGTAGTCCCACCCTCGTGACCTAGGGTCATCACCATGTAACGACCAATCCGATGCGTCACTCGCAGTATCTTACATACGTTGGATACCAAAAATATCTCGAAGTGTTCTCACTCACATGTGTGTAATAATTTGCTGTTAGTGGATTAGAAAGATTCAAACAACACCATACATAATAGTCACAAGTTGGTTGATGTTCCAGTCCTATTTCATTAGCGAAGCTTTTCATCCACATGTCTCTAATCAGTAAGTGTCTTATAGCAATAACAATGTTAGCAAAATCTTGTCAGTGTCACCTTAACAGCACTATACTCTCTGACTGTCTGACTTCTAATTTCACTTTCCAATATCCAATTTTCTCTCTATTTAAGAGAAGTTCATCTATTCACTAGAAGTTGGACAAGCCAGATTATCATAGACTCCATCCTACAAACACTTATTTTTGACATAAAGTGCATTGGAAGGCACTGCTAAGGTTTTATATATTTACTATATGCCTTATGTAACTTTTGGTGAAAATATATGTTATTTGCAGATAATGCACCCCTCTATTATGACTTTTATCACAATGAAGCTCACAGTATTTTCTTTTTGATAGAAAATATAAAAAAGACTACTTTTGCAAATAACTGTATATCTTGTTATTCCATAATTTACACAAAACCGAAGTGTATCAACATCTTTCGAATGACATATTTGATCTAACATCATTGATAAGAGTTTCTAGTGAGAGTAGCCCTCTGACCTTTCCCTTTGTCATAGTTGCCATACATGTAATTGGGTCACTCTGTTCCAAGTTGTAATTCTATTGTGACTAGGTAAACCATACATATTGGTCAGAAAGCGGAGCTCTGATCAGAGGGCATAAGTAACCTGACGATGTTCACTACACTCTCTATTGATAGAAACAATGAGAGATCTTCTCACACTTGATCAGTCTTCCTAGTCTGAATACAGAGTACCTCATTTGGGGACTAACTTATAGGCCTTTAACACCCTCTGCACCCTATACTGTTATTGGTGAGTAACCTTTATTACGAAGCAAAGGCCAAAAACCTCCACTCATAAAAGAACAGCTGTCCAGAAAAGATGATGTGGTATGCGTGCCACTTGAGCATTTGTTGAATGCAAGACTTGTCTAATAGTAAACCAGACACTTTCTTATTATATCTCTCTCCTTGTCACTCAGTCCTGTTTAGACGTTGGTCATTTAGCTTGTTTGACCACAGGTCATCACTAACCCCCAAATGTTCACTCCATTCTCCAGTAGGTTTAAATACTAATAGAGTTTCTCACAATTAACCAGTCCACATGGTCTGAATGCAGAGTACCTCATTTGAGACTGACTTATGGGGAGTGGACTCTAGGTCAACATAGCTGAATGAATAATCGCATTGTAATCAGAAGGATACTGTTTTATCACAAAAGAGTAACATTTGATAATGTATGTATTGTCAAAGACTGTGTTATCTACCTATATATATATATATATATATATATATATATATATATGTATATATATATAAGGTAGATAACACAGTCTTTGACAATACATACATACATTATCAAATGTTATATATATATATATATATATATATATATATATATATATATATATATATATATATATATCAAAGCCACTAGTCATCTGAATACATGAGTGAGACACATGTTCAAGAACTGGGATACAACGTCATGCTCATATCATCAATATCCCCATTGTAGATAAAATGCTCATGTTCTATCACAAAAATAGCGTCATATAATATATCAAACTAAGGAAAATAAACATAAAACATACATTCCCACAGGCAGTTAACAAATGTTTAGCTACTCTTTAGATTATATTCAATATTGGCCTTGATACAGAAGATATCAGCTTTCTAAGGCTTAGTGGTTAAGGAGAAGAAGATAAAACAGGTTTTTAGGGTATTGTAGATGAGGTGCTTATTCAGGGACAACTATAAAACTAAGCCGCATTACAAAGGAGTCTGGACATAAGATTACAAATTTGTAAGGCTGTTTGTTCTTGAGAAAAAGACGTAACAAGGTGTGTAGGCCAACTTAAATATCTGTTCTTCAACTTGGTCTCTCTTTATTTAGCTGCTGTTCAATTTTTAATTATTGCCTTTGTTGATATTTCTTATTGTTAGCTCCCCTAAAAGAATTTGGCACTAAATAATTGTATTAATATTCAGAAATAGCAAACCAAACCAAACCATTTGTACCCTTAAATAAGTATGGTGTGAGTTGACAAAAATCTATTTAACATAATTATATTGAGACTCTAGGTTGAACACATTACCAAAGATTTCCAAAAAAGTGTTGTACGAAAGATTCACAAAGAAAGACAAGAATGTCATTGATGCTCACAAAAATCAAAATTTAAGAATATAAAGATTGAATCTACGTTTTGAATGATTGCAAAAATTGTTCATTACCGTAATTAACAGACGATTAGTATGGGAACCTTTCCTCTGGTCTTCATCCAACACAACCTCCCCAAGTGTTCTTGCTTTTCCCTTCAATAGTGCACAGCGGCCTGAATAAACACAACTGGACAGAACACATAATAGGGTAATCATATTGTCTCCTAAAGCATTGAAAAATGCACTTGTGTTTTGGAACCAATGGTTAATTGCCTGTTTGTGATGCGAAACATTACAAGGAAGAAAACAAAAATCCAGTTCATGGCCACTAACGTACGTTTCTCTGTTTGTATAATACATTCATCATGATTTGCAGGCTTAAATTTAACACAAACTATATCAGATCAGAAAAAATGAAACAGGAGTATACAATGGTTTATGATCACTCACAGATCGGTGTTTGATTCTGAACAATATAAAACTGATTTCTTTCAATTCACAAACATTAATTTCTCTCTCTCTGACTACACAAAACAAGACATATCTACATATGTAAAGATGGATGAAGATATTGACATCTGTCAGATGAAGTGGTGCAGTGCCGTACACACTCACTTGTAGGCACGATAGGGTGGAGATTCAATCCTAACTCTTCATCATATTTTCCTCTATATATATCTTACAGGTCATAATGTCTTAACAAGTATTGCGCACTGTTCACTTATGTAGTCTAGAGTCTTCGATCCCTTATTGGCTAATCCAAATTACAATCCAATAACAAAAGCTCACAAATTCAATTCTTATACAATCTACGCTAAATATACGTCCATACACTTCAAAATTGTCTAACTAACAAAACATGGGAGCACATAATCAATAAGTAATCTAATATTAAGTCTGATTTGCAGCAAAAGACCAGTTTCCCCTCTGGACAAATCATATTTATAGAAGGGTTCAGGTTCTGTGAACGGATGAACTAAAACTGTACTTTATCAGTTCCCTCAATCTCCTGGGTTCAAACTAACTGCAGAGAGAGTGAAACTGTACTTTATCAGTTCCCTCAATCTCCTGGGTTCAAACTAACTGAAGAGAGAGTGAAACTGTACTTTAGCAGTTCTCTCAATCTCCTAGGTTCAAACTTACTGAAGAGAGAGTGAAACAGTACTTTATCAGTTCCCTCAATATCCTGGGTTCAAACTAACTGAAGAGAGAGTGAAACCGTACTTTATCAGTTCCCTCAATCTCCTGGGTTCAAACTAACTGCAGAGAGAGTAAAACTGTACTTTATCAGTTCCCTCAATCTCCTGGGTTCAAACTAACTGAAGAGAGAGTGAAACTGTACTTTATCAGTTCCCTCAATCTCCTGGGTTCAAACTAACTGCAGAGAGAGTGAAACTGTACTTTAGCAGTTCTCTCAATCTCCTAGGTTCAAACTTACTGAAGAGAGAGTGAAACAGTACTTTATCAGTTCCCTCAATATCCTGGGTTCAAACTAACTGAAGAGAGAGTGAAACCGTACTTTATCAGTTCCCTCAATCTCCTGGGTTCAAACTAACTGAAGAGAGAGTGAAACTGTACTTTATCAGTTCCCTCAATCTCCTGGGTTCAAACTAACTTCAGAGAGAGTGAAACTGTACTTTATCTGTTCCCTCAATCTCCTGGGTTCAAACTGACTGAAGAGAGGGTGAAACTGTACTTTATCAGTTCCTTGAATCTCCTGGGTTCAAACTAACTGAAGAGGGAGTGAAACTGTACTTTATCAGTTCCTTGAATCTCCTGGGTTTCAATCTAGCCGAAGAGAGAGTGAAACTGTACTTTATCAGTTTCCTCAATCTCCTGGTTTCAAACTAGCCGAAGAGAGAGTAAACCGTACTTTATCAGTTCCCTCAATCTCCTGGGTTCAAACTAACTGAAGAGAGAGTAAACCGTACTTTATGAGTTTCCTCAATCTCCTGGGTTCAAACTAGCTGAATAGAGAGTGAAACTGTACTTTATCAGTTCCCTCAAACTCCTGGGTTCAAACTAACTGCAGAGAGAGTGAAACAGTACTTTAGCAGTTCTCTCAATCTCCTAGGTTCAAACTAACTGAAGAGAGAGTGAAACTGTACTTTATCAGTTCCCTTAATCTCCTGTGTTCAAACTAACTGACGAGAGAATAAAACTGAGATATAATTCTTAAACAAATTCTGGGACCAATTGTAAAGTGAGTGAGTGAGTTGGGGTTTAACGCCGCTTTCAAGAGTATTTCACTTAAATCGCGGCTGCTAGTATTATGGCAGGGAGAAAGCCCGCAATGCCATGTGGTGCGGTGAAACCTGCGAGCAACGGCTGGAACTAGCGAACCATGGGTGGTACAACTCTGAATTTCATCGTAGCATTACACCCAAACCTTACTGCGTGTAGAACAGTTCTTTACTGCAAACAAAGTTGCCGTGATTCGAACCCCAGACGTCTTGATCCGAAGCCGAACGCGCTAACCACTGCGCTGTCCCCCCAACTGTAGATAATTGAGTTTTCAGGAATCATAAGTAAGTTGATGGACTCACGGTTAATGGTTTTAAATTGGATGTACATGTACATTGATACATTTTGGTATGATAATGAGATAACAAAGACAACAAGATCAGATAACCATAAGGTGAAAGGTGTAACAAGCAGGTTGTGATAACATGGATACCCGTGGAAGGTAAGTTAATTAAGTTGGGACGGGGATACAATGCAGCAGTGTGGGTGACCAATCAGTAGGGGGTAATCATGGAAGCCAGAGTGAGTAGAGTGGATTAATTATTTGTGGATTAGGTGGTTTTAAGCTGATGGGATGAAATAGCCTTGATCTCTATTCAAAGAGGGATTATGTCTCAAAATGTGTAAAGCTTCAGATAAACGGCGGTTGGTGTAATCATGTTTATTGTTTGTGAGTGTTTTGACAGAGTCCCATTTGATGTTGTGTTGTGGAAATTTGGTGATGTGTTCTGAAATGACTGATTTGTTGTCTGCCTTGATTGTGGATGTTTTGTGTTCTTTGATGCGTATGTTGAGTGGTCTGGATGTTTCCCCAATGTCGTTGCTGCCACAGTTGCAGCTGATGTTGTAAACTACGCCTTTAGGCTGTTGTTTAGCTGTGGAGTGTTTCCTACCATTAGCCTTAATGATGGTTTTGAGTGGGGTGGCCGTGGAGAAGTATGTGTCTATGCCTACTTGCTGCTTGAGTAGGCGGCTGATGTGGTGTGAAGTTTTGCCAATGTTTGGTAGTGGGATTCGAATGGGGGCAGGGGCAGGCTTGGTAGTAGTAGGTTAAGGTGCTGGTGTCTTGGTGCGGTTGGTTTGAGTCAAAGTGGATGTACTGGTCAGTGTGCATGGGTTTGCGGTAAACAGAGGTTTGGATGGTATTGTTAGAGGTGCGAGTAACTAGGACGTCAAGGAATGGAAGTTGTGAGTGGGTTTCAGTTTCAAAGGTGAATTGGATACGAGGGTGATGTTGGTTGAGGTGTTGGAGGAGGGCAATGGGGTCGTTATTTGGAGGGAGCATGACAAAGGTGTCGTCAACCTTCCTGAACCAGCAGATTGGTTGGATTAGTGAGGTGGTGAGGGCATGCTGTTCAAAAGAGGTCATATAGATTTCAGAGAGGATGGGAGAGAGTGGGGATTCCATGGGTAGACCATGGATTTGCTCATAGAGGTCATCACCCCAGGTGAACTATGTCAAGATCACATCAACTGGGTTGAACTGTATGTAGTGTATTGTAGTTTGGTTGGACTGTATTGAGTGTCTGTGTGATAGGGACTGTGTGAGAAGCATGCATGGTGTGTGGAACGCGTGCATGGTGTGTGGAAAACATGCATGGAGAGTATAAAGGTGAAAGTTAGAGGTTGTAAGATGCAGTCAGAAACTGGTGAAGTTGAAGAGTGGATGTTGGCCTGTTTCATGGCGTAAGTATGGTTTTGTTTTATAAATGTTCTGCAAAGTGTATTACAAGTTTATGCATATAAAATTATTGCCATGTTCCTATGAAATCACAGTAACAACTTGAAATTGTTGTATGATGTACAAGTATACAGTGTAGTATTTTGCATTGTTGTAACAATGTGGTAGTATTCAGTCTATTGAATGATTATAATTACTTACCTGTAGTATCATTCTGAGCTGTGCGCTCGTTGTACGTTGAATGATCATGTATTTGTGTAAATCATTCCGAGTTGTAACACTCGTGTTGTATGACTTTACTGTATCCTGTGTATTGGTATTATATAGTGTCCGGACCTAGACGGGGCGGAATATGGAGTCGGGTGTGAGGACTACTACCTACTATAGTCTGTAAACCAACGTGGGAAGTCACCGTGTGTGATGACGTAGCTCTGACGTCACGTGTCGAGAAGACCAACGTGGAGGGTCGCGTAGAGGAAGTAACTGGGACATCACGTGTCCTGTTGCACACTGGACTGTGCCAGGTGTGAGGTCACCATGACCTTTGTGATGGAACGCAGAACGTGGGACTTTGTATATTGTTTCTGTTAATAATGAACTTGCAATGAAACGCATGTCGTGTTTGTGTTACTGACTTGTAAACATTGTGATGTATTAAAATGGTGTAGGGTGTTTAATTATCTTTTGACGGGTGTAACGTGTAATAGGAGGGGGGGGGGGGGGGGGGGGGGGGGGGGGGGGGCTTGGTAGACGAGTATGTGTGAGGTGGAGGTGATGGAGTTAGAGATGAGCTGAATGATGGAGTCAGTAGTGAGGTTGGTGTCCAGAGGGGTATCAAGGTTGTCATCTTGTTGTCTTTGTTATCTCATTATCATACCAAAATGTATGATGTATATAACCTCTGTTTTTATCATCTCTCCCATATGCTTGATAACGGTATAAGGATCTATACCGAAACGTCGCTATTGTTAATAAAGAAGTTGATCATCCATAAATATGTGTCTTCTTCATCACACCAACTTCTAGAGTGCCTCTCAAACAAGATATCATAGTTGATATTAACCCCTGAAAAATGCTTGTGATAATGTGACTTGTTTAGATACATTTTATATAAATGGACTGTGTGATACTTTGATACTTTTTATAAGAAGCAGAGAAAACTGAACAAAACAACAACTAAACTGAATAAACTTATAAACCGTTTTACAGCTCTAACTGTAGAAACATTTTTACAGATGTAATTTAGTGAGTGCTTCTATCTCGAGAGATTGGGTACGAGTAGATATATCACTGTAGAAGCTGCCAACGCTCAATATTCATTAAATAAATTTGCTAAGTAAAGTAAGGAGAAAGGCTATATAACAACACGACATATACATACAGGAGAGGAAACAGGGATATATATTGACAAATCCTGGAACGGTGCACTTTCAATTATCATTACGCATCAAATCGAAAGAGATTGTAAATATGTAATGAAAGAGAAGTATTGACTGAGGATTTTTCCACATATATGTTGTGTTTTTTCTTTACAGCTAATGTCAACAGTATTCGCAAGTGTATTGTCGACAAATATTGTTTAAGAAGCAAAGTGACCCTCATAGCTTATGTAAGTTAAGCAAACTGACTTTCATATCATGCTGGAAAAATGTTCCACCACCTCTTTCAGCACCTCAGTGTGTACGAATTAACTAACTCTCAACTCCCCAACATTTGTGTAATGAGTGAAGTCCAGTAAAGAAACCCTGCAAGTAGCCTGAGTAGACCTACAAGCTTAGAGCTGCAGGGCAAATAGAAAGGCATGTTCAAGAGTGTGAACATCTATGGACACGTGTTATGTTCTAAACGATGAATGTCTCTTAACACTTGATATTTTGAAGACGATGATGATCACCTTAAGTTGATTACCGGATTGCATATGATCCTTCATGCTTGGTAATTAGAAGTACTAGAAGTTAGATTGAAGAATAGTATATAACAGAACATTATACCGACTTGTGCTATGTGCGACATGTTTCTTTTACGCCATATTATGACAAAGGGTATACTAATCATATTCAATTGCGTAACATTTTTTTAAAAAGTAATGACTAAAGTTGGCATAACAAGAGATTCAGAGAATTAATATGTACACCCATCTGTCCAAGCAAAGATCACAATCCTGAACAGACCTGAGTGTCAGGACCAGTTGCATGTCTGAAGGAGTTCTGTGTCCAGTTCCCTGTAGAGTGGTGCTTCCTTGACACAATCAATACCCGGAGATTCTCCAGTCACTTACATGGGGCAGCAACATGCAAATTGGTTTAAATCCCCCTAAAGATATTATGTTTAGAGAGTATAATATTTTAGTATCATTTCCTTTGGGTATTAAAAAAGATGTATAAATACATGTTAGAAAATGAATAATTTCACTTCCTTCCAGATGATAATAGCAAATTAGGTATCAGTATTCTACGAATTTTACTGTTATTCCAAAGAAATATTTCCCTAATTGGATATACTTGGGACAACAAGATGTGACTTTAATTGAATATTCCTCTGATCTCATGTTTTGTGAACATACTTTCTTAGAAGCCATCTTAAATTAACTGATGTATTATTATATAGTGTACAAAGACAACCCCCAGTTTTCATTTGATGGCAACAGTGTTGTTTACTCATTGATGTTAAACTGAACATGTCCGTAACTTCATACTTAACCTTTTGATAGTAAAATGTACATCACTGTTAAAAATAAAGTTGTATGTTGTCTAATGGTTTATGATTTACTTTAGATCTTAGTATATTTTGGTTGTCAATAGAAATATGAGAATTGAGAATTCTTACTGATCTACTATCATAGATCTGATCAATAACTGAATAAATACAACTTAAAATCAACATGAACAATGCTTTCCCATTAACTGATTCTGTTTTATTGAGTAATGTATTTAAATTTAAATTGGTTAGTTCAGTCTCCACAAATAAAAATAATACTTAACTTTTATCAGGAGCTACTAATAATGTTTATATGTTTTAATCATGAAACATTGCTTATATTTGAAGTCCTTACTATAAAGATAAAAGTCATCCAATAAGATAAAAGAGTAATACAGACATAATACTTTCTGTTATTACCCATATGGTTGAAAATAACCGAGTTAATATTGTTGATATGAGCACATGTGCGCATATCAGGTTTGCCTAGCAACGATTGTTTCACCGCGTCTTCCAGTATTTTGTCGTCTGTGACGTCATAAAACGATTGTTCGTGACGTTACTGTGGCTTTCTGTCGCAAGAGAAGTGGGCCGCTTTCTGACTATTTTTACGCGAATCACATGGAATAGAACGGGTAATAAAGAAATTATTACACTCGAAAGTGTGCCATATGACTTTTATGAAACTCGTACGAGTTTGTGTATATGACGAATTCATCAGTCCATTATTGTTTTATTATGTATTTGATATAGAAACGAAACAATGAAACGAAATACAGTCAAAAACATGTTTGAACAGCTGGGAATACGGCCAAATGGTTGCAGGATAACAATCGCATGACGTCATGTAACAATCGTTTGACGTCATGCAACAATCGTTTGACATCACACAAGTCAATAGACTTTTGGTCAGGGCTGGAGTCAATATGCTTTCTGGCGATGGTCACGTGATCGCCTCTCGACCAATCAGGTTGCTGGAAAATATGCTTACATAATAATCATGTTTATAATATAAGTTTATAATAATCATTGTGACTGTCTTGGATTGATCGCCCACAATCAATAATAACACTCTTGTTAAAACAGGTCCGTTTATTTTCATATTTTCATGACATAATCTGACAATGACAAGGTTGGTATTATTTGCAAAAAAACATCTAACCTGAATTTTCTCACAATAATCCAATGTAACCATTTTATTGAAAGCCAACAATAAGATAACTGACCCATATGAAGAATGTGTATTTTAACCGTTATGTACAAAGCTAATGTTTTAGCCTTGTCTGCATATAGAGAGTAGACATTTAAGAAGTCTAGGAAGGTTATCATATCCTCAAATTCTCAAATGGCTTCACCATGTTTACAGCTCTCTGCATCAGGTTATTCTTCCCCCCTGAAATACATGAATCAGTGTATATTAATTTGCTTATTGCCATTGTTGTCATTCTCCTAAGACAGACTCTGACACAACGTGGATTACTTTATGTAAGAACCATAATGTTATGCACATGCCATGACTGACGTTTTAATGCGACTCCCAAACTTATATGGCAATGTTTGTGATCATTGGTGGTCCCATAGGAATGATACATCTATGTTTGAGATATATGGTTATATATTTGTTTCATCTTTATCACTTAAGCAGTTGTGCCGCTATTATCCACCATATTCTTTTCATCAAGATGATTTCATTATAGACCTGTATCATATTTCTAAAAAACCTCCACTTCCTGAAAAAAGATATAATTCCCCATGAAAGGAAAGGAATAATGTTTATCAATTTGCTGAACGCAGACGTTCATGGACAGAACTGATATTTCACACTACACAATTGTAATTAATCACATACAGATGAACTCGAATTCAGTCTCAGTGGATTCTGCAGGGTACAGCCGTTTTGGTTTCAGACTTTTCTCCTCGCTATTTAAGGATGTTTGCTCCTTCCTGTTGAACTTCAAAAATGAAATATGATTAAGTAAAGACATTTTGTCATTTTTATTTACTTCATGCTATTCTACATCATCTACATACTATTAAAAAACAAATGAAATAAAGAAAATGTTACTTTAGAACCTCTTAAAGGTGCTTAAACAGCATAAATGGCCTAAATGTGAGTAAAAAGGGGGGTTTTCAGGTACATTTTGTGTCAAAGCTTAACAAAACCTACACTACCATATATATTTTTTCATCGATTTCGGTAAGGGAACATGGACTTTGTAACATATCAAAAAAGGAAAAAAAGTTTAATACTATAAATGTAGTATTTTAAAGTTTTTGGCAGTTTTTTCGTCATTTTCCCATAGGCTTCCATGTTAAAATTGTACTTCACCCCACTATCTTAGAGGCGTCATATCTCGAAAAAAAACCACACTACCCGCTATTTTTTAATGCTTATTTTTCAATCATATACTTTGATCTTTTAAAAAATATAAGTTAGATAAAAAGTTAAATACTATAAATCTGATGAGCGAACATACTTAATGGGTTTCTTTTCAGAAAATAAGAAAGACTTCTTTTCATGACAAAACGTTTTATTTCTGTTGATGTATATGTAATTAAGTAAATCCCAAAAGATAATAGACGAATTATCATTCAAATGGTTATATATTTTAAATGAGATTTATTTTATTTTATGAATATAGTGCAGTGTATCTGTCAAAAAGCTATAATGACTACGGGGTCTTTTGCTCTAAGAAAAAAACTATAGGGAGGGAAAAGTTACCATTCAACACTGACAAATGTATCTGTGTATATTTTTTGATAATAAGTGTTGAGAAAAGATTTGTAAAAATGTGTTCTCTGCTCAAATCATTCGAAGTCTCCTTGAAGGTCTTACCTTCAAAAGGAAAACCTCCTGCTTTCTAATACAAAACCTCATACAGGTTATTCACGGAAGAAATATATATAATCCAAGAAAGACGTGACCGACAAAACAA
The DNA here is from genome assembly GCA_936450465.1 of Gibbula magus. Taxonomy (NCBI): domain Eukaryota; kingdom Metazoa; phylum Mollusca; class Gastropoda; order Trochida; family Trochidae; genus Gibbula; species Gibbula magus. Next base: position 7,398,884 of record OW388296.1, on the reverse strand, counting down.
TAGTTGAAAGTAGACCCAGGTTTATAATGAAGGCTTTATGAATATGAGTGAACTGAGGTAAAATCTTGTCAAAATTATATTGTGGAAAATGTATGTTTTATCGATGGGAATTAAGTATCTCACATTTTAAATTAATAAAATCTATCAGTTTCTATTTCATATCTACCTCAACTAAATCCGGCTTTGTATTCAAGTTGCAGTTCTTTTGTAAATCTAAAAGACATATAAATGTACCTGAAATGTGTGAACTATTTAGAATGCGTCACCTACTCACCTAACTATTCCTTAAGGTATCACATGATCCATAAATTGTCACATATTTAACGACATTTATAACAGTTATAACATTTCTCCAACTTTGTTGATTTAAAGGAAACTCGTGTTTTTTACTTACTTCTCATTCATTTTAAGATTAATGTATTTCCTTTATTAACATATTATTGATACCAATTTAAGTTTTCATGTTATTAGTGGAGATGTATGTGCTCAATAAGAAATTACAGGAGAATTTACGAGAAAGTGTTTAATGTTTGGGCATTTTTTTTATATCTATTCTGTCTGACTAGGATATCATATAGTTCGTTCCTTTACAAACGCACAAACTGTAGATTTGTGTGCACACTAACGTCACTGGAGAGTATCCATCTAAAGAGACATGTATATCGAGAAAGCTTTTCTTATTCTGTTCAGCTATTATTACAAAGAATTTATTTTGGGTTAATATGCGTATTCAAGTTTCAAATTTCGAAAACTGAAAAATGAATATGTACTTACCGAGGGTAAGGGTTTTAAATCTTATAAACACCCTTTGGCATGTTTTATCAAGCTTACAAACCGACCCCATGTTTAAATTTTATGTTTAATCTATTTTAATTGATAGTGCGAAAAAGTAAAGGAGTCGTCCATAAAACATCCCCCTTTGGTGAAAGCGGTATAAAGGGAACTTAGGAAAGAATTTCATCAGCATAGTCTCTGTAACACAGTGGTATCATCGCTGCGCTTGGTGTGCAGGAGTATGGAGGTTTCGGGTTTGAGACGGGTTATTGCAAAAAAACATTTGGAGATTGATGATTGAATTAACAGTTGTTTTCCAATAGAGTTAGACATAACATACACTAACTTTCATCTTAAACTTAACATCTCAGTATTAAATACAGATATTTGAAGAGGGGCATTATTAAGATACTTGCCCTGGGTAGAGGGAAACGTTAGAATCCCGCGGGTTATGTGATAAGCCCCGGGATAATACATCCACATAGGAATTATTGAGTATAATGTTATAGGCAGTATAGTGGTGTGACGTCACTGGAGGTTTGTAATATAAGTAAACTTACCTCTGGATTGGGTTGCCTTAACCTCGACTTGAGGAGAGATATACAGAGAAAGAGAAAAAAATAAAATATTTAGTGGTCTGCGTTGTTGTTTTCCCCGCAAGTTACCTCCATTTGCCCTTGTTATGATTTGAACATAACCCTCATGGGAATAATTCTCCCAATCCAGAGGTATGTTTACTTATATATATAATTACTAACAATAATTGTGATTGTACATAATTATTCCGTAAACAATCCCTCTGATTTGGGTTGCCTGAATCCCACGTAAGGGTGGAGGGTCACCAGAAGAAGGGAGAGATAAACTTTCTTAATTTAAAAGAGAATTCTGACCCAAACCTATAGGGAGGGAAAAGTTACCATTCAACACTGACAAATGTATCTGTGTATACTTTTTTATAATAAGTGTTGAGAAAAGATTTGTAAAAATGTGTTCTCTGCTCAAATCATTCGAAGTCTCCTTGAAGGTCTTACCTTCAAAAGGAAAACCTCCTGCTTTCGAATACAAAACCTCATACAGGTTATTCACGGAAGAAATATATATAATCCAAGAAAGACGTGACCGACAAAACAATAGTTGAAAGTAGACCCAGGTTTATAATGAAGGCTTTAAGAATATGAGTGAACTGAGGTTAAATCTTGTCAAAATTATATTGTGGAAAATGTATGTTATATCGATGGGAATTAAGTATCTCACATTTTAAATTAATAAAATCTATCAGTTTCTATTTCATATCTACCTCAACTAAATCCGGCTTTGTATTCAAGTTGCAGTTCTTTTGTAAATCTAAAAGACATATAAATGTACCTGAAATGTGTGAACTATTTAGAATGCGTCACCTACTCACCTAACTATTCCTTAAGGTATCACATGATCCATAAATTGTCACATATTTAACGACATTTATAACATTTATAACATTTCTCCAACTTTGTTGATTTAAAGGAAACTCGTGTTTTTTACTTACTTCTCATTCATTTTAAGATTAATGTATTTCCTTTATTAACATATTATTGATACCAATTTAAGTTTTCATGTTATTAGTGGAGATGTATGTGTTCAATAAGAAATTACAGGAGAATTTACGAGAAAGTGTTTAATGTTTGGGCATTTTTTTTATATCTATTCTGTCTGACTAGGATATCATATAGTTCGTTCCTTTACAAACGCACAAACTGTAGATTTGTGTGCAAACTAACGTCACTGGAGAGTATCCATCTAAAGAGACATGTATATCGAGAAAGCTTTTCTTATTCTGTTCAGCTATTATTACAAAGAATTTATTTTGGGTTAACATGCGTATTCAAGTTTCAAATTTCGAAAACTGAAAAATGAATATGCACTTACCGAGGGTAAGGGTTTTAAATCTTATAAACACCCTTTGGCATGTTTTATCAAGCTTACAAACCGACCCCATGTTTAAATTTTATGTTTAATCTATTTTAATTGATAGTGCGAAAAAGTAAAGGAGTCGTCCGTAAAACATCCCCCTTTGGTGAAAGCGGTATAAAGGGAACTTAGGAAAGAATTTCATCAGCATAGTCTCTGTAACACAGTGGTATCATCGCTGCGCTTGGTGTGCAGGAGTATGGAGGTTTCGGGTTTGAGACGGGTTATTGCAAAAAAACCTATTTCAGATTGATGATTGAATTAACAGTTGTTTTCCAATAGAGTTAGACATAACATACACTAACTTTCATCTTAAACTTAACATCTCAGTATTAAATACAGATATTTGAAGAGGGGCATTATTAAGATACTTGCCCTGGGTAGAGGGAAACGTTAGAATCCCGCGGGTTATGTGATAAGCCCCGGGATAATACATCCACATAGGAATTATTGAGTATAATGTTATAGGCAGTATAGTGGTGTGACGTCACTGGAGGTTTGTAATATAAGTAAACTTACCTCTGGATTGGGTTGCCTTAACCTCGACTTGAGGAGAGATATACAGAGAAAGAGAAAAAAATAAAATATTTAGTGGTCTGCGTTGTTGTTTTCCCCGCAAGTTACCTCCATTTGCCCTTGTTATGATTTGAACATAACCCTCATGGGAATAATTCTCCCAATCCAGAGGTATGTTTACTTATAATTACTAACAATAATTGTGATTGTACATAATTATTCCGTAAACAATCCCTCTGATTTGGGTTGCCTGAATCCCACGTAAGGGTGGAGGGTCACCAGAAGAAGGGAGAGATAAACTTTCTTAATTTAAAAGAGAATTCTGACCCAAACCTATAGGGAGGGAAAAGTTACCATTCAACACTGACAAATGTATCTGTGTATACTTTTTTATAATAAGTGTTGAGAAAAGATTTGTAAAAATGTGTTCTCTGCTCAAATCATTCGAAGTCTCCTTGAAGGTCTTACCTTCAAAAGGAAAACCTCCTGCTTTCGAATACAAAACCTCATACAGGTTATTCACGGAAGAAATATATATAATCCAAGAAAGACGTGACCGACAAAACAATAGTTGAAAGTAGACCCAGGTTTATAATGAAGGCTTTAAGAATATGAGTGAACTGAGGTTAAATCTTGTCAAAATTATATTGTGGAAAATGTATGTTATATCGATGGGAATTAAGTATCTCACATTTTAAATTAATAAAATCTAACTGTTTCTATTTCATATCTACCTCAACTAAATCCGGCTTTGTATCCATGTTGCAGTTCTTTTGTAAATCTAAAAGACATATAAATGTACCTGAAATGTGTGAACTATTTAGAATGCGTCACCTACTCACCTACCTATTCCTTAAGGTATCACATGATCCATAAATTGTCACATATTTAACGACATTTATAACAACATTTCTCCAACTTTGTTGATTTAAAGGAAACTCGTGTTTTTTACTTACTTCTCATTCATTTTAAGATTAATGTATTTCCTTTATTAACATATTATTGATACCAATTTAAGTTATCATGTTATTAGTGGAGATGTATGTGCTCAATAAGAAATTACAGGAGAATTTACGAGAAAGTGTTTAATGTTTGGGCATTTTTTTAATATCTATTCTGTCTGACTAGGATATCATATAGTTCGTTCCTTTACAAACGCACAAACTGTAGATTTGTGTGCAAACTAATGTCACTGAAGAGTATCCATCTAAAGAGACATGTATATCGTGAAAGCTTTTCTTATTCTGTTCAGCTATTATTACAAAGAATTTATTTTGGGTTAATATGCGTAATCAAGTTTCAAATTTCGAAAACTGAAAAATGAATATGCACTTACCGAGGGTAAGGGTTTTAAATCTTATAAACACCCTTTGGCATGTTTTATCAAGCTTACAAACCGACCCCATGTTTAAATTTTATGTTTAATCTATTTTAATTGATAGTGCGAAAAAGTAAAGGAGTCGTCCGTAAAACATCCCCCTTTGGTGAAAGCGTTTTAAAGGGAACTTAGGAAAGAATCTCATCAGCATAGTCTCTGTAACACAGTGGTATCATCGCTGCTCTTGGTGTGCAGGAGTATGGAGGTTTCGGGTTTGAGACGGGTTATTGCAAAAAAACATTTGGAGATTGATGATTGAATTAACAGTTGTTTTCCAATAGAGTTAGACATAACATACACTAACTTTCATCTTAAACTTAACATCTCAGTATTAAATACAGATATTTGAAGAGGGGCATTATTAAGATACTTGCCCTGGGTAGAGGGAAACGTTAGAATCCCGGGGGTTATGTGATAAGCCCCGGGATAATACATCCACATAGGAATTTTTGAGTATAATGTTACAGGCAGTATAGTGGTGTGACGTCACTGGAGGTTTGTAATATAAGTAAACTTACCTCTGGATTGGGTTGCCTTAACCTCGACTTGAGGAGAGATATACAGAGAAAGAGAAAAAATTTAAATATTTAGTGGTCTGCGTTGTTGTTTTCCCCGCAAGTTACCTCCATTTGCCCTTGTTATGATTTGAACCCTCATGGGAATAATTCTCCCAATCCAGAGGTATGTTTACTTATAATTACTAACAATAATTGTGATTGTTCATAATTATTCCGTAAACAATCCCTCTGGTTTGGGTTGCCTGAATCCCACGTAAGGGTGGAGGGTCACCAGAAGAAGGGAGAGATAAACTTTCTTAATTTAAAAGAGAATTCTGACCCAATGGAATAGAATCCCCTAATCTAAATGAAATGTTTTTGAGATGAGATGAATTTTTCCCTCATGGTTGTGAGAAATTCCGCGGGAATCTATGACTGGCATGACTTTCCCTAAATTGCTTTAGAGATCATTAATTATTTCCGTAATGTTACTATGATATCGATAATTTTAGGCTGACAAGTACTTTTTCTCCTGTGAAGTAGCTATTTCTACCTCAATAACGGTAAATTGAGGTGAAAAGGTGCATTTGTGGCCCTACTTGACCTCACTTTGATACTTGGTTGAAGTCCACCATTTAGTTGATAGTCCAGAACACCTACTTTCTGTTCTAGGTAAAGCTGGGATCTTATAAGACCTTGCTCCAAAAGGTCCTATCGAAGTGGGTTGAGTTTTGGCTAAGAATTCTGGGATTGCTCTGCAGGACATAACCTTGTAGCCTCCATCAGAGAAAGATATAGACGAGTGGTCTATAGCGTGAAGTTCAGAGACTTTGGCAGCAAATGCAAACGAGAAAAGAAAGGCTGTTTGCTGTTGCTCTAAAGATGTAGCTTTGCATGGGTTCGTAAGGAGGTTTTTGGAGGGATTGATGAACAAGACACATATCCCACTTGGAGAACATAGATGGTGTGGTAGTGTCCTTGTGGCGGAAGGATCCTATTGGCTTGTTCAAGAAGGGGTCCAATCCAATATGAAGACTTTGAATATCACATACTGAAGCAATGGCCGATCTGTAGACTTCTAAGGTTCCCGCCCTGAGATTTTTCTCATTTCGCAGATAAAGGAGAAAATCCGTGATCATGGGGACCTGGGATCTGAGCTTCTAGATTTGCACGAACTCATCTACATTTAAGGAACCTGTTCCACATGAAGATGTAGAGCTGGGCAGTGGAAGGTCTGATAGCCTGCGAGATGGCTTCTGTAGTTTGAGGAGCGAAACCTTGTTGTAGGAGCGATTCCGTGATAGCCTCCACGAGTGTAGATTGAAACTCCCGATGCTGATGTTCTGAGGTTGCCACGTGGGTTGGCGGAGGAGATCGTGCCACAGAGGAAACTGAAGCGGTTCGACCATCAGGAGGCCTAACAGAGTCGCGAACCAATATCTTGTTGGTCAGAATGGGGCTACTAGGATTATTATTGTGCAGTTGGATCTTTGCCAGAACATCTGGGATCAGCTTGAATGGGGGAGACAGACAGACAGAATATTTTATTAACGTCTCACATGTGTAGTACATCCAATCGCTCAGCGATTTATGAGAGACACTGTAACTAAAACTAAAACATGCAGGCACATAAAAGAACAATAAAACATATATACAGAATTACATTTATTCATAACCCAAAATCTCATTTTCAGTAAGTAAATACTTGTGTTGTTTTGTTTACATTAATTGTAACACATCTAAATAAACCCAGTGTTTCCTTTAAAATAGATTTGCACTAAAGTTTAACGAGCCTATATCATCTCGTGAGATGTGCCAGTCAGAGAGTGATCCAACTCCTTTGTGGTTCCTGATGTCCAATCATCATGTCAACCGGATATAACTTTATGCTTCCCGCGGGACAAAACACAATTAGATCATACAGAAATGGTAGATGTTATAGAAATATTTGAGAGATGTAATCAATTTGTTTATGTGTGACTCATTGAAATTAGATAACAACCAGGAAAGCTAATGTTGTTATATCTAAACATAGAACATAAACTAAACCTACTTTGATAGTGGTAGTATAAATCGAATATGGGTTTGTTTACTGTCAACCACAATTCTCAAAGAAACTTACTTAAAAGTTGCTAATAATAACTTAATATGACTTTGATCTTGGATGTCTACTGGAATAGGGTGTTTGTTTCAAATGCCTCCTTCAAACTTCCAAGCACTAGAAATGCCCCATAGCTCTTCGCTAAATTTGAAAAAGATGTTATGAGGAAAAGTAGAAATCCAGCACAATATTGCTACAAGCAGCAGGTAAATATTCTATCAATGATCAGAATTACCAATTCTGTTAATGAAAAAAACCCAATATTTTCAACTTGAAGGTTTCGTGAAATTCTTCCTTCTTCACAAAAACTACCAAAAACTACAAGAAAAATATAAACTGGCAATACTCCTCACTTCCTTCTTCATAAAACTCACAAAACTTACTTACCACAAGTACCAATTAATATAAGCAGAATTACCAATTACTTGAATAATTTCTTTTAAAGCCTTTAATTAATTCTAATAATACAAACTGAAAATAAATAAATAAATCTTAAATCTATACAACATTTTCTTCTTCAACATTGTGTTACAATTGTCTTACAAAACAAAACTATAGTACCACGCAAGCATTGAGTAAGAACCATCCACCAACCATAAGTAGAACTGGCTACAAGAAACAATTACGTGTTGCAGAAAGGTCTGGGAAACTAGCCTGGGGACATTCTTCAGCCTTCACTGGTAAGCCTCTCTAATGACAACCACTAATATTTTACTTGTTATCAAGTGCATGTAGTCATGGCTATGTACATTTAAATAATAGTATTTGTGTAAGCAAAAAATATCTCTAACAGTGAATTCCCTGTGATATATACATATTCTATCATCATCTATGTAATATTATTCAGTTTTTCTCTAATCAGTTGTGTGAAAGTAATGACCCAAAATGAAGACAGTCCAGCAGCTAATAGTAATACCAGAGACTCAACAACCTGAAAGTGCAACCATGGATATTGAAGTCCACTACTGGTCCAGTCCAATTCATAGAGCAATAATCTCTAAGTATAGTCTCTAGTGATGACCAATTGATCACAGGAGTAGCCGCAAAGCACCCAATATCCTTCAGATGGACACAGGTGGTCAAGAAGCGTCATTGACTGACCACTATATATAGACAATTTCTAGTTGGAAGAAAACATGCCTTTTTAATTTACTCAATGAAGGTTAATATGAAGGTTCACTTGCTGAAAGTTGAAGGCAGCTAAGTTAGAGTTGAAGAGAAGTATATCATAACTCGTAACATATCTCATAGTTCAGTAACAGTGGGTCTGGTTTCCCGTCGGATTGGTGTTCACTGCACGGCTGCTTTATCTTGAGGTGTCACCTTTCGGTAGAATTTTCATTCAAAATGAACATCTGTACACAGCTTTTTATGATACCAATGAAACATGTTGGAGTGAAATTTGCTCTGTGCCTATTTTGACTTTTGAATATGTGTGACTGTATACTTGTACAACGTTTGAAATGTTGACTATATATATATATATATATATATATATATACTATATTTCCTAATAAAGTGAGGAGCGCAGGTACTTGTTTAAAGAACTCATCACAGTAGACATTCAGCCTCAGCTTGTCCATTAGAACCCAGCAAATTAAAGACATTGATGGTGTCCTATTACTAAAAAGTCTCTTCTCATTCCCTAAGAATTGCAATCGAAGTATTCATCAGACAAGCGATTGACTGTGATGTCCAGACATGATTGGAGCATGAGAAGAAGGTATGAAGACAAGGACAATGTTCAACATGAGTGTCGTCATTTAAATGATTGTTTTCGGTAACAATCGGTACTTCTCGATAAAGTAACACCATTTATAACGTTTGCAATATGTGACCCCAAACAACACAAAAGATGTACCTTTAAAGGCGGTTAACTCAAATACTTTAATCCACTATTTTTTAAAAACTGCTAGACAACATTTTAGAATCAATAATAAAAATCAATCGCGAACAATCTTGACAGAAAATAAGGTTTCCTTTTTTTAATGTGGGTATAATTTCAAAATGCACCTAGAGACTTGAAACAGTTATGCGAAATAACAATACACGGAACAACAACAAAAATAATGGCGTAGTTGTAGGTCAGCTGTTCTGGTTAAGCTGTCATTTTGATTTTCTTTGCAATTGTTTGATTTCGCCATGTAAAAATTCGGTCTCAATACACCTAGTGACATGTTAGGGACTTGAAATTTTAAAAAAGAGATGCACAATAACATTGGAAAGATGTCTTAATTGATGTAATTTCAAATAATTGAATCATTTATGTATTGAATCCGATTAATCGCCACTTTAACTATGCTGAATAGTATAATAAGTTGAATAAATAAAAAGTTTGAAATCGAGTTTATAGAGCGTGTCATTGACAAGATGACTCAATACCTAATACGAGAATAAATGTCACAGTTATTAATTCAAAGGAAACAATCAAGGCAAATGAGCTGCACTTTTAAAATAGAGCATAGAGCAATTATAACAGTATAACAGATTGCAGGAATAGTGTCCAAATGATATCAATGAATCAAAACTTCATAAACTTCACTGACTTTTTGGGAATTTATTAACTATGTATCTAATTGACGTAAACACAATAAGCATTAAAGAAGTGAACATAGAGAGAGTCTATTTCCTGATATTGTGAAATATCTAAACACTGTAACAGTCTTATTGTATTTCAGAGATAGGAATGTGATATACAATGCATGTTTCGTTTGTGACGTTACTGAACACTACACTGGCAACTATATGGTTTTACATGTCATAGTCATGTCATAGTTCTGTATCATGTCAAATTGAATGAGGAAGTGGCAGAAATGAGCTATTGTGATTATTTTGTATTATCGTAGTCATAGACTGTGCCGTCCAACTTGGCGAATTATGACTTTGAATGATCATAGGGTCGTTACATCCCGTTCCTTTCATATAGTAATAGGGTACGGTCTATATAGGTATATGTCTTTTAACACTGTTTCTAAGCGATAGACACCCCTGTCCTAATAATGTGAGGAGTGCCTTTGGATTGAATATATGCGTTTGCGTTACATACTTATCCCTATTTTCGTTATCAATATTACTTCAAGCACGAAACATCAGAGTGGCACTCACCCATATAACCACTTTAAGCTGACCAGTATTGTTTAAAGAAGACAGAAGACAATCAGCCTCAACTTGTCTATTAGAACCGACCAAATTACAGACAGTGATGGTGTTCTATTACCAAACAGGTCTCCTCTCATTTCCAGAGAATTGTCATCAAAGTATTCATCAGACGAGGGATTAACTGTGATGTCCAGATCTGATTGGAGCGTTAGAAGAATGGATGAAGACGAGGTCAATGTTCAACATGAGTGTCGTCCATAATCCACTTCAGTCTATCAGTGCCATATGCGACTCTCTCGCCCTGATAAAGGGATAATTAACTCCCCCTTTGATCTATTCAAGACCCTCATGTGACCGGTTGTCTGTGAATAAATTTCTTCTAGAAAGACTGAGGGTTTGTGAACGAAGCATAAACACTATATGACACTTTGACAAAGTACATGTATTCTCTTTCTTTTATACCATTTGATCATTAGCATTGATGGATTTATAAACATCGTGCTTTTAACAGGAGATATACATTTTGTTATGAGTAGATATGGTCATTGTGTTGCTGTAGAATACGCTAGTTGTTTTATAATTTGCATTAAGTTGATGCTTTGAAACGGCAATTTTATTTTATATTATTTTTTTCTCAAATCCTAATATTAAACAACATAGTTTCATGCCGAGAAGCACTTTTCAAGTGATCACTTGAAAAGTGCTTCTCGGCATGAAACAAAGTTGTAGTGATAAACAATGACTTTGTAGAAAAACCTGACTTTATTTTCTACATTATATCTAGCTCCAATTTTTCAAATGTTGAGCACAAAACCAGTTTGGTTTTTGTATATATATATATATATATATATATATATATATATATATATATATATATATATATATATATATACTACCCCACTTACTGTTATATAGAGGTACTCTCTACAATGAGGTCAGCTAACTGTGCTACATTAACTGAACATACAAGCCCCACATGCACTAACAGTTAGGAAGTGAGTGAATCCATCTGGTCATTAGTCCACAATGAAATACTGAATGTGTAGAATCAATTAATCAATGCACAATCATCCAACAAAGGCTTCACTCTTCATGTTTTCTTGGTGTCCAGAATCTGACAAAGGTTGCTCTAAGTTGAAGCTAGACCAAGCTGGTAGGACACAATATTAATACCTCTTTGATATCTCAGAGCCATCTTTGTCCCATTTTTTAATCAAGGCTCTTCCTCTATTGGAGCTAGGAATCATACCAAGTCTAGTAGTCTGGTAAGGAAGGGGGAAATATATATATACCAATCAACTTGTTAGATATTCAAGTGCAAAGTTAATATTTACATATTTGTCAATATCATTAAGTAGATTGACTGCATGTTGTCATGCATGCACCTTTTCAGAATGATAAAAAAAAATACGTTTGATTACAACAAGAAATGAATTAATTTAATATTTTTGTTAATTCCTCAAGTAATCTTATATTTTCATTATATTCTGATAAAAATCATTTACTTAACATTTGAAATATACTATTTATATACTATTAAGTTAAACAACTACCTACAAACTGACTGATGTATTCTCTTTATTTTAATGCCATAAGAACATGAAGAACATTCTCTGTCCAGCATTTATTTCAATGTGGAACAGGTCCTCAAGGAGTCAGTTAATAAGGGCGATAGGGAGATAGTTTGTGAAAGACCATTAACCCGGCACTTTCAGCATAGAAATCTGTCGGGTAATACAACGAGCCAGGTTAACTACTGTTGTCCTACATGCCCTGCACAAATCAGGCTTTTTTCTCATCTTGCACTCGTTCATCACTGATTTCATTCGAACCTTAACTAAATGAGCATTCCTTATCCTGTATAAAACATCTTAATACAAATTGTAATGAAATGTTTAATTTTCACTTCATATGCACCAATCTAGCTCAAAGTGAAGTAACTCTTCAAGTTAGTGATTTTTCACATCAAGATGGAATTCAGAATGGTGACATCATGATTTGAGTTCCAGTCATGACTGCTGTTATCGGCACTAACTGTTCTTGTTCTTGTTGATATTTGTTTTTTTGTTACTGACTATATTGATTTTCTCAACGACATTGCCAGACTTCTAGATTAAAATCCAAAAGCTTAGGACTGGCAGCTAAATTCCTAACATGAACTGTAATGATTTCTCCTTGACTGTCTCCATCCTGGTGACAATTTAAACAGATTTGTTTTGTATCCAGATCCTGAACAGAACCAAAGAACAGGAAATAATTATAATTATCTGAAGGATTCCTCAAAGTGAAACCAGATGTCTAAACTCCTGTCCAATCTGGTCTTGTGAGCAAACGTTTCAAGGGGAACCAACCTGTTAAGTGGAAGTGTAAGACTCAAATTCTCCTTTATATCAGCCACACAAATTTATCATTAATGACAAATGTCATAATTTTGTCTTTCATTTCAATTGAAAGGTTTCAAAAAGTTATCAAAGTTAACATTAAATCATAAATATTCGGTTCTCTCGGGGTACTTTTGTGGAAGTGAGATGGCATTCCTGTTTACACATATTTGTTATGAATACATGTTTATTGAACAATCCAAGTGAAACATATTACTGAGGGTAATGTTTTTATGACTTTATATTTAAAAATTTGATAAAGTCTAGCACAAATTCAATGAAAAATAAAAGCAATAAGAAGTGAATGCAGTCATCAGCGCTACAAGCGTGGAACGTTTTGCTATGGAACAACATTACATATTTGATTAGATAAATGATCAAGTATATTGTGAATATTCTGTCAATACACGTTTTTTTATTACGATTTGTGAAAATACAGCCGTAAGAGCCTTTTGATATAAGCAAAATATATTTTGTAAATATCAACAACTATTGTAATCTATTTTAGTAAAATTACGCCAAACCTATAAATTGATTGGGCTTATTTAATTAAATTGCGTATATTTGTCTCATTATTTCAAATTCAAAATCCCCCGGAATACTTTTGGCTTACAAATTTGAGGACACCGTGAGTGACCCTCCGTACACCTTTCAATATGTGAATGAATGTTTAAAGACTGATAGGCATAAGGTGAAGCTCTTATTGAATGTCTTTTAATTTTCATGATGGATAAATATCTCAAACCGGCAAAGCAAAAAATAATGGCACCACATTTTCACCTTAATCAATAACACAAACAAATCCAACATTTTTCATCTCAATGCTTTCACTGCAACACATCCATCAGAATTATTGTCAATGGTGTGGAAAATCCATGAAGAATACAACTTGAAGTGAACGTTCAATCCATGTAGCCCTCGTGCTTAAGTTCTGAGACAGTTTATTATTGTGCAGTTGGATCTTTGCCAGAACATCTGGGATCAGCTTGAATGGGGGAGACAGACAGACAGAATATTTTATTAACGTCTCACATGTGTAGTACATCCAATCGCTCAGCGATTTATGAGAGACACTGTAACTAAAACTAAAACATGCAGGCACATAAAAGAACAATAAAACATATATACAGAATTACATTTATTCATAACCCAAAATCTCATTTTCAGTAAGTAAATACTTGTGTTGTTTTGTTTACATTAATTGTAACACATCTAAATAAACCCAGTGTTTCCTTTAAAATAGATTTGCACTAAAGTTTAACGAGCCTATATCATCTCGTGAGATGTGCCAGTCAGAGAGTGATCCAACTCCTTTGTGGTTCCTGATGTCCAATCATCATGTCAACCGGATATAACTTTATGCTTCCCGCGGGACAAAACACAATTAGATCATACAGAAATGGTAGATGTTATAGAAATATTTGAGAGATGTAATCAATTTGTTTATGTGTGACTCATTGAAATTAGATAACAACCAGGAAAGCTAATGTTGTTATATCTAAACATAGAACATAAACTAAACCTACTTTGATAGTGGTAGTATAAATCGAATATGGGTTTGTTTACTGTCAACCACAATTCTCAAAGAAACTTACTTAAAAGTTGCTAATAATAACTTAATATGACTTTGATCTTGGATGTCTACTGGAATAGGGTGTTTGTTTCAAATGCCTCCTTCAAACTTCCAAGCACTAGAAATGCCCCATAGCTCTTCGCTAAATTTGAAAAAGATGTTATGAGGAAAAGTAGAAATCCAGCACAATATTGCTACAAGCAGCAGGTAAATATTCTATCAATGATCAGAATTACCAATTCTGTTAATGAAAAAAACCCAATATTTTCAACTTGAAGGTTTCGTGAAATTCTTCCTTCTTCACAAAAACTACCAAAAACTACAAGAAAAATATAAACTGGCAATACTCCTCACTTCCTTCTTCATAAAACTCACAAAACTTACTTACCACAAGTACCAATTAATATAAGCAGAATTACCAATTACTTGAATAATTTCTTTTAAAGCCTTTAATTAATTCTAATAATACAAACTGAAAATAAATAAATAAATCTTAAATCTATACAACATTTTCTTCTTCAACATTGTGTTACAATTGTCTTACAAAACAAAACTATAGTACCACGCAAGCATTGAGTAAGAACCATCCACCAACCATAAGTAGAACTGGCTACAAGAAACAATTACGTGTTGCAGAAAGGTCTGGGAAACTAGCCTGGGGACATTCTTCAGCCTTCACTGGTAAGCCTCTCTAATGACAACCACTAATATTTTACTTGTTATCAAGTGCATGTAGTCATGGCTATGTACATTTAAATAATAGTATTTGTGTAAGCAAAAAATATCTCTAACAGTGAATTCCCTGTGATATATACATATTCTATCATCATCTATGTAATATTATTCAGTTTTTCTCTAATCAGTTGTGTGAAAGTAATGACCCAAAATGAAGACAGTCCAGCAGCTAATAGTAATACCAGAGACTCAACAACCTGAAAGTGCAACCATGGATATTGAAGTCCACTACTGGTCCAGTCCAATTCATAGAGCAATAATCTCTAAGTATAGTCTCTAGTGATGACCAATTGATCACAGGAGTAGCCGCAAAGCACCCAATATCCTTCAGATGGACACAGGTGGTCAAGAAGCGTCATTGACTGACCACTATATATAGACAATTTCTAGTTGGAAGAAAACATGCCTTTTTAATTTACTCAATGAAGGTTAATATGAAGGTTCACTTGCTGAAAGTTGAAGGCAGCTAAGTTAGAGTTGAAGAGAAGTATATCATAACTCGTAACATATCTCATAGTTCAGTAACAGTGGGTCTGGTTTCCCGTCGGATTGGTGTTCACTGCACGGCTGCTTTATCTTGAGGTGTCACCTTTCGGTAGAATTTTCATTCAAAATGAACATCTGTACACAGCTTTTTATGATACCAATGAAACATGTTGGAGTGAAATTTGCTCTGTGCCTATTTTGACTTTTGAATATGTGTGACTGTATACTTGTACAACGTTTGAAATGTTGACTATATATATATATATATATATATATATATACTATATTTCCTAATAAAGTGAGGAGCGCAGGTACTTGTTTAAAGAACTCATCACAGTAGACATTCAGCCTCAGCTTGTCCATTAGAACCCAGCAAATTAAAGACATTGATGGTGTCCTATTACTAAAAAGTCTCTTCTCATTCCCTAAGAATTGCAATCGAAGTATTCATCAGACAAGCGATTGACTGTGATGTCCA
This sequence comes from Gibbula magus, assembly GCA_936450465.1. Taxonomy (NCBI): domain Eukaryota; kingdom Metazoa; phylum Mollusca; class Gastropoda; order Trochida; family Trochidae; genus Gibbula; species Gibbula magus. The sequence goes on along the minus strand of OW388296.1, from coordinate 7,382,919 downwards.
GACATGATTGGAGCATGAGAAGAAGGTATGAAGACAAGGACAATGTTCAACATGAGTGTCGTCATTTAAATGATTGTTTTCGGTAACAATCGGTACTTCTCGATAAAGTAACACCATTTATAACGTTTGCAATATGTGACCCCAAACAACACAAAAGATGTACCTTTAAAGGCGGTTAACTCAAATACTTTAATCCACTATTTTTTAAAAACTGCTAGACAACATTTTAGAATCAATAATAAAAATCAATCGCGAACAATCTTGACAGAAAATAAGGTTTCCTTTTTTTAATGTGGGTATAATTTCAAAATGCACCTAGAGACTTGAAACAGTTATGCGAAATAACAATACACGGAACAACAACAAAAATAATGGCGTAGTTGTAGGTCAGCTGTTCTGGTTAAGCTGTCATTTTGATTTTCTTTGCAATTGTTTGATTTCGCCATGTAAAAATTCGGTCTCAATACACCTAGTGACATGTTAGGGACTTGAAATTTTAAAAAAGAGATGCACAATAACATTGGAAAGATGTCTTAATTGATGTAATTTCAAATAATTGAATCATTTATGTATTGAATCCGATTAATCGCCACTTTAACTATGCTGAATAGTATAATAAGTTGAATAAATAAAAAGTTTGAAATCGAGTTTATAGAGCGTGTCATTGACAAGATGACTCAATACCTAATACGAGAATAAATGTCACAGTTATTAATTCAAAGGAAACAATCAAGGCAAATGAGCTGCACTTTTAAAATAGAGCATAGAGCAATTATAACAGTATAACAGATTGCAGGAATAGTGTCCAAATGATATCAATGAATCAAAACTTCATAAACTTCACTGACTTTTTGGGAATTTATTAACTATGTATCTAATTGACGTAAACACAATAAGCATTAAAGAAGTGAACATAGAGAGAGTCTATTTCCTGATATTGTGAAATATCTAAACACTGTAACAGTCTTATTGTATTTCAGAGATAGGAATGTGATATACAATGCATGTTTCGTTTGTGACGTTACTGAACACTACACTGGCAACTATATGGTTTTACATGTCATAGTCATGTCATAGTTCTGTATCATGTCAAATTGAATGAGGAAGTGGCAGAAATGAGCTATTGTGATTATTTTGTATTATCGTAGTCATAGACTGTGCCGTCCAACTTGGCGAATTATGACTTTGAATGATCATAGGGTCGTTACATCCCGTTCCTTTCATATAGTAATAGGGTACGGTCTATATAGGTATATGTCTTTTAACACTGTTTCTAAGCGATAGACACCCCTGTCCTAATAATGTGAGGAGTGCCTTTGGATTGAATATATGCGTTTGCGTTACATACTTATCCCTATTTTCGTTATCAATATTACTTCAAGCACGAAACATCAGAGTGGCACTCACCCATATAACCACTTTAAGCTGACCAGTATTGTTTAAAGAAGACAGAAGACAATCAGCCTCAACTTGTCTATTAGAACCGACCAAATTACAGACAGTGATGGTGTTCTATTACCAAACAGGTCTCCTCTCATTTCCAGAGAATTGTCATCAAAGTATTCATCAGACGAGGGATTAACTGTGATGTCCAGATCTGATTGGAGCGTTAGAAGAATGGATGAAGACGAGGTCAATGTTCAACATGAGTGTCGTCCATAATCCACTTCAGTCTATCAGTGCCATATGCGACTCTCTCGCCCTGATAAAGGGATAATTAACTCCCCCTTTGATCTATTCAAGACCCTCATGTGACCGGTTGTCTGTGAATAAATTTCTTCTAGAAAGACTGAGGGTTTGTGAACGAAGCATAAACACTATATGACACTTTGACAAAGTACATGTATTCTCTTTCTTTTATACCATTTGATCATTAGCATTGATGGATTTATAAACATCGTGCTTTTAACAGGAGATATACATTTTGTTATGAGTAGATATGGTCATTGTGTTGCTGTAGAATACGCTAGTTGTTTTATAATTTGCATTAAGTTGATGCTTTGAAACGGCAATTTTATTTTATATTATTTTTTTCTCAAATCCTAATATTAAACAACATAGTTTCATGCCGAGAAGCACTTTTCAAGTGATCACTTGAAAATTGCCTCTCGGCATGAAACAAAGTTGTAGTGATAAACAATGACTTTGTAGAAAAACCTGACTTTATTTTCTACATTATATCTAGCTCCAATTTTTCAAATGTTGAGCACAAAACCAGTTTGGTTTTTGTATATATATATATATATATATATATATACTACCCCACTTACTGTTATATAGAGGTACTCTCTACAATGAGGTCAGCTAACTGTGCTACATTAACTGAACATACAAGCCCCACATGCACTAACAGTTAGGAAGTGAGTGAATCCATCTGGTCATTAGTCCACAATGAAATACTGAATGTGTAGAATCAATTAATCAATGCACAATCATCCAACAAAGGCTTCACTCTTCATGTTTTCTTGGTGTCCAGAATCTGACAAAGGTTGCTCTAAGTTGAAGCTAGACCAAGCTGGTAGGACACAATATTAATACCTCTTTGATATCTCAGAGCCATCTTTGTCCCATTTTTTAATCAAGGCTCTTCCTCTATTGGAGCTAGGAATCATACCAAGTCTAGTAGTCTGGTAAGGAAGGGGGAAATATATATATACCAATCAACTTGTTAGATATTCAAGTGCAAAGTTAATATTTACATATTTGTCAATATCATTAAGTAGATTGACTGCATGTTGTCATGCATGCACCTTTTCAGAATGATAAAAAAAAATACGTTTGATTACAACAAGAAATGAATTAATTTAATATTTTTGTTAATTCCTCAAGTAATCTTATATTTTCATTATATTCTGATAAAAATCATTTACTTAACATTTGAAATATACTATTTATATACTATTAAGTTAAACAACTACCTACAAACTGACTGATGTATTCTCTTTATTTTAATGCCATAAGAACATGAAGAACATTCTCTGTCCAGCATTTATTTCAATGTGGAACAGGTCCTCAAGGAGTCAGTTAATAAGGGCGATAGGGAGATAGTTTGTGAAAGACCATTAACCCGGCACTTTCAGCATAGAAATCTGTCGGGTAATACAACGAGCCAGGTTAACTACTGTTGTCCTACATGCCCTGCACAAATCAGGCTTTTTTCTCATCTTGCACTCGTTCATCACTGATTTCATTCGAACCTTAACTAAATGAGCATTCCTTATCCTGTATAAAACATCTTAATACAAATTGTAATGAAATGTTTAATTTTCACTTCATATGCACCAATCTAGCTCAAAGTGAAGTAACTCTTCAAGTTAGTGATTTTTCACATCAAGATGGAATTCAGAATGGTGACATCATGATTTGAGTTCCAGTCATGACTGCTGTTATCGGCACTAACTGTTCTTGTTCTTGTTGATATTTGTTTTTTTGTTACTGACTATATTGATTTTCTCAACGACATTGCCAGACTTCTAGATTAAAATCCAAAAGCTTAGGACTGGCAGCTAAATTCCTAACATGAACTGTAATGATTTCTCCTTGACTGTCTCCATCCTGGTGACAATTTAAACAGATTTGTTTTGTATCCAGATCCTGAACAGAACCAAAGAACAGGAAATAATTATAATTATCTGAAGGATTCCTCAAAGTGAAACCAGATGTCTAAACTCCTGTCCAATCTGGTCTTGTGAGCAAACGTTTCAAGGGGAACCAACCTGTTAAGTGGAAGTGTAAGACTCAAATTCTCCTTTATATCAGCCACACAAATTTATCATTAATGACAAATGTCATAATTTTGTCTTTCATTTCAATTGAAAGGTTTCAAAAAGTTATCAAAGTTAACATTAAATCATAAATATTCGGTTCTCTCGGGGTACTTTTGTGGAAGTGAGATGGCATTCCTGTTTACACATATTTGTTATGAATACATGTTTATTGAACAATCCAAGTGAAACATATTACTGAGGGTAATGTTTTTATGACTTTATATTTAAAAATTTGATAAAGTCTAGCACAAATTCAATGAAAAATAAAAGCAATAAGAAGTGAATGCAGTCATCAGCGCTACAAGCGTGGAACGTTTTGCTATGGAACAACATTACATATTTGATTAGATAAATGATCAAGTATATTGTGAATATTCTGTCAATACACGTTTTTTTATTACGATTTGTGAAAATACAGCCGTAAGAGCCTTTTGATATAAGCAAAATATATTTTGTAAATATCAACAACTATTGTAATCTATTTTAGTAAAATTACGCCAAACCTATAAATTGATTGGGCTTATTTAATTAAATTGCGTATATTTGTCTCATTATTTCAAATTCAAAATCCCCCGGAATACTTTTGGCTTACAAATTTGAGGACACCGTGAGTGACCCTCCGTACACCTTTCAATATGTGAATGAATGTTTAAAGACTGATAGGCATAAGGTGAAGCTCTTATTGAATGTCTTTTAATTTTCATGATGGATAAATATCTCAAACCGGCAAAGCAAAAAATAATGGCACCACATTTTCACCTTAATCAATAACACAAACAAATCCAACATTTTTCATCTCAATGCTTTCACTGCAACACATCCATCAGAATTATTGTCAATGGTGTGGAAAATCCATGAAGAATACAACTTGAAGTGAACGTTCAATCCATGTAGCCCTCGTGCTTAAGTTCTGAGACAGTTTTCCATACGACAGATCACACTGAGATAGGAAAATGTTCCATACGACATATCATACAATGACCGACCAGGTTTCTATACAACTTATAATAGTGTGAGAGAATTGTTTTCCACATAACTAGTGATACATAGAGAATACCAAACGCATTCCCTATGGATACCGTATTTATTACGAGTTACTTGTAAACGTATTTAACAAGCCAAAGTGAGTTAAATACGTTTGACAAGTTGTATTAAATACGGTATCCATAGGGAATGAGTTTGGTACTTTATTTATTACACACATATAAACAACATGATTTGAGTAGTTTTAAACGAAACTTTCTAGACGTTCTTTTGAAGCGCGTAGTAATACAGTTCACTTTCACGTCAGTGACGTCACAATATGTAACGGTTAAGAGTGTATAGAGCTGCACACAAACATAATATATAATTTAAGCGCTTCTTGGCGTGACAAGTTATTAATCAATTGAATCCTAACTTTTGAATAATGTGGTCACGAGTATAAAGGAAAACATAACACTGATAAAAGTGTTACATTCACTCACTCAAATTTTGAACTCGTGATCTGTCAGTTATCAATTTTCCGAACAGGAGTGCTAAAACGAGGCAACGACAAGCCCATGGCAGCTTTGGTCGCGGTCCTCAACATCGATAAAACGAACAAGGAAGTCTGTGTGATTGTTCCCGTATATATACACGATAAGGAGCGTCTCCAAATGGAGTAACAGCGGGGTTAGATTGACCCGGTCGGTTGAAGGGAGACAACTCACATGAGCTGATGTGTGTGACTGTACAGGTGATTATAGGACCAGCGTATTCGGCTCTGTCGTTGTTTCATATATAATATCCCAGGTTGGGCTCAGTTTGTGATTCCTACGAATTTTATTAATTTGTTTACTTATGAATGACAAAAGTAGTCCCACCCTCGTGACCTAGGGTCATCACCATGTAACGACCAATCCGATGCGTCACTCGCAGTATCTTACATACGTTGGATACCAAAAATATCTCGAAGTGTTCTCACTCACATGTGTGTAATAATTTGCTGTTAGTGGATTAGAAAGATTCAAACAACATCATACATAATAGTCACAAGTTGGTTGATGTTCCAGTCCTATTTCATTAGCGAAGCTTTTCATCCACATGTCTCTAATCAGTAAGTGTCTTATAGCAATAACAATGTTAGCAAAATCTTGTCAGTGTCACCTTAACAGCACTATACTCTCTGACTGTCTGACTTCTAATTTCACTTTCCAATATCCAATTTTCTCTCTATTTAAGAGAAGTTCATCTATTCACTAGAAGTTGGACAAGCCAGATTATCATAGACTCCATCCTACAAACACTTATTTCTGACATAAAGTGCATTGGAAGGCACTGCTTAGGTTTTATATATTTACTATATGCCTTATGTAACTTTTGGTGAAAATATATGTTATTTGCAGATAATGCACCCCTCTATTATGACTTTTATCACAATGAAGCTCACAGTATTTTCTTTTTGATAGAAAATATAAAAAAGACTACTTTTGCAAATAACTGTATATCTTGTTATTCCATAATTTACACAAAACCGAAGTGTATCAACATCTTTCGAATGACATATTTGATCTAACATCATTGATAAGAGTTTCTAGTGAGAGTAGCCCTCTGACCTTTCCCTTTGTCATAGTTGCCATACATGTAATTGGGTCACTCTGTTCCAAGTTGTAATTCTAGTGTGACTAGGTAAACCATACATATTGGTCAGAAAGCGGAGCTCTGATCAGAGGGCATAAGTAACCTGACGATGTTCACTACACTCTCTATTGATAGAAACAATGAGAGATCTTCTCACACTTGATCAGTCTTCCTAGTCTGAATACAGAGTACCTCATTTGGGGACTAACTTAAAGGCCTTTAACACCCTCTGCACCCTATACTGTTATTGGTGAGTAACCTTTATTACGAAGCAAAGGCCAAAAACCTCCACTCATAAAGAACATCTGTCCAGAAAAGATGATGTGGTATGCGTGCCACTTGAGCATTTGTTGAATGCAAGACTTGTCTAATAGTAAACCAGACACTTTCTTATTATATCTCTCTCCTTGTCACTCAGTCCTGTTTAGACCAGGGAAACCACATACGTTGGTCATTTAGCTTGTTTGACCACAGGTCATCACTAACCCCCAAATGTTCACTCCATTCTCCAGTAGGTTTAAATACTAATATGGTTTCTCACAATTAACCAGTCCACATGGTCTGAATGCAGAGTACCTCATTTGAGACTGACTTATGGGGAGTGGACTCTAGGTCAAAATAGCTGAATGAATAATCGCATTGTAATCAGAAGGATACTGTTTTATCACAAAAGAGTAACATTTGATAATGTATGTATTGTCAAAGACTGTGTTATCTACCTTTTATATATATATATATATATATATATATATATATATATATATATATATATATATATATATATATATATATATATATATATAAGGTAGATAACACAGTCTTTGACAATACATACATACATTATCAAATGTTATATATATATATATATATATATATATATCAAAGCCACTAGTCATCTGAATACATGAATGAGACACATGTTCAAGAAATGGGATACAACGTCATGCTCATATCATCAATATCCCCATTGTAGATAAAATGCTCATGTTCTATCACAAGAATAGCGTCATATAATATATCAAACTAAGGAAAATAAACATAAAACATACATTCCCACAGGCAGTTAACAAATGTTTAGCTACTCTTTAGATTATATTCAATATTGGCCTTGATACAGAAGATATCAGCTTTCTAAGGCTTAGTGGTTAAGGAGAAGAAGATAAAACAGGTTTTTAGGGTATTGTAGATGAGGTGCTTATTCAGGGACAACTATAAAAACTAAGCCGCATTACAAAGGAGTCTGTACATGAGATTACAAATTTGTAAGGCTGTTTGTTCTTGAGAAAAGGGTGTGTAGGCCAACTTAAATATCTGTTCTTCAACTTGGTCTCTCTTTATTTAGCTGCTGTTCAATTTTTAATTATTGCCTTTGTTGATATTTCTTATTGTTAGCTCCTCTAAAAGAATTTGACACTAAATAATTGTATTAATATTCAGAAATAGCAAACCAAACCAAACCATTTGTACCCTTAAATAAGTATGGTGTGAGTTGACAAAAATCTATTTAACATAATTATATTGAGACTCTAGGTTGAAAACATTACCAAAGATTTCCAAGAGAGTGTTGTATGAAAGATTCACAAAGAAAGACAAGAATGTCATTGATGCTCACAAAAATCAAAATTTAAGAATATAAAGATTGAATCTACGTTTTGAATGATTGCAAAGATTGTTCATTACCGTAATTAACAGACGATTAGTATGGGAACCTTTCCTCTGGTCTTCATCCAACACAACCTCCCCAAGTGTTCTTGCTTTTCCCCTCAATAGTGCACAGAGGCCTGAATAAACATAACTGGACAGAACACATAATAGGGTAATCATATTGTCTCCTAAAGCATTGAAAAATGCACTTGTGTTTTGGAACCAATGGTTAATTGCCTGTTTGTGATGCGAAACATTACAAGGAAGAAAACAAAAATCCATTTCATGGCCACTAACGTACGTTTCTCTGTTTGTATAATACATTCACCATGATTTGCAGGCTTAAATTTAACACAAACTATATCAGATCAGAAAAAATGAAACAGGAGTATACAATGGTTTATGATCACTCACAGATCTGTGTTGGATTCTGAACGAAATAAAACTGATTTGTTTCAATTCACAAACATTCATTTCTCTCTCTGACTACACAAAACAAGACATATCTACATATGTAAAGTTGGATGAAGATTTTGACATCTGTCAGATGAAGTGGTGCAGTGCCGTACACAATCACTTGTAGGCACGATAGGGTGGAGATTCAATCCTAACTCTTCATCATACTTTCCTCTATATATATCTTACAGGTCATAATGTCTTAACACGTATTGCGCACTGTTCACTTAAGTAGTCTAGAGTCTTCTATCCCTTATTGCATAATCCAAATTACAATCCAATAACAAAAGCTCACAAATTCAATTCTTATACAATCTACGCCAAATATACGTCCATACACTTCAACATTGTCTCACTAACACAACATGGGGGCACATAATCAATAAGTAATCTAATATTAAGTCTGATTTGCAGCAAAAGACCAGTTTCTCCTCCGGACAAATCATATTTACAGACGGGTTCAGGTTCTGTGAACGGATGAACTAAAACTGTACTTTATCAGTTCCCTCAATCTCCTGGGTTCAAACTAACTGAAGAGAGAGTGAAACTGTACTTTACCAGTTCCTTGAATCTCCTGGGTTCAAACTAACTGAAGAGAGAGTGGAACTGTACTTTATCAGTTCCTTGAATCTCCTGGGTTCAAACTAACTGAAGAGAGAGTGAAACTGTACTTTATCAGTTCCTCAATCTCCTGGGTTCAAACTAACTGAAGAGAGAGTGAAACTGTACTTTATCAGTTCCTTGAATCTCCTGGGTTCAAACTAACTGAAGAGAGAGTGAAACTGTACTTTATCAGTTCCTTGAATCTCCTGGGTTCAAACTAACTGAAGAGAGTGAAACTGTACTTTATCAGTTCCTTGAATCTCCTGGGTTCAAACTAACTGAAGAGAGAGTGAAACTGTACTTTATCAGTTCCTCAATCTCCTGGGTTCAAACTAACTGAAGAGAGAGTGAAACTGTACTTTATCAGTTCCTTGAATCTCCTGGGTTCAAACTAACTGAAGAGAGAGTGAAACTGTACCCTATTAGTTCCTTGAATCTCCTGGGTTCAAACTAACTGAAGAGAGAGTGAAACTGTACTTTATCAGTTCCTTGAATCTCCTGGGTTCAAACTAACTGAAGAGAGAGTGAAACTGTACTTTACCAGTTCCTTGAATCTCCTGGGTTCAAACTAACTGAAGAGAGAGTGAAACTGTACTTTACCAGTTCCTTGAATCTCCTGGGTTCAAACTAACTGAAGAGAGAGTGAAAAGATACTTTATCAGTTCCTTGAATCTCCTGGGTTCAAACTAACTGAAGAGAGTGAAACTGTACTTTATCAGTTCCTTGAATCTCCTGGGTTCAAACTAACTGAAGAGAGAGTGAAACTGTACTTTATCAGTTCCTTGAATCTCCTGGGTTCAAACTAACTGAAGAGAGAGTGAAACTGTACTTTATCAGTTCCCTCAATCTCCTGGGTTCAAACTAACTGAAGAGAGAGTGAAACTGTACTTTATCAGTTCCTTGAATCTCCTGGGTTCAAACTAACTGAAGAGAGAGTGAAACTGTACTTTATCAGTTCCTTGAATCTCCTGGGTTCAAACTAACTGAAGAGAGAGTGAAACTGTACTTTACCAGTTCCTTGAATCTCCTGGGTTCAAACTAACTGAAGAGAGAGTGAAACTGTACTTTATCAGTTCCTTGAATCTCCTGGGTTCAAACTAACTGAAGAGAGAGTGAAACTGTACCCTATTAGTTCCTTCAATCTCCTGGGTTCAAACTAACTGAAGAGAGAGTGAAACTGTACCCTATTAGTTCCTTGAATCTCCTGGGTTCAAACTAGCTGAAGAGAGAGTGAAACTGTACTTTATCAGTTCCTCAATCTCCTGGGTTCAAACTAACTGAAGAGAGAGTGAAACTGTACTTTATCAGTTCCTTGAATCTCCTGGGTTCAAACTAACTGAAGAGAGAGTGAAACTGTACTTTATCAGTTCCTTGAATCTCCTGGGTTCAAACTAACTGAAGAGAGAGTGAAACTGTACTTTACCAGTTCCTTGAATCTCCTGGGTTCAACTTACTGAAGAGAGAGTGAAACTGTACTTTATCAGTTCCTTGAATCTCCTGGGTTCAAACTAACTGAAGAGAGAGTGAAACTGTACTTTATCAGTTCCTCAATCTCCTGGGTTCAAACTAACTGAAGAGAGAGTGAAACTGTACTTTATCAGTTCCTTGAATCTCCTGGTTTCAAACTAACTGAAGAGAGAGTGAAACTATACCCTATTAGTTCCTTGAATCTCCTGGGTTCAAACTAACTGAAGAGAGAGTGAAACTGTACCCTATTAGTTCCTTGAATCTCCTGGGTTCAAACTAACTGAAGAGAGAGTGAAACTGTACTTTATCAGTTCCTTGAATCTCCTGGGTTCAAACTAACTGAAGAGAGAGTGAAACTGTACTTTATCAGTTCCTTGAATCTCCTGGGTTCAAACTAACTGAAGAGAGAGTGAAACTGTACTTTACCAGTTCCTTGAATCTCCTGGGTTCAAACTAACTGAAGAGAGAGTGAAAAGATACTTTATCAGTTCCTTGAATCTCCTGGGTTCAAACTAACTGAAGAGAGAGTGAAACTGTACTTTATCAGTTCCTTGAATCTCCTGGGTTCAAACTAACTGAAGAGAGAGTGAAACTGTACTTTATCAGTTCCTTGAATCTCCTGGGTTCAAACTAACTGAAGAGAGAGTGAAACTGTACTTTACCAGTTCCTTGAATCTCCTGGGTTCAAACTAACTGAAGAGAGAGTGAAACTGTACTTTATCAATTCCTTGAATCTCCTGGGTTCAAACTAGCTGAAGAGAGAATGAAACTGTACTTTATCAGTTCCTTGAATCTCCTGTGTTCCAACTAACTGAAGAGAGAGTGAAACTGTACTTTATCAGTTCCTTGAATCTCCTGGGTTCAAACTAACTGAAGAGAGAGTGAAACTGTACTTTATCAGTTCCTTGAATCTCCTGGGTTCAAACTAACTGAAGAGAGTGAAACTGTACTTTATCAGTTCCTTGAATCTCCTGGGTTCAAACTAACTGAAGAGAGAGTGAAACTGTACTTTATCAGTTCCTCAATCTCCTGGGTTCAAACTAACTGAAGAGAGAGTGAAACTGTACTTTATCAGTTCCTTGAATCTCCTGGGTTCAAACTAACTGAAGAGAGAGTGAAACTGTACCCTATTAGTTCCTTGAATCTCCTGGGTTCAAACTAACTGAAGAGAGAGTGAAACTGTACTTTATCAGTTCCTTGAATCTCCTGGGTTCAAACTAACTGAAGAGAGAGTGAAACTGTACTTTACCAGTTCCTTGAATCTCCTGGGTTCAAACTAACTGAAGAGAGAGTGAAACTGTACTTTACCAGTTCCTTGAATCTCCTGGGTTCAAACTAACTGAAGAGAGAGTGAAAAGATACTTTATCAGTTCCTTGAATCTCCTGGGTTCAAACTAACTGAAGAGAGTGAAACTGTACTTTATCAGTTCCTTGAATCTCCTGGGTTCAAACTAACTGAAGAGAGAGTGAAACTGTACTTTATCAGTTCCTTGAATCTCCTGGGTTCAAACTAACTGAAGAGAGAGTGAAACTGTACTTTATCAGTTCCCTCAATCTCCTGGGTTCAAACTAACTGAAGAGAGAGTGAAACTGTACTTTATCAGTTCCTTGAATCTCCTGGGTTCAAACTCACTGAAGAGAGAGTGAAACTGTACTTTATCAGTTCCTTGAATCTCCTGGGTTCAAACTAACTGAAGAGAGAGTGAAACTGTACTTTACCAGTTCCTTGAATCTCCTGGGTTCAAACTAACTGAAGAGAGAGTGAAACTGTACTTTATCAGTTCCTTGAATCTCCTGGGTTCAAACTAACTGAAGAGAGAGTGAAAATGTACCCTATTAGTTCCTTGAATCTCCTGGGTTCAAACTAACTGAAGAGAGAGTGAAACTGTACCCTATTAGTTCCTTGAATCTCCTGGGTTCAAACTAGCTGAAGAGAGAGTGAAACTGTACTTTATCAGTTCCTCAATCTCCTGGGTTCAAACTAACTGAAGAGAGAGTGAAACTGTACTTTATCAGTTCCTTGAATCATCTGGGTTCAAACTAACTGAAGAGAGAGTGAAACTGTACTTTATCAGTTCCTCAATCTCCTGGGTTCAAACTAACTGAAGAGAGAGTGAAACTGTACTTTATCAGTTCCTTGAATCTCCTGGGTTCAAACTAACTGAAGAGAGAGTGAAACTGTACTTTACCAGTTCCTTGAATCTCCTGGGTTCAACTAACTGAAGAGAGAGTGAAACTGTACTTTATCAGTTCCTTGAATCTCCTGGGTTCAAACTAACTGAAGAGAGAGTGAAACTGTACTTTATCAGTTCCCTCAATCTCCTGGGTTCAAACTAACTGAAGAGAGAGTGAAACTGTACTTTATCAGTTCCTTGAATCTCCTGGGTTCAAACTAACTGAAGAGAGAGTGAAACTGTACTTTATCAGTTCCTTGAATCTCCTGGGTTCAAACTAACTGAAGAGAGAGTGAAACTGTACTTTACCAGTTCCTTGAATCTCCTGGGTTCAAACTAACTGAAGAGAGAGTGAAACTGTACTTTATCAGTTCCTTGAATCTCCTGGGTTCAAACTAACTGAAGAGAGAGTGAAACTGTACCCTATTAGTTCCTTGAATCTCCTGGGTTCAAACTAACTGAAGAGAGAGTGAAACTGTACCCTATTAGTTCCTTGAATCTCCTGGGTTCAAACTAGCTGAAGAGAGAGTGAAACTGTACTTTATCAGTTCCTCAATCTCCTGGGTTCAAACTAACTGAAGAGAGAGTGAAACTGTACTTTATCAGTTCCTTGAATCTCCTGGGTTCAAACTAACTGAAGAGAGAGTGATACTGTACTTTATCAGTTCCTCAATCTCCTGGGTTCAAACTAACTGAAGAGAGAGTGAAACTGTACTTTATCAGTTCCTTGAATCTCCTGGGTTCAAACTAACTGAAGAGAGAGTGAAACTGTACTTTACCAGTTCCTTGAATCTCCTGGGTTCAACTAACTGAAGAGAGAGTGAAACTGTACTTTATCAGTTCCTTGAATCTCCTGGGTTCAAACTAACTGAAGAGAGAGTGAAACTGTACTTTATCAGTTCCTCAATCTCCTGGGTTCAAACTAACTGAAGAGAGAGTGAAACTGTACTTTATCAGTTCCTTGAATCTCCTGGTTTCAAACTAACTGAAGAGAGAGTGAAACTGTACCCTATTAGTTCCTTGAATCTCCTGGGTTCAAACTAACTGAAGAGAGAGTGAAACTGTACCCTATTAGTTCCTTGAATCTCCTGGGTTCAAACTAACTGAAGAGAGAGTGAAACTGTACCCTATTAGTTCCTTGAATCTCCTGGGTTCAAACTAGCTGAAGAGAGAGTGAAACTGTACTTTATCAGTTCCTCAATCTCCTGGGTTCAAACTAACTGAAGAGAGAGTGAAACTGTACTTTATCAGTTCCTTGAATCTCCTGGGTTCAAACTAACTGAAGAGAGAGTGATACTGTACTTTATCAGTTCCTCAATCTCCTGGGTTCAAACTAACTGAAGAGAGAGTGAAACTGTACTTTATCAGTTCCTTGAATCTCCTGGGTTCAAACTAACTGAAGAGAGAGTGAAACTGTACTTTACCAGTTCCTTGAATCTCCTAGGTTCAACTAACTGAAGAGAGAGTGAAACTGTACTTTATCAGTTCCTTGAATCTCCTGGGTTCAAACTAACTGAAGAGAGAGTGAAACTGTACTTTATCAGTTCCTCAATCTCCTGGGTTCAAACTAACTGAAGAGAGAGTGAAACTGTACTTTATCAGTTCCTTGAATCTCCTGGTTTCAAACTAGCTGAAGAGAGAGTGAAACTGTACCCTATTAGTTCCTTGAATCTCCTGGGTTCAAACTAACTGAAGAGAGAGTGAAACTGTACCCTATTAGTTCCTTGAATCTCCTGGGTTCAAACTAACTGAAGAGAGAGTGAAACTGTACTTTATCAGTTCCTTGAATCTCCTGGGTTCAAACTAACTAAAGAGAGAGTGAAACTGTACTTTATCAGTTCCTTGAATCTCCTGGGTTCAAACTAGCTGAAGAGAGAGTGAAACTGTACTTTATCAGTTCCTCAATCTCCTGGGTTCAAACTAACTGAAGAGAGAGTGAAACTGTACTTTATCAGTTCCTTGAATCTCCTGGGTTCAAACTAACTGAAGAGAGAGTGATACTGTACTTTATCAGTTCCTCAATCTCCTGGGTTCAAACTAACTGAAGAGAGAGTGAAACTGTACTTTATCAGTTCCTTGAATCTCCTGGGTTCAAACTAACTGAAGAGAGAGTGAAACTGTACTTTACCAGTTCCTTGAATCTCCTGGGTTCAACTAACTGAAGAGAGAGTGAAACTGTACTTTATCAGTTCCTTGAATCTCCTGGGTTCAAACTAACTGAAGAGAGAGTGAAACTGTACTTTATCAGTTCCTCAATCTCCTGGGTTCAAACTAACTGAAGAGAGAGTGAAACTGTACTTTATCAGTTCCTTGAATCTCCTGGTTTCAAACTAACTGAAGAGAGAGTGAAACTGTACCCTATTAGTTCCTTGAATCTCCTGGGTTCAAACTAACTGAAGAGAGAGTGAAACTGTACACTATTAGTTCCTTGAATCTCCTGGGTTCAAACTAACTGAAGAGAGAGTGAAACTGTACCCTATTAGTTCCTTGAATCTCCTGGGTTCAAACTAACTGAAGAGAGAGTGAAACTGTACTTTATCAGTTCCTCAATCTCCTGGGTTCAAACTAACTGAAGAGAGAGTGAAACTGTACTTTATCAGTTCCTTGAATCTCCTGGGTTCAAACTAACTGAAGAGAGAGTGATACTGTACTTTATCAGTTCCTCAATCTCCTGGGTTCAAACTAACTGAAGAGAGAGTGAAACTGTACTTTATCAGTTCCTTGAATCTCCTGGGTTCAAACTAACTGAAGAGAGAGTGAAACTGTACTTTACCAGTTCCTTGAATCTCCTGGGTTCAACTAACTGAAGAGAGAGTGAAACTGTACTTTATCAGTTCCTTGAATCTCCTGGGTTCAAACTAACTGAAGAGAGAGTGAAACTGTACTTTATCAGTTCCTCAATCTCCTGGGTTCAAACTAACTGAAGAGAGAGTGAAACTGTACTTTATCAGTTCCTTGAATCTCCTGGGTTCAAACTAACTGAAGAGAGAGTGAAACTGTACCCTATTAGTTCCTTGAATCTCCTGGGTTCAAACTAACTGAAGAGAGAGTGAAACTGTACTTTACCAGTTCCTTGAATCTCCTGGGTTCAAACTAACTGAAGAGAGAGTGAAACTGTACTTTATCAGTTCCTTGAATCTCCTGTGTTCAAACTAACTGAAGAGAGAGTGAAACTGTACTTTATCAGTTCCTTGAATCTCCTGGGTTTAAACTAACTGAAGAGAGAGTGAAACTGTACTTTATCAGTTCCTTGAATCTCCTGGGTTCAAACTAACTGAAGAGAGAGTGAAACAGTACCCTATTAGTTCCTTGAATCTCCTGGGTTCAAACTAACTGAAGAGAGAGTGAAACTGTACCCTATTAGTTCCTTGAATCTCCTGGGTTCAAACTAACTGAAGAGAGAGTGAAACTGTACTTTATCAATTCCTTGAATCTCCTGGGTTCAAACTAGCTGAAGAGAGAATGAAACTGTACTTTATCAGTTCCTTGAATCTCCTGTGTTCCAACTAACTGAAGAGAGAGTGAAACTGTACTTTATCAGTTCCTTGAATCTCCTGTGTTCAAACTAACTGAAGAGAGAGTGAAACTGTACTTTATCAGTTCCTTGAATCTCCTGGGTTCAAACAAACTGAAGAGAGAGTGAAACTGTACTTTATCAGTTCCTTGAATCTCCTGGGTTCAAACTAACTGAAGAGAGAGTGAAACTGTACCCTATTAGTTCCTTGAATCTCCTGGGTTCAAACTAACTGAAGAGAGAGTGAAACTGTACTTTACCAGTTCCTTGAATCTCCTGGGTTCAAACTAACTGAAGAGAGAGTGAAACTGTACTTTATCAGTTCCTTGAATCTCCTGTGTTCAAACTAACTGAAGAGAGAGTGAAACTGTACTTTATCAGTTCCTTGAATCTCCTGGGTTTAAACTAACTGAAGAGAGAGTGAAACTGTACTTTATCAGTTCCTTGAATCTCCTGGGTTCAAACTAACTGAAGAGAGAGTGAAACAGTACCCTATTAGTTCCTTGAATCTCCTGGGTTCAAACTAACTGAAGAGAGAGTGAAACTGTACTTTATCAGTTCATTGAATCTCCTGGGTTCAAACTAACTGAAGAGAGAGTGAAACTGTACTTTAACAGTTCCTTGAATCTCCTGGGTTCAAACTAACTGAAGAGAGAGTGAAACTGTACTTTACCAGTTCCTTGAATCTCCTGGGTTCAAACTAACTGAAGAGAGTGAAACTGTACTTTATCAGTTCCTTGAATCTCCTGGGTTCAAACTAGCTGAAGAGAGTGAAACTGTACTTTACCAGTTCCTTGAATCTCCTGGGTTCAAACTCACTGAAGAGAGAGTGAAACTGTACTTTATCAGTTCCTTGAATCTCCTGGGTTCAAACTAACTGAAGAGAGAGTGAAACTGTACTTTACCAGTTCCTTGAATCTCCTGGGTTCAAACTAACTGAAGAGAGAGTGAAACTGTACTTTATCAGTTCCTTGAATCTCCTGGGTTCAAACTAACTGAAGAGAGAGTGAAACTGTACCCTATTAGTTCCTTGAATCTCCTGGGTTCAAACTAACTGAAGAGAGAGTGAAACTGTACCCTATTAGTTCCTTGAATCTCCTGGGTTCAAACTAGCTGAAGAGAGAGTGAAACTGTACTTTATCAGTTCCTCAATCTCCTGGGTTCAAACTAACTGAAGAGAGAGTGAAACTGTACTTTATCAGTTCCTTGAATCTCCTGGGTTCAAACTAACTGAAGAGAGAGTGAAACTGTACTTTATCAGTTCCTCAATCTCCTGGGTTCAAACTAACTGAAGAGAGAGTGAAACTGTACTTTATCAGTTCCTTGAATCTCCTGGGTTCAAACTAACTGAAGAGAGAGTGAAACTGTACTTTACCAGTTCCTTGAATCTCCTGGGTTCAACTAACTGAAGAGAGAGTGAAACTGTACTTTATCAGTTCCTTGAATCTCCTGGGTTCAAACTAACTGAAGAGAGAGTGAAACTGTACTTTATCAGTTCCCTCAATCTCCTGGGTTCAAACTAACTGAAGAGAGAGTGAAACTGTACTTTATCAGTTCCTTGAATCTCCTGGGTTCAAACTAACTGAAGAGAGAGTGAAACTGTACTTTATCAGTTCCTTGAATCTCCTGGGTTCAAACTAACTGAAGAGAGAGTGAAACTGTACTTTACCAGTTCCTTGAATCTCCTGGGTTCAAACTAACTGAAGAGAGAGTGAAACTGTACTTTATCAGTTCCTTGAATCTCCTGGGTTCAAACTAACTGAAGAGAGAGTGAAACTGTACCCTATTAGTTCCTTGAATCTCCTGGGTTCAAACTAACTGAAGAGAGAGTGAAACTGTACCCTATTAGTTCCTTGAATCTCCTGGGTTCAAACTAGCTGAAGAGAGAGTGAAACTGTACTTTATCAGTTCCTCAATCTCCTGGGTTCAAACTAACTGAAGAGAGAGTGAAACTGTACTTTATCAGTTCCTTGAATCTCCTGGGTTCAAACTAACTGAAGAGAGAGTGATACTGTACTTTATCAGTTCCTCAATCTCCTGGGTTCAAACTAACTGAAGAGAGAGTGAAACTGTACTTTATCAGTTCCTTGAATCTCCTGGGTTCAAACTAACTGAAGAGAGAGTGAAACTGTACTTTACCAGTTCCTTGAATCTCCTGGGTTCAACTAACTGAAGAGAGAGTGAAACTGTACTTTATCAGTTCCTTGAATCTCCTGGGTTCAAACTAACTGAAGAGAGAGTGAAACTGTACTTTACCAGTTCCTTGAATCTCCTGGGTTCAAACTAACTGAAGAGAGAGTGAAACTGTACTTTACCAGTTCCTTGAATCTCCTGGGTTCAAACTAACTGAAGAGAGTGAAACTGTACTTTATCAGTTCCTTGAATCTCCTGGGTTCAAACTAGCTGAAGAGAGTGAAACTGTACTTTACCAGTTCCTTGAATCTCCTGGGTTCAAACTCACTGAAGAGAGAGTGAAACTGTACTTTATCAGTTCCTTGAATCTCCTGGGTTCAAACTAACTGAAGAGAGAGTGAAACTGTACTTTACCAGTTCCTTGAATCTCCTGGGTTCAAACTAACTGAAGAGAGAGTGAAACTGTACTTTATCAGTTCCTTGAATCTCCTGGGTTCAAACTAACTGAAGAGAGAGTGAAACTGTACCCTATTAGTTCCTTGAATCTCCTGGGTTCAAACTAACTGAAGAGAGAGTGAAACTGTACCCTATTAGTTCCTTGAATCTCCTGGGTTCAAACTAGCTGAAGAGAGAGTGAAACTGTACTTTATCAGTTCCTCAATCTCCTGGGTTCAAACTAACTGAAGAGAGAGTGAAACTGTACTTTATCAGTTCCTTGAATCTCCTGGGTTCAAACTAACTGAAGAGAGAGTGAAACTGTACTTTATCAGTTCCTCAATCTCCTGGGTTCAAACTAACTGAAGAGAGAGTGAAACTGTACTTTATCAGTTCCTTGAATCTCCTGGGTTCAAACTAACTGAAGAGAGAGTGAAACTGTACTTTACCAGTTCCTTGAATCCCCTGGGTTCAACTAACTGAAGAGAGAGTGAAACTGTACTTTATCAGTTCCTTGAATCTCCTGGGTTCAAACTAACTGAAGAGAGAGTGAAACTGTACTTTATCAGTTCCCTCAATCTCCTGGGTTCAAACTAACTGAAGAGAGAGTGAAACTGTACTTTATCAGTTCCTTGAATCTCCTGGGTTCAAACTAACTGAAGAGAGAGTGAAACTGTACTTTATCAGTTCCTTGAATCTCCTGGGTTCAAACTAACTGAAGAGAGAGTGAAACTGTACTTTACCAGTTCCTTGAATCTCCTGGGTTCAAACTAACTGAAGAGAGAGTGAAACTGTACTTTATCAGTTCCTTGAATCTCCTGGGTTCAAACTAACTGAAGAGAGAGTGAAACTGTACCCTATTAGTTCCTTGAATCTCCTGGGTTCAAACTAACTGAAGAGAGAGTGAAACTGTACCCTATTAGTTCCTTGAATCTCCTGGGTTCAAACTAACTGAAGAGAGAGTGAAACTGTACTTTACCAGTTCCTTGAATCTCCTGGGTTCAACTAACTGAAGAGAGAGTGAAACTGTACTTTATCAGTTCCTTGAATCTCCTGGGTTCAAACTAACTGAAGAGAGAGTGAAACTGTACTTTATCAGTTCCTCAATCACCTGGGTTCAAACTAACTGAAGAGAGAGTGAAACTGTACTTTATCAGTTCCTTGAATCTCCTGGTTTCAAACTAACTGAAGAGAGAGTGAAACTGTACCCTATTAGTTCCTTGAATCTCCTGGGTTCAAACTAACTGAAGAGAGAGTGAAACTGTACCCTATTAGTTCCTTGAATCTCCTGGGTTCAAACTAACTGAAGAGAGAGTGAAACTGTACCCTATTAGTTCCTTGAATCTCCTGGGTTCAAACTAGCTGAAGAGAGAGTGAAACTGTACTTTATCAGTTCCTCAATCTCCTGGGTTCAAACTAACTGAAGAGAGAGTGAAACTGTACTTTATCAGTTCCTTGAATCTCCTGGGTTCAAACTAACTGAAGAGAGAGTGATACTGTACTTTATCAGTTCCTCAATCTCCTGGGTTCAAACTAACTGAAGAGAGAGTGAAACTGTACTTTATCAGTTCCTTGAATCTCCTGGGTTCAAACTAACTGAAGAGAGAGTGAAACTGTACTTTACCAGTTCCTTGAATCTCCTGGGTTCAACTAACTGAAGAGAGAGTGAAACTGTACTTTATCAGTTCCTTGAATCTCCTGGGTTCAAACTAACTGAAGAGAGAGTGAAACTGTACTTTATCAGTTCCTCAATCTCCTGGGTTCAAACTAACTGAAGAGAGAGTGAAACTGTACTTTATCAGTTCCTTGAATCTCCTGGTTTCAAACTAACTGAAGAGAGAGTGAAACTGTACCCTATTAGTTCCTTGAATCTCCTGGGTTCAAACTAACTGAAGAGAGAGTGAAACTGTACCCTATTAGTTCCTTGAATCTCCTGGGTTCAAACTAACTGAAGAGAGAGTGAAACTGTACTTTATCAGTTCCTTGAATCGCCTGGGTTCAAACTAACTGAAGAGAGAGTGAAACTGTACTTTATCAGTTCCTTGAATCTCCTGGGTTCAAACTAACTGAAGAGAGAGTGAAACTGTACTTTACCAGTTCCTTGAATCTCCTGGGTTCAAACTAACTGAAGAGAGAGTGAAAAGATACTTTATCAGTTCCTTGAATCTCCTGGGTTCAAACTAACTGAAGAGAGAGTGAAACTGTACTTTATCAGTTCCTTGAATCTCCTGGGTTCAAACTAACTGAAGAGAGAGTGAAACTGTACTTTATCAGTTCCTTGAATCTCCTGGGTTCAAACTAACTGAAGAGAGAGTGAAACTGTACTTTACCAGTTCCTTGAATCTCCTGGGTTCAAACTAACTGAAGAGAGAGTGAAACTGTACCTTATCAATTCCTTGAATCTCCTGGGTTCAAACTAGCTGAAGAGAGAATGAAACTGTACTTTATCAGTTCCTTGAATCTCCTGTGTTCCAACTAACTGAAGAGAGAGTGAAACTGTACTTTATCAGTTCCTTGAATCTCCTGTGTTCAAACTAACTGAAGAGAGAGTGAAACTGTACTTTATCAGTTCCTTGAATCTCCTGGGTTCAAACAAACTGAAGAGAGAGTGAAACTGTACTTTATCAGTTCCTTGAATCTCCTGGGTTCAAACTAACTGAAGAGAGAGTGAAACTGTACCCTATTAGTTCCTTGAATCTCCTGGGTTCAAACTAACTGAAGAGAGAGTGAAACTGTACTTTACCAGTTCCTTGAATCTCCTGGGTTCAAACTAACTGAAGAGAGAGTGAAACTGTACTTTATCAGTTCCTTGAATCTCCTGTGTTCAAACTAACTGAAGAGAGAGTGAAACTGTACTTTATCAGTTCCTTGAATCTCCTGGGTTTAAACTAACTGAAGAGAGAGTGAAACTGTACTTTATCAGTTCCTTGAATCTCCTGGGTTCAAACTAACTGAAGAGAGAGTGAAACAGTACCCTATTAGTTCCTTGAATCTCCTGGGTTCAAACTAACTGAAGAGAGAGTGAAACTGTACTTTATCAGTTCATTGAATCTCCTGGGTTCAAACTAACTGAAGAGAGAGTGAAACTGTACTTTACCAGTTCCTTGAATCTCCTGGGTTCAAACTAACTGAAGAGAGAGTGAAACTGTACTTTACCAGTTCCTTGAATCTCCTGGGTTCAAACTAACTGAAGAGAGTGAAACTGTACTTTATCAGTTCCTTGAATCTCCTGGGTTCAAACTAGCTGAAGAGAGTGAAACTGTACTTTATCAGTTCCTTGAATCTCCTGGATTCAAACTAACGGAAGAGAGAGTGAAACTGTACTTTATCAGTTCCCTTAATCTCCTGTGTTCAAACTAACTGACGAGAGAATGAAACTGAGATATAATTCTTAAACAAGTTAAAGTTCCGGGACCAATTGTAGAGTGAGTGAGTGAGTGAGTTGGGGTTTAACGCCGCTTCCAAGAGTATTTACTTAAATTGCGACTGCTAGTATTATGGCAGGGAGAAAGCCCGCAACGCCATGTGGCTATGCACTGCGGTGAAACCTGCGAGCAACGGTTTGAATTAGCGAACCATGGGTGGTACTACTCTGAATTTCATCGTAGCATTGCACCCAAACCTTACTGCGTGTAGAACAGTTCCCTACTGCAAACAAAATTGCCGTGCCCCTGGCGGGATTCAAACCACTGCGCTATCCTTTAGGCTGTTGTTTAGCTGTGGAGTGTTTCCTACCATTAGCCTTAATGTTGGTTTTGAGTGGGGTGGCCGTGGAGAAGTATGTGTCTATGCCTAATTGCTGCTTGAGTAGGCGGCTGATGTGGTGTGAAGTTTTGCCAATGTAGGGTAGTGTTATGCGAATGGGGGCAGGGGCAGGCTTGGTAGTAGTAGGTTAAGGTGCTGGGGTTTTGGTGCGGTTGATGACACGGTCAACAAGTTGAGTTGGGTAATTGTTGAGTTGGGTGAAGACATGCCGGAGGTGATTTAGTTCGGAATCAGGGGTGTCAGAGGATAGGTTGATAGCACAGCGGGTTAGGGTGCTGGATGATATTCCGGTTTTAGTTCTGAGTTGGTGGTTTGAGTCAAAGTGGATGTACTGGTCAGTGTGCATGGGTTTGCGGTAAACAGAGGTTTGGATGGTATTGTTAGAGGTGCGAGTAACTAGGACGTCAAGGAATGGAAGTTGTGAGTGGGTTTCAGTTTCAAAGGTGAATTGGATACGAGGGTGCTGTTGGTTGAGGTGTTGGAGGAGGGCAATGGGGTCGTTATTTGGAGGGAGTATGACAAAGGTGTCGTCAACCTTCCTGAACCAGCAGGTTGGTTGGATTAGTGAGGTGCTGAGGGCATGCTGTTCAAAAGAGGTCATATAGATTTCAGAGAGGATGGGAGAGAGAGGGGATTCCATGGGTAGACCATGGATTTGCTCATAGAGGTCATCAGGTGAACTAGGTGGAGGTGATGGAGTTAGAGATGAGCTGAACGATGGAGTCAGTAGTGAGGTTGATGTCCAGGGGGTATCAAGGTTGTCATCTTGTTGTCTTTGTTATCTCATTATCATACCAAAATGTATCATGTATATAACCTCTGTTTTTATCATCTCTCCCATATGCTTGATAACGGTATAAGGATCTATACCGAAACGTCGCTATTGTTAATAAAGAAGTTGATCATCCATAAATATGTGTCTTCTTCATCACACCAACTTCTAGAATGCCTCTCAAACAAGATATCATAGTTGATATTAACCCCTGAAAAATGCTTGTGATAGTGTGACTTGTTTAGATACATTTTATATAAATGGACTGTGTGATACTTTGATACGTTTTATAAGAAGCAGAGAAAACTGAACAAATCAACAACTAAACTGAATAAACTTAAAAACCGTTTTACAGCTCTAACTGTAGAAACATTTTTTACAGATTTGATTTAGTGAGTGCTTCTATCTCGAGAGATTGGGTACGAGTAGATATATCACTGTAGTAACTGCCAACGCTCAATATTCATTAAATAATTTTGCTTAGTAAAGTAAGGAGAAAGGCTATATAACAACACTACATATACATATAGGAGAGGAAACAGGGATATATATTGACAAATCCTGGAACGGTGCACTTTCAATTATCATCACGCATCAAATCGAAAGAGATTGTAAAAATGTAATGAAAGAGAAGTATTGACTGAGGATTTTTCCACGTATATGTTGTGTTTTTTCTTTACTGCTAATGTCAACAGTATTCGCAAGTGTATGTGTTCAACAAATATTTATACATATAAGAAGCAAAGTGACCCTCATAGCTTATGTAAGTTAAGTATACTCACTTCCATATCATGCTGGAAAAATGTGCCACGACCTCTTCCAGCACCTCAGTGTGTACGAATTAACTAACTCTCAACTCCCCAACAGTTGTGTAATGCGTGAAGTCATATATACGTTCAGTAGAGAAACCGTGCAAGTAGCCTGAGTAGACCTACACGCTTGGAGCTGCAGGGCATATAGAAAGGCATGTTCAAGAGTGTGAACATCTGTGAACAGTTGTTATGTTCTAAAAGATGAATGTCGCTTAACACTTGATATTTTGAAGACGATGACGATCACCTCCAGAAGATCACCGGGTTGCATACGATCCCTCACGCTTGGTACTTAGAAGTACTATAGAAGTTAGATTGAAGAATAGTATAAAGCAGAACATTATACCGACTTGTGCTATGTGCGACATGTTTCTTTTACGCCATATTATGACAAAGGGTATACTAATCATATTCTATTGCGTAACATTTTTTTTAAAAGTAATGACTAAAGTTAGCATAACAAGAGATTCAGAGAATTAATATGTACACCCAACTGTTCAAGCAAACATCACTGAACAGACCTGGGTGTCAGGACCAGTTGCATGTCTGAAGGAGATCTGTGTCTTTTTCCCTGTAGAGTCGTGCTTACTTGACACGATCAATACCCGGAGATGCTCCAGTCACTTACATGGGGCAGCAACATGCAAATTGGTTTAAATCCCCCTAAAGATATCATGTTTAGAGAGTATACTATTTTAGTATCATTTCCTTTGGGTATTAAAAAAGATGTATAAATACATGTTAGAAAATGAATAATTTCACTTCCTTCCAGATGATAATAGCAAATTAGCTATCTGTATTCTACGAATTTTACTGTTATTCCAAAGAAATATTTCCCTAATTGGATATACTTGGGACAACAAGATGTGACTTTCATTGAATCTTCCTCTGATCTAATGTTTTGTGAACATACTTTCTTAGAAGCCATCTTAAATTAACTGATGTATTATTATATAGTGTACAAAGACAACCCCCAGTTTTCATTTGATGGCAACAGTGTTGTTTACTCATTGATGTTAAACTGAACATGTCCATAACTTCATACTTAACCGTGTGATAGTAAAATGTACATCACTGTTAAAAATAAAGTTGTATGTTGTCTAATGGTTTATGATTTACTTTAGAACTTAATATATTTTGGTTGTCAATAGAAATATGAGAATTGAGAATTCTTACTGATCTAATATCATAGATCTGATCAATAACTGAATAAATACAACCTAAAATCAACATGAACAATGCTTTCCCATTAACTGATTCTGTTTTATTGAGTAATGTATTTAAATTTAAATTGGTTAGTACAGTCTCCACAAATAAAAATAATACTAAACTTTTATCAGGAGCTACTAATAATGTTTATATGTTTTAATCATGAAACATTGCTTATATTTGAAGCCCTTACTATAAAGATCAAAGTCATCCAATAAGATAAAATAGTAATACAGACATACTACTTTCTGTTATTACACATATGGTTGAAAATAAGCGAGTTAATATTGTTGATATGAGTACATGTGAACATATCACGTTTGCCTAGCAACGATTGTTTCACCGCGGCTTCCAGTATTTTGTCGTCTGTGACGTCATAAAACGATTGTTCGTGACGTCACTGTGGCTTGCTGTCGCAATAGAAGTGGTCCACTTTCTGACTATTTTCACGCGAATGACATGGAATAGAACGGGTAATAAAGAAATTATTACACTCGAAAGTGTGCCATATGACTTTTATGAAACTCGTGCGAATTTGTGTATATGACGAATTCACCAGTCCATTATTGTTTTATTATGTATTTGATATAGAAACGAAACAATGAAACGAAATACAGTCAAACATTTAAGTTGGTTTGAACAGTTGGTAGTACGACCAAATGGTACCAGGATAACAACAGCATGACGTCATGCAACAATCGTTTGACGTCATGCAACAATCGTTTGACATAACAAAAGTCAATACGACGTTTGGTCAGACTCGGGCTGGAGTCAATATGCTTTCTGTCGATGGTCACGTGATCGTCTCTCGACCAATCAGGTCGCTGGAAAAATATGCTTACATAATAATCATGTTCATCTGATTGTGACTGTCTTGGATTGATCGCCCACTGTCAATAATAACACTCTTGTTAAAACATTTCCGTTTATTTTCATATTTTCATGTCATAATCTGACAATGACAAGGTTTGTATAATTTGCAAAGAAACATCTAACCTGAATCTTTTCACAATAATGCGATGTAACCTTTTATTGAAAGCCAACAATAAAGTAACTGACCCATATGAAGAATGTGTATTTTATGTTCAAAGCTAATGTTTTAGCCTTGTTTGCATGTAGAGAGTAGACATTTAAGAAGTCTAGGAAGGTTTTATATATCCTAAAATTTTCAAATGGTTTCATCATGTTTACAGCTCTCTGCATCAGGTTATTCTTCCCCCCTGAAATACATGAATCAGTGTATATTAATTTGCTTATTGCCATTGTTGACATCCTCCTCAAACAGACTCTGACACAAAGTGGATTACTTTATGTAATAACCATTATGTTATGCAGATGCCATGACTGACGTTTTCATGCGACTCCCAAACTTATATGGCAATGTTTGTGATCATTGGAGGTCCCATAGGAATGATACATCTATGTTTGAGATATATGGTTATATATTTGTTTCATCTTTATCACTTAAGCAGTTGTGCCGCTACTATCCACCATATTCTTTTCATCAAGATGATTTCATTATAGACCTGTATCAGATTTCTAAAATACCTCCACTTCCTGAAAAAAAAGATATAATTCCCCATGAAAGGAAAGGAATAATGTTTATCAATTTGCTGAACGCAGACTTTCATGGACAGAACTGATATTTCACAATACACAATTGTTATTAATCACATACAGATGAACTCGAATTCAGTCTCAGTGGATTCTGCAGGGTACAGCCGTTTTGGTTTTAGACTTTTCTCCACGCTATTTAAGGATGTTCGCTCCTTCCTGTTGAACTTCAAAAATGAAATATGATTAAGTAAAGACCTTTTGTCATTTTTCTTTACTTCATGATATTCTACATCATCTACAAACTATTAAAAAACAAATGAAATAAAGAAAATGTTACTTTAGAACCTCTTAAAGGTGCTTAAACAGCATAAATGGCCTAAATTTGACTAAAAAGGGGGGGGGGGGTCAGGAACATTTTGTGTCAAAGCTTAAAAAACCACACTACCATATATATTTTTTCATCGATTTCGGTAAGGGAACATGAACTTTGTAACATATCAAAAAAGGAAAAAAGTTTAATACTAGAAATGTAGTATTTTAAAGTTTTTGGCAGTTTTTTCCTTATTTTCCCATAGGCTGTTAAAATTGTACTTCACCCCACTATCTTACAGGCATCATATCTCGAAAAAAAAACACCACCCCCTATTTTTTAATGCTTATTTTTCAATCATATACTTTGATCTTTTAAAATATATAAGTTAGATAAAAAGTTTAATACTATAAATTTGAGGAAAAACTTTTCGAGGAAATTGAGGGATCTTTCTTAGGTGGGGAGCACACTACGTCCGATTTTACTTGCGATGCGTTATGCGATGCATTAAAAAAACGCAGACAGTGTATTTTCCATTGACCGCGCACACTACGTCCGATGCGTCAATGCGATGCGATGCGATGAAAATAGGTGCTGCACCTATTTTTGACGCATCGCAAACGAAATCGCATGAGGGATTCCCTTTTGATGTCATATTTCGCACGTGTGACAGGGGGTTTTCCTCTCAACTCACATGGAAGAAACAACTCAAGTGGAAGATACGTAAGGTATGTGTCACGTTGCATGTCACCCAGAGGCGTAACTACCATGTAGCACAAAAAGCAAGTGCCTACACTTTGAAATTCCAAAAAAAACATGTAAAAATGTAATTTTAGGTTTTTGTCATTTTTTCTGTAATTTATTTGTGACATTCGTCAGATAGCAATAGTCTTCGCAGAAGGTACACTACTCAAATACAGACAAAATGACAAAGCTTTCCTAATATGCAATTTTTATCACACTAGCTTAACGCATGTAGTGTGCGTGGAAAAATCGCAACGCAACGCATCGCATAACGCATCGCAAGGAAATTCGGACGTAGTGTGCTCCCACCCTTAAGGTTCAAGGATTGTAGTGAAAAAGAAAGACCTCCTATCATGACAAAACGTTTAATTTCTGTTGATGTATATGTAAAATAAGTAAATCCCAAAAGATAATAGACGAATTATCATTCGAATGGTTATATATTTCAAATGAGATTTATTTTATTTTATGAATATAATGTGCAGTTTATCTGTCAAAGGGATATAATGACTGTGGGGTCTTTTGCCCTTAGAAAACACCAATAGGGAGGGAAAAGTTACCATTCAATATTGAAAAATGTATCTGTGTATACTTTTCGATAATAACTGTTGAGAAAATATTTGTAAAAAATGTGTTCTTTGCTCAAATCATTCTAAGTCTCCTTGAAGGTCTTACATTCAAAAGTCAAACCTCCAACTTTCGAATGTAAAACCTCATACAGGTTTTTCACGGAAGAAATACCTCATAAGAGGACAGTCCAAGAAAAGAGGTGACCGACAAAACAATAGGCGAAAGTAGACCCAGGTTTATAATGAAGGGTTTGTGAATATGAGTGAACTGAAGTTAAATCTTGTCAAAATTATTGTGAAAAATGTATGTTAATGGAATTAATTATCTCACGTTAAGTTTATAAAATCTATCAATTTCTATTTCATATCTACATCAACCTAATCCCGCTATGTATCCAAGTTACAGTTATTTTGCAAATCTAAAAGACATATAGATGTACCTGAAATGTGTGAACTATTTGCGTCACCTACTCACCTACCTACTCGTTAAGGTATCACATGATCACATATTTAACGACATTTCTCAAACTTTTTTTATTTGAAGGAAACTCGTGTTTTTTTATTTGAATTTAGTAAAGTTACTAACTTCTCATTCATTTTACGATTAATGTATTTCCTTTATTAACATATTATTGATACCAATTTAAGTTATCATGATGTTATAAGCGGATATGTATGTGCTCAATAAGAAATTACAGGAGAATTTATGAGAAAGTGTTTAATGTTTGGGGGAAAATTATATGTATTCTGTCTGACTAGCATATCATATAGTTCGTTTCTTTACAAACGCACAAACTGTAGATTTGTGTGCAAACTAACGTCACTGAAGAGTATCCATCTAAAGAGATATGTAAAATTATCGTGAAAGCTTTTATTATTCTGTTCAGCTATAATGAAAAATAATTTATTTTGGGTTAATATGCTTAATCAAGTTTCACATTTCGAAAACTCAAAAATGAATATGCACTTAAAAATAACAACAATCCGAGCACTATCCAAATAGTCCAGGTGATATTGTAGGAAATTCCTCAGAAATATTTTAAATGCATCAACAGTCTCATAGATATAGGTATCAGTATTTCAGGACAATGCTTTGGCCTCTTCTTATCGATCCCTTCAAATACATAAGTGAATTTATTTGCTGAATCATTGAGGAGTGATATATATAGAGAAAGAGAGAGAGAGAGAGAGAGAGAGAGAGAGAGAGAGAGAGAGAGAGAGAGAGAGAGAGAGAGAGAGAGAGAGAGAGAGAGAGAGAGAGAGAGAGAGAGAGAGAGAGAAAATAAAATATTTTTTAGTGGTCTGCGTTGTTGTTTTCCCCGCGATTTACCTCCCTTTGCCCTTATTATGATTTGAATTTAACCCTCTCATTACCTCTGACTCCCCCATTTGGAAAATGGGAAGGTAGGGTGGGAATAATTCTCGCTATCCAGCGGTAAGTTTACTTATAATTTTTAACAATAATTGTGATTGTACATACTTATTGCGTAAATGTTCCCTCTGGATGATTTGCCTGAATCCCAAGATAGGGTGGAGGGTCGCCAGGAGAAGGGAGAGATAAAATTTCTTGATTTAAAAGAGAATTCTGACCCAATGGAACAGAATCCCCTAAGTTAGATGAAATCCCTGGGAATCTATGACCGGCATGACTTTCCCTAAATTGCTTTGGAGATCGATAATTTTAGGCTGACAAGTACTTTTTCTCATGTGAAATAGCTATTTCTACCTAAATAACGGTAAATTGAGGTGAAAAGGTGCATTTTAGACCCTAATTGACCTGTTAATGAGAGAATCCATCACCAAGGCATAACAAAAAAGGGAAGCAATGAAGGTAACCGGACGAATGTGGACATACCAAGCCACAGCAACCATACGTGTAGGTTATTTACCATTAGGATATCATAACAACCTTAATGCAACGTTTAGCGTAATACTTAAGACAACCACGACCTTAATTAGTACTGTGTAGAGTGGAGTTCAATACTGGTTTCATGAGAATCGATGGTACTTGGTTGAAGTCCACTATCTAATTGATAGTCCAGAACACCGTGCTACCAAACCTACTTTCTGTTCTAGGTAAAGCTTGGATCTTGTAAGATCTTGCTCCAAAAGGTCATATCGAAGTGGATTGAGTTTTGGCTAAGAATTCTGGGATTGCTCTGCAGGAGCTTCAATCAGAGAAAGATATAGACGTATGGTCTATAGTGTGAAGTTCAGAGACTCTGGCAGCAGATGCAAATGCGAGAATAAAGACATGAACTTTAAAGATGTAGTGTCTATGGGTTCGTAAGGAGCTTTTTGGAGAGATTGAAGAACAAGACATAGATCCCAATTGGGGAACATAGATGGCGTAGTAATGTCCTTGAGGCGGAAGGATCTTATTAGCTTGTTCAAGGAGGGGTTCAATCCATTATGATGAAGACCTTGAATATCACATAATGAAGCAATGGCCGATCTGTAGACTTCTAAGGTTCCTGCCCTGAGATTTTTCTCGTTTCGCAGATAAAGGAGAAAATCCGTGATCATGGGGACTGAGATCTGAGCCTCTAGATTTGCACGAACTCATTTCCAGTTAAGGAAGATGTAGAGCTTGCCGGTGGAAGGTCTGATAGCCTGTGAGATGGCTTCTGTAGTTTGAGAAGCGAAACCTTGGTTGATTCCGTGATAGCCTCAATGTGTGTAGGTTGAAACTCCCGATGTTGATGTTCTAGGGGTGCCACGTGGGTTGCTGGAGGAGATTGTGTGGCAGAGAATGCTGATGTGGTCCGTCCGTCAGGAGGTGTAACAGAGGGCAAGAACCAACATCTGGTTCGCGAAAAAGGGGCTACTAGGATTATGATGCAATTCTGCAGTTGGGTCTTTGCCAGGACATCTGGGATCAGCTTGAATTGGGCAGACAGACAGACAGAATATTGTATTATCGTCTCACTTGTGTAGAACATCCAATCGCTCAGCAATTTATGAGATACAATATAACAATAAAATACTAAAACATGCAGGCACATAAAGTGAGTGAGTGAGTTATTGTTTAACGCCGCTTCGGCAGTATTGCAGCCATTAGCGGCGAGATATTTCAGGCACTTAAAAACAATAAAACATATATACAAAAAATACATATATACATTTATACATATCCCAAAATCACATTTTCAGTAAGTAAATAATTGTGTTGTTTTGTTTACATTAATTGTAACACATCTATATAAACCCAGTGTTTCCTTTAAAATAGATTTGCACTAAAGTTTAACGAGCCTATATCATCTCGTGAGATGTGCCAGTCAGAGAGTGAACCAACTCCTCTGTGCTTCCTGATGTCCAATCATCATGTCAACTGGATATAACTTTATGCTTCCCGCGGGACAAAACACAATTAGATCATACAGAAATGGTAGATGTTATAGAAATATTTGAGAGATGTAATCAGTTGGTTTATGTGTGACTCATTGAAATTAGATAACAACCAGGAAAGCCAGTGTTTAAGCCTTTTCTGACTTCGTTTTTATATCTAAACATACATGTAGAACATAAACTAAACCTACTCTGATAGTGGTAGTATAAATCGAATATGGTTTTGTTTACTGTCAACCACAATTCTCAAAGAAACTTACTTAAAAGTTGGTAATAATAACTTAATATGACTTTGTCTACTGGAATAGGGTTTTTGTTTCAAATGCCTCCTTCAAACTTCCAAGCACTAGAAATGCCCCATAGCTCTTCGCTAAATTTGAAAAAGATGTTATGAGGAAAAGTAGAAATCCAGCACAATATTGCTACAAGCAGCAGGTAAATATTCTATCAATGATCAAATTACCAATTCTGTTAATGAAAAAAAAAAATTCAACTTGAAGGTTTCGTGAAATTCTTCCTTCTTCACAAAAACTACCAAAAACTACAAGAAAAAATATAAACTGGCAATACTCCTCACTTCCTTCTTCATAAAACTCACAAAACTTACTTACCACAAGTACCAAATAATATAAGCAGCTTTAAAACAGAACAATTACCAATTACTTGAATAATTTCTCTTACAGCCTTTAATTAATTCTAATAATACAAACTGAAAATAAATAAATAAATCTTAAAGCTATACAACATGTTCTTCTACAACATTGTATAACAATTGTCTTACAAAACAAAACAATAGTACCAGGCAAGCATTAAGTAAGAACCATCCACCAACCATTAGTAGAACTGGCTACAAGAAACAATTACGTGTTGTAGGAAGGTCTGGGAAACTAGCCTAGGGACATTCTTCAGCCTTCACCGGTAAGCCTCTCTAATGACAACCACTAATATTTTACTTGTTATCAAGTGCATGTACTCAAGGCTACCGGTATGTACATTTAAATAATAGTGTTTTCTGAAAGCAAAATTATCTCTTACAGTGAATTCTCTGTAATATATACATATTCTATCATCATCTGTGTAATATTATTCAGTTTTTCTCTAATTAGTTGTGGGAAAGTAATGACCCAAATGAAAACAGTCCAGCCGCTAATAGTAATACCAGAGACTCAACAACCTGAAAATGCAACCATGGATATTGAAGTCCACTACTGGTCCAGTCCAATTCATAGAGCAATAATCTCTAAGTATAGTCTCTAGTGATGACCAATTGATCACAGGAGTAGCCGCAAAGCATCCCAATATCCTTCAGATGGACACAGGTGGTCAAGAAGCATCATCGACTTACCACTAGATAAAGACAAACTCTAGTTGGAAGAGAAGAGAACATGCCTTTGTCCTCTTAATGGTAGTAATTTACTCAATGAATGTTGATATATTCACTT
Organism: Gibbula magus; assembly: GCA_936450465.1. Classification (NCBI taxonomy): domain Eukaryota; kingdom Metazoa; phylum Mollusca; class Gastropoda; order Trochida; family Trochidae; genus Gibbula; species Gibbula magus. The sequence goes on along the minus strand of OW388296.1, from coordinate 7,349,597 downwards.
GCTGAAAAGTGTAGTCAGCCAAGATAGAGCTGAAAAGAAGTATATCATAACTCGTAACATATCTAGTAGTTCAGCAACAGTGGGTCTGGTTTCCCATCGGATTGGTGTTACCTGCACAGTTGCTTTATCTTGTGGTGTCACCTTTCGGTAGAATAGTCATTCCAAATGAACATCTGTACACAGCTTTTTATGATACCAATGAAACATGTTGGAGTGAAATTTGCTCTGTGCCTGTTGACTTTTGAATATATGTTACTGTATACTGTTACTATATATTATATTTCCTAATAAAGTGAGGAGCACAGGTACTTTGAGCACAGAGTCAGCTGGCCAGTATTGTTAAAAGAACTCATCACAGTAGACATTTAGCCTCAGCTTGTCCATTACAACCCAGCAAATTACAGACAGTGATGGTGTCCTTTACTAAAAAAAAGTCTCTTCTCATTCCCAATGAATTGCCATCATTGTTGGTATGGTTCTTTGTCTCTTGCAAATTTCGCTAAGAAAAAGTTGTCCACATCGCTGGTAAAATAGCTGGAGTTCATTTTACAAATCTGTCCTATCTTTATGAAAAACGAGTTTTGAAATTATCTCTGAAAATTTTGTCGGATCCAGATCATGTGTTGCACAGTGAATATGTTCAACTTCCTTCTGGAAGGAGATACTTATGACCTCGATACAAAACCAATAGAGGTCTGAATACATTTATTCCCTTCAGCATTCGTTTGTTAAATGATCCTTAAGTTAACCAATTGTGATTGTGTTTTGTATTACATGTAATCCGTGACTGTTAATTGCCATTCATGTACACGAGCTCTGTCATGATACAAAATGAATTCCTTTCGAGGTAATAAAGTTTTATTATTATTATTATTATTATTATTATTATTATGAATTAGAAGAGCGATTAACTGTGATGTCCAGATCTGATTGGAGCGTGAGAAGAATGGATGAAGACGAGGACAATGTTCAACAGGAGTGTCGTCCATAATCCACTCCAGTCTATCAGTGCCATATGCGACTCTTTCACCCCGATAAAGAGATAATTAACTCCCCTTTGATCTATTCAAGACCCTCATGTCACCGGTTGTCTGTGAAATAACTTCTCTTGGGAGGAACATGGCTTCATATGATGCTTTGAATCAGTCCATGTATTCCCTTTCTGTTATACCAGTTGATGATCAGGAATGGTGGATGTATGTATGTCATGCTTAAAACAATAGATATACATTTATCTATGATGAGTTTAGCTAATGGATTGATTGTTGTTGCGGATTTATATTAGTATTTATATGATGCTTTGAAAACATTTACTTTCTTTCTTTTTTCCTCTAATCTTAATTCAAAACCCCTTTGGTCTGTATGAAATGTAAAATAATGTTTATCAACTTTCTGTATGTGTTATTTACCATTTGTAAACAGATGATCTTCCTCTACAGCAATATGCATTGTATTATACCCTAATGTTCTTATGAAATGTCACATTCAGTCTTCAGTCATCTTATATTACACTGAATATGTCACTGACCATTGGTAAACAAATGATTTCATCAATTTTAATCAACCCTATAATGTATCACATTAATTCAAATTGAATTGATGTTCTTTTATTCTAATCTTAATTCTAAGGCCCTTGATTACTCAACCTTTCCTTAATTCTACACAGAGACAATATTTAACTATTTCAAAGCCTCCAATTTGTCTTTCTTGATTAATACTTTTTGATAAATATTGTTTTCATCACCATAGCGAGGCAGTGTAATTTGTTAGATAGATCCGTATGAAATGTAAAATAATGTTCATCTACTTGCTGTATGTTTTATTTATGATTCGTACATTATACATTGCTATTTACTCTAATGTTCTAAATGTCACATACAATACATCTTACATTACACTGAATACGTCACTGACCATTGGTATACAGATGACTTCATCAATATTGATTAACACTACAATATATCATATAAATATAAATTAAATGTCACATCAATAATTCCACATATATATTCAATGTGTCCTTGAGCTCTTAAGTTTACCAAAATTAAACAACATTTTATTGATCTAAATAATACTACCCTACATACTGCAGTACAGACTAGTAAAGAGAGATATTCTCTACAATGGGGCCAACTAACTGTGCTACATTAACTGTCCCTACATGCACTAACAGTTAGGAAGTGAGGTAAATCAATCTGGTCATCAGTCCACAATTAAATGCCGAATGAGTAGAATCAACTAATCAATGCACAATCATCCAACAGAGGCTCCACTCTTCATGATTTCTGGGTGTCCAGAATCTGACAAAGGTAGCTCTCAGTGGAAGCTACAACCAGCTGGGAGGACACTTATCCCGCAATATTAATATCCCTTTGAGCTCTCAGAGCAATGTTTGTCCCATTTATAAATCCAAGTCTCTTCCTGTATTGGATCTAGGAATCATACCGACTAATTAGTCTGGTAATAAAGAAGGGAAGGTCTATACCTGCTAATTGGTAATATTTGTCAGAGTGGATTGATCCGTCAAACGTCTCGTTGGTTGAATAAAGCTGGAATCCTTGACATATATGGATGGTGTAATTATCAATATATAGATCAATATAGATGGTTTTGTAAATGACAATCACTGTGTTAGATTTTCAAGTGCAAAGTTATCATTTACATACTAATATCAATACGTATATTGACTGCATGTTATTTATTTAATTACTTCAATACTTGTTCCTTTCGTTTTCAGAATGACAAACAAATACTTTTGATTATAACAAGTAATGACTCAAATAACTGGGATTTTTTTATTCTTCACTTATCTCATATTTTCATTCTATTTAGATACAAATCATTTGTCAAACATTTGAAATATACTGTTAATTACCTTCACTTTATTTTAATGCCATAATAATATGAAGAGCATTCCATGTCAAGAATTGTAAGTTTCTCTAAATGTGAATCAGGTCCTCAAAAAGTCAGTTCGTTAGCGGCTTGAAGGAGATACCATTAACCCGTCACTATCAGCATATAAATCTGTCGGGGAATACGCTCGTACAACAAAGTCAGGTTAACTACTGCTGTGTTACATGACCTGCACAAATCAGGCTTCTTTCTCATCTTGCAGTTTTTCAACACCGATTTCAATTAAAACCTTAATTAAATGAGCGATCCTAATCCTGTATAAAAACTTCTTAAAACAAAAACCGTAATCAAATTATTTAATTTTTACACCAAATGAACCTATTAAGCTTAAAGTATAGAAACTCTTCAAGCTTGTGGTATTTCACATTAAGATGGAATTCAGAATGGTGACAGCATGATTTGAGCCCAAGTCATGGCTGCTGTTATTGGCACTAACTTTCCTGCTCAAACTTACATTTGCTGATATTTGTTTTTTCACTGACAATATTGATTTTCTCCATGAAATTGCCAGTCTTTTAGATTCAAATCAAAATGCTTTAGGACTGGCAGCTAGATTCCTAACATGATCGGAAATGATGTCTCCTTGACTGCCTCGATCCTGGTGACAATTTAAGCAGATTTGTTTGCTATCCAGATCCTGAACAGAACCAAAGATACAGGAAATAATTATCTGAAGGATTCCACAAAGTGAAACCAGATGTCTAACCTCCTGTCAAATCTGTTTTGGTCTTGTGAGCAAATGTTTCAGTTGGAACCTACCTTTGTTTCAAGTATCCACTCTGGAAGTTTTAGACATAATGTTCTAAATAAGACCAGCCACAAATGTTGTCATCAACGATAAATGCCATTTTTATGTCTTGAGAAAATTGTTTCTTGTTATGAAAGGTTACCTATTCCTTTCAAATCAAACCTTAGATTATTGTTATTATTAAGCTTTAATGCTTTAATATAATAACACTGTTCGTCCTTTTAATCCAAATATTTACTAAAAAGGACTTACTATTACAACAAAAACTCTCTTGTGTCTGCTACTGTAGCGAAAAAGCTAAACTGATAACTTTAGGATTATTGTCTTAGTGTAACTTTGGTTATATTTTCTCATATAACCATTTTCTTTCTTTATCTTGAGCCAAAATACAGCTGTTATGTCAATTGATATGTATTAATTTTGAAATGTAATGTTCGCAGGTAATTCAAGCGATGGCTTATCAGGTCATCTAATATGTTTTATCCTATAACGTGACAACATATTGTATGAACGTTTATAATAAATGTCAAATTAAAGGGAACAAATATGCAAACAGGTAGAACAACGCATTTAATCGATAACACTAGCAAATCCAACATTTTTCATCTCAATGATTTCACCGCAACACATCGATCAGAAATAGCGTCAGTTGTGTGTAAAATCCATGAAGAAAACAACTTGAAGTGTGAGTTCAGTTAATGGGGCCCTCATACTAAAGTTCTATTACAGGTTCCCATACAACTAATCACACTGTTAGAGAACGGATTTTCCATACAACTTTTCATACGACAATGAGGACAATTTTCAGCACAACATATCACACAAATAGTGGGTACGTTTCTATACAACTAATCATACTTGGCTGTGAGTAGATTAGAGAGACTCAAACAACACCAGACTTAAAAAAACAGTCACGTGGTGGCTGATGTACCGATCCTGTTTCATTACTGAAGCTTTTCGCCCACATTTCTCTAATCAGTAGAGGTCTAATAGCAATAACAGTGTTAGCCAATAATTATCACCATGCCTGCCAGTGTCACCTTAACAGCCTTTTACTCTCTGACTGTCTGGGCCTGATAATTCCACTTTTCAATATAAAATTTTCTCTCTATTTAAGAGAATCTCATATTTTCATTAGAAGAAGGACAAGCCGGATTGTCATATCCTCCATCCCACAAATACTTATTTCTGTAATAAAGAGCATTGACAGCCACTCCCAAACTTTCATATCTTCACTATATGCCTTATGCCACTATGTATTAAATTATATATTATTTGCAGATAAATGCATCACTCTATGATGGCCTTTATCACAAAAAAGATCATGGTATTGTTTTTATGGAAACACATAAACAAGGGTTACTTTTGCCAAACAATTTTATCCTCTTATATCATAATTGTATACCAAAACCAACATATATCCACACCTTTCTAAAGACATAATTTCATCTGTTGACAAAAGTTTCAGAGGGGCCATTTGACCTGTCCCTATATCATAGTTGCCATACATATAATTAAGTCACACTGCTCCAAGTTGTAATTCTATTGTGACCATGGAAACCATACATATTGGTCACCTTCTCACCATAACGGAACATGAATCTAGAAATAGGATCTTGTATGTGTTCCCCATATTCATTTACCGAATGCAAAATTTGTCAAAAACTTAACCAGACAGTTTCTAATTGGGACTCTCTATTTGCAAGCAAGCGTTATTTTGACCAGGAAAACCTACTCGAAATTTAGTTTGCATGGACAACAGATCATCAGCAAACCCTAAATGTCCACTCCATTCTCAACAATGACAGATCTGCTCACAATTGACCACTTCACAGTGTCTGAATACAGAGTACCTCATTCGGGATAAACGTATGGGGAGTGGACTCAAGATAAAAATAGGTTAATGAAAATTTACATTGTTAGCAGAATCAAGTTCATGAATATGACAAATGTTCAAGAAATAGGATACAATGTCATGCTAATATCATCAATATACTCCATTGTAATTAATCTATCACAAAAAGTCATATAATATATCAAAGTAAGGAAAATAAACATAAAACATACATTTTCCACAGGCAGTTAACATATGTTTAGCTAATCTTTAGATTATATTCACTATTGGCCTTGGTACAGAAGATATCAGCTTTCTAAGACTTGGTGCTTAAGGGGGAGGAGATAAGACAGGTTTTAGGGTATTGTCGATGGGGTGCTTATTCAGGGACAACTATAAAAAAAATAATACCAATTAAAAAGGAGTCTGTGCATTAGATTGCAACTTTTTAAGGCTTTTTGTTCTTGTATTTTTGATTAACAATTGGAGATGAATGTGCAAGTTGAATGAAATTATTTGAACTGAAATCAGCACATATGCTTGTTGGCACGTAACAAGGTCAATTTAAATATATGTGATTCAACTTGGTCTCTCTTTATTTAGCTGCTGTTCAATTTGTTATTATTGTCTTTGTTAATATTTCTAATATTTTCAATTCACAAACGTTTATTTCTCTATCTGACTACACAATAAAGAGATATCTACATATGTAAAAATGGATGAAGATTTGACATCTGTCAGATGAAGTGGTGCAGTTCTGTACAAAATCACTTTTGTGTAAACATCAATGTATTCAACTTTAATAGTTCCTAAATCTATAGGCACAATGGGGGTGGAGATGCACAATCTTCCACTAACTTGTTCAATCTTAACTCTTCATCATACTTTCCTGTATATATATCTTACAGGTCATAATGTCTTAACAACTATTGCGCACTGTTCACTTACGTAGTCTAGAGTCGTATATCCCTTATTTCATAATCCAAAATACAAAAGCTCACACATTCAATTCTTATATAATCTACGCCAAATGTACGTCCATACACTTCAATTGTCTCACTAACAAAACATGGGAGCACATAATCAATTATTAAGAAATCTAATATTAAGTCTGATTTGAAGACCAGTTTCCCCTCCGTACAAATCATATTCACAGAACTAAAACTGTACTTTATCAGTTCCCTTCATCGCCTGTGTTCAAACTAACTGAAGAGAGAGTAAAGCAGATATATCAATATTAAACAAGTTAAAGTTCCGGGACCAATTTTAGATAATTGAGTTTTCAGGAATCATAAGTAAGTTGATGGACTCACGGTTCGTGGTTTAAAATTGGATGTACATGTATTTAAATTATGATATAATTGTACAAGATGTTATCTCATTGTACAGGACTGTCCTTTTGAAGTACTGATTCAAATTATTTTTCTGAACCTGTATAATTATGAAGGTTTTTCTTTGACTCATATATATCGTTTCTTAACTCATTTGTCAAGGGTCAAGTATATCTTGAAATCCATTTTATAGTTACTGATAAATCATGTTTTATAAAGGGAACCATGAAAAAAGTATGTTTATTGTCGGTCTATCATGTGTTTGGTAACCGAAATCCCCAACATCCACCTGCTCACACTAGTCATCATAATGAATTGGTTCTTCAGATGAGGGGATGGCAATCGTCAGAGAGGAATCTGTACAAATGTTACAGGATCATATTTGGGAACATTATCACCCCAGAGTTGATTAAAACACAGACGGTCAGAAAGGGAGATTCTGAATTATCAACGATCTGACACGATGTTGCCATATTAATTTGTGTTCTCCGTCTTTTATCGTGTTGATCTACGTGCTATGGTATCATACCGCTCATAATCACAGTCTTTTATCGTATTGATCTCAGTGCTATGGTGTCATACAGCTCATATTTACAGTCTTTTATCGTGTTGATGTAAGTGTTATGGTATCATACAGCTCATAATCACAGTCTTTTATCGTATTGATCTCAGTTATGTGGTATCATACAGCTCATGTTCTTAGTCTTCTACCGTATTGATCTCAGTGCTCTGGTATCTAACAGCTCATGTTCTCAGTCTTCTACCGTATTGATCTCAGTGCTATGGTATCATACAGCTCATAATCAGTTTGTGAAGTTTGTATCTGATAACTACTTACAGTAGACTAAGGAATCTGATACAATAGTAATTACCTAGGATTAATAGGATATATAGTTGTGTTTGTTCAGGTTCAGGCTTTCGTCAGATTCAACCCTGCAAATTTAGTTTAAAGCATATACAATAATTCCTGAAATATTCACTGTATCCTTTTAGATGGGTATACAGATGTATCTACACACTAAGAACATTTCTTGAGAGTAACTTCTTGAAGTTGCCCAAATCCATATGGTGACATTGTGACATCAAAACAGTTGCCTATTGTGACATCAAAACAGTTGCCCATTGTGCCACATCATACTATGGGAACAACATTTAGTGAAACTGGCCTCGTGAAACAAGGTGGCAAACTTTGACAAAATTGAAAACATATCACTTCCTCAAAACAGAGTCATATTGAGCAAACTTTGTGGTTTCTATAAGTAGAAAGTTGAAAGTTGTGTAAGGCTAGAATGTTTACAAAAATTAAGCTCTTTATATAGAAAATGAAAAAGAACATGTATATAGCTCTGAAAAATAGAAAACAAATTATCACAAATTTAATTTAGCGAGTGCTTCTACATCGAGATATTGGGTACAAGTAGATCAATCACTGTAGTAGGTTCAAGTACAACATTTTCCTAAAGCAAGGCCCCCGAAATAAGGTGACAGTATTCTTTATATCCCATATTTGTATGATAAATTATGTTTCTAATATTTCTCTAATTACAAATGGGACAACAAAATGTGACTTGTATGGAATCTTCCTGCAGTTTCAGGTTTTGTGAACAAAACCCTTCTCAGCCATCTTCAATCCATTGATGTAGTATTACACAGTGTACAGACAATCCTCGGTTTTCATTGGTGGCAACATTATTGTTTACTCATTGATATTAAACTGAACATGTCCGTAACTTCCTACTTAACCTTGTTATAGTAATATGTACATAAACAATTTACTGTCAAAGAAAAAGTAGTGCGTTGTCTAATGATCTATTATATGTCTTAAGACCTTAAGACATTTTAGCTATGAATTGGAAATCAGAACTAAAAATTCATTCTGACCTCCATCAACTGACTAAATTAACCGAACTTTACATCAACATTCGCAATGCTTCTCATCAATTGATTCTATATTTGAATGAGAATCTTTCACATTTGATTTCAAAATGTGATATTTGATATCGAATCTTATCTTCAATCCCTTTGATTGTGATACCATTCTTAGAATTAGTATACTGTTAAACAATATTGAAGAATGAATGTCAGAAATTCTAATATCATTATCATTCCAAGAAGCAGAGAAGTCAGATATTTATCTTGTACATTCTATTATGTCCCTGTGTAGTTTGCTCTTGGTGGTAGAATGGTCGATTGAAGATTCCCTATGAGATAAAAATCCTAAATATAGACTCCTTGCCTTCACTTAAATCGA